>CM061752.1:222608017-223242589 GCA_030979885.1 Lolium multiflorum
AGACTGTTGGAGATATGCCCAAGAGGCAATAATAAAAATGGTTATTATAATATATCTTTGTGTTTATGATAATGTTTACATACCATGCTATAATTGTATTAGCGAAACATTGATACATGTGTGTTATGTGAACAACAAAGATTCCCTAGTAAGCCTCTTATATAACTAGCTTGTTGATTAATAGATGATCATGGTTTCATGATCATGAACATTGAATGTTATTAATAACAAGGTTGTCATTATATGAATGATGTAATGGACACACCCAATTAAGCGTAGCATAAAATCACGTCATTAAGTTATTTGCTATAAGCTTTCGATACATAGTTACCTAGTCCTTTCGACCATGAGATCATATAAATCGCTTATACCGGAAAGGTACTTTGATTACATCAAACGCCACTACGTAAATGGGTGGTTATAACGGTGGGATTAAGTATCCGGAAAGTATGAGTTCGAGCATATGGATCAACGGTAGTGGGATTTGTCCATCCAGATGACGGATAGATATACTCAGGGCCCTCTCGGTGGGATGTCGTCTAATGTCTTGCAAGCATGAATAAGTTCATAAGAGACCACATACCAGGGTACGAGTAGTACTTGTCACGAGACGAGGTTGAACAAGGTATAGAGGGATATACCAATGATCAAACCTCGGACAAGTAAAATATCGTGAGACAGGAAGTGGTATCGTATGTGAATGGTTCATTCGATCACTAAGTCATCGTTGAATATGTAGGAGCCATTATGGATCTCCAGATCTCCCGCTATTGGTTATTAGTCGGAGAGAAGTCTCAACCATGTCTACATAGTTCGCGAACCGTAGGGTGACACACTTAAGGTTTGATGTCGTTTAAGTAGATATGGAATATGGAATGGAGTTCGAAGTATTGTTCGAAGTCTCGGATGGGATCCCGGACATCACGAGGAGTTCCGGAATGGTACGGAGAATAAGATTCATATAGGAAGTCATATTCAAGAGTTTGGAAATGATCACAGGGTGCATTTATGGCGGGTTCTAGAAGGTTCTAGAAAATCCGGAAGAAATCACCATGGAAAGTGGAGTCCCGGAGGGACTCCACCTTGCATGGCCGGCCAAACCCTAAGGGGGAGGAGTCCCAGGTGGGCTCCACCTTGGTGGCCGGCCAGCCCCACCTCAAGGAAAGGTGGGAGTCCCACCTTGAGTAGGACTCCCCCCTTGAGTAGGTTTCCCACCTTTGGGAAGTTTTGGTGTTGGGGTCTTATTCGAAGACTTGGACTACAACTCTTGGGGCTTCCACCTATATAATGAGGGACAAGGGGAGGGTGGCCGGCCACTCTTGCCTCCAACCTTGGCTGCCCCCCTTCATGGCCGGCGCCCAAGGAGGCACCTCTCCCCAAACCTAGCACCCCTCCTCCCACATACAACTCAGCATACGCCCAGGCGAGAAAGCCTGTAGGAGTTCTCCATCGACACCGTCACCACGCCGTCGTGCTGCTGGGATTCCAAGGAGGGATCTACTATACTTCCGCTGCCAGGAGCGGGAAGGACGTAAGTCATCAACACCCCGAACGTGTGACCGGTACGGAGAGTCTTTGCCGTTAATGGCAGTCCAAGATCTTCTACGCGCTTTTGAAAGGCAGAAGTGATCGTCTACCGCAGCAACGAGAGCCTCCTCTCGTAGGCTTTGGGAAATCTTCAAGGGTTAGTCTCGTTCATCCCCTCGTTGCTCCCATCTTCTAGATTGCATCTTGGATGGCTTGGATTGCGTTCTCGCGAGGAAATTTTTGTTTTCTATGCTACGAATCCCATCAGTGTATCAGAGCTGTGTCTATGCATAGATGGTTGCACGGGTAGAACACAATTGTTTTGTGGGCGTTGATGCTTTGTTGTCTTTAGTTAGAGTACTTTGCATCTTTGTGGCATGGTGGGATGAAGCGGCTCGGGCTAGCTAGCTTTACATGACCGCGTTCATGAGACTTGCTCCAGTTCGACAAAGCCACAACTTGTATTGCATAGTGGCTTTGCGGGTGTCTGTCTCTCCTAATATAGTGAAGATTCAATTTACTCTTTCTATTGACAACATTAGTATCACCGTTGTGGTTCATGTTCGTAGGTAGATTAGATCTCACTCGAAAACCCTAAATCACGTAAAATATGCAAACCAAATTAGAGACGTCTAACTTGTTTTGCGCAAGGTTTGGTGATGTGATATGGTCATATGATGTGATGATGAATATGTATGAGATGATCATTATTGTATTGTGGCAACCGGCAGGAGCTTTATGGTTGTCTTTAAATTTCATGTTGAGTAGTATTTCAAAGTAGTTGTAATAGTTGCTACATGAGGTGAACAACCATGAAGCCGGCGCCATGAACCTTGACGCTACGCCGACAATGATGGAGATCATGCCCGTTGATGATGGAGATCATGTCAGGTGCTTTGGAGATGAAGATCGAAGGCGCAAAGATATGAATTGCATGTGATGTTAATCCTTTATGCATCTTATTTTGCTTACATTCGCGACGGTAGCAGTATAAGATGATCCACATTAATATCAAGATAATAAAGTGTTCTCCCCTCGTATGCACAGTTGCTACAGTTCGTCGTTTTGAAGCATCTCGTGATGATCGGATGTGATAGACTCAACGTTCACATACAACGGGTGTAAGCCATGTTGCACACGCGGAATACTTGGGTTTGCTTGACGAGCCTAGCATGTACAGTCATGGCCTCGGGACAACGGAAACCGAAAGGTTGAACACGAGTCATATGGATGATATGACCAACATGTTGATGTTCACCATTGAAGCTACATCATCTCACGTGATGATCGGTTTTGGTGTAGTGGATTTGGATCGTGTACCATTTAACAACTATGAGGGATGTTGTATTAAGTGGGAGTTCATTAGTAATTAGATTAAAACATGAACTAATTATCATAAACATAGTATGAGTAGTATTTTGAATTAATTTTGTAGTATTGACATCCGTTTTCTACCATGCGCTAGTCTTGTAATTGAGATAGAAATTGTTAAAATCTGACAAGAAACTTTACGGACTGGTACCGTATTGTTAAAGAATCAAGAAATGATTAAGTCCTATTGCAAACTTTTAGTAAACCTCACATTATTGATTCAAAGAGCTATGGTTTCAATTAGTACCTAAAGTTATCTTGTCTCCGTGAAACTTGAAGTTCAAATCTGTTTGAAAAGTAAGGAGCTGAAAATTTAGTTTTCAGAAATAAGGTATGAGATATATGTGATATCTAAGGCCTTATTGCAAGATGATAGAATATAATTTGGTGAGACTACATAAACTCATAAGTTTTATGGGAATATACGAAGGTTTGAAGACGCAAGGCATCCCAATCCTCCAACTATTGGAGCACTAACGATATTTGCATATCCATGAAGTGATCGTCTTTAGTATGCACCGTTGCTAAGACTCGTTGTTTAAGCATCACGTGATGACCGGGTGTTAATAGATTCTACGTGTGCTTACAACGGGTGCAAGCCAGTTTTGCACATGAATACTAAGGTTAAACTTTATGAGCCTAGCATGTACAGACATGGTCTCAGAAAGTCATCATGAATTGATGGATAAAATTATGAGTGAAATTGTTCATTATATTAAAAAAAAAGGTTACTGATAGTGAAATCTGAAACACTTGTCATATGATGATCAACTTCAAAGTAAGAACCTCAAGGTTATTGGTATTTGACCAACAAACCTAGAAGTTATTGAAGGTGAAGTGTTTTCTGAATAATGAGGAAAGCTAAAAGAAAAACTACAAAAGATATTTTGGCAGAAAGAAAAGAAAAGACTAGAAAGTCTAGCTCAGGTGTATATACATGATATACATGTTATGGTTGTATTCCTAGTTTGGTCACACAATGAAATTCTTGGGTATTTGTACCATATTGGTTGGTATGAAGTGTCATACAAAACAACGCAATACAAGAATACAATGGCCTAAGTGATTGACAAGGAATATGATAGGAATGCACGTCTGGAACAAAAATAAAGTGTTATTATGTTCATCGTTGGCATTCTATCTAGCCCTTAGAATTTATAATAAAGAACTTAATAATTGTTATTTTGCTCCGGTCAAATGAAAACAATGAGTTGTTCAAATTATGACATTACTCCATGTACGATGGATAAGTTATTATAAATCTTAATGGTGAAATACACATACATAACACTGACGCTAAAATGCCATAAGGCAAATGATTTGAATTCCACTTATTTGTGGAACCGCCATTTAGGTCATGTTAGAAAGGAACGCATGAAGGAACTCCATGCAAATGGATTTTTGGAGTCATTTGATTTTTGAATCGTTTGGTGCTTGCAAATCTTTTCTAAAGAGAATGACTAAAATACCATTCATAGGCCAAGAGTTGAACGGGCAACTAACTTAGTGGAAACATACATGATGATATATGTGGTTCACTGGGCATAGTTGTGTGCGGGAGATTCTTCTACTTCATGAAAACTTCCAACAATGAATTGAGTATATATATGTGGATATATTCGATAGGAAGACGTTTGAAATATTTGAATGGATTCAAATAAATTTCAGCATGAAGTGGAAATCATCGTAATAGAAAAGTCAAATATCTATGATTGGATCATAGTGGAAATATTTGAATTAAGAGTTTTAGCGAACATCTAAGAGTTATGAAGTTGTTCTACAACTCACGTTTCTTGGAGTATCATAGTGATGATGAAGTATCCGAGAGACGTATCCAAACCTTGTTGGATCAATGATGAGATAAAATATTGATGCCATTATATTTTTGTGAATTATGCTTTAGAGACTACCGCTTTTACACTAAATAGAGCATCATCATGATCCGTTGAAATGACACCATACGAGTTATGGCATGGGTATGAACCCTAATAGTAATTTCTTAAATTTTGGAATGCATAGCATATGTAAATAAGTTTACAACCAAAATCGGATGAATGTCTTTGTTGGTTATCCCAAAGTATTGATTGGGAATTCTTTTCACTATGGATACAAAGACAAAAGTGTTTGTCTATGTTTCTTATTTATTTCCAAGAAATTGTTTCTAGCGAAGTATTTGAGTGGGAGGACAATAAAATTTGATAAGGTTTATGAACCTGAGCATAATGATCAGAGTAGCGCAGCATCGGAATTGGTTCCGGAAGCAGCCACGACGATCATGGCTCCCATGACTACAAAGTGTTTTAACCATGGAGATCGAAGTACATATTGAACACTTGTAGGTATGGTTTACTTTGTGATCAAATAAATGATTTGTGGAAAAAGGATTGATTTTGAACAATGATAAACCAACTACAAACAAAGAAGTTATGATGGGCCCTGACTCCGTTAAAATGGCTATACGCCATGAAATCCAAGATAGATAAATACTTTTTGAAAGTAAATGGATCTATAAATTGATGGACTTGGATGAAATATCCTTGAAGAAGCTCGACTTGTCGAAATTGTTTACGACAAAGTTCAAAGAGTTGACTACGATAAGATTAGATCTTCGTAGCAATGCTTATAGTCTATGTGGATTATTCTAGTAATCACTACATATTTCTTTTATGAGATATGCTAGTAGGATGGCAAAATACATTACTTATCAGAAGTGTGTATTAAAGGTGTATACAAGATACAACCAAGAGTTTTGCTGGTCCGTGGAATACTAGATAGGTATACAAACTTCAATTAGATGAAGTGAGTATCGCGGAGTTGGAATCTTCACCGGATGAAATAGTCAAAGAGTTTTTGATTTCATCAGAAACGATGAAGAGGCTTGCATTTGCAAGAAATTAAGTGGGAGCGCTGAGACATATTTATAATACTTTATGTAGATGACATATAGTTGGTTATAAATGATGTAATTATATACTTGATTAAAAGATTTCATTGAGAAATTAACTTCAATGAAAGGATATGGACTGAAACAAATTTAGTGTCAAGATCTATGAAGATAGATTGAAACACATAATAAGTTTAAGTCAAAGTACATAGAATGGATATTGAAGTAGTTCAATATAGAAATATTAAGAAAATGTTCTTGTCATGTGAAGGTTTAACAAGACTTGAGTGTATCTGACACTCAATGAGTAAAAACACATGAGTGATTATAGATCACGAATAATATGTACACAATCAGATGTCCTGTGCTCTAAATGTGTTATGAGCATGTACCAGAATGATTCATGTAATGATCATTGAAAAACAGTAAGAATATTCTTGAGTACTTAAGAAGAACCAAGGATATATATATATATTTTTGTATGGAGAAATGACAAACAAATCGTTGTAAGGTGTTGCACCGATATTTGTTTTGTCACATATGAAAATAAAATTTCAATCTCAAATTAGACTAAGTGTTGTTTTAAAAGGTAGCACAATGAGCTAGAAGTTGTCTATGCTAGATTTAGAAGAGTTCTAAATATTGTGACGGATTCTACAAAAGAAGGCAGAGTATGTCATTGTTTTGACAATGACAAAGGATATTAAGTCAAAAGGTTCTTTGAGAACTTGGTGTAGTTAAAAGAGTCAGAACTTTGAAGCTATATTGTGTGTGACAATATTAGCGACATATTTCAGACCGCGGAATTAAGGTTCCACCAGAAGACCAAACATATTTAATGCCAACTCATTTGGAAATGAGTGATGCGTTGAGACGCAAATGAATTACAAAATACATACGTTTCTGAGCATGTCAGATCCGTTGACTAAAACCTCTCCCGTGAGCAAAACATGATAAAGCACCGGAAGGCCAAGGTGTTATATCTTTACAGATGAAAACTAGATTATTGACTCTAGTGCAAGTGGGAGACTGTTGGAGATATGCCCAAGAGGCAATAATAAAAATGGTTATTATAATATATCTTTGTGTTTATGATAATGTTTACATACCATGCTATAATTGTATTAACCGAAACATTGATACATGTGTGTTATGTGAACAACAAAGATTCCCTAGTAAGCCTCTTGTATAACTAGCTTGTTGATTAATAGATGATCATGGTTTCATGATCATGAACATTGGATGTTATTAATAACAAGGTTATGTCATTATATGAATGATGTAATGGACACACCCAATTAAGCGTAGCATAAGATCACGTCATTAAGTTATTTGCTATAAGCTTTCGATACATAGTTACCTAGTCCTTTCGACCATGAGATCATATAAATCACTTATACCGGAAAGGTACTTTGATTACATCAAGCGCCACTGCGTAAATGGGTGGTTATAAAGGTGGGATTAAGTATCCGGAAAGTATGAGTTGAGGCATATGGATCAACAGTGGGATTTGTCCATCCCGATGACGGATAGATATACTCTGGGCCCTCTCGGTGGAATGTCGTCTAATGTCTTGCAAGCATATGAATAAGTTCATAAGAGAACACATACCACGGTACGAGTAAAGAGTACTTGTCAGAGACGAGGTTGAACAAGGTATAGAGTGATACCGATGATCAAACCTCGGACAAGTAAAATATCGTGACAAAGGGAATTGGTATCGTATGTGAATGGTTCATTCGATCACTAAGTCATCGTTGAATATGTGGGAGCCATTATGGATCTCCAGATCCCGCTATTGGTTATTGGTCGGAGAGAAGTCTCAACCATGTCTACATAGTTCGCGAACCGTAGGGTGACACACTTAAGGTTTGATGTCGTTTAAGTAGATATGGAATATGGAATGGAGTTCGAAGTTTTGTTCGGAGTCTCGGATGGTATCCAGGACATCACGAGGAGTTCCGGAATGGTCTAGAGAATAAGATTCATATATAGGAAGTCATATTCCAAGTTTGGAAATGATCCGGTGCATTTATGGCAGGTTCTAGAAGGTTCTAGAAAAAGTCCGGAAGAAAGGCACTATGGAAAGGTGGAGTCCCGGAGGGACTCCACTAGCATGGCCGGCCAAACCCTAAGGGGGAGTCCCAGGTGGGCTCCACCTTGGTGGCCGGCCAGCCCCACAAGGAAAGGTGGGAGTCCCACCTTGAGTAGGACTCCCCCTTGAGTAGGTTTCCCACCTTTGGGAAGTTTTGGTGTTGGGGTCTTATTCGAAGACTTGGACTACAACTCTTGGGGCTTCCACCTATATAATGAGGGACAAGGGGAGGGTGGCCGGCCACTCTTGCCTCCAACCTTGGCTGCCCCCTTCATGGCCGGCGCCCAAGGCACCCCTCTCCCCAAACCCTAGCACCTCCTCCACATACAACTCCCGCATACGCAAGGCGAAGCCCTGCCGGAGTTCTCCATCGACACCGTCACCACGCCGTCGTGCTGCCGGGATTCCAAGGAGGATCTACTACTTCTGCTGCCTGGACGGGAGAAGGACGTCGTCATCAACACCGAACGTGTGACCGAGTACGGAGGTGCTGCGATTGTGGCACCGTCAAGATCTTCTACGCGCTTTGAAAGCGGCAAGTGATCGTCTACCGCAGCAACGAGCCTCCTCTCGTAGGCTTTGGAAATCTTCATGGGTTAGTCTCGTTCATCCCCTCGTTGCTCCCATCTTCTAGATTGCATCTTGGCTTGGATTGCGTTCTCGCGGTAGGAATTTTTTTTTTTTCTATGCTACGAATCCCATCAGCAACGTCACACTAAGCGACTTCAACGGCCAAGCATCAGAGACGCAAGGCGTTCTGAACGTGGATCTAACCGTGGGCCGAAAAACCATCCCTACAGCATTCTTCATCGTCGACAGCAAAAGCACCTACGCTGTCCTGCTAGGGAGGGATTGGATTCACGCCAACTGCTGCATTCCATCTACAATGCACCAATGCCTGATACAATGGGATGGAGATGAAGTGGAGGTCGTTCATGCAGATGACTCGATCGAGATCTCAATAGCTGGCATGAATATTTGGGACGCGGAAGACCAAGAGCCGCTCTCTGGAGTCAGTTTGGACGGCTGTGAGCGCATCGAAGCTACAAAAAACGGGGTGAGGCTGGTCTTATCCACCGGCCTGACAGAGTAGCAAGAGCAAAGTCAATGGACGTACGTGGCAAGGCCGATCCCTGCGATCGGCCCCAAAAAATAAAAAGCAATGATCTCACCTCAAGCATGTCACGTAGTCGTAGTAGGGAGACTCCCTCCCGTAGTGGAGCACAAATAAGTTGTAAACCTTCATTGAGCAATGCAATCAAAAGGAGGCCGATTCCAGCAATCGGCCCAAATTATCCTCACCATACGTTTTGCCTGTGTTCAGCATTGATCTAGCAGGCGATGGAAAGCTAGGATATGGGTTTACATCAGCTGATGAGCTAGAAGAGATTGACATTGGTCCTGGGATAAGCCACGACCAACATTTATCAGCAAAAAGTTAGATCCGCATCTGAGGGGCCCGATGATAGCTTTGTTAAAGGATACCCAGATTGCTTTGCATGGGATTACACGGAGATGCCCGGGTTAGACAGGAGCATCATTGAGCATCGGCTCCCTCTTAAGAAAGGATTTCGGCCATTCCAGCAGCGAGCACGACAGATGAAGGCCGAAATTTTAGAAGAAGTCAAGAAAGAGATCGAGAAAATGTTGAACGCCGGGTTCATCAGGCCATGCAGGTATGCTGAGTGGATTTCTAGTATCGTACCTGTAGAGAAAAAGGACGGCCGATGGCGCGTCGCCATAGATTTTTGGGATCTCAATAGAGCCACTCCAAAGGATGAGTACCCAATGCCGGTAGCAGAGACATTGATCAATGCAGCTGCTGGTCATAAGGTTTTAAGTTTCATGGATGGCAATGCCGGTTACAACCAAATTTTTATGGCTCCAGAAGATATACACAAGACTGCATTCAGAGTACCAGGTTCGGTGGGCTTGTTTGAATATGTAGTCATGACATTTGGACTAAAAAATGCCGGCGCAACATACCAAAGAGCCATGAATTACATCTTTCATGATCTGATCGGCAAGTTGGTGGAGATTTACATTGATGACGTGGTAGTCAAGTCTGTCTCAGTAGAAGGACACTTGGAGGATTTGCGACGCATCCTGGACCGAACTAGAAAATTCGGGCTAAGAATGAATCCAAAGAAGTGTGCTTTTGGTGTGACGGCCGGTCAATTCTTGGGCTTCTTGGTTCATGAACGCGGAATTGAGATCGGCCTGAAAAGTCAGGAGGCAGTACGAACAATGAAGCCACCTACCACGAAGAAGGAGCTCCAGTGTCTCATCGGCAAAATCAACTTCGTCAGAAGGTTCATCTCCAACCTGTCAGGGCGAATCGAGCCGTTCATGGGATTGGTAAAAATTAAAGCTGATGAGGAGTTTCTACTCAGGCAGATGTTGGATGCAGAGCAGGACGAGATCGAGAAGTTGTGCCTCTGCCTATTTTTTACCTGCACCAAGCTTCACATCTTTCTGTCAGCGGAAATTGTCATCATATGCAAATCGGATGTCATCAAACATATGCTGTCGGCTCCTGTGTTGAAAGGCCGACTCGGTAAATGGATGTTTGCATTATCGGAATTTGATCTCCGGTATCAGCCTGCGAAAGCAGTCAAGGGACAGGCGTTGGCCGATCTTATTGCTGAACGAATCAACACTGATATAGCAGCACTGTCCGTGCGTGCATGGGCCATGTTTTTCGATGGATCGGCTTGTGATGATGGTTGCGGCATCGGCATTCTACTCGTGTCGCCCCGGGGGGCAACATATTCCTTCTCCATCAGGCTACCTACCCCTTGCACCAACAATGTCGCTAGAAGCAATACGCAAGGGAATGGAGTTGCTTTTGGAAGCCGGGGCAGAAGCAGTGGAACTTTTTGGAGACTCAAAATTGGTGATTTCCCAACTCACGGAGGAATACAAATGTGAGAGCGAGTCGCTCTTCCCATTATGGATGCAATGCCGTGAGCTGATGGCACAATTTAGGTACATAAACTTCAACTGGATCCCGAGGTCGCAGAATACCGAGGCGAACGATCTCGCACAGATGGCGGCTACAAGGACGTAGCAGGTGGAGCCGATGTTCGGGTACAGTTCCTGGAACCAGATGACTGGAGAGCCGATATCTTCAATTACTTGAAAGATCCGGCTCGGGGGCACCTAAATGGATAAGGTACAAGGCCATGAAGTATGTCCTTATTGGGGATGACATGTTCTACAGGACTTTGGAAGGGTTACTTCTCAGATGTCTGGGACCAGCCGAGTCAAATCGGCTCTTACACGAGGTACACGAAGGTGCCTGTGGAACTCATCAATCGGCTCACAAGATGAAATGGTTGATCAGGCGATCGGGGTTTTATTGGCCCACCATGCTTGAGGATTGTTTTAAGTACTACAAAGGGTGTCAAGCATGTCAGAAGTTTGGGAAAATTCAGATGGTACCCGCATCAGCAATGAACCCCATCATCAAGCCTTGGCCATTTCGAGGTTGGGGCATGGATATGATCGGCAAAATCAATCCTCCATCGAGCAAAGGCCATGTGTGGATTTTGGCCATTACAGATTATTTCACTAAATGGGTGGAGGCCGTCCCTATGAAGTCAGTAGCATCGACAGATGTTATCAATTTCGTAAAAGAACATGTCATTCATAGATTCGGGATTCCCCAGACTATCACGACCGATGGAGGTTCGGTCTTCATTTCTCGCGAGTTTAGAAAGTTCTGCGAGGACATGGGAATTAAGTTGATCCGATCGTCTCCATACTATGCTCAAGCAAATGGGCAAGCTGAAGCGTCCAACAAGAGCCTTATCAAGCTGATTAAGAGGAAAGTCGACGAGCACCCTAGACGTTGGCACGAGGTATTGTCAGAGGCTTTGTGGGCGTATCGCATGTCATGTCATGGAGCGATAAAAACCTCGCCATACCATCTGGTCTATGGACAAGAAGCCGTGCTACCCTGGGAAATCACGATTGGGTCGAGACATATTACGTTTCAGAATGATTTAACAACTGAAGAATATGCAGCCCTGATGAGTGATAGCATTGAGGATCTAACGGAACTTAGACTTTGGTCACTTGAGAAAATCAAAGAGAACAAAGCCAAGGTAGCTCGCGCATATAATAAGAAGGTGAGACCAAAGGAGTTCCACGTTGGTGATCTGGTATGGGAAGCTGTATTGCCATTGGGGACTAAGGATGCAGTGTATGGTAAATGGTCTCCAAATTGGCACGGGCCGTACAGGGTCGACCAAGTTTTAAAGGGTAACGCATACATGCTCGAGGAGCTGAGCGGTGTGAAATTCCCAGTGGCTGTCAATGGTCAGCATCTCAAGAAATATTTCCCAAGTATGTGGGATGATGGACAGTGAAATATGGGGGCCGATGCATGAAATCGGCCAGTAAAAAAAAATACAATGGGCAAAGCCGATGATGGACCTTTAGACTAAAAAGGATGCACAGCCATCGACTCTAGAATTTGGTGACGGTCACGATTACCGTTTGAATTTGGGGAACTGAATCTGGCCTTACTGGCGTTTTATGGTAAAAGACCGATGCGTTGCCATCGGCTCTTTGTGCGTTGACCTACTTTGACAATCGGAAAAATCAGACATAGAAGCATTCTTCATTGATTAAAAGGGGGTTTTTACAATAAGAGCCGATTGCTCACAAAAGGAGGATCTGCGGCCTAATGCACTACTACTAGCCCTATTCTAGTAGTCCCTAATCTAGGGGCCGTCGCTGCCCTCGTCGTCGCCGTCCTCGCCGCTATCGGCGCTGCTGCCGGCGACGTCTTCGCTGCTGCTGAAGCCGTCGGCCGGGGCTTCTTCTTCGTCTTCATCGTCGTCGTGCGTCTTCCGACCCGGCGCGCTTCGCCGGCGGGTACTCGTCGGAGGAGGTGTCGTCCTCCGCTTCATCCTCTCCGTCGGAGGAGAGGTCCTCGCCCCAGGAGAAGGCGTCGTCGTCGCTCTCTTCCTCCAACTCCCCGTCCACGAGGAACTGGAGGTTGTCCTCCCCGTCGGTCAAGGATTCGTCATCCTCTGACCCGTCGGTGAAGTCCCAATCCCTCTCGTCCCACCACTCTGGGGCGCGGGCCTCGTACGCCGCTATCGGGTCGTACTCCGGCTCGCTGGAGGAGGAGGATTGGAAGGAGAGACCCGAAGAGGCAGAGGAGGAGTCCATGGTGCAGAGGAGGGTTTTTTCCGATTGCTAATGCGGAACAGGGGAATGAAGAGGCGAACTGCTCGGATGAGGTTAAATAAAGGGGATATAGTGGGAGATGATTCAATGCTGTGGCGGTTTTCGAGGAAGCGGTGCCAAAACTGTCAATCGTGCAGTACGGAGAAGTTGAGAAGACAAGGCATCATGATGGAAGGATCTTGAAGCGGTTCGCTCTGCACGCGTAACCCGATGAGAGAAAACGAGAGTGGTTTGGAATTATGTGCCAAAACCAGGGGGCATGTGTTATCACCAGAATTTAGCCAAAGCAGGAGATGGGCCGTGATTGAGATGGGCTTAGAGGACATGCACATAAAGTGTCTCTGAATCGGCCTCGTGCAGGAGTTTGGGCTAGATTGCCCGTGTATCTGTACATTATAGTAGATCACGTTTTAGTTTAGAATTAAGAGATAGAGTTTAGTCGTACACAGCTAGGTTTATTCCAAAGATAGAAAGTCTACGGACTATAAATATGTACCTAGGGTTATTGAGAAAGGAGGACGATCACGTTCACAACAAACACAATCTAGGCGCATCGCCACCCCTTGTTTCGAGGGTTTCTTCCGGGTAAGCGTCATGCTGCCTAGATCGCATCTTGCGATCTAGGCAGTATCGGTTTATTCGTTGTTTTGTGTTGCTCGTACTGAAGCCTTGTTGATGGCGAGTAACACTGTTATCATAGATGTTTTGGGGCTAACATCGATACTTTTCTGATATGTTTGCTTAGTCATGCTGCCCCTAAATATCTAGCTGCCTTTGCACCTATCTTAGGTGTAAGGGCAGCATCTTGCTTAGTCTTTATTTAGTAGATCTGATCTGTTATGGTTGTTCCTTGTTCTCCAAGGATTAGTTTGATATCCGCATGGTTAGGCCTTGCGAACGGGTTGAACGATCCAGTGCGTAAGGTATGGTTTGCTGGTAGAGGGATTGTTCCGGGAATCGACTTTGTGTTGGTTTTTAGGCCTCTTTTAGGACTAGTTTTCTATTATCTTTCGTATCTGCTCAACTACGCGTAGGATGTTCCGATTATGCGGTGAAAACCCTAGACTGTCGTAGATCGATTTAACTTGGTATTGATAAAGCAGGATCCCCATGTTATCGTAGATCCAACGTGAACCATGGGTCAATCGGCTCTTTGAGCCGATTCACAGGGTAACCTGAGAGCCGATCGGGGCTCGTATTTAATGTTTACGTGTCTGCCATGCGGGAACTAATAGAAGCAATCCATCACCTGACCAGGTATAGGTCAGGTGGCACGCCCTCGCAACAGCCAGGACGTGTGCCGGAGTTTTGCGGGCCGTCACCCCAGGGACCGGGGCCCACCAGCAGTCCTGGGAGCCTCCCGGCTCTTCGTGTTGCTCGTCACTGCTCGCCGGTGGGTTTTGGCAGGCAACAGGATGACGCCGAACGGGGAGTTGAGGGCGCAGGGGAACTCGTCGATCCTGTCAGGCCAGCCGAAAGGTCGAGTGATGATGACGCGCTTGGACTCGTTGATCTGGAGGTGGGCGATTCCAGCAGCCGAAGGATTCCTTCTGAGTTGACGTTGTAGTGGACGCTCCCGAAGGTCATCTCCATGTTGCCTTGCAGATCGGAGAAGGTCGAGCGAGACGAGTCGCTGTGCGGAGTGAATTCATAGGAGCCGAAGCGAATCGGGCTTCCCAGTTTTGGCGATGATGGTGTTGACGAAGCTGCTGATGACATGACGGGCTCTGCCGATGTCCGATCTTGTGCCGAAACAGGGGTTCCCACAGACGGCGCCAATTGTAGGGTACTCCTCGGCAATGCCCTCCGATTGGGGCTTAGGGTTGATGGAATCCTGACACGAGACATCGGTTCACGGACAAGCGGGAGAGCGATTTACCCAGGTTCGGGGCCCTCGATGAGGTAAAACCCTTACGTCTTGCTCTGTTCTTGATTATGAAGATATTGGGTTACAATGGGGTGCCGAATAATTCGGCTGAGATCTCGTCGAGAGGCTAAGTGCTATGGTGACCTAGCTCTAAGCTTTTGGTGGCTAAGGTTGCTAAGATTGATTGTGTCCCTCGGCAGCCCCTCTCCTGGCCTTTATATAGGAGGCCAGGTCTCAAGAGGTCTAACCGAGTACGACTAGGTTTACAGTAGTTTTAGATCTAATCTTTCCTTGTTCGGCTGCTTCCTTGTCTTGCCCGCCAAGGAATCTTCTGGTGCGCCATCCAGGTGGCCCGTCTTGCCTCCAAGTGCCTTCATGGGCCTCCAACTAGACAATACGGGATAGGGCAATATCGGTTACCCGAAGGGTAATGCCCACGTCAGTCGGGTTCGTCGGTGGAGGAGTCGTCTACTAGGGTTTGCGAGATGGAGAGGGGTGGTGTTGGTGTCGGGTTCATCGGTGGAGGAGTCGTCTACTAGGGTTTGTCGTCGGGTTCGAAAATTACGAACTAAATACATATACTAAAAAACTAAATAATACTTACAACAAACTTAAACTAACTAACTAAAAAATACTTAAAAAAACTTAAACAAACTAAATACAAAATACTTACAAAAAACTTAAACTAACTAACTAAAAAATACTTTAAAAAACTTATAGTAACTAAATACAAAATATTTACAGAAAATACAAAAACAATTTACAGAAAAAAATAAAACCAATTAAGCCGTCACGGGCGCGTCCCAGCATGACGTCGCGCGGCTGGGCTCGCAGATGGAGGAGACACGGCGTTGCGGGGGTCCCTGTGATGCGCGCGTGGCGGCTTGAGATGCGCGGCGCCATGGTGAGCACAACGGTGGTGGCGCCGCTCCTTTTTGGCCACCGGAGCGTCACCGGAGATGGAGTCCGGCGGCGGGATGAGCAGCGGCACGACGACCTAGCGGCTACAGAGGGAGAGGGGAGGAGCTAGGGGCGGCAATCGATGCGGCGGCTCACCTCGGTTGCAGAGGAGGGGTCGGCGATGCCGGAGGAGGCTCGCCGGCAGTGAATCGACGGCAGCGGCGCATAGTGATGACCCACAAGTATAGGGGATCGCAACAGTCTTCGAGGGAAGTAAAACCTAATTTATTGATTCGACACAAGGGGAGCCAAAGAATATTTGTAAGCCTTAACAGCGGAGTTGTCAATTCAGCTGCACCTGGAAGCAGACTTGCTCGCAAGTGTTTATCGAGAATAACGATTTTATAAACGGTAACAATAGTGAAATATCGCGACAGAGTAACAAAGGCAGCAATAGTGATTATAGTAAACAGCGGGGATTAAAAATACTGTAGGCACAGGGATGGATGAACGGGCGTTGCATGGATGAGAGAAACTCATGTAACAATCAAGGTAGGGCATTTGCAGATAGTAATAAAGCGGTATCCAAGTACTAATCAATCCATAGGCATGTGTTCCATATTTAGTCGTACGTGCTCGCAATGAGAAACTTGCACAACATCTTTTGTCCTACCAGCCGGTGGCAGCCGGGCCTCTAGGGAATCTACTGGAAATTAAGGTACTCCTTTCAATAGAGCACCGGAGCAAAGCATTAACACTCCGTGAACACATGTGATCCTCATATCACCACCTTCCCCTTCGGTTGTCCCAATTTCTGTCACTTTGGGGCCTCGGTTCAACAGCAATATGTGTATACAACTTGCAGGTAAGATCATAAAACAATGCATATCATCATGAAACAATAACATGTTCAGATCTGAGATCATGGCACTCGGGCCCTAGTGACAAGCATTAAGCATAACAAGTTGCAACAATATCATAAAAGTACCAATTACGGACACTAGGCACTATGCCCTAACAATCTTATACTATTACATGCCAATCTCATCCAATCCCTACCATCCCCTTCAGCCTACGCGGGGGAATTACTCACACATGGATGGGGAAACATGGTTGGTCGATGGAGAGGCGTCGGTGGTGATGATGGCGATGATCTCTTCCAATTCCCCGTCCGGCGGAGTGCCGAGAACGGAGTTGGGTCCCGAGACGGAGTTTGCGATGGCGGCGGTGTTGGATGTCTTCTGGAATTTCGTCTAACCCCCTGCGTTTTTAGGTCGAAGACGTTAAGTAGTCCGAAAGGGGGGCCGAGGCGGCCAAGGCGGCCTAACCATAAGGCGCGGCCTCTCCTGGGCCGCGCCTGCCTATGGTCCGAGGCCGGGCCCCCCGGCCTGCCCTTCTGTCTCCGTGAGTTTTCCGGGAAAATAAGGCCCTTCCCGATTATTTCCGGGGATTTTCCCGAAAGTTGATTTTCTGCACAAAAACGAGACACCAGGGCAATTCTGCTGAAAACAGCGTTAGTCCGTGTTAGTTGTATCCAAAATACACAAATTAGAGGCAAAACAATAGCAAAAGTGTTCGGGAAAGTAGATACGTTTTGGACGTATCAACTCCCCCAAGCTTAGCTTATTGCTTGTCCTCAAGCAATTCAGTTAACAACTGAGTGCGATAAAAAAACTTTCACGAACACATTTGTTCATATGATGTAAATATTCTCATGATATGGACAAGTACTTAGGCAATTCATAATAAGATACATGCAAATAAAGTCATCTAATAGCTATGTCAATCATGGAAAAGGTACCAACAAATTAATAATAAGCATCATGAATCATGTCTATCAGCAAGATTGCAATGTTCATAGAAGGATATGATAAAGTGGTATCTCGCTTGCCCGTATTTGTACAACAAAACATAAATGCTCGGGCACCTTTGAAGTTCATGGGAAGACTGGAAGTAGAGATTATCAAAGATAAAAGCATCAAAGTTATACCACAGTTAATCACATTTTGGGACAAGCATATTGTACTAAGAATGACAGTTGTGCTCTCAAGAGGGTGCTCAAAGAAAGGATGGAGACTCAATGTAAAAGTAAAAGATTGACCCTTCGCAGAGGGAAGCAGGGATTAACATGTGCTAGAGCTTTTCATTTGTAAAACAAGAGTAAAATTATTTTGAGAGGTGTTTGTTGTTGTCAACGAATGATAGTGGGTACTCTAACTACCTCGTCAACCAGACTTCCAAGAGCGGCTCCCATGAAGGACGTTATCTCTACCAGCAAGGTAGATCATCCCTCTTCTCTTTTGTTTACACATGTATTTTAGTTTCATTATGGATGACACTCCCCAACCTTTGCTTACACAAGCCATGGCTAACCAAATCCTCGGGTGCCTTCCAACATTCTCATACCATGGAGGAGTGTCTATTTGCAAATTAAGTTGCTTACTGATAAATCAGGGCAAAGCATGTGAAGAGAATTATTGATGAAAGTTAATTAATTGGGGCTGGGAACCCCGTTGCCAGCTCTTTTTGCAAAATTATTGGATAAGCGGATGTGCCACTAGTCCATTGGTGAAAGTCTGTCAGGAGTAAATGACAAGTTGAAAGATAAACACCACATACTTCCTCATGAGCTATAAAACATCAACACAAATTGAGAAGCATTTTGAAGGTTTAAAGGTAGCACATGAGAATTTACTTGGAATGGTTTGAAATGCCATGCATAGGTATTTATGGTGGACAGTCTGGAATAACTTGGTTTCAGGGGTTTGGAAGCACGAGCAGCGTTCCCGCTCAGTGCAAGTGAAGGCTAGCAATAGACTGGGAAGCGACAATCAAGAGAGCAATAACTTGTCATAATCATGCTTGCGACAAAATAAATTAACAGAGGCATAAAAGTGATACAAGAACTCTGAGGTAAAGTAGATCATTGAGGCTTAATTGACTTTTGTTCAGTCATATGCATGCGTGAGCATGTGCGAAGTTGATTCAAGTGAATTATTCAGAGGAGGATACTACAATGTCATACCTATCTATGAATAAAACAATGCAAGCAAATATTTATGATATGCTACTCATATTAATAAATTGGAGCTAAACATGAGAGATCATGAACTACTAGACTTTCTTAAATGACATATACCTCACATGAACCAACTAAGCATGCTCACATGGATGAGTATATGTACAAAAATGAAAACAAATAGAGTTCATACCAGCCTCTCACCACAATCGAGATTGTCGTAGATCGTCATTATTACCTTTTCACTTGTGTAGCTTGAATAATATGAAATGAAAGCCAAGCTCAAACCACCGAAGACCGCTGAACTCCATAGTGAACTTTACAAAACCAAAGAAGAACAGCAAATATTTTTGGTGTTTTTGAATTGGAAACAAGAACAAAAGGAAACAAGCAAACAAAGCAAAATCTTTTTGGATTTTCTTATAGCAAACCAACGATAGCAAATAAAGCAATATAGGAACAAGAAACCAAAATAAAAAAAATGGTAAAGAGAGACAACAGATTTTTTTTTGGTCTTTTTGTGTTTTAGGAAAGAAACAAAGCAAAAATAAGAAAATGAAAACTAAAAGAGTCACATAAACACAAAGCAGCAGAAATTCGTCAAACTTGATAGCAGTACAGTAATCGATTTTTAAGAAATTCTTCCGCTGCTCAGCTCGAAAAGTGTTCAACTAATGAAAGTTAGATAATAACCTGGGGAACATGCACAAAAATTGGCTTCGTAAAATAACGTTCTGGCTGTTTTTGAGAATTTTTTTGGTATCAGTCCAGAATCTGTTTTCAATCAGCACCTCCCCAAATATCATCTCCCTCTTATTAGAAAACCACTTTAAGAAGCTAAACAAGTATGTACAAGTATCCAACAACTATAATATGCAATGAATGAGTGATGCGGTATACTCCCCCCAAGCTTAGGCTTTTGGCCTAAGTTCTAAACAACTAAAGCATCTTGCAAAACAAGTAGTGCTACAGCAAGTAAAGCAAGTGGAGGAAGAAAGAAATGTTGTTTAGCTCTTCTATGCATATAAAATGTACTTGTTAACAAGGTTGATCAAGTCTTGCCACCAAATAAATCTTACATGACATAAGAAGAAATAAACCTCAAATCAATCATGTTACCTTGTATTGAATTGATATGGATCCAATCATAATACTTTGATATCCTTGCTTAGGCTCATATATAGGACAATCAATAGTTCCCACTTTGATGGTTCTCAAATTACAAATTGTATTAACTCCACATACTTTATCAATCCTCTTGGGAAAATAAACAGTATGTTCCTTGTCATCTACATTGAAAGTAACTTTTCCTTTATTGCAATCAATAACAGCCCCTGCGGTGTTAAGAAAAGGTCTCCCAAAAATAATAGACATATTATCATCTTCGGCATTTCCAACACAACAAAATCAGTTAATATTAAGCAGTTTTGAGTAACTTGAACAGAACATCCTCACATATACCAACAGATACAGAGGGTTATCAGCCATTTGCAAAGATATATCATTGGTATCAACTTATCTAAATAAAGTCTCTTATAAATAGAAAAAGGCATAACACTAACACTGCTCCCAAATCACATAGAGCAGTTCTAACATAATTATTCTTGATGGAACAAGGAATAGTCGGTATACCTGGGTCGCCAAGCTTCTTTGGAACTTTGCTATTAAAAGAGTAATTAGCAAGCATAGTGGAAATCTCCTCATTAGGAATTTTCCTCTTATTAGAGACAATATCTTTCATATACTTTGAATAATTAAGGAGGCAATTTAATAGCATCAGTCAAAGGGATTTGCAAAAACAAAGGTTTCATCCAATCACAAAATTTATTATAGTGTTCTTCTTCCTTTGATTTTAGTTTCTTAGGGAAAAGGCATTTGCTTTTGAACCCAAGGTTCTCTTTCATTACCATGTTTCTTAGCAATAAAATCTTCTTTAGTGCACTTTTTATTTTTAGCATGCTTTTCAGGTTCATCTTCAACTCTTCTTTATCAGAAGCATCATTCTTATCATTATCTTTATCATGTTCATTACCACTTTCAGTTTCAGCATCGGAAATAGAAATACTATTAGGATAATTAACAGGTTCAGAGGATTCTACAACAGTTTTATGTTTCTTTTTCTTTTTCTTAGAAGGAGCACTAGTTTCAGTTCGTTGAGAATCTTGTTCAACTCTTTTGGGATGCCCTTCAGGATATAGAGGATCCTGAGTAGAAGCACCACCTCTAGTTGTTACTTCATAAGCATGTTTTTCTTTAGAATTATTTTTTAACAAGTCATTTTGCACTTTAGTGAGTTGATCAATTTGAGTTTGAACCATATGAAAATGTTTAACAAGCATCTTAACATCATTGGAGGTTCTCTCCACAATATCATGCAATTCACTAATAGCTAGAATTTTCCATTAAATGATTCTCTACTCTCATATTAAAATTATCTTGCTTAACAATATAATTATCAAACTCATCTAAGCATTGTGCAGGAGGTTTTGAATACGGAATATCTTCCCTATCAAAGCGTTGAAGAGAATGTACCTCAATCGTGGATGAAGGGGAGTTATCTTACATAAATCTTCTATGGGAGGTAAATTCTTCACATCTTCGGATTTAATTCCCTTCTCTTTAAGAGATTTCTTGGCTTCCCTCATATCTTCATCATTTAATTTAATCATACCTCTCTTCTTCAATATTGGTGTCGGGGTTGGTTCAGTTGTAGTCCAATCATCATGATTCCGGCCTATTCTAGCCAATAATTCTTCAGCATGGAGTTCTTTTTCTGAAAACACAACCAGCACAACTATCCAGGTATGCCCTAGACTCAATGGTTAGTCCACTATAAAATATATCAAGTAAATCATGCTTTTCCAAATCATGTCCAGGCCGAGCTCTGATAAGAGAGCAAAATCTTGCCCAAGCCTCAGGCAATTTCTCTCCATCTTTCTGGTCAAAATTATAAATTCTCTGCAAAGCAATATGTTGAGCACTAGCAAGTATTTAAAGAAAACATCAAGCAAATCTTTTGGACTATCAATAGAATCAGGAGGCAAACTATTATACCAAGTTTTAGCATCATCCTTTAATGAGAAAGGAAAATTTTTAGCAACGAAATAAGTACGCTTCTTGATATCATCAGAAAACAAGCTACTCAAGGTTGAAAGCTCATTCATGTGTTCTACAACACTTTCTTTTTCAGTACCACAAAAAGGTGTTTTCTCAACAATAGATATATGAGATAAATCAAGAGAAAAATCATAATCAGTATCCTTAATGTTTATAGGAGATGTGGCAAATTTAGGATCAGAAGACAGTTTATATCTAATAGTATGTTGTGCAAGAAGCTTTAATATTACTTGTACCAGTAGTAGCATTGCATTTATCAATGAAATCATCATCAAGTTCTACATAATCTTCATCAAGATCATCACTAGAGTATTCAAGACTGGGTGAATTAACAGTGTAGCAGATTTTCATTGGAAGTTTCATTGCTGATTTGTCTAGACCTAGCAATCGTAGCATCTAGAAAAGATCCTAATGAACCATCATTATCAAGCACAGTAGAAGCATCATCAAAATTATAAGAGGAATTTTCAGATTCAGAGTACCGGCATTTGAAGCTTGTGGTGGTGAAACAAGTTTACTTATCACAGATGGTGAATCAAGAGCAGCAGAGGTACTCAGAGTTGTACCTTTTCTTGTAGTGGATGGTAATATGGCGACTTTAGTATCGCGAGGTTTACCCATGATGGAGAATTTGCAGCGAACAATATCAATCCAAGTGAACTTGCAAATAAAGCTATGCTCCCCGGCAACGGCGCCAGAAAATAGTCTTGATGACCCACAAGTATAGGGGATCGCAGTCTTCGAGGGAAGTAAACCCAATTTATTGATTCGACACAAGGGGAGCCAAAGAATATTTGTAAGCCTTAACAGTGAATTTGTCAGATTCAGACACAGAGAACAGACTTTTTCATAAGAGTTTATCGATAATAACCGTTTATAGCAGCTTGATAACAGCATGCAGAGTAACAAAGGCAGCAGTAGTGATTATAGTAAACAGCAGGATTAAAATACTGTAGGCACAGGGATGGATGAACGGGTGTTGCATGGATGAGAGAAACTCATGTAACAATCAAGGTAGGGCATTTGCAGATAGTAATAAAGCGGTATCCAAGTACTAATCAATCCATAGGCATGTGTTCCATATTTAGTCGTACGTGCTCGCAATGAGAAACTTGCACAACATCTTTTGTCCTACCAGCCGGTGGCAGCCGGCCTCTAGGGAATCTACTGAAAATTAAGGTACTCCTTTTAATAGAGCACGGAGCAAAGCATTAACACTCCGTGAACACATGTGATCCTCATATCACCGCCTTCCCCTTCGGTTGTCCCAATTTCTGTCACTTTGGGGCCTCGGGTTCCGGACAGCAATACGTGTATACAACTTGCAGGTAAGATCATAAAACAATGCATATCATCATGAAACAATAACATGTTCAGATCTAAGATCATGGCACTCGGGCCCTACTGACAAGCATTAAGCATAACAAGTTGCAACAATATCATAAAAGTACCAATTACGGACACTAGCACTATGCCCTAACAATCTTATGCTATTACATGACCAATCTCATCCAATCCCTACCATCCCCTTCAGCCTACAGCGGAGGAATTACTCACACATGGATGGAGGAAACATGGCTGGTCGATGGAGAGGCGTCGGTGGTGATGATGGCGATGATCTCCTCAATTCCCCGTCTCCGACGGGTGCCGAACGAGTTTCGGGTCCCAGAGGGTTTCGCGATGGCGATGGTGTTGGATGTCTTGGCAATTTAGGTCTAACCCCCGTGCGTTTTAGGTCGAAGGCGTTAAGTAGTCCGAGAGGGGGCATCGGAGGGTGGCCGGGCGGCCTAACCATAAGGCGGCGCGGCCCCCTCTGCCGCCTGACCTATGGTGGCGTGGGCCTCCCCTTGGCCTACCCTTAAGCTCCGTGAGTCTTCGGGAAAATAGGCCCTTCGCGATTATTTCCGGGTTTTCCCGAAAGTTGATTTTGCACAAACGAGACACCGGGGCAATTTTTGAAAACAGCGTTAGTCCGTGTTAGTTGTATCAAAATACACAAATTAGAGGCAAAACAATAGCAAAAGTGTTCGGGAAAGTAGATACGTTTTGGACGTATCACGTAGTGAGAGCTAGGGTTAGGGTTGTGAGGGTGCGGGAGAGCGCAGGGAGGGGGGAATGGGGCTAGGGGTGGGCGGCGGCGGCGCGTAGGGCGGAGGCGGCGCGTAGGGCGGCGGCGGCTACGGAATCGAGCAGCCTGGCGGCGTCAATACGATCAGCACCTCCGTTGTCGCGGTGGTGGCTTTCCGCCCGACGCGAGAGGTTTATATACTAGACCCCCTTTTGTCGCGGGTTGAGCTACGACCCGCGATAAAAGGACCCACTTTTATCACGGGTGGTGCCACAACCCGCGACAAAAGGGGGGGTCTTTTGTCGCGGGTCGTGCCACCACCCGCGACAAAAGGGGGTGTCCCCTGCGCGCCCCGCGGCTGCCACGTGGTGGACCGGTCACGGGCCGGATTTGGACGCGGATCGGCCACAGGAGGCATTTCCTTTTAATTTACAAATAAACCCTTATTTATCTATTTTAACTTTTAAAAAACTATTATTTCAATAACTTTTAAATGGTAACTCAAATATAAAAGTTTTATATATGAAAATTGATCAGAAAAATCCAATGAACATGAATATGATATCCATATAACTATTTGCATCTCGCATCATATCAAACATTGATAGTCGTGTATGTTTCACCCCTAATGATATGCGGAGTGACACCGAGTAAGGTTTCCCCGTGCCACGTGTCGCCGCCGCTTCCACGTGCCTCGCCCCGCCGACGCCGGCGTGCGACGTGTGTAGCCGTGGCTTACACGTGCCTCGCCACGTGTCGCCGCCGCTTCCACGTGCCTCGCCCCGTCGCTGCCGGCGTGCGACGTGTGTAGCCGTGGCTTACACGTGCCATGCCCCGCGTGCGCTATATAGAGCGACGAGTGCGGGCGCAACCACACGTCGCCACCGCCTCCGCTCATTCATCTCCGGGATGCCTCCACGTCGTCGAGGGTCGTCCGGTTTCCGTGGCGTTCGAGTGCGTCCGAGCGGTAGGTTCTACGCCGAGATACGCGCCGGTGGCTTCCGCCTCACCCTCGGCACGTACAACACGCCGGAGCTGGCGGCGCGCGCTTACGACGCGGCGGCGTGGCGCTTTCGGCGGCCACGGCGCGACATGAACTTCCCGGATGTTGAATCGCTAGAGGAGGCGGAGTTCCTCGCGCCAGCGCCGTGCCTCGTCGACGACGAGGACCGTCGCCGGCACCGCCAGGTGCAGCGCAGGATCGCCATCGCCGAGCACGACGAGCAGTTGATGCCCCAGTGGAGGGCGCAGTTCCCCAACGACGTTGACAACACCGACGCGTTCTACGCTGAACTTAGGGCACAACGCAGGTCCAACAGGCGCCACCGTCGGGCCATCGCCGAGTTCGAGCTCGAGAATCCGAATACAACTTGGACCGAAACGACCCTCGGTGGGATGACATTTGGACGGAGACAACCTCCGACGACGAGTAGAGACTAGACTAGTCATTTATCTATTTTATTGTAATTTCAATAAAGTCGTTGTCGGTTCTATTAGTTTAAATTTAGTTTATAAAGTCGTTGTCGGTTGTTTTTGTTCAATAAAGTGGTTGACACGAAATTTTATTACGATTGAACTGGAATTAAAGTACATAGCTCAACTTAAAATTAAGATACATGGCCAGATTCGAATGTTGGAGCCATTCAGTCATAGTCGTGCCTAGCCCTATAATAGTCGCCACTGTAGTCATCATAGTCGCCGACGTCATCGTCACTAGCATCGGGGTCGCGGTTGTCGAACCTCGGCGGGTGAGCACGCGTGGGCTGGGATTGAGGGTAGCGCAGGCGGGGGCCACGGTAGGCCATGACGCTCTGGAGAGTCCGGCCGCGCCACCACAGCCGACGGCCGGCCTCGTTGAAGTTCGAAGGAGGCGGGCCGTCCTCCTCGTACCTGGCAACCGCCCTCTCACGCCGATTGATGAAGAAGCTGTCCCAAGTCGGGCTGTAGTCGGGATGCCACTGGGGATTCCTCCGCTGCTCAGGCGTGAGCTCGAAATAGTAGTGGTTCATGATGGCCATCTCGCGTGGCACACCTAGAGGGACAGGAGGGACCGGTACGCCTCCGACCAACCAGCCGGTCGGGACGCGGTAGCCTGGCGGACAGGGGTAGTTCGAGGCGCAAAGTGCCTCCGCCTCCCGGGGTGTTAGACATACGATGGAAGCCATGGGAGAGAGTGATGAGGTTTGCAGATATGAGTCTAGATGTGATATGGAAATGGAGGCCAAGCCTACATATATATACTGAAAAAATGGCGGGAAGACGGAGGCGGGAACGCGGGAAGAAAATAGGCGGGAACGCAGTGGCGCGGGAAACTTTCATCCCGGGTGGAGGCTCAAACCGGGACAAAAGATAGGGGCCTTAACTGGGGGAGGCTTATCTAGGAGGGCCTTATCTGGGGGGCTGACGTGCGGGTAACCTTTTGTCACGGCTAGTGGGTACACCGGGACTAAGGCTGTCGGCGGGATAAGGATGTGCGGGTAACCTTTTGTCACGGTTGGTGGGTGCAACCGGGACTAAAGTGTCAAGAGATAAGGATGTGTCGGTAATCTTTTGTCGGTTGGTGGGTCAACCGGGACTAAAGCTGTCGGCAGGATAAGGACGCGTGGGTGGACGCACTGCTCGATGAGATAAAGCAGCGCACGACTCTGTCGAAGGAACAAGACAAAGTAGAAGCGGTGCCGTTATAAAAGGAGCATCGATACGCCTTGCCAAGCAGATCAACAAGCCAAGCAGAGTTTCATTCCCATGCATGAAGGAAAGGGTTGGGAAATCTCCCGTGGCGCAGCTTCTCGAAGATGTCGTTGGTGCACACGCCCTACGGCATCTTCGAAGCTGCTCCTCGGAAAAATTTCCCTGCAAGCCCGTGAAAGACTCCATCTCCTCTAACAGTGTTGGGGAAAGGGTTCTCATTATTACATAAATGTAGAGATTGTGAAGAATACATTATTACATCGCCATCTACTGATGTGATCTTCTACGCCGTAGCCATGGAGAATCTTCATCATTTAGCAAGATGCTTGGGTCAATTTTCACCGTGAAGGGCGGAATTTCTTTAAACTTATTATAATCTTCTGACATGTCTGTCTTGTCATCCACTCCCACGATGTTTCTTTTCCCCGAAAGAACTATGTGGCGCTTTGGCTCCTCGGTTGATGTATTCTTTTGTTGATTTCTTTTTCTTGATTTGCTAGACATGTCCTTCACATAGAAAACTTGAGCCACCTCGCTGGCTAGGACGAATGGCTCGTCCATGTACGCAAGATTGTTGGGATCCACTGTTGTCATACCGTACTTATCGTCTACCTGTATACCGCTGAGCTTCACCCATTTGCACCGAAACAAAGGGACCTTAAAAGTGGGACCATAGTCAAGTTCCCATATCTCCTCTATGTATCCATAATATGTGGTGGTTTGCCCATTCTCATCTTTTGCATCGAAGCGGACACCGCTGTTTTGGTTGGTGCTCTTTTTATCTTGGTCGATCGTGTAAAATGTATTCCCATTTATCTCGTACCCTTGGAATGTACATATGTTTGAAGATGGTAACCTAGCCAACAAGTACAGCTGCTCTACAACAGTTGGGTCACTAATGAGATGTCTTTGCAACCAACTGCCGAAGGTATTCATGTGTTGACGTGTAATCAAGGACTCGGGCTGGCCCGGGTTTATTTCTCGTAAAACATTCTTGTGTTTCTCGATGTACGGAGCCACCAAGCTGGAATTGTATAGAACTGTGTAGTGTGCTTGATTGAAAGAAATCTTGTCCCTGCACACCGTTGCTTTCCTTCCTAGTGTGCCTTTTCCAGTCAGCCTCCCCTCATACCGAGATTCAGGAACACCAATCAGCAGGAAAGGCAGTCAAACTAAACCACCTCCTCAGTTCCGTAGCCCTTTGAGATACTTCCTTCCGGCCTAGCTCGGTTATCATATTTCTTTAAGACTCCCATGAACCTCTGAAGGGGAACATATTGTGTAGAAACACAGGACCGAGAATGGAAATCTCATCGACTAGGTGAACGAGAAGGTGCGTCATAATATTGAAGAAGGATGGTGGGAACAACAACTTGAAGCTGACAAGACATTCGACCACATCTTCCTGTAATCCTGACAAAGTTTCTGGATCCATTACCTTCTGAGAAATTGCATTGAGGAATGCACATATCTTCACAATGGCTAGTCGAACATTTTCTAGTACCCTCAATGCAACCGGAAGCAATTGTGTCATAAGCACGTGGCAGTCATGGGACTTCAGGTTCTGGAATTTTTTCTCCTTCATATTTACTATTCCCTTTATATTCAACGAGAAACCAGACGGAACCTTGATACTGAATAGGGCTTCAAAAAATATCTCCTTCTCTTGTTTGGTAAGAGCGTAGCTGGCAGGCCCTTCAAACTTCCCTAGATGATTGCCGTCTCATCCTTTATGATCCTCCCGTGCTTCTGGTGTATCTTTTGTCTTTCCATACACGCCCAGAAAACCTAGAATATTCACACAAAGATTCTTGGTCAGGTGCATCACGTCGATTGCCAGAGCGGACTTCCAGGACTTTCCAATATTCTAGCTCCCAAAAAATAGATTTCTTCTTCCACATGGGCGCGTGTCCATCATCGTCTTTCGGAACAGGTCGACTGCCTGGACCCTTTCCAAAGATAACATTTAAATCCTTGACCATGTCAAATATATCAGCACCACTACGGGGGACATTCGGACGGCGGTCTGCCTCGCCATCGAAATGCTTGCCTTTTTCCTTAAGGGATGCTTGCGTGGAAGGAAACGACGATTGAACGGGTACACAATCCTTTCCTCGTTTTTTTCCCAAATATTTACTTTCAGTCTCATCTAAACAGTGCGTGCATGCATTGTATCCTTTGTCTGTTCTGGGTTCAATGTTATCAGAGCAGGCCAATTGGGTTATGAATAGCAACGCTCGTAGGTCAAATTCTTGCTCGGTGTGCTCATCCCACACACGTACACCTGGTTTGGCCCACAACTCCAAAAGTTCATCAACTAATGGCCTTAGGTACACATCAATATCGTTGCCGGGTTGCTTTGGGCCTTGGATAAGCACTGCATCATAATGAACTTCCGCTTCATGCACAACCAAGGAGGAAGGTTGTAGATACATAGAGTCACGGGCTAGGTGCTGTGACTGCAGCTCTGCTCCCCAAAAGGATTCATGCCATATGTACTTAGACCAAAGTATAAGTTCCTTGCCTCACCTGCAAAATCCGGGAACTCTCTCCTGATGTTTCTCCACGCACCATCGTGGGTGCCTCAATATCGTCTTCTTACGTTCCATATGTCATCGCAACAACTTGGCATGCTCTTTTGTTTCGAACAAACGTTTTAACCGTGGTATTATGGGAGCATACCACATCACCTTCGCAGAAACCCTTTCCTGGGTGGCTCACCCTCAACATCACCAGGGTCATCTTTTCTTCACCTTAGCATCACAAATGTGCAATCGTGAGCATTTGGCATTTTCTATTCAAATTCTCGTAATTTCACCGAGGTAGAGGATACAGCCACACGCATGTATGTATCTTCTCATGACATCTAATCCTAGAGGGCGTATTAAGTTTCTTTGCTTCATATGTACTAATCAAATTCGTTATTTCTTGAAACAACTTCTTTAATATTATCATCAATTTTTCAAAACCCGAGTCAGTCACACCGACCTCTGCCTTCCATTTCAGCAATTCCAATATGCTACCTAGCTTTCTCTGCCCATCTTCACAACCTGGGTACAACAATTTGTGGTGGTCCTCTAACATCTTGTCAAACTGCAACCTCTCCTTATCCGTGCCACAGTCTCTTCTTGCATCAGAAATGGCCCGACGAAGATCATCATCAATAGGATCATCTGATGCCTGTTCTTCACCTCCTTCTTCTTCATTGTCGTCCATTGCGGTATCATCGCATTCAGAGAACATAGATCGGTACTGGTCATCGTTATTTCTTCTTCATCGCCGTCTTCCATCATAACCCCTTCTTCTCCGTGCTTGGTCCAAACATTATAGCTGGACATGAATCCAAACCAAAGTAGGTGGCTCTTAATGTCTCTTGAGCAAGAGTAATCCTTCTCGTTCTTACATTTTAGACATGGACAACACATAAAACCTTGCTTCGACTTGTTGGCCTCGGCCACAAGCAGGAAAGATTTCACGCCCTCTCTGAAAGCGGGATCGCATCGGTTACCGTACATCCATGGATGACTCATCTGCACCATAAGTACAATTATGTATCAGATGCAATCACCTTGCTAAAATTAGTATTGTACGGACTATGTATATACGAGAAAATAGTTGCTAACCTTTTAGGATCAAAAAGAGGAGAAATCTTATCAAATAAAATCAAGTGGCATCCCTCACAAGCATTCCATCAAACACCTCTTGTGCACATGTAGAAAAAATGAGCTAGCATACACCTCCACCTTTCACCACCAAGGAAAAAAATGTAGGGGGGGGGGGGGGCTGGCTGCGTGTATATATAGGCATGGCCCTTTTGTCGCGGGCCGTATTACGACCCGTGAAAAGGGGTGCCGACAGGAGGCGCCAGCCCTCAGACCCCTTTTGTCGCGGGTTGTGATACGGCCCGCGACAAAAGGGTCATACGACCCGGCTCGCTCCAAATGGTTTCGGGGCGACGTGGCCACGCCATTTGTCGCGGCCGCGGCAAAAGGCTCCCACGAAAGCCCCTGGTCACCTTTAGAGATAGCTTCAATGGTGGGATCGATTGGATTGGTGGCGCAGTGTTCCGATCGGATTCATGTGAGGTCGGGGATTCACATTGCTACCGAGCTAGAGTTTTTCTGGCCTTGATGTGGAGTGGGAGCCTGATATGGTCGGGTCGGGTCGAGCGGTTGGGTGCGGCTCACGAGTCACCGGCGGTGAGATTGCGCATTGGTCGGGCCTGGGCCACTTGATCGGGGAATGGTGATTGCAGGTGTTCCGGAGTGATATTTGGGGCAATGCGTATGGGGATGCGTTGATGGGAGGTGGTGCCCACCATCGCCTGATGGTGGATTTCGTAGTACTACTAAAACTTGGAAGCGATCGAAGAACTTGAACATGGACAACCGCGATTGGTACTGATGAGTGCTCAATCCGGATTTGGTCTGTGTAAGAGCATCACTAGAAGTGCCCTCAAACTGGGAACCCTCAAAGTCAATTTGGCGGTGGCGCGGAGCCGCTTGAGCCGCGGCCGGGCGCAGGATTTTGGCAAAGGACGTGGGAGCCTGGGGCTCTGCGTGGCCGGCGTGGGCTGGGACGAGGGCTTAATGGGACGCAGTGGAAGGAGGAGTAAGGATTTGAAACCTCCCTCCCTGCTGATGGGCCGCTGGACCGACGAAGGGCTGTGTATTTGCTTTCAACCAGGTTTGTACGGTCGGGATGGAAAATGAAGGTCGGCCTTCAATTTTTTTGAGGCTCATGGATTTGAGGGCTATACAGGCTAACTTTCGCCTCAACTCCCTCGTAGTGCCAGCATCGAATTGACCAGTTTGAGGCACCATGCAGTGGATGTTCTAAGGAGGAGGATGAGATGAGATGGTCTTCAGCATAATCTCGCCACACACACACTTGGTGATGTTTAAGAGTAAGGACCCAAGGCACTCATGACTTCTCTTAACCGAGCGGAGTGGTGCGCATCGATTCTCGGGAGAGCTGGTGGGGCAAGAAGAGAGGAGGGGAGGTCGCCGGAGAACATACAAGTGACGCGCCGGATCGTGACAACACATGGAGAAGAATCGCAGGGGTGTATTAGCTGTATAGTGGGCACAGTGTGGAAGAGGATGCTCAGCTTCCCAGTCAAGGTCCAAATCTAGTGTAAAAGCATCTCCAATCGTGTTCCTCAAAACGCTCCCCTATATGATGATTTAAGATGTATCTGGGCAAATGGCGACAAAGAGACCAAAAATCAGAAAAAAGAAACCCCCAAACAAATGGGTCCTGATACATGCATTTTAATAGAGGGGACCACCCCATGTGAGAAAAGTGGTGAGAGAAAGTGTGAGAAAAGAGAATGGCATGTGGAGACTAGGAGCTTCATGCATGCATCGAGACGTTGTTTTGTGTCGGTCGTCCCCGGTAGAGACTCTATACACATAGTCTCGTATAGAGTCTCTACCGAGGACGCCGAACACAAAATGAGGTTGTTTAGCTTTGGAGGACGGGCGACTCGAAAGTGTTTTTCTCTATTTCTTGTCCGTGGACGCGACTGGAGATGCTCTAACTCTGGAGGACATGTATGACCATTCACATCAGTCGGCACGCGGTTGTTGGCTGTGGGTGAAGAAAAGAGGTAATTCACAACTCCGCCTTAGACTCGGAAACGCCCGAACGGGCCTCCAATTATCACCGGCGATTTAGACTGAGAAACACCGGTGGTAATATAATTACCGCCGGTGAAATAGAGTTGCATGCATCGGGGGTAATTTTTCTAGGCCATTTTGGACCAAAAATACCCTTATCTCGTTGACCCAACCCACCTAGCTCCTCCCAACCTTATCCTCCACTCCGCACCATCGTCTCCAACCCGCTCCGCGCAACCGGCGCCTCCGTCGCTGCCGATGCCCTCCACCCCCGCCGTCGCCGCCGCCTCATGCCTCGCCCTCCACCCTGGCCGCCTAGCCTCCGCCGCCCTCACGTTCCCACCCTCCTCCCTCTACGCGCGCGTCCCCGCCCTCCTCCCCGTCGCGCGCGAGGGGCCTGGCTGCTACGTGCTCGCCGCGCTCCGTCGCGACCGACGCGGTGGCTGCTCTGGCCACGACCGCAAGGCCTGGACCACGGCGACCTCGACCGCGGTAGAAAACTACGATGATTTAAGTCAAGAACGTACTAATTTCATTAGAAGAAATCACCATAATTTGTGACAGATATATATTATAACCAACGACCAGCTTAATTAGATCGTCATGATGTCAAAATCTTTACTATTAGTTCTCAATCGGTGGTGGTCGTACGTAGATAAACCTTGGTACGTTAAAAAAAACCACGGCTACATAAAAAAACCGGTTTTGTCTGCCACAAATCTGTTCGCTCGTATTCGTTTCTATGTTAGAAAATCGCTTGGTACGGAAAAGAACGGACACGCATAAAAAACCGCGGGTCGGAGTGCTCTTACATACTGTACAATTTACATGCTATGCCACCGCGAAGTCAACTAACTGTTTCGAGTCTTCTCCTAGCTCACGCGTCTACACCGTGCGAGCGCCGCCGCCCCCACCGCCCCCAATGACAGGAGGGAGGCCGGAGGCGGCCTGGGCTGCGTGCTACCGGCCAGAGCGAATCGCGACGAGGGAGAGAGGTTGGGGCACTCCTCGCGTACCTCAACGTGCAGCGCACACACAGGAACTGGGAACCACCACAACTGGAGATGGTTGCATTGCATGACTCAGAGGTGAGAGTCGTACACGATTCAAGGACCACCAGCATGGATGCGATTCTTGGTGCAGACTTCTGGGAGAGCTTGGGGAAGTTGGACAAAAGGGACCTGCTCGCACGCGCACGGCAGGGCCACGACAAGAAGGCGATGCGCTGAGCTGAGGAGCAGAGTGCCAGAGTGGAAGTGGCATCGGATCAATACGGCAAGGGGCCCGAAGCTGGGCAGCAGAGAAACCACGCCGTCGATGCTGTGTTCGAGGCATTCGGACAGCAACGCCGTCGACGCTGTGTTCGAGGCATTCGGACTCCCGGAGCGACGTCGATGCCAGGGCGCTCCCGGGGCGCGCGGGTGGTCGGAGGTTAATAGAAACATGCGGGAAAGAGGCTGGCTGAGGTTGGGGTCGAAGAGAAGGTGCTGACCCGTCATGTAGAGGTGGCGGAGGGCACAGGCGAGGCCCGAAGGCATGGGACTAAGTGGCGCGGTGGCGGTAGTCGAGCTCAGGGATGGGGACGAAGGAGGCCGACGAGCAGGCTCGTGCGCGAGCAAGCGGAAGTAGGAGGCGGCGCGGAATGAGGAGATCGAGCCGGGAGCGGGGCAGAGGCGATTGACGCAGGGAAGAGACGAGTGAGGAGAATGCGATGTGGATGGACCTGATAGCGAAAAATAATAGGGAGGCGGGGGTTCAACAGAGAAAGTACAAGACTGCCTTTTTTTTTGAGGGAACATCACGTCATAGCTACCCAATCTACATAGCTTCACCAAATGGATTAGCTAGCAAAACTACGTATGAAGCTACAAAAATCAACAGACAACAACAAAGCTAGCATAATTAATTATTCTCTATAAAATCTATGTCAAAGAACATGACATTATATTTGGCAATAGCATACATGTAGTAATGATACTTCTTTCTCATTGCTAGAGTCACAAGTGCAAAATGATGTATTTTGAGAAAAACAGTACAAACGTAAACGATCACATACACGCGCATACACTACTCCTATGAGCTTATGAGCACCTCTGGAAGACTTAGTCCGCGGATTGAATCTTGAAATTGATAAAGTCACCACAAGCGTATCGCTGTCGATGGGAACGTCACTTCCCACTGAATAAATATTCAGCTTTATGAGACACACAGATGTCAAACCTGTGGTTTGAACTTTGGTGGGCTGGGGGTACAACCACCCTCCTAACCATCCAACCTCAGGTTGATTCTCGCAAAATGGTGTATTTTGTTCTGGCCACTTCTCTAAATTTACCTCAGATTCGCAGCAACGCGCGGGCACTTAGCTAGTTGTAATAATACATTAAAGTGACTAAGCGACCATGTTATACATGTTTTAGACCTGCAGTCCAACTAGGCAGCCTATTCCACAACCAAACTGACATACTGACCCCCACCACCGGCTCCCCATTGACCTGATAGGAGGGACCTGCCACTAACATGCTGACCGTCCACCGATCTGTCAGGTGGGACCCTCCCCTAACAAGGGAGCCCAGATAAGGCGAACTAAAAATTGCTCGTGGGACGGAATCAAATAGAAACAGCCACTATACCACCGTATCATTGATGTTAGTCAAGCATATTCTTGTTTTTCTAAAGGGCTAACAGAAGTGCCCATGCGTTGCAACGGATTAATTGTAAGTGTTGATACATTCAACAAGGAGGCGTGACGCCTAGCTAGGGACCGAAGCGTGTGCCGACGTTAGAAGATCAAGGCCGGAGAACAGAAGGCCAAAGTGATTGTTAGAAATAGTTTAAGTAATAGGTGTTGTAGTATTCAGAAAACGTGTTGGATTCAGATAGGAAACCTGCACCTATACTACACCGTGTAACAGCTTGATGCCGTAATGCATCACCACATATAAATATACCAGACGCGGCTCGATGTTGTTTATCGAGTAGAAACGCTTTCGTAATCTTCTATATGATATCAGGAGCCACCTCTTCCTAGATCCAATCTACGATCAAACTACCCACCCAGCCTTACCGATCAACAATGTCGTCTTCTACGTCGACGACGCTGAACCTCGGTGCACCTCCGTCAGAGAAACTTACCCGGGCTAATTACCCAATCTGGCGAGTGCAAGTCCTGCCTGCTATTCGCGGGGCCATGGCGATGGGACTCCTTGACGATGCCGCGCTGGCGCAGGAGAAAGATGACGCTGACAAGTCGCCGGCGCCAAATCCAGCATATTGATAACCCACAAGTATAGGGGATCGCAACAGTCTTCGAGGGAAGTAAAACCCAAATTTATTGATTCGACACAAGGGGAGGTAAAGAATACTTATAAGCCTTAACAACCGAGTTAATTCAACTGCACCTGAAAAGCACTAGTAACAGGGGTGATGTGAAAGCAGGAGTAATATGAGAGCAAGAATAATAAGAATACAAAGCAGTAGCAGTAATATGAGAGCAATGGCACCGGAAAATAGTTGATACTACTCAATAACATGTAGAAACAAGTATATGATGATGAAAGATGGACCGGGGCCCAGCTATCTACACTAGTGGTAACTTTCCAATAACAAGTGTTGGGTGAACAAATTACAGTTGGGCAATTGATAGGATTGAAATAGCATTAAGACAAACATCAAGATCATTAATCATGTAGGCATGTTTTCCATATATAGTCATACGTGCTCGCAATGAGAAACTTGTAAAACATCTTTTGTCCTACCAGCCTGGCAGCCGGGCCTCAAGGGAATCTACTGAAATTAAGGTACCCTTTTAATAGAGCACCGGAGCAAAGCATTAACACTCCGTGAAAACATGTGATCCTCATATCTAAGCCTTCCCCTCCAGTTGTCCCAATTTCTGTCACTTTGGGGCCTTTGGTTCCGGACATAGACATGTGCATACAACTTGTAGATACAATCTAAGCAATATAGAGCTTAAATCTAAGATCATGCCACTCGGGCCCTAGTGACAAGCATTAAGCATAACAAGATTGCAACAACAATAACTTCATAAACTTTGTAGATAGACAATCATAATGTAACAATCCATCGGATCCCGACAAACACAACACCGATTACATCGATGAATCTCAATCATGTAAGGCAGCTCATGAGATCATTGTATTGAAGTACATGGGGAGAGAATACCAACTAGCTACAGCTAGAACCCGTAGTCCATGGGGGAACTACTCACGGAGCATGATGGGGGCGGTGGCGTTGATGGAGATGGCTTCCGGGCACTGCCCGGAGGTGCCGAACAGACTTCGTTCCCGAATTGGAGTTGCGATGGTGGCGGCGCCTGGAGTCTTTCCCGGAGTTTCGCCAATTGGTATCGTTTTTAGGTCGAAAGGGATTATATAGGCGAAGAGACGGAGTCGAGGGTGCCCGGGCCCCCTCGCGCCGGCGCTGTGGTGGAGCCCGCGCGCCCCCGTCGTGTGCGGCCCCCGGCCCGCCTCCGCCACCTCCTTCTGTTCGGGGTCTTCCGGGAAAATAAGATGTTTGGCGTTGATTTCTCCAATTTCGAGAATATTGCCCGAACTGCCTTTCTGGAACCAAAAACAGAAACAGAACTGGCCTTCGGCATCTGTTAATAGGTTAGTTCCGGAAAATGCATAAAAACATTATAAAGTGAAGCAAAACATGTAAGTATTGTCATAAAACAAGCATGGAACATCGTAAATTATAGGTACGTTGGAGACGTATCAAGATCCCCAAGCTTAGTTCTCGCCTCGAGTAGGTAAACGATAAAAAAAGTAATTTCTGTAGTGACATGCTACTTACGTAATCTTGATTATCCTATTATAAAGCATATGAGATGAATGAAGTGACTCAAGGCAATGATCTATAGTTGCTAACAAATAGATAACATATAGCAAAACTTTTCATGAATAGTACTTTCAAGACAAGCATCAAAAGTCTTGCATAAGAGTTAACTCATAAAGCAATAAATTCAAAGTAAAGACATTGAAGCAACACAGAGGAAGATTTAAGTTCAGCAGTTGCTTTTAACTTTCAACATGTATATCTCATGGATAATGGTCAACACAAAGTAATATGATGAATGCAAATAAGCAAGTATGTAAGAATCAATGCACATTGACACAAGTGTTTGCTTCTAACATGGAAGAAAAATAGGTAAACGACTCAACAAAAGTAAAACAAATGGCCCTTCGCAGGGAAGCAGGGATTAAATCATGTGCTAGAGCTTTTTAAGTTTTGAAATCATATAGAGAGCATAAAAGTAAAGTTTTGAGAGGTGCTTGTTGTTGTCAACGAATGGTAGCGGCACTCTAACTACCTCATCAACCAGACTTTCAAGAGCTGCTCCCATGAAGGACGTTATCTCTACCAAGCAAGGTAGATCATCCCTCTTCTCTTTTGTTAACACATGTATTTTAGTTTCATTATTTATGGATGACACTCCTCCCAACCTTTTTGCTTACACAAGCCATGGCTAACCGAATCCTGGGTGCCTTCCAACATTCACATACCATGAAGGAGTGTCTATTTGCAAAATTAAGTTGCTTATTGATGAATCAGGGCAAAACACGTGAAGAGAATTATTAATGAAGTTTGATTAATTGGGGCTCATTGCCAGCTCTTTTTGCAAAATTATTGGATAAGCGGATGAAGCCACTAGTCCATTGGTGAGAGTCTGTCAAGAGTAAATGACAAGGTTGAAAGATAAAACACCACATACTTCCTCATGAGCTATAAAACATCAACACAAATCGAGAAGCATTTTTGAAGGTTTAAAGGTAGCACATATTTACTTGGAATGGCAGGAAATACCACATAGTAGGTAGATATGGTGGACACAAATGGCATAGGTTTTGGCTCAAGGTTTTGGATGCACGAGAATTTTCCTCAAGACAAGGCTTTGGCTAGCAAGGTTGTTTGAAGCAAACACAAGTATGAACCAGTACAGCAAAACCTACATAAGAACATATTGCAAGCATTATAAACTCATTGTCTTCCTTGTTGCTCAAACACTTTTACAAAAAATATCTAGACCTTAAAGAGACCAATCATGCAAACCAATTTCAACAAGCTCTACGGTAGTTCTCCACTAATAGGTTTAAACTACATGATGCAAGAGCTTAATCATGATCTACTTGAGAGCTCAAAACAATTGCCAAGTATCAAATTATTCAAGACAATATGAGGCATTTTCTGTTTCCAACCAAATAACAATGAGTGCAATAGCTTCCAACTTTTGTCATTGAACATTAAAAGTAAAACGAAGAACACAAGTGTTCATATGAAAAAGCGGAGCGTGTATATCTCCCACACAAGGATTGCTAGGATCCCAATTTATTCAAACATAAACAAAAATAAAAACACACAGACGCTCCAAGTGAAGCACATAAGATGTGACCGAATAAAAATATAGTTTCAATAGAAGAACCTGATAAGTTGATGAAGAAGGATGCCTTGGGCATCCCCAAGCTTAGACGCTTGAGTCTTCTTGAAATATGCAGGGGTGAACCACGGGGGCATCTCCAAGCTTAGGCTTTTCACTCTTCTTGATCATATATCATCCTCCTCTCTTGACCTTGAAAACTTCCTTCACACCAAACTTCTCATAAACTTCATTAGAGGGGTTAGTACTCAAAAAAACTTTTAATCCACTTTAGTCCTGTAGTGACACATTGCAAGAACTCAATAAAATATTAACTACAGCTCTCCACGTCTAGAAAGCCTCACTTAAAGTCCACAGAGACAATGCAAAAACAGAGACAGAATCTGTCAAAACAGAACAGCCAGTAAACACGAATTTTAAGAGGTACTTCCGTTGCTCAAATCAGAAAACTTAAAACTAATGAAAGTTGCGTACATATTCGAGGATCACTCACGTAAATTGGCAGATTTTTCTGAGTTACCTACAGAGAATCATGCCCAGATTCGTGACAGCAAGAAATCTGTTTCTGCGCAGAAATCCAAATCTAGCATCACCCTTCTATTAGAGACTTCACTTTGCACAACATTGCAATAAAATAAAGATAAGGAGAGGTTGCTACAGTAGTAACAACTTCCAAAACACAACAAAACAGTAGCAAAATAAATGCATGGGTTATCTCCCAAGAAGTGCTTTCTTATAGCCATTAAGATGGGCTCAGCAGTTTTAATGATGCACTCGCAAGAAATAAAAGTTGAAGCAAACGAGAGCATCAAAAAGCAAGTTCAAAACATATTTAAGTCTAACCCAATTCCTATGCATAGGCATCTTGTACACAAATAAATTCATGAAGAACAAAGTGACAAGCATAAGAAGATAAAACAAGAGTAACTTCAAAATTTCAGCATATAGAGAGGTGTTTTAGTACCATGCAAATTTCTACAACCATATTTTCTCTCTCATAATAATTTTCAGTAGCTTCATGAATAAATTCAACAATATAACTATCACATAAAGCATGTCTTTCATGATCCATAAACACATAATTTCTATCAAGCTCAAAAATAATAGGATCAAAACTTTCAAACTCACTTTTATCAATAATGTAACAAGGTGATTGATCATTCTCAAAAGATATGGGACTCATAGATAAAGTCAAGACCTCTCCAATCCCATTTTCATTAGTAGTACAATTAATAGTATCAAGTAACATAGGACCATCATCTAGAGATTTATCATAAACATTTGCCAAGCAAACTCTTTAGTACCATGCATTTCGACATCAGGCACAAACAAAGCATTATCATAAGATTTATCAAAATAGCATGGTTTATCATGAATAACAGTAGCATAATTATTCTCACAAGTTTTACTCATAGGGAATATTTCAAGAGAATGCACAGGAACATAACATTCAACCTCCTTTGGTAAGCATGGAGGACAATCAAATAGTGTAAGAGATAAAGAGTTACTCTCATTAGAAGGTTGGCATGGGTAGCTAATCCATTCTTCCTCCTTTTGTTCATCACTCTCCTCTTCTTTTCATCCAATGAGCTTTCAGGTTCATCAATTTCCTCCTCTTTTTCATCCAATGAGCTTTCAGGTTCATCAATTTCTTCTTCCACTGGTTCCTGCAAATTGTGAGTGCATTCTTGTGCATTAATGAGTCTCTCTTTATAATCAATGATATAAGGATTATCACTGTAGCTTTCTATGCAAAAATTAAGGATAGAAGAGACATAATCTTTAAGGTCCTTACAAACAACACAAGTTTCATAATTTCTAGCAATGAAGGATTCGATCTCAGAAGCTCCCATAAACAAAAAAAATTGTTCTACTTCTTCAAACCCAAAATGAATATAGCTATTCCAATTATAGTTCTTAATTAAAACTTCCTAACTAAAGCCACATTGAAATTTAAGATGTTTAGTATCCTGTTTAGAGCAACAGTTTATATCATGGCGTTTAAGCAAGATTTTAGCAATTGTATTCAATTTTTTTTATCACAGCACTCATAACTTTTCCCGTTCTTGATTCTCTATAATTATTATATAATTCAATAAGCTCCAAATAGGTTGTAGGTTCTCCCATAGCAACAGTTTTTAATTTTTCGGTTTTTCAAATTTTTACGGATTTTTAGGTATATGAGAAAAGTAAAACAAAACAAAAACAAACTAGACAAAAGTAAACTAAGCACAAATAAACTAGACAAAAGTAAACTAAGCAAAACAAAATAAAATAAAATAGAGAGAGAGGTGGAGTGTACTCCCCAAAGAGTGAGTTAGAGTACCCGGCACCCTCGCCAATAGTCTTGATAACCCACAAGTATAGGGGATCGCAACAGTCTTGAGGGAAGTAAAACCCAAATTTATTGATTCGACACAAGGAGGTAAAGAATACTTATAAGCCTTAACAACTTGAATTCAGCTGCACCTGGAAAAGCACTAGTAACAGGTGATGGGAAAGCAGGAGTAATATGAGAACAGTAATAACAAAGTAACACAGCGAAAGAGTAATATGAGAGCAATGGCACCAGAAAATAGTTGATAGTACTTCCAATGACATGTAGAAACAAGTATATGATGATGAAAGATGGACCGGGGTTCCCAGCTATCTACACTAGTGGTAACTCTCCAATAACAAGTGTTGGATGAACAAATTACAGTTGGGCAATTGATAGGATTGAAATAGCATTAAGACAGAACATCAAGATCATTAATCATGTAGGCATGTTTTCCATATATAGTCATACGTGCTCGCAATGAGAAACTTGTACAACATCTTTTGTCCTACCAGCCGGTGGCAGCCGGGCCTCAAGGGAATCTACTGGAAATTAAGGCACTCCTTTTAATAGAGCACCGGAGCAAAGCATTAACACTCCGTGAAAACATGTGATCTCTATATCTAAGCCTTCCTCCAGTTGTCCCAATTTCTGTCACTTTGGGGCCTTTGGTTCTGGACATAGACATGTGCATACAACTTGTAGATACAATCTAAGCAATAAGTATAGAGCTTAAATCTAAGATCATGCCACTCGGGCCCTAGTGACAAGCATTAAGCATAACAAGATTGCAGCAACAATAACTTCATAAACTTTGTAGATAGACAATCATAATGTAACAATCCATCGGATCCCGACAAACACAACACTGATTACATCAGATGAATCTCTAAGGCAGCTCATGAGATCATTGTATTGAAGTACATGGGAGAGAATACCAACTAGCTACGGCTAGAACCCGTAGTCCATGGGGGAACTACTCACGGAGCATGATGGAGGCGGTGGCGTTGATGGAGATGGCTTCCGGGCACTTCCCGTCCGGTGCCGGAATAGAGACTTCGTCCCCGAATTGGAGTTTCGCGATGGTGGCGGCACCCCCGAGTCTTCGGAGTTTCACAATTGGTATCGCGTTTTTAGGTCGAAGGGGCTTATAGGCGAAGACACGGAGTCGGAGGGTGCCTGGGCCCCTCACAGTAGGCCGGCGCGGCCGTGGTGGAGCCAGGCGGCTCGTCGTGTGGTGGCCCCCCGGCCCGCCTCCGACTCTCCTTGTGTTCTGGGGTCTTCCGGGAAAATAAGATGTTTGGCGTTGATTTCGTCCACCCGAGAATATTGCCCGAACACCTTTCGGAACCAAAATGCAGAAAATGAACTGCCCTTCGGCATCTCGTTAATAGGTTAGTTCCGGAAAATGCATAAAAACATTATAAAGTGCAAGCAAAACATGTAAGTATTGTCATAAAATAAATATGGAACATCAGAAATTATAGGTACGTTGGAGACGTATCACATATGCAGCCTGGCTTGGCCGAGATCAACTCGTCCTCGCCTACCTCCTCAACTCGTTCTCGTCGGAGATTCTTCAACATGTTCTTCGTCTTGAACAAGCCGCTGACGTCTGGGCAGCGGTGGAGGACATGTTTGCGTCCCAAAGTCGCTCCAAGGTCACGAACCTACGGATCGCCCTCGCAAACACCAAGAAACTCAACATGAGTACTGCGGTATTCTTTGCAAAGATGCAGAACATTGCAGACTCCCTTGCTTCTGCTGGGCACCCCGTTGACGAGGATGAACTCGTCTCTTTCCTCTTGGCCGGACTAGGCCAGGACTACAGCGGACTTGTTGAGGCCATTGGCCTCATGACGACATCAATTTCTGTCAATGAATTGTACGCTCAGGTTCTTGCCAAAGATGAGCGTGACGAGATGCTCTCTGGGACACATGGTGGCAGTTTTGACAGCTCTGCCAACGCTGCTATGAGGCGTGGAGGCTACAGCCGACCACGTGGTGGCAAGGGTCCCTCCCGCACTCGTGATGATCGTGCTCGTGATGATCGTGCCCGAGATGATCGGCGCGATGACCGCCCTCGCTACAACAACAAAGGGGGCGGCCGAGGAACTCCTGCTGGAGGCGGACGTGGTCGCGGCCATCGCCGAACCTCTCCTTGGGAAGACGTGACCTACCAAATATGCACCAAAGAAGGCCACCGTGCTAAGGATTGTTGGTGGCGCTTTGAGGATGATGACGATGATGACTCGTATGAGGACAAGGAGGTGCACGCTGCCTCCTATGGTGTTGATACAAACTGGTATTCCGACACTGGTGCCACACATCACATTACTGGTGAGCTCAACAACCTTACCGTTCGGGACAAGTACAAAGGACGTGACAAGGTGAACACCGCCAGTGGGCAAGGTATGGAAATTTGCCATGTTGGTCATTCAATAGTTCATAACCCTGTTCAAAATTTCCATCTTCGGAATATTTTCATGTTCCCCATGCATCAAAAAATCTCCTTTCTGTTCATCGATTCACATATGATAATAGAGTCTTCATTGAGTTTCATCCTTTCTTCTTCTTGATTAAGGATCAGGTCACGAAGAAAATCATTCATAGAGGGAGGTGTGTTGGCGGTCTCTATCCACTTATTTCATCTTTGGTCTCTTCCTCCAGGATCCCGAAGCATGCTTTTGTTGCCGCCAAACCATCCCATGAGAAGTGGCATAGTCGTTTAGGACATCCATCGGTTGCAATTGTTAGACAAATCCTTAGTAAAAATAAACTTCCTTTTAGTCGAAATTCTAGTATTCAATCTGTTTGTGATTCATGTCAAAAGGCTAAGAGTCACCAGCTTCCATATTCTGTGTCCACCAGTGTATCCACTGCCCCTCTTCAGTTAATTTTTTCTGATGTATGGGGTCCTACTCCCACCTCTGTTGGACGTCATGATTATTATGTAAGCTTTATCGATGATTATAGCAAGTTTACTTGGATATATCTTCTCAAAAAGAAGTCCGATGTTTTTTCTGCGTTTGTCAACTTTCAAAAACTAGTTGAACGTAAACTTGATTGTAAAATCCTTACAGTTCAATCTGATTGGGGAGGCGAATATGTCAAGCTCAATCACTTCTTCCAAACTCAAGGAATTTCACATCATGTGTCATGTCCACATGCGCACCAACAGAATGGTGCAGCAGAAAGAAAACATCGTCATATAGTTGAGGTTGGCCTAGCACTTCTTGCGCACGCATCTATGCCCTTAAAATTTTGGGACGAAGCTTTCCTTACCGCTACATATCTCATCAATATGCTTCCTAGCAAGGTTATTAATAATGATACACCTGTTCATCGTCTTCTTAAAACTTCTCCCAATTACTCCTCCCTTCGAGTTTTTGGATGTGCGTGTTGGTCAAACCTTCATCCATACAACAAAAGAAAACTTGCGTTTCATTCCAAACGTTGTGTGTTCTTAGGATACAGTCCTATGCACAAAGGTGTCAAATGTCTCGATGTATCCACTGGACGAGTTTATATCTCACGTGATGTTGTCTTTGATGAAGAGGTCTTTCCTTTTGAGCTTCTTCATCCTAATGCCGGTGCTCAACTTCGCAAAGACATTATTTTACTTGACTCCTCTCTTCGCAATTTTGAACATGGGGGAGAATTTATTGATGACTCATTATTGGCTAATCCTACTAATATGGTTGCCAGACCTGGTTATGAGACTCTACAGGAAACAGGGCAAAGAACTGATCAAACTGGTGGAATTACACGTCAAAACAGTGTTCAAAACAGTGTTGCAAACAGTTCGGAAGAAGACAGCATGGACACAGAAAGCGATGGTGGTTCTCCTGCTGGTTCCACCTCGGGATCACAAATATCTGCGTCGGATCAGGTGCGTACCGAACTGGACAGGACTGTCCAGCACGCTGGCGAGCGCGGGCGCGTATCAGCGTCAAGTCTTGACCCAGGAGCAGCCATGCAGCGTGAGCATGCAGCAGCGCCAGGCCAAGATTCCTCCAGATCATGTACGGGTCAAAGTGATCATGCACATGATGAAGAAATCCCACCGGTGGCCACACCAAGCTCCACACCAAGCTCTACATCAATTCCAGGATCTCCTCCGCAGCGTCAAGTCTTGACCCAGGAGCAGCCATGCAGCGTGAGCATGCAGCAGCGCCAGGCCAAGATTCCTCCAGATCATGTACGGGTCAAAGTGATCATGCACATGATGAAGAAATCCCACCGGTGGCCACACCAAGCTCCACACCAAGCTCTACATCAATTCCAGGATCTCCTGCGGATGGACAAGACTCGTCTGTGTTAGCTCCGCCATCACGCCCTGTTGCTCCTCCATCACGTCCGGTTACTCGTGGCTCAAGAGGTATTGTCAAACCAAGAGAGTATAAAGATGGTACAGTCAAGTGGGGTCTATCTCATGACTGGTCTATCTTCCTCTTTGGATGAACCGAAAAATCTGCAAGATGCACTTGCAAAACCAGAATGGAAACACGCTATGGACGAAGAGTACTCCGCACTCATAAGAAATAAAACCTAGCATTTAGTCCCTGAAAAGCGTGGAGCAAATATCATAGACTGTCGCTGGGTCTACAGAATAAAGAGAAAGGCAGATGGTTGACATAAAGCAAGGTTGGTAGCAAAAGGATTCAAACAACGCTATGGTTTAGACTATGAAGATACTTTTAGTCCTGTTGTCAAGATTGCTACTATTCGGCTTGTTTTGGCAATTGCTGTTTCCAGGGGATGAAGCCTGCGACAATTGGATGTAAAGAACGCGTTCTTACATGGTGTTCTGGAAGAGTAGGTCTATATGAAACAGCCGCCAGGTTATGAAGATGAGAGAAGGCCGACTTACATATGCAAGCTTGACAAGGCATTATATGGACTAAAACAAGCACCGAGAGCATGGTATTCCCGTTTGAGCTCTCAGTTGACAAACTTTGGTTTTGTTGCATCAAAGTCTGATACTTCATTATTTATCTATTGTAAGTTCGGTGTCACTATCTTCATGCTTATCTATGTTGATGATATTATAGTTGTCAGCTCTTCGGAAAGTGCAACAAATGGTTTACTCAAGGATTTGAGCAAAGAATTTGCTCTCAAAGATCTTGGGGATCTTCATTTTTTCTTAGGCATTGAAGTCAACAAAGTAAATGATGGACTTGTGTTAAATCAGGCAAAGTATGCTAAAGATGTTCTCTCTCGTGTGGGTATGCTGGATTGTAAAAGCTCTCCAACTCCTTTGTCGTCTTCAGAAAAGATCACAGCTCATGAGGGAGAATTGTTAGGGCCAGAGGATAGCACCAAATATAGAAGCATGGTTGGTGCCTTACAGTATTTAACTCTCACAAGACCTGATATTTCTTACGCAGTTAAAAAGGTTTGTCAATATTTGCATTCCCCCACTACTTTGCATTGGACTGCCGCCAAGCGAATTATGAGATACATTAAGCATACACCCAGTACTGGACTGACTTTCATGAGATCACAGTCTACATTGCTTAGTGCCTTTTCAGATGCTGATTGGGCAGGTTGTCTAGATGATCGACGATCAAATGGAGATTTTGCTGTTTTCTATGGGCCGAACTTAATTTCTTGGAGTGCAAAGAAACAAGCCACGGTCTCTAGATCTAGCACAGAAGCAGAATACAAGTCCCTTGCAAATGCTACAGCTGAAATAATCTGGGTACAATCCTTGCTTAAAGAGCTCGGAGTTAAGCAAAAACAGTCACCGTGTTTATGGTGTGACAATTTGGGAGCTACATACTTGTCAGCGAATCCTGTGTTTCATGCAAGAGCTAAACACATTGAGATAGATTTTCATTTTGTTAGAGAGCGAGTTCTCAACAAAGAACTGGAAATTCGATTTGTTCCTTCGAAGGATCAAGTTGCGGATGGATTCACAAAACCTCTCCCAGCTCGTACATTCGAAGAGTTTAAACATAATCTCAACTTATCAAGGTTGTTATTAAGGGAGGGTGTTAGAAATAGTTTCAGTAATAGGTGTTGTAGTATTCAGAAAACGTGTTGGATTCAGATATGAAACCTGCACCTATACTACACCGTGTAACAGCTTGATGCCGCAATGCATCACCACATATAAATATACCAGACGCGGCTTGATGTTGTTTATCGAGTAGAAACGCTTTCGTAATCTTCTATAGTGATGTCCATGCCTTGACCCAAAAACACCACCGAAGCACGCTGATCTAAAAGTTTGGCCATAAAAATAGTAATATGTGCACACTACGAGCAAGGTGTGGGTTTCTCTCTGCCCACCAGAGAGGCTCCAAGTCCCAGCACCAACGGCCATCGTCACATGGGACTCTGATTGCCTCCTTTGTGGCGACGAAGAAAACAATATTCTATTTTTCTCTTCCTTTTTTATACCCAAATCATTTTACCTCGCCCTTTCTTCGGCCAACAGACAAGGTACCGCCTCTTTTCTCTTCATATGTACTCCCACCGTCTCACTAAAAGTGTCTTAGATTTGTCAAAAGACACTATCTATAACTTTTGATAGATCGAAGACACTTGGTGGGACGGAGGGATTACAAGCTGCTGCTATCCATCTCAAGGCGGTTCACCACATTAGGCATTAACCATTTTGGCAATTTATATTTGAAATATTTTTCTACAAATAGATTTCTCCATCTCAATGTATTACGAAGCATATTTCCATGGATGGAGTTCGGAGAAAAATCTGTTCACCATTTAATAGAATGTAGGAAATATGGATAAATTAATTTTTGGATCCAAGAACAATGAACAAAACAGGTAGTTGGTTGCCTTCTCTAAAACAGTCTTCATAAGCTGTATGGTTTATTACAAATTCCTAGCTCAAAATTACTGTAGGAAACAAATGATGTCGACACTGCTGTTTTAGTCCCTGGCGTTACAGCTGAAAAGCCTTAAAGATTCTCCATCTGAATCAAAGTCGTTGGGACTATTTTACCGTGCATCAAAAACGTCGGACATCCATTAAAATTGCAGTGGTAAGAGCATCTCTAATAGAGCCTGAAAAGGTTTAAATCGAAAACAAAGTATTCAGTCTCCCGAAAACGTGAGTTTGTGCGATTTTGGCGGTGGCGCAGAATAGAAACCGTAAAAGACGAACTGAAAACATGAAATTAAAAATCTCGCGGGAAAATTCATCGATGAACCCATATAGATGATAGTTCTAGCTCCGATTGAGCACGAAAGTTTACATAATACGAAGTAATAAGCTAAAATAATTACTGTCCGCAGCGGCGCGAGCTAATTTTGCCCAAAATTAGGCCCGGCGGCCTCTACACGCGGCAGCGGTGGTGGCGGTGGAAGGCGAGGCGGCGGACGCGTGGAGCCCCTACTCTTCCTCGAGCTCGACGATCTCCAGCTTCACGCGGTAGACACGTTCGTCTCGGCGCGCCGCCTCGTATTCCTGGACTTGCCGGACGGCGTCGGCCTCCTCGCGGCACCAGCTCTGGCCTCCGCGGCGGACACGGCCGCCACCTGAGCGAGGACCGCCTCCTCCTCCTCCTCCTCGTGGACGTAGTCTTCGGCGGACACGACCGTAGCCGGCTGCGCGACGACAGCCATCTCCGCCTCTTCCACTTCCTCCTCCTCCTTCGACACTTCGTCTTCCTCCTCCGACTCTTCGTCCTCCTCCGCCGACTCAGACGAAGGGGGGGCGCCGCGAACCACGAGAGGAGGACCCCTCGCCTCCGAGCGCGTATCTGGTGGGCTTCGCCGGGGGCGTGAGCCCCCTGTTGGTCCACCGGCGGGCGCTGCGCTTGCGCGCGCCCTCCGAGCGGACCCATTTCCGCCGCTCCGCCTCGGTGCGGAATACGGGCGGACGCGGCGGCGAGTCCCCGCCGCCCAAGCTGCCTCCTCCCCTAGCGGAGCTACCGCAGCTAGCCATGCGGACCTCTACGGGCGGCGATGCGGCGGAGGGGCGACGACAATTGCTCGTCGGAGCTGGCGGACCTAGGCGGCGGAGCGGCGGCAGCGGTGGAGGGGAGTAGGGTTTGCGAACCGAACTCCTCTCCGCGAACCCTTTTAATAGGGGTCGTGCGGGGAGTTTCTCGGACCCCCGAACTTTCGATTCAGGCCGGCCTATCGATTCGGGTGCTGTTCTGCGCCACTTTCGGCTTGATTACGGGCTCTGTTAGAAATGCTCTAAGCCTGCATTGCTTACTGAAAACTTTGCTTGCACCTTGGTCATGGAGTAAATTCAGATAAAATGGACTGATATATCCTAATGAATAGCATCAATTCAGGCGCACTCAGAGATGATTGACATTCACATTGAAATCACAGTTACAAGTTTATAAACTCATTGTTTATCATCCACTGTGGTCATGGAGTACATTCGGAGGAGCAAAACAGGGCAGTAGTAGACTCAGTGAACAAAGCAACTGCATGAAATGTCTTAGAACTTCCAATCCCATCATAGCTTTCAGAAGTACGATCGAATTGACCTTTTTGTATAGAAGAATAAGAGCTAACAATCAGCAAAGCAGCAGATAGATATTTTCATGTCGATCTGCACCAATTCTCTCTCACAGAAGCAAAGATAGAAATTGTCATCAGCAGTAAAGCTCACAAGCAAAACATCTCCTCCTTGCTCAATACTAGCAAATTACCCGTGCTTCGCTACGGAACTACATTACTAATAGTATTTAACATTTTTGACATACTACTTTTTAAAACAAATTACCGAAATTTCTTACGAGTGCGAGTGCTCTATAAAAGATGTTTGAGAATGGATGATAGTTTCCTAACAAGTATAATATGATCACAAACAAATAAAAATGTAGTCATTGTTTTCAAAATTTAGTGGCACCTTTTTCTTTCAGAAGTAGCAGCTTCTCTACTCTCTAACCTTCCTTGTCCTCCTTTCGTAGAGATTTTGTTCACGCTGTGTATATTCGTCCACTCACCAGCCGTGTGTAGCAACCCTCCTCCACATGTCTAGGCAATAAAAAGTCCTAATATACTTCTAGTTTTTGCTATGCCTAGCACCCAAAATTAGTTAACTGATCAACTGAAAACTAAGTCTCACCCGCCTCTTGTTCGCACGCACAGGAAAACAAGCACTAAATCTCACTAGTAGAAAAAGGGGCAGTAGGCCCGGTCCATTTGGGCCTTCAGACCCGGTTCCCGAACCGGGACCAATTAGGCGGGACTAAAGGGGTACCCTTTAGTCCCGGTTCAAAGATTAACCGGGCCTAAAGGCCTCGACACGTGGTGCGGCCAGGGAGCTCGCGGTGGAAGGCCTTTGGTCCCGGTTCGTGGTACGAACCGGGCCTAGGTTTCCCTGCCGCGGCAGAGAATTGCTATTTCTCTGCCGCGGCACAGATTTAGGCTGTACCAGCGTTTCTCTGCCGCGGCAGAGAAACAGGGCGTTTCTCTGCCGCGGCAGAGTTTCAGCAATGCATATATATCATTCAAGAAACCACAAAAAATTGTCATGAATATATATAGACATCGTCAACAGTACACGACATAGTCAACACAGTACACGTAATGCATGCATATTTACAATACAACATGTCCTCGACGAATATCCTCCGCCGTCACGATCTTCCCATAGTGCTCTCCACCTGGGGTAAGGACCTCGGTAATAAAGAATCCCGCGATTTCCTCTTGAATTGCTTTTATTTGATCCGCTGTTATGAGAGTGTCCCGCAGGCGTGTCATCTATATTTAAAAAAGGAGATCAATATATGAATGTAACTCAATACAATAGATGGTACTAATTAAGATTAATTGTGAAAATTTGTTATCGTACACGAGTGTGGTGTATTTGGGCATCCCCACCCTTGGGACAGATCATGTCACGCATGAAGGTGCAGACGTAGTATCCACATAAGTTATTCCCTTGTTCCTGCCTCATACACTTTACGAAAAAATAGTTCGATCAAACTAATAATCAAGCATCGTATTGAAAGTAAATATCATATATAAAGTTTCACGGACATAGCTATATATATAGTACTACTTACAGGGTAATCTTCAAATGTAAGCTCCGGTTTCCATTTACCCGGAACAGTATTGATGAACCGTTTCCAAGCCCTGCCCGGCAAAAAGTAATGAGTAAATGAGTAATTGATTAGTTGATGATATCTTCGAATTAGAGCAGATGAAGATGCCAATACGAAATTGATTGAAACTACCTCTGGAGGATGGCAGCCATGTCCGCCCATTCCGCATATTCTTTACGTTTCGAGTCCATGACTTTTACGACTCCAATGTGAAGATCAATGATTAGGAGAATAAAGTGGAAACTGCACAAGCATAGCTCAATGATTACGAGAATAAAGTGGAAGGTGCACAAGCATAATGTATGTTATATATAACACTCACTTGAAGTTGTAGGGAAAGAATATATCCTCTTTGTCTGCTTGCTTCTCTAAAAACATTACGATGTTGTCCTCTGTGTCCTTGGCGAAGTCTCGAACCGTAACTTCATGAACTGTGTTTGGGTCTATGAACCCCAGCGGTAGGAGCTTGCCTCTTTTGTATTCCAGCTTCTTCATTCTGCATAATTAAATGTATAGCGTACACAAAGAATATAATGAGGATAATTGTTAGTGCAAATGAATGAGCTACAAACTTAATTACACAAATAAATCACTTACAGGCAGTAGCAACTGATGACAGCTTTGTCGAGGGCGTCTTGATTGAATAACTGAAACAGTTCTTCTAACTCAAGGTTTATCTCGTCTTTCCCCCGGAAGTAATGCTCATCTCTAAGATACACCGTGAGGTACCTTTCACTTCTTCGACAGGCTTTCAGGTACCATTCATGCAACCTTCGCATCTGAGTCCCTAGACGCGCGAGCTCGCCAGGTTTGACGAGATCTTTTCCGTATCTATACGTGTTTACCACTTGAGCCGTTGGATAGTAATCTTCGTACTCAACTGATGCTCCCTGAGCTCTAGCCGCCCGTTCGATCATCGATGCCGTCTCTGGATCATGATATGGCTCCACGATGAAGTGGGGTGCGGCCTGAATGTCCTGCTGTCCAAGCTGGGCGACTTTTTTTGCTTCTTTGCTCGCTCTAGAGGACTGTCCAAGAGAGCGGTCATAATCAGCTCTCAGCTCAGGTCTCTTCATTCTCGTCTCGGCAAAGTGCTTCACTGTCTGCGGTGGAATAAACATCTTCTTCGGCGCAAGAAACGCCTTTTGCTCTTCAGTCTGCTCATGTGGTAACAACTCTGGAGTCTGTGCCCTCATTGGAGTTGATGATCTCTTCGGAGCTGTAGGAGGTGCCGCGGACCGCTTCCTCTTTTGCTTAAGTGGAGGCGGCGGAGTCTCCTGACGAGGAGGAGGAGGAGGCGGCGGAGTATTTTCACGCGGAGCAGACTGGTCATGGATAGGGGAATCATCATCGCGCAGAGGAGAATCATCACGCGGAGGAGACTGCACAGGTGGCGGAGGAGGCGGAGGTGGCCTGCTTGTTGGCTTCTCACCTGGAAACACAATGTTCTCCTTCCGCCATTGCACGGTGGTTCTACGGGCTTCTCCCAGTTCTTTGATTTCCCCATCTTCACCTGCAGGGTGCTCAAGCACCAACCCCTCATAATCTCTCAACACTTCATCCACCATCACAACAGCAAAGTCGTCTTGGACCGGACGGCAATGGTAAGACCTTGTAGGTAAGAGGATGCCGACCGCCGCCTTGAAGGATAGGTTGAAAACTTTAACATGCAGCTCACAAGGACGGCTCTCAGTGAGATCATCCACGGGGGGGTAGCGAGGAGGCTCGACCACCTGGTCATCATCATCATTATTATCCACCTGCTGAGAGGAAGCCACGCTGCTTTTCCGGTGTGGTTGAGATTGCAGCGGGGCGATGGCATTGAGCAATGCAGGATCTACAGCCTGCCCCTGAGCCATCTGAGATGTAAGTACTTGGGTTACCATGGTTAATTGGGCTTTCATGGTGCTCATACCCTCCTCTAAGTTAGCATGTAGCGCACGACGCCCTGTCGAAGGAACAAGACAAAGTAGAAGAGGTGCCGTGCCTATAAAAGGAGCATCGATACGCCTTGCCAAGCAGATCAACAAGCCAAGCAGAGTTTCATTCCCATGGATGAAGGGAAGGGTTGGGAAATCTCCCGTGGCGCAGCTTCTCGAAGATGTCGTTGGTGCACACGCCCTACGACATCTTCGAAGCTGCTCCTCGAATTTTTCCCGTAACCATGGAGCATCTTCATCATTTAATCTTCTTCGGCCTTAACCATGGAGCATCTTCATCATTTAACTTGATGCTTGGATCAATGTTCACTCTGAAGGGTGGAATTTCATCAAACTTATTATAATCTTCTGACATGTCTGTCTTGTCCTCCACTCCCACGATGTTTCTTTTTCCAGAAAGAACTATGTGGCGCTTTGGCTCATCGTTTGATGTATTTGTTTCCTTATGTTTCCTTTTTCTTGGTTTGCTAGACATATCCTTCACATAGAAAACCTGGGCCACATCCTTGGCTAGGACGAATGGTTCGTCTCTATACCCAAGATTGTTGAGATCCACTGTTGTCATTCCATACAACTTGTCTACCTGAACCCCGCCTCCTGTTTTGTTGACCCATTTGCACCTAAACAAAGGGACCTTAAATGAAGGTCCATACTCAAGTTCCCAGATATCCTCTATGTAACCATAATATGTGTCATTTGGGCCTTCATTCATTATTGCATCAAAGCGGACACCACTGTTTTGGTTGGTGCTCTTTTTATCTTGGGCGATCGTGTAAAATGTATTCCCATTTATCTCGTACCCTTGGAAAGTCACTACAGTCGAAGATGGTGTCTGGGCCAGCAAGTACAGCTGATCTTCAATATCTTCGTTATTCAGGAGATGTTTTTGCAACCAACCGCCGAAAGTCGACATGTGTTCACGTCTAATCCAATCGTTCGACTGCCCCGGGTTCTGGGAGCGTAGAAAGTTCTTGTGCTCACCGATATACGGAGCCACCATGGTGGAACTTTGTAGAACTGTGTAGTGTGCTTGAGTCAAAGAAATCCCGTCCCTACATATCATTGATTTCCTTCCTAGCGTGCCTTTTCCACTTAGTCTCCCTTCATGCCGCGATTCAGGAACACCAATCGGCTTAAGGTCAGGAATAAAGTCAACACAGAATTCAATGACCTCCTCTGTTCCATAGCCCTTGGAGATGCTTCCTTCTGGCCTAGCACGGTTATGAACATATTTCTTCAAGACTCCCATGAACCTCTCGAAGGGGAACATATTGTGTAGAAACACAGGACCGAGAATGGAAATCTCATCGACCAGGTGAACGAGGAGATGTGTCATAATATTGAAGAAGGATGGTGGGAACACCAGCTCAAAACTAACGAGACATTGGACCACATCATTCTGCAACCTCGGTAGAATTTCTGGTTTATTACCTTCTGAGAAATTGCATTGAGGAATGCACATAGCTTCACAATGGGCAGTCGAACATTTTCCGGTAGAAGCCCCCTCAATGCAATCGGAAGCAACTGTGTCATTATCACGTGACAGTCATGAGACTTCAGGTTCTGGAATGTTTTCTTCTCCATATTTATTATTCCCTTTATATTGGAGGAGAAGCCAGACGGGACCTTGATACTGCTAAGACATTCAAAAAATATTTCCTTCTCTGCTTTTGTAAGAGCGTAGCTGGATAAATGACGTCCTTTAACTCTCTCATGCAGATTTTTGGGGTCTTTCCAACGTTGCTGGTCCTCCCGTGCTTCTGGTGTAGCTTTTGTCTTCCGGTACACACCCAGAAAGCCTAGCAGGTTCACGCAAAGATTTTTCGTCACGTGCATCACATCGATTGAAGAGCGGACTTCTAAGACTTTCCAATATTCTAGCTCCCAAAAAATAGATTTCTTCTTCCACATGGGCGCGTGTCCGGCAGCGTCATTCGGAACAGACCGTCCGCCAGGACCCTTTCCAAATATTACATCTAGATCCTTGACCATACCAAATATATCAACACCATCACGATGGGGAGGCTTCCTCCGGTGATCAGCCTCACCGTCGTAATGCTTGCCTTTCTTTCTTACGGGATGGGTAATCCTAAGAAATCGACGATGCCCCTGGTACACGACCTTCTGACCTTTTTCCAAATAATCACCTTCGAGCTCATGTAAACAGTGTGTGCATGCATTGTATCCCTTGTTTGACTGTCCTGAAATGTTACCAAGAGCAGGCCAGTCATTGATGGTTACGAAAAGCATCGCTCTTAGGTCAAATTCCTCCTGCTTGTGCTCGTCCCACACACGTACACCTGCTAGGGACCACAGCTGTAGAAGTTCTTCGACTAATGGCTTCAGGTACACATCAATGTCGTTCCCGGGTTGCTTCGGGCCTTGTATGAGCACTGGCATCATAATGAACTTCCGCTTCATGCACAACCAAGGAGGAAGGTTATATATACAAAGAGTCACAGGCCAGGTGCTATGGCTGCAGCTCTGCTCTCCAAAAGGATTCATGCCATCTGTACTTAGACCAAACCTTAAGTTCCTTGCATCCTGTGCAAAGTTTGGGAACTCTCTATCGATTTTTCTCCATTGGGATCCATCAGCAGGGTGCCTCAACATCACGTCTTTCTTACGGTCTTCTTTGTGCCATCGCAACAACCTAGCGTGCTCTTTATTTCTGAACAAGCGTTTCAGCCGTGGTATTATAGGAGCATACCACATAACCTTGGCAGGAACCCTCTTCCTGGGGCGCTCGCCCTCAACATCACCAGGGTCATCTCGTCTGATCTTATACCGCAATGCAGTGCACACCGGACATGCATCCAAATTCTCGTACTCACCGCGGTAGAGGATGCAGTCATTAATGCATGCATGTATCTTTTGCACATCTAATCCTAGAGGGCAGACAATCTTCTTCGCTTCGTACGTACTGGCGGGCAATTCGTTACCCCTTGGAAGCTTCCTCTTAATTATTGTCAGCAACTTTCCAAATCCTGAGTCAGTGACACCGTTCTCTGCCTTCCATTGCAACAATTCCAGCGTGCTGCCTAGCTTTTTATGGCCATCTTCGCAAGTTGGGTATAACAATTTGTTGTGATCTTCTATCATCTTGTCGAAGGCCAACCTTTCCTTTTCAGTTTCACATTCTCTCCTTGCATCAGCAATGGCCCGACCAAGATCATCATCAGCAGGCTCATCTGGTGCCTCTTGATCTTCTACTTCATTGTCTTCATTGCCTTCTGCAGTATCATCGTATTCAGGGAAATTGGGATAACCGTCATCATCCTCTTCCTCTTCTTCATTGTCTTCCATCATAACCCCTCTTTCTCCGTGCTTGGTCCAACAATAGTAACTGGGCATGAAACCGGATCGCAGAAGGTGGCTGTGAATGAGACTCGAGTGAGCGTAATTTACGGTATTCTTGCAGTTGACACATGGACAATACATGAAGCCACCATGTTTGTTTGCCTCCGCCACGGCCATAAAATTATCCAGGCCCGAAGTGAACTCGTCAAACCGTCGGTCAATGTACATCCATTGCCGATTCATCTGCATGATATAATTTAGCTGATCAAAACCATTACAGAACATCACGATGTATATATACACATGCATTTTATCAATTACAGATGAAAAGGATAAAGTTGTTAACCTCGATGAAGAAGAAAAAAGCAAGTTAAGTGTGGCTTGATTTGTGTAAACTCAAGTGGCAAATCCTCTTAAGCATTTCATCAAACACCTCTTGTGCATGTGAAGAAGAGAGGAGAGCAATACACCCCTCTTGTGAAGAAAGTGAAAAAATGGCCAAGTGTGGCTCACACTTGGGCAGGGCAAGGTAATATAGCCAGATTGGGGACCTTGTCCCGGTTTGTAACACAAACCGGGTCCAGAGGGGCTTTGGACCGGTTTGTAATACAAACTGACTAAAGGTTTTCCACGCCCGACACGCCTGCCGCGCCCAGCCGTGGACCCTTTAGTCCCGGTTTGTATTACAAACCGGGTCCAAAGGCCACTACCGGACAAGCTCCAGCGGGTGGGGTCGTCCTGGGCAGAAACGAACCGGGACCAATGCCACCATTGGACCCAGTTTGGTTCAGCATCACATTTGCTTGGGACCAAAGTCCTCTTCTCCACTAGTGTCTCTTGGTGGTGGAGCTTGGGCGAGACAAACAATTTATAACTGGACCGTCAGCGAGAAGGTAGAAACGACAGTTCGTACAAAAAGTAGTCTATCACATGAACAACACGTCACCAACATGTTACTATTCATGTTACTACTGATGCACATATCTTGTTTATTCTCACCAGATGTACGTGAATAACGTTCCTAAGCTCGCCCCGCTCGCCAGATGAGCAACTACCGATAAAAAAATATGATTATCGTCAGCGTTGCATCGTACCCCGACGTTAGAAAGGTCCGGTCACGCGGTGGCGCAGAGTCCACCAACCGCCGATTACACCCGCCAATCAAGATAGCGCCGCCATGGTCTATGGACAATTGCACCTTGCCTAGACACTTCAGCCGCCACCCCCGCGATTCCAGCTGCAACCGTTCGCCGACGACAACATCCTCGAAGTGCGGTCGCTCGCCTCAATCCGTAGAAATTCAGGAACCGCCCGCTACACAACTCGCCCTCAGACGGCCGAGAAGCTCGAGGTCCGGACTCGGGAGGGCCAGATCCTGTACGTCGCGGTGCCGGCATATGGAACAGAGGAGAAGCTCGTTGTTTCGTTCATGGAAGCCTCCGCGTCGTCGGCGTCGAAGTTCCGTGACCTGGCGGTGTTGCTGGCGCCGATCTTCCGCCGTGTGGTATACGCGCGGACGTCCAGTTTATGAGCGACCGCTGTCTTGTGCTTCGATGTGTCTTTTGCTGCCGCCGTCGAGAGGGTCCGTCCGCCGCAGTATTTTCACCTTCGCGCCGTGGATTAGTTGCCAGAGGCGGGGTCGTGCTGCCAGCAGGAAGATCGCATTGTTGGAGGGCCTCGCCACGCCGGCCTTGGGGGTATAGATTGGTCGATGGTCGATGTTTCATTGATTGGTAGCTTCCGCTTGTTGCCTTGTTCCATTGATCGATGCCGATGATCTACTCTCCTCGATCTCACGTGGATTTATAAGGAACCGAGGGTGGGAGACCAACCGATGCAGAGGAGCTCGGCACGGATCAGGCGGAGCCGCTGTTGTTGTATGCATACGTCTGCAGACTGCAGCTCTACTCGAGTTGTAGTTTGACACGATTACACCCCCGTGGTGAGTCGTGACGTACGAAAACAATTAGCAGGCCGCGTCAACGCAAGGTCCAGCTTACAATTTCTTTACAGGCCCGCTTTGGTACCAGTAAAAACCACGGAACTGATTGGTGATGATTGATGAATAATACCACCTCGACAACTAAGGAAACGTTCCAAGCGCGCGTGGGTTGCTGGGAGCGGTTTCCTGGTCGCTCGTTTTGATCAAGGACTCCGACCGGTTTTTTCTTCTCGCTTTTGACGATGGACTCTGGCCGGTCTTTTCTCCGTGGCGAGAAGGAAAGCTATAAGATAATCTCGATGGGTTTCTCCGCTTCGCAGACGAAATCGAGCGTGTATGAGCCGACTTTTTTGACGGAGGGAGCTGACCTTTTTGACGGACGAAGCGGTTTTTTTGACGGACGAAAATTTGTTCGGTTTTTTAGACCTACCAACACCACCAATCCGTAACTTATTAGTAGAGATATCGTTGCAACAGATAAGTAGCAGCAGCTAGCAATCTTTCTCACGGGCATCTTGTTGCAGAATAGTTAATCAGTGAAGCAAAGCAGCAGCCAGTAACTCAATTTCATCCTAGTGCATCCCTTCGTCTCCTCGTCCCTCACCCACCCCCTCATGTTCTCTAAAACGGTTCGGTCTGAAACTGGCTGAACGCAACACCACCAACAGGAAGCCGGCTGTACCGCATGGCTCTGCTGCTTGCCTCGCGCACGCAGGCAGCCGCACACTCCCCGGCATGTCTCCTCCTCTCAACTGCGTGACTCGATCCCTGCGCACGGCAAGCCAGCCCGCCTCTGTTTTTCTTCCGCGTGATACGATCCCGGCCCCGCGCACGGCCCCTTGCCACCGTTTCCGTGCACGCGCACTAATTCCTCTTACTTTTCTAAATCATTTTATCATTTAACACATATCGATTTTCAGGGATAGAACCTTTGTATACAATCTTAACATCTTAATCTATATAATTTTGAGTAAAGTATAATTAATATTATGAACGCTTTTGCTTCCGTACGCACCCTCTTCAAACTCGTCAAGTCGTTAAAACACATGGACGGTCAGGATGCAGCGATATCGGTTCGGGACTGGGGGCAGGATCGTCCTCCGGAAAACTACTGCGGGTTTGGGTGGGTTCGTACCGCCCACGTAAAGCCCGTATGACCCGCACCTCTATGTATTATACGTACGTGTACACGCGGCCACGACCAAACCGCCGCTCTATATATTCTTTCTCCCCTATCCTCTTCAGTCACACTTCCATCCAAAGCAATCCCCAAATCGGGAAAAAACCCTAGCTAGGTCACGAACAGCAGAGCACTCTTTCGCTCTCGCTCTCGCTCGTGCTCGTCCATGGAGAAGGGGCAGGCGGAGAAGGGGCAGGGGAAGGAGGTGGCGTCTGAGGAGATCAAGTGGGCAGCTTCATCGGCGGGCGGAGCTGCCCCAGATCTGAGCTCCTCTTGGGGCCCGAGGACGGTGGCTGCCCCGGCCAAGAAGAAGCGTCCGTACGAGACGGAGGCGTAGATCCGGCGGCGCAAGAAAAAGAACATGAAGAACCGGGAGAGGCAGGAGGAAGGCGGCGGGGCTCAAGATCAACAGCCCGGACGACGTGCCGACGTTGGACGAATCGGACTCCGACGATAGGTCCGAGGTATATTTCTTAACCCCTCAACCAATTTTTTGCTTTAGATCTCAACTGTCTTGTCATGGGGAGGTTTTTTTTAGATGCACATGGGTGCCCAAATACGGTTCCATTTCGTGCTTGGTTGGTTCATCTAACGGTTTTTTTTTTGCTCTAGTGCGTTTTAGTTTAGGGGACGACGGTGGAGGATTTATTTGGATGTGGCTTGGATTCTTTTGTGCTGTTGCTAATGTAGCAATTAACTAGTTTGTGTTAAATGAAATTGGGGTGCATCCCTTATCATGAAATGTATCATCAGATGTTTGCTTCATGTATGCAAGGGGTTAGCATTAGGTAAAAAATTATGTAACCATGTATGCAATAGTAGCTAATTAACCCATGTATGCAGTAGCAGCTAATTAACCCCTTGCATAAGGTTTACAATTGCTACCCGTGAGAATGGATACTGAATTTGCTAGGTTTGATCAGAGAGAGTTGATCAACAGGGTTGTCATAATAAGGCATTGCTCCATTGTTTAACAGTGTCTGTGTATGGTACATTGTTTGCTTAGCTACTTGACTTCCTGTTTCATGTTGTTTACTTGAATTACATAATTGTGTGGTTCAAATGGAGCTTAAATCCTGGTTAGTAATTTGTATGAATGTGTTAAACTTTTATTTAACCGTGTGATTAAGAGATGCTTGTCATATTAATTTAACACTTATTTCCATCAATTCGAACAACATTTGTTAACTGGTTAATTCACATTATTGCTATAATGTCTTATTTATACAAGTTTTAAATTACAGATGCTATCTACAGTTAATAACTAATTTGCATTATTGCTTTCTTACTTATTTATGCAAGCTTTAAATTAGATATGGTATGTATAGTTACTAACTAATGTGCATTTATACAAATAATTACTTTGCATTGTTTTCATTCCTTTTCTATTTATAGTCATTACATTGTTTGTATGCAATAGCAGCTAATTAACCTAATTTACTTCATTTAACAGGAGGATCCTTCGGATGAAGTCGGTTCTGACCGGGAGGATAGGGACCAGAAGAGTAGGCATGTTCTCCGCAGGCTTAGGTCTGGGGAGATTCGCTACCTTCTTGGCCCAGGGAGGTTCAAGTGCCCCTGGTGCAGCCGCAAGGAAATGCCGACGGACTTCCTCGGCATGTACCAGCATGCCACCTACACTGGTGTTGGCAGCGGGCAGACACCCGCACACCTCAGGGCCAAGCATGCCGCCTACGGCCTGTTCCTCAAGAAGTACGTCCCCAGGCAGTAGGAGCATGCGGAGGATGGTGCCGACCTGCCTGCCGACCTGCCTGCCGACCTGGAGCCCCCATGTGTGGTTTTGGTAATTGATGACAATCCCTATGGACTAACTTTGTATTGAGAATCTATCTTAGGTCGTGTCCATAGCCATGTGTTGGTCTCAAGGTTGCAAGATGGAGAAGATCGAGTACAATGAAGAAGACGGATGAAGACGGTGTCGAAGAGAGATGAAGACGGCATAGAAGATGAAGAGAGACAAAGACGGAAGAGATGAAGACGGTGGCGTGCGTAGAAGATGGATGAAGACGGTGGCGTGTATGTTGGAGGAAGACGGTGGCATGTACAAGGTTGAAGAGAGATGAAGACGGAGCTTGCCGACTCGAGTGGAACGCGCAAGGTCAAGGTTTGTGCTCGGTAGGATGGTTGGTCGCATCATTGGAGAGAGCTCAAACCTTGCATGCATTGCATCGTGTTTCTTGGTTGTTCTTGGTTCTTATCCATGAGATGGGTTAGAGCTTGTGTTCATTCTCATGACAAGCTCTAACTCATCGGAAACGGATTCCGGATGCATTGCATGTTGCATGTGCGAGGGTGATGATTTTCCCGATATACCATATTGAGAGGTTACACCTCTATGACCATGAGAAAATCATCATTCACTCTTTTTGAAAGAACATGGAGCCCCCATGTGTGGTTTTGGTAATTGATGACAATCCCTATGGACTAATGGTTGCATTGAGAATCTATCTTAGGTCGTGTCCATAGCCATGTGTTGGCCTCAAGGTTGCAAGATGGAGAAGATGGAGTACAATGATGAAGACGGTGTCGAAGAGAGACGAAGACGGTGTTGAAGATGAAGAGAGAAGACGGCGTAGAAGATGGATGAAGATGGTGGCGTGCGTGTATGTTGGAGGAAGACGGTGGAATGAACAAGGTTGAAGAAGATGAAGACAGAGCTTGCCGACTCGAGAGGAACGTGCAAGGTTAAGGTTTGTGCTCGATAGGATAGTAGGTCGCATCATCGGAGAGAGCTCAAACCTTGCATGCATTGCATCGTGTTTCTTGGTTGTTCTTGGTTCTTATCCATGAGATGGGTTAGAGCTTGTGTTCATTCTCATGACAAGCTCTAGCTCATCGGAAACGGATTCCGGATGCATCGCATGTTGCATGTGCGAGGGTGATGATTTTCCCGATATACCATATTGAGAGGTTACACCTCTATGACCATGAGAAAATCATCATCCACTCTTTTCCATGTTTTCACCTTGTGTAGTGGTAGCTCTTGTCGCCCTCTTTCCGGCAAAATTGGTTTCACCTCAATCGGAGTTTCCTAGCTCGAGATATTGCCGTTTCCGTATCGCAGTTTAGAGAAAAAAAGGAAGGGCGGTAGTACCGGTCAGGTACCGTTTGGTCTATGTGAGACACTGGATCCGGTCCGGTATTGGACCGGTACCGACCCGGTAGTACCGCTCGAGTGGTAGTACCGCTTGCGTAGTACCGCTTTGGGCCGTTTTTCGCCGTTTTCTGCAGTTTGCGCGCGAACGGTAGTACCGCTTTGACAAGCGGTAGTACCGCCGGCGCCTGAGACCATTTTTCTGTCTCCTACAACTATATTTTGGGCCCCCTATTTATACCTCTCTTCCACCTCCAACCCAACCACTTCTTCCCCCCATTCTCTCTCCTCCATTGTTGACCTTGAAGAGTTTCTTCCTCCTCTTGATCCCTCCACTATTTCTTGCATATTTTTGGGGGAAAGGAGAGAGGAGATCTAGATCTAGAGCTTCACCAATTGAATCCCTCTCCAAGTGAGGGGATCTTGCTAGATCTAGATCTTGGAGTAATTTGGTGTTCCTCCTCTATTTTGTTCTTCCTCCCTTATTCCCTCAATAGCTTTTGTAGCTTTGTTGGAATTTGGGGAGAGAAGAACTTGGGCATCTTAGTGGTGTTCTTAGCCATTGCATTAGGTGCATCGGTTTGGGTTCTCTCCGTGGTTTCGATCTCGTAGAGGGCATGTTGACCTTAGTGGTGTTGTTGCCTTAGTGGCCTTGTTGCCTTTGTGGTGTTCTAGCCTTTGTGGCCTTGTAGCCTTTGTGGCCTTGTCGTCTTTGTGGCGTGGTAGCCTTTGTGGCGTTGTTGCCTTTGTGGAGTGTGGTAGCCTTTGTGGTTTTGGTGCCGGTTGTGGCGCGTTGGTGTCTTGGTGGCTTTGTTGCCGGTGTGGCGTGTTGTAGCCTCTTGTGGCCTTGTACTTGAGAGCCTCTGTGTTGTGGAGTTGCCTCAAGCTTGATACTTGGGAGTTTGCCCAAGCTTGTACGGGTTCGGTGACCACCCTCAAGGGTCCCTTAGTGGATCGAGGCTTTCCTTTGGTGGAAAGGCTCGAGGAGAATACGGTGGCCCTAGTGGCTCATTGGAGTGCCTCGTGCCTCCACACCGCTCCAATGGAGACGTAGCACCCTTGGGTGTGAACTTCGGGATACATCGTCGTCTCCTCGTGCACCGGTTACTTCTCAACCCAAGCTCCTTTACCTATGCGCTTTACATTGTGATATCTATCATGCTTGATGCTATACCTATCTTGTTATCACCTTGTTGTTCATCATGCTAGCATAGGTTGTTGGTGCTCTTAGGCAAACCCCTAGTTGATAGGCTTTGAGCTAAACTAGTAAACACATGTGTAGTTTTATTCCACCTAGTTTAGCTCTCAAGTAGAAGTTTTTATACACCGCCTATTCACCCCCCCTCTAGGCGACGTCCTAGTACATTCAATTGGTATCAGAGCTAGGGCTCTCTTATCTTGTTGGGCTTCACCGCCTAGAGAGTATGACGTCGGCTAGAGGATTAGTGCACATTTCCACCTTTACATTTGATGGCACTAATTATGATGCTTGGAAATTCTACATGCTTGATTATTTTAGGGGCATGCACCCACATGTGGAGCAAATTCTTGATATGGGTTTTTCTCCTCCTAAGGATCCACAAAATCCAACCTTTGAGGAGAAGAAAAACTCTTATCTAGATGCTCAAGCTACTAAAGTGCTTTGCCATGTTGTGAGTCATGTAGTGATTTCCTCCATCGCGCCTTTCCGGAGTGCTCATGAGTTTTGGACAAAGCTTCGAGATACATATGGTGGGTCCAAGACCATTGAGGATGATCGCACTCCTTCCACTTCACCAATGTGTGGTAAGACACAAGGTAATGTATGGTGAGTGGTGATGAACATTGCATTGTTGATGGTGAGCCTTCTCTTGATGATTCTTCATCCCTATCCCATTGCAATGTTTCATCTTTGGACTTGAACACTTATAGCACTAGAGATACCTTACATGCTAGTGTTCATAGTCCTTGCATGTCTTCATCCCATGTTGATATGCTTGCCTTGTCTTGTTACTACTCTACCTCTTGTGAAGCTTCCATCTTGAAGGAGAATGTTGAGCTAAGGGCTCAACTTGCTTTGCTAACAAGCAATTATGAGAAATTGGAAGAAAGTCATGGAAAGCTTTCTAGCTCCCATGATGATCTTCTAGTCTCTCATGATTTGCTAAAGTTAGCTCATGAGGCTATCATGTCAAAGGTAAAATCTTGTGAGCCTCATGTGAGTACTAGCACTACCTCTCAAAATGCTATTTTGCCATGTGCTAGTGCTTTTAGTTCACCCACTCATGCTATTGACTTATCTTGTGGTGAACTACCTTCTATGCCTTGTTGCTCTACAATTCCATGTGCTAGTGCTAGTAATTCACCCACCCATGCCATTGCTATATCTTGTGGTGAATTACATACCTTGCCTTGTTGCTCTAACAATAAAGCTTCCACTTACTCTAGTACTTGTGTTGTTACTAACCATGTAGGGGAAATCGAAGAGCTCGAGGCCCAAGTCACTCCTTTGAAGAAGGACTTGGTAAAGGGTCATGAAGGGAAGCAATCCCCCAATGACAAGGGTGGACTTGGATTCAACTCCAACAACAAGAACAAGTCCACCACGCACAAGCGGAAGAAGGGCCATGGGCATGTGAAGGACCCCGCCAAGATTGTGTGCTTCAAGTGCAAGATTGAAGGGCATCATGTTAGATCGTGCCCCTTGAAGAAGAAGCCACTTGGCGAGAAGAAACAAGGGAAGCGGCCTCAAGATGGAGCTCATGGTCTACCTCAAGGCCAAGCTCAAGGTCTTCCTCGACTTGAAGAAAGGCCGCTACCCAAGAAGGATCAAGCCAAGGCTCCCGTTGTGGATAAATCAAGTGAGAAGAAGGAGAAGAGAAGAACTTGCTACATATGCCGTGAGAAGGGCCACATCTCCTCCTTTTGCACTATTGGTAACTCATCCAACCCTATCTTGATCCATGGTGCTTATTCTCTACATAAGGATAAGGTTGGCGATGTGTTTGCCAAATATGTTGGCACTCAAAGTGGTTTCGTAAAAAGAACCATTTGGGTTGCTAAGCCTATTGTGACTAACTTCTTAGGACCCAACTTGGTTGGGGACCAACAAGCCAAAATTTGATCAATAGGTACATGTGGAGGGCATGGAGACTTGACTAGTTCATGAAGACTTAGGGGATCTTCATCATTCCTATTTCCTCAAGTCAACTTGTATCCCTTCATCCTTTACCCATGCACCTCCTTGCGGTAACGAGTCCTCAACTCCTTTACATTGAAAGTTACTCGCCCCCTTTTACATGTGTTGGTTTTGTACCTTGCATGTGGTTGTGTATGTTGTGCCTCCTACTTGCTTATCTTGCATTCATGCTTATATATGTTGGGTGGCACATCATGTACAATTGTTCTTATGTCGAGCCTATTGCATCTTGTTGATATCTTAGTTGTTGGCTCGTGTGAGAAATTAATGGACTATCCCATTTTGGGGGAGTGATATGCTTTGTGCATTTCACAATCTTAAAATGTGCGACATGATGAATTAAAATTCTATAATGTCCATTAATTATCTCACGTGGTTCTTATTTGCCTCTTGTATGAAAAATGTCTTTATCACATTATGGGGGAGTATTATGCTTTGTGCATTCTACAAGCCTAGAAAATGTGAACATTTGAGGTTGTGTCACATAGAATTGATATTATAGATTATCTTGTTCCTATGTGACATGTGTGCTCAAACAAATCCCATTTTGCATAAAATGCTCTTATTGCTATTCTCTTGGATTTTGCTTGTGAGAGTTATTCTTGGCATGTCTTTCCACATTGTGTTGCTAGCTATATACTCTTTGGAAAATCATGTGCTTCATGTTATGCTATTCATTGCTTTGCATGTTGGCGTAACAAATTGAAGCTCTCAAGAATCTCCTTTTGCATTATGGTCAATTCTTATCCTTTACCATATGCTTTATTTGTTGTGAAGATAATCTTGGACATACTCACAAACTACCATATGGATATTTCCTAAATACCTCTTGTCCTTGGACAATTGGTAATAAATTGTGTGGTATTGTTCCGGATCATCCTCACACTTGGCTCATGTGCTCAATTGCTTCATTTCTTGCCAAGAATTTGTCCTTGTGGGTTAGACTCCCATATGTCTTCCTTGCTTCTTTTGGATCTCCTTATTTCACTTGAACCTTGTTAGTGTTTTGATAAACAATGGTAGGGCGATGATCCCGCATTTGTGCATTTTGTATTCAAATGCAAAATTCTAAATGGTGCACTAATTTTGGGGGAGCTCTCCTATGTTTGTTAGAACACTCTCTTGTTTCAAGAATTTGACTTTGGAAGACAAACCTTTTCTTTTCGGTACTTTTGTGCCATCATGAAAAGTGTTGAAGGTTTGGTTTATTTGGAACCTTGCTTTCTTTGGGAGTTGGTTATCTCATTCTTGATATTTGGTTTTACTTTCCTAAAATGAGATAAGTCCTTGAGCATGCTTGTTTTGGATATCATCTTGCTCGTTGTGTTTAGTTCATTTGTTGAACTTTGGAGTCAATCTTGTGTTGATTTGATTCTTGGATATGGGTTGGACAACCTTTTGACATGTCACACCTTTGTGTGCCATCGTGTTCTATTTTGCATTTTGTCCAAGTCATATCTCCATTTGGTTCTTGAAAGTCTTGCATGCATATTTACTTCATGTATATCTTATGGCATGCTTGCTTTCGTTGATCCAATGCATAGGGAAAACTCCACCATAATCCTAAATCGGCTAAGATGTGCATGAGATTCAAATTCATATCTATATGCACATATTTACGTGGAGTTTGTCCTATGTGTTGTAGTTTCACTAACTACTAGGACCCAATTAGTTTGGGGACCACTTTGTACTTGAGTTGTGTCTTAGGTACATTGGTGATGCTTTGGATGCTCGTCTCACTCATGAAGAAGAAGTGGAGGACAAGTGGCTATAGGAGGCGAGCTATGATGTTATAACTAACTCATATCTACTACATCACACCATTGCATCCGGGTAACAAGTATCAATCCCCTCATGCATGCTATCTTGTATCCAACCATGGGGTTATCCTTGGTGTTTCATTTGGTGATACTTGTTTGCCTCTCTCAAAGCATCTCAACTATCTCCTTCTCTTGGTGATTCTTGTGATGTCTTTGAGGTGTTTTTGGTTGAAGTTGTTCAATGTACAATGAGATAAATATGAGCCATTGGCCGTGCTATAAAGCAAATGTCTCATTGGTATATTGTGTTACTTCACCTTGGATATCTTGCTCTTCTTCTCTCGTACCTATCTTATGTGTGCATGTTTCTTTGTGGATAAATATCTTCGTGATGTTGCTGATAGCCACTATCGATAAAACATTGATGCTATGTCCAAGGATGTAGTTATTGATTACATTACGCACCATACTTAATGCAATTGGTTGTTTACAACTTAATACCGGAAGGGGTTCGGATGATAACCTGAAGGTGGACTTTTTAGGCATAGATGCATGCTGGATAGCGGTCTATGTACTTTGTCGTAATGCCCAATTAAATCTCACTATACTCATCATATCATGTATGTGCATGGTCATGCCCTCTCTATTTGTCAATTGCCCGACTGTAATTTGTTCACCCAACATGCTATTTATCTTATGGGAGAGACACCTCTAGTGAACTGTGGACCCCGGTCCATTCTTTTACATTGAATACAATCTACTGCAATACTTGTTCTACTGTTTTGCAAACAATCATCATCCACACTATACATCTAATCCTTTGTTACAGCAAGGTGAGATTGACAACCTCACTGTTTCGTTGGGGCAAAGTACTTTGGTTGTGTTGTGCAGGTTCCACGTTGGCGCCGGAATCCCTGGTGTTGCGCCGCACTACATCCCGCCGCCATCAACCTTCAACGTGCTTCTTGACTCCTACTGGTTCGATTAAACCTTGGTTTCTTACCGAGGGAAACTTGCTACTGTGCGCATCACACCTTCCTCTTGGGGTTCCCAACGGACGTGTCAACTACACGCATCAGTTGCCCACTTAGAGAAACTTATATACATGAGAGATGGTACATATCTTTTGATATCCCTCTTTGTTGGAGTCCATTCCTTCCATTCTTGTTTGTCTCTTGATGGCTTGATACGTCTCCGACGTATCGATAATTTCTTATGTTCCATGCCACATTATTGATGATATCTACATGTTTTATGCACATTATATGTCATATTTATGCGTTTTCCGGAACTAACCTATTGACAAGATGCCGAAGTGCCAGTTCCTGTTGCTGTTTTTGGTTTCGAAATCCTAGTAACGAAATATTCTCGGAATCGACGAAATCAAGACCCAGGTTCCTATTTTTCCCGGAACCATCCAGAACACCCGAGAGCCGCCAGAGGGAAGCCCTGGGGGCCCCACACCCCACCCGCGGCGCGGAGGGGGCCGCCGCCCTATGGTGTGGTGGCCCGAGCCCCCTCCGAGGCTGCCCTTCCGCCTATTTAAAGCCTCCGTCGTGAAAACCCTATAACGAAGAACGAAAAACCACGATACGGAAAACCTTCCAGAGCCGCCGCCATCGCGAAGCCAAGATCTGGGGGACAAGGAGTCTCTGTTCCGGCACCCTGCCGGAGCGGGGAAGTGCCCCCGGAAGGCTTCTCCATCGACACCGCTGCCATCTCCACCGCCATCTTCATCACCGCTGCTGCTCCCATGAGGAGGGAGTAGTTCTCCATCGAGGCTCGGGGCTGTACCGGTAGCTATGTGGTTCATCTCTCTCCTATGTACTTCAATACAATAATCTCATGAGCTGCCTTACATGATTGAGATTCATATGATGATGCTTGTAATCTAGATGTCATTGTGCTAGTCAAGTGAGTTTTACTTATGTGATCTCCGGAGACTCCTTGTCCCACGTGTGTAAAGGTGACAGTGTGTGCACCGTGTGGGTCTCTTAGGCTATATTTCACAGAATACTTATTCACTGTTATGAATGGCGTAGTGAAGTGCTTATTTATATCTCTTTATGATTGCAATGTGTTTTGTATCACAATTTATCTATGTGCTACTCTAGTGATGTTATTAAAGTAGTTTATTCCTCCTGCACGGTGTAATGGTGACAGTGTGTGCATCCGTGTTAGTACTTGGCGTATGCTATGATCATGATCTCTTGTAGATTGTGAAGTTAACTATTGCTATGATAGTATTGATGTGATCTATTCCTCCTACATAGTGTGAAGGTGACAGTGTGCATGCTGTGTTAGTACTTGGTTTAGTCGTGTTGATCTTTCTTGCACTCTAAGGTTATTTAAATATGAACATTGAATTGTGGAGCTTGTTAACTCCGGCATTGAGGGTTCGTGTAATCCTACGCAATGTGTTCATCATCCAACAAGAGTGTAGAGTATGCATTTATCTATTCTGTTATGTGATCAATGTTGAGAGTGTCCACTAGTGAAAGTGTAATCCCTAGGCCTTGTTCCTAAATACGCTATCGCTGCTTGTTTACTGTTTTACTGTGTTACTACTGCTGCAATACTACCACCATCAACTGCACGCCAGCAAGCACTTTTCTGGCGCCATTACTACTGCTCATATTCATTCATACCACCTGTATTTCACTATCTCTTCGCCGAACTAGTGCACCTATTAGGTGTGTTGGGGACACAAGAGACTTCTTGCTTTGTGGTTGCAGGGTTGCATGAGAGGGATATCTTTGACCTCTTCCTCCCCGAGTTCGATAAACCTTGGGTGATCCACTTAAGGGAAACTTGCTGCTGTTCTACAAACCTCTGCTCTTGGAGGCCCAACACTGTCTACAAGAATAGAAGCACCCGTAGACATCAAGCACTTTTCTCGCGCCGTTGCCGGGGAGGAAAGGTAAAAGGCACTCATACTCCGGTTCCAGGTAACAGTACTTTTCTGGCACCATTGTGTTTGTGCTCGAAGCTATTTCCTTTAGATCCTGCAATTGCATCTTTTTGTTTCTTGTTTACACTAGTTTGGCATAATGGACAACAATGAGCTTCTTATTCTATTTCCTGATTTAAAACATGGATTGTTTGATGCGAAAATTAAAAAACCTATGAAACCTTATTTGCATGCTGGTAGTAATATTAGTATGAACGCTTTGAACACCATGGTTGCTAATGATATAGAAAGTTCTAAGCTTGGGGAAGCTGGTTTTCATGATCTTTTAGTCCCCCAAGCATTGAGGAGAAAATTTTCTTTGATGATACTTTGCCTCCTATTTATGATGATTATAATGATAGTGGTCTTTTGGTGCCACCTACTATGGAGAGTAAATTTTGTTGTGATTATACTATGCCTCCTACACTTGATGAGAATAATAATGATAGCTACTTTGTTGAATTTGCTCCCACTACAACTAATAAAATTGATTATGCCTATGTGGAGAGTAATAATTTTATGCATGAGACTCATGATAAGAATGCTTTATGTGATAGTTATATTGTTGAGTTTGCTCATGATGCTACTGAAAGTTATTATGAGAGAGGAAAATATGGTTGTAGAAATTTTCATGTTACTAAAATGCCTCTCTATGTGCTGAAATTTTTGAAGCTACACTTGTTTTATCTTCCTATGCTTGTTACTTTGCTCTTCATGAACTTGTTTATTTACAAGATTCCTATGCATAGGAAGCATGTTAGAATTAAATGTGTTTTGAATTTGCCTCTTGATGCTCTCTTTTGCTTCATACTCTATTTTTCATGTGAGCATCATTAAAACTGCTGAGCCCATCTTAATGGCTATAAAGAAAGAACTTCTTGGGAGATAACCCATGTGTTTATTTTGCTACAGTACTTTGTTTTATATTTGTGTCTTGGAAGTTGTTTACTACTGTAGCAACCTCTCCTTATCTTAGTTTTGTGTTTTGTTGTGCCAAGTAAAGTCTTTGATAGTAAAGTAAGTACTAGATTTGGATTACTGCGCAGTTCCAGATTTCTTTGCTGTCACGAATCTGGGTCTACCTCCCTGTAGGTAGCTCAGAAAATTAAGCCAATTTACGTGCATGATCCTCAGATATGTACGCAACTTTCATTCAATTTGGGCATTTTCATTTGAGCAAGTCTGGTGCCATTTTAAAATTCGTCTTTACGGACTGTTCTGTTTTGACAGATTCTGCCTTTTATTTCGCATTGCCTCTTTTGCTATGGTGGATGAATTTCTTTGATCCATTAATGTCCAGTAGCTTTATGCAATGTCCAGAAGTGTTAAGAATGATTGTGTCACCTCTGAACATGTGAATTTTTATTAGGCACTAACCCTCTAATGAGTTTGTTTCGAGTTTGGTGTGGAGGAAGTTTTCAAGGGTCAAGAGAGGAGGATGATATACTATGATCAAGAAGAGTGAAGAGTCTAAGCTTGGGGATGCCCCGTGGTTCATCCCTGCATATTTCAAGAAGACTCAAGCATCTAAGCTTGGGGATGCCCAAGGCATCCCCTTCTTCATCGACAAAATTATCTTCCTTCTCTGAAACTATATTTTTATTCCGTCACATCTTATGCACTTTACTTGGAGCATCTGTTTGCTTTTGTTTTTGTTTTTGTTTGAATAAATGCTTGTGTGGGAGAGAGACACGCTCCGCTGGTTCGTATGAACACATGTGTTTTTAGCTCATAATATTCATGGCGAAGTTTCCCTTCGTTAAATTGTTATATGGTTGGAATTGGAAAATGCTACATGTAGTAATTGCTATAATGTCTTGGGTAATGTGATACTTGGCAATTGTTGTGCTCATGTTTAAGCTCTTGCATCATATACTTTGCACCTATTAGTGAAGAAACACTTAGAGCTTGCTAATTTGGTTTGCATATTTGGTTTCTCTAGAGTCTAGATAATATCTAGTATTGAGTTTTGAACAACAAGGAAGACGGTGTAGAGTCTTATAATGTTTACAATATGTTTTTTATGTGAGTTTTGCTGCACCGTTCATCCTTGTGTTTGTTTCAAATAACCTTGCTAGCCTAAACCTTGTATCGAGAGGGAATACTTCTCATGCATCCAAAATCCTTGAGCCAACCACTATGCCATTTGTGTCCACCATATCTACCTACTACATGGTATTTCTCCGCCATTCCAAAGTAAATTGCTTGAGTGCTACCTTTAAATTTCCATCATTCGCCTTTGCAATATATAGCTCATGGGACAAAAATAGCCTTAAAAACTATTGTGGTATTGAATATGTACTTATGCACTTTATCTCTTATTAAGTTGCTTGTTGTGCGATAACCATGTTTCTGGGGACGCCATCAACTATTCGTTGTTGAATATCATGTGAGTTGCTATGCATGTCCGTCTTGTCTGAAGTAAGAGAGATCTACCACCTTAATGGTTGGAGCATGCATATTGTTAGAGAAGAACATTGGGCCGCTAACTAAAGCCATGAATCATGGTGGAAGTTTGTTTTGGACACATATCCTCAACCTCATATGAGAATAATAATTGTTGCTACATGCTTATGCATTAAAGAGGAGTCCATTATCTGTTGTCCATGTTGTCCCGGTATGGGTGTCTAAGTTGAAGAATGATCAAAAGCGAGAAATCCAATGCAAACTTTCTCCTTAGACCCTTGTACAGGCGGCATGGAGGTACCCCATTGTGACACTTGGTTAAAACATGTGCATTGCGATGATCCGGTAGTCCAAGCTAATTAGGACAAGGTGCGGGCACTATTAGTATACTATGCATGAGGCTTGCAACTTGTAAGATATAATGTTCATAACTCATATGCTTTATTACTACCGTTGACAAAATTGTTTCATGTTTTCAAAATAAAAGCTCTAGCACAAATATAGCAATCGATGCTTTCCTCTTTGAAGGACCATTCTTTTACTTTTATGTTGAGTCAGTTCACCTATCTCTCTCCACCTCAAGAAGCAAACACTTGTGTGAACTGTGCATTGATTCCTACATACTTGCATATTGTACTTGTTATATTACTCTATGTTGACAATTATCCATGAGATATACATGTTACAAGTTGAAAGCAACCGCTGAAACTTAATCTTCCTTTGTGTTGCTTCAATACCTTTACTTTGATTTATTGCTTTATGAGTTAACTCTTATGCAAGACTTATTAATGCTTGTCTTGAAGTACTATTCATGAAAAGTCTTTGCTTTATGATTCACTTGTTTACTCATGTCATTACCATTGTTTTGATCGCTGCATTCACTACATATGTTTACAATATGATCAAGTTTATGATGGCATGTCACTTCAGAAATTATCTTTGTTATCGTTTTACCTGCTCGGGACGAGCAGAACTAAGCTTGGGGATGCTGATACGTCTCCGACGTATCGATAATTTCTTATGTTCCATGCCACATTATTGATGATATCTACATGTTTTATGCACATTATATGTCATATTTATGCGTTTTCGGAACTAACCTATTGACAAGATGCCGAAGTGCCAGTTCCAGTTTTCTGCTGTTTTTGGTTTCAGAAATCCTAGTAACGAAATATTCTCGGAATCGGACGAAATCAAGACCCAGGTTCCTATTTTTCCTGGAACCATCCAGAACACCCGAGAGCCGCCAGAGGGAAGCCCTGGGGGCCCCACACCACACCCTGGCGCGGCCAGAGGGGGGGCCGCGCCGCCCTATGGTGTGGTGGCCCCAGGCCCCCTCCGAGGCTGCCCTTCCGCCTATTTAAAGCCTCCGTCGTGAAAACCCTATAACGAAGAACGAAAAACCACGATACGGAAAACCTTCCAGAGCCGCCGCCATCGCGAAGCCAAGATCTGGGGGACAGAGTCTCTGTTCCGGCACCCGCCGGACGGGAAGTGCCCCCGAAGGCTTCTCCATCGACACCGCTGCCATCTCCACCGCCATCTTCATCACCGCTGCTGCTCCCATGAGGAGGGAGTAGTTCTCCATCGAGGCTCGGGGCTGTACCGGTAGCTATGTGGTTCATCTCTCTCCTATGTACTTCAATACAATAATCTCATGAGCTGCCTTACATGATTGAGATTCATATGATGATGCTTGTAATCTAGATGTCATTGTGCTAGTCAAGTGAGTTTTACTTATGTGATCTCCGGAGACTCCTTGTCCCACGTGTGTAAAGGTGACAGTGTGTGCACCGTGTGGGTCTCTTAGGCTATATTTCACAGAATACTTATTCACTGTTATGAATGGCGTAGTGAAGTGCTTATTTATATCTCTTTATGATTGCAATGTGTTTTGTATCACAATTTATCTATGTGCTACTCTAGTGATGTTATTAAAGTAGTTTATTCCTCCTGCACGGTGTAATGGTGACAGTGTGTGCATCCGTGTTAGTACTTGGCGTATGCTATGATCATGATCTCTTGTAGATTGTGAAGTTAACTATTGCTATGATAGTATTGATGTGATCTATTCCTCCTACATAGTGTGAAGGTGACAGTGTGCATGCTATGTTAGTACTTGGTTTAGTCGTGTTGATCTTTCTTGCACTCTAAGGTTATTTAAATATGAACATTGAATTGTGGAGCTTGTTAACTCCGGCATTGAGGGTTCGTGTAATCCTACGCAATGTGTTCATCATCCAACAAGAGTGTAGAGTATGCATTTATCTATTCTTTATGTGATCAATGTTGAGAGTGTCCACTAGTGAAAGTGTAATCCCTAGGCCTTGTTCCTAAATATTGCTATCGCTGCTTGTTTACTTGTTTTACCGTGTTACTACTGCTGCAATACTACCACCATCAAGCACGCCAGCAAGCACTTTTCTGCGCCATTACTACTGCTCATATTCATTCATACCACCTGTATTTCACTATCTCTTCGCCGAACTAGTGCACCTATTAGGTGTGTTGGGGACACAAGAGACTTCTTGCTTTGTGGTTGCAGGGTTGCATGAGAGGGATATCTTTGACCTCTTCCTCCCTGAGTTCGATAAACCTTGGGTGATCCACTTAAGGGAAACTTGCTGCTGTTCTACAAACCTCTGCTCTTGGAGGCCCAACACTGTCTACAAGAATTGAAGCACCCGTAGACATCATGGCTCCACAAAGAATTTGTTATGAGTGCTCATTTCGTTCTATTTGCATTTTCAAGCACTGATGCGCGTAGATGTACACGTCCGTTGGGAACCCCAAGAGGAAGGTATGATGCGCACAGCAGCAAGTTTTCCCTCAGAAAGAAACCAAGGTTTATCGAACCAGGAGGAGCCAAGAAGCACGTTGAAGGTTGATGGCGGCGGGATGTAGTGCGCGCAACACCGGGATTCCGGCGCCAACGTGGAACCTGCACAACACAAACAAAGTACTTTGCCCCAACGAAACAGTGAGGTTGTCAATCTCACCGGCTTGCTGTAACAAAGGATTAACCGTATTGTGTGGAAGATGATTGTTTGCAGAAAACAGTAAAACAAGTATTGCAGTAGATTGTATTTCAGATAAAAGAATGGACCGGGGTCCACAGTTCACTAGAGGTGTCTCTCCCATAAGATAAAGCATGTTGGGTGAACAAATTACGGTCGGGCAATTGACAAATAGAGAGGGCACCGCAATGCACATACATGGCATGATAAGTATAGTGAGATTTAATTGGGCATTACGACAAAGTACATAGACCGCCATCCAACTGCATCTATGCCTAAAAAGTCCACCTTCAGGTTATCATCCGAACCCCTTCCAGTATTAAGTTGCAAAGCAACAGACAATTGCATTAAGTATGGTGCGTAATGTAATCAATAACTACATCCTTAGACATAGAATCAATGTTTTATCCCTAGTGGCAACAGCACAACACAACCTTAGAACTTTCTGTGTCTGTGTCAATGCAGCATGAACCCACTATCGAGCATAAATACTCCCTCTTGGAGTTACTAGCATCAACTTGGCCAGAGCCTCTACTAATAACGCAAGATCATAAACAACACATAAGTAATAACTTGATAATTACCATAACATAGTATTCTCTATCCATCGGATCCCGACAAACACAACATATAGAATTACAGATAGATGATCTTGATCATGTTAGGCAGCTCACAAGATCCAACAATGAAGCACAATGAGGAGAAGACAACCATCTAGCTACTGCTATGGACCCATAGTCCAGGGGTGAACTACTCACTCATCACTCCGGAGGCGACCATGGCGGTGTAGAGTCCTCCGGGAGATGAATCCCCTCTCCGCAGGGTGCCGGAGGCGATCTCTGAATCCCCCGAGATGGGATTGGCGGCGGCGTCTCTGGAAGGTTTCCGTATCGTGGCTCTCGGTACGGAGGCTTTAAGTAGGCGGAAGGGCAGGTCAAGAGGCGGCACGGGGGCCCACACCATAGGTGCGCGCCGGGCCCGGCCGCGCCTGTGGTGTCGCCACCTCGTGGCCCACTTCGACTCCTCTTCGGTCTTCTGAAGCTTCGTGGCAAAACCCCGGGTCTTGATTTCGTCCAATTCCGAGAATATTTCCTTACTAGGATTTCTGAAACCAAAAACAGCAGAAAAAAGAACTGGCTCTTCGGCATCTTGTTAATAGGTTAGTTCCAGAAAATGCACGAATATGACATAAAGTGTGCATAAAACATGTAGATATCATCAATAATGTGGCATGGAACATAAGAAATTATCGATACGTTGGAGACGTATCAGCATCCCCAAGCTTAGTTCTGCTCGTCCCGAGCAGGTAAAACGATAACAAAGATAATTTCTGAAGTGACATGCCATCATAACCTTGATCATACTATTTGTAAACATATGTAATGAATGCAGCGATCAAAACAATGGTAATGACATGAGTAAACAAGTGAATCATAAAGCAAAGACTTTTCATGAATAGTACTTCAAGACAAGCATCAATAAGTCTTGCATAAGAGTTAACTCATAAAGCAATAAATCAAAGTAAAGGTATTGAAACAACACAAAGGAAGATTAAGTTTCAGCGGTTGCTTTCAACTTATAACATGTATATCTCATGGATAATTGTCAACATAGAGTAATATAACAAGTGCAATATGCAAGTATGTAGGAATCAATGCACAGTTCACACAAGTGTTTGCTTCTTGAGGTGGAGAGAGATAGGTGAACTGACTCAACATAAAAGTAAAAGAATGGTCCTTCAAAGAGGAAAGCATCGATTGCTATATTTGTGCTAGAGCTTTTTTTTGAAAACATGAAACAATTTTGTCAACGGTAGTAATAAAGCATATGTATCATGTAAATTATATCTTACAAGTTGCAAGCCTCATGCATAGTATACTAATAGTGCCCGCACCTTGTCCTAATTAGCTTGGACTACCGGATCATCACAATGCACATGTTTTAACCAAGTGTCACAATGGGGTACCTCCATGCCGCCTGTACAAAGGTCTAAGGAGAAAGTTCGCATTGGATTTCTCGCTTTTGATCATTCTTCAACTTAGACACCCATACCGGGACAACATGAACAACAGATAATGGACTCCTCTTTAATGCATAAGCATGTAGCAATTATTATTCTCACATGAGATTGAGGATGTGTGTCCAAAACTGAAACTTCCACCATGATTCATGGCTTTAGTTAGCGGCCCAATGTTCTTCTCTAACAATATGCATGCTTAACCATAAGGTAGATCTCTCTTACTTCAGACAAGACGAACATGCATAGCAACTCACATGATATTCAACAAAGAATAGTTGATGGCGTCCCCGGAACATGGTTATCGCACAACAAGCAACTTAATAAGAGATAAAGTGCATAAGTACATATTCAATACCACAATAGTTTTTAAGGCTATTTTGTCCCATGAGCTATATATTGCAAAGGCGAATGATGGAATTTTAAAGGTATCACTCAAGCAATTTACTTTGAATGGCGGAGAAATACCATGTAGTAGGTAGATATGGTGGACACAAATGGCATAGTGGTTGGCTCAAGAATTTTGGATGCATGAGAAGTATTCCTCTCGATACAAGGTTTAGGCTAGCAAGGTTATTTGAAACAAACTCAAGGATGAACGGTGCAGCAAAACTCACATAAAAGACATATTGTAAACATTATAAGACTCTACACCGTCTTCCTTGTTGTTCAAAACTCAATACTAGATGTTATCTAGACTCTAGAGAAACCAAATATGCAAACCAAATTAGCAAGCTCTAAGTGTTTCTTCATTAATGGGTACAAAGTATATGATGCAAGAGCTTGAACACAACAATTGCCAAGTATCACATTACCCAAGACATTTTAGAATTACTACATGTAGCATTTTCCAATTCCAACCATATAACAATTTAACGAAGAAGAAACTTCGCCTTGAATATTATGAGTAAAGCCTAAGGACATATTTGTCCATATGCTACAGCGGAGCGTGTCTCTCTCCCACAAAGTGAATGCTAGGATCCAACTTTATTCAAACAAAACAAAAAACAAAAACAAACCGACGCTCCAAGCAAAGTGCATAAGATGTGACTGAATAAAAATATAGTTTCAGGGGAGGAACCTGATGATGTTGTCGATGAAGAAGGGGATGCCTTGGGCATCCCCAAGCTTAGACGCTGAGTCTTCTTAGAATATGCAGGGGTGAACCACCGGGGCATCCCCAAGCTTAGAGCTTTCACTCTCCTTGATCATATTGCATCATACTCCTCTCTTGATCCTTGAAAACTTCCTCCACACCAAACTCGAAACAACTCATTAGAGGGTTAGTGCATAATAAAAATTCACATGTTCAGAGGTGACACAATCATTCTTAACACTTCTGGACATTGCATAAAGCTACTGGACATTAATGGATCAAAGAAATTCATCCAACATAGCAAAAGAGGCAATGCAAATAAAAGGCAGAATCTGTCAAAACAGAACAGTCCGTAAAGATGGATTTTATTAGGCCACCAGACTTGCTCAAATGAAAATGCTCAAATTGAATGAAAGTTGCGTACATATCTGAGGATCATTCAAGTAAATTGGCTTAATTTTCTGAGCTACCTACAGGGAGGTAGACCCAGATTCGTGACAGCAAAGAAATCTGGAACTGCGCAGTAATCCAAATTTAGTACTTACTTTACTATCAAAGACTTTACTTGGCACAAAAAAACATAAAACTAAGATAAGGAGAGGTTGCTACAGTAGTAAACAACTTCCAAGACTCAAATATAAAACAAAAATACTGTAGTAAAAACATGGGTTGTCTCCCATAAGCGCTTTTCTTTAACGCCTTTCAGCTAGGCGCAGAAAGTGTATATCAAGTAACATCAAGAGATGAAGCATCAACATCATAATTTGCTCTAATAATAGAGTCATAAGGTAACTTCATTCTTTTTCTAGGGAAGTGTTCCATACCTTTCTTGAGAGGAAATTGATATTTAATATTACCTTCCTTCATATCAATAGTAGCACCAACGGTTCGAAGAAAAGGTCTTCCCAATATAATGGGACAAGATGCATTGCATTCAATATCCAAGACAACAAAATCAACGGGGACAAGGTTATTGTTAACCACAATATGAACATTATCAATTCTCCCCAAAGGTTTCTTTTTAGCATTATCAGCGAGATTAACATCCAAATAACAATTCTTTAATGGTGGCAAGTCAAGCATATCATAGACTTTCTTAGGCATAACAGAAATACTTGCACCAAGATCACATAAAGCATTACAATCAAAATCATTGACTCTCATTTTAATGATGGGTTCCCAACCATCTTCTAACTTTCTAGGAATAGAAGTTTCAAGTTTTAGTTTCTCTTCTCTAGCTTTTATGAGAGCATTTGTAATATGTTTTGTAAAGGCCAAATTTATAGTACTAGCATTAGGACTTTTAGCAAGTTTTTGCAAGAACTTTATAACTTCAGAGATGTGACAATCATCAAAGTCTAAATCATTATGAGCTACAGCAATGGGATCATTGTCCCCAAGGTTGGAAAAAATTTCAGCAGTTTTATCACAGGCAGTTTCAGCAGTTTTAGCAGTTTCAGGTAATTTTGCGCGCTTTGCACTAGGAGTAGAAACATTGCCAACACCAATTATTTTATCATTAATAGTAGGAGGTGCAGCAACATGTGGAGCATTAGCATTACTAGTGGTGGTAATAGTCCAAACTTTAGCTACATTACTCTTTTTAGCTAGTTTTTCATTTTCTTCTCTATCCCACCTAGCACGCAGTTCAGCCATTAATCTTATATTCTCATTAATTCTAACTTGGATGGCATTTGCTGTAGTAGTAATCTTATTATCAATGTCATTATTAGGCATAACTTTCAATTTTAAAAGATCGACATCAGAGGCAAGTCTATCAACTCTAGAAGCAAGAATATCAATTTTATTAAGCTTTTCATCAACAGATTTGTTAAAAGCAGTTTGTGTACTAATAAATTCTTTAAGCATAGCTTCAAGACCAGGGGGTACACTCCTATTATTGTTGTAAGAATTCCCATAAGAATTACCATAACCATTACCATTAGCAGAAGGATATGGCCTATAGTTATTACTAGAATTGTTCCGATAAGCATTGTTGTTGAAATTATTATTTTTAATGAAGTTTACATCAACATGTTCTTCTTGGGCAACCAATGAAGCTAAAGGAACATTATTAGGATCAACATTAGTCCTACCATTCACAAGCATAGACATAATCACATCAATTTTATCACTCAAGGAAGAGGTTTCTTCAACAGAATTTACCTTCTTACCTTGTGGAGCTCTTTCAGTGTGCCATTCAGAGTAATTTATCATCATATCATCAAGAAGTTTTGTAGCCGCCCCCAATGTGATGGACATAAAGGTACCTCCAGCAGCTGAATCCAATAAATTCCGCGAAGAAAATTTTAGTCCTGCATAGAAGGTTTGGATGATCATCCAAGTAGTCAGTCCATGGGTTGGGCAATTCTTTACCAAAGATTTCATTCTCTCCCATGCTTGAGCAACATGTTCATTATCCAATTGTTTAAAATTCATTATGCTACTTCTCAAAGATATAATTTTAGCAGGGGGATAATATCTACCAATAAAAGCATCCTTGCATTTAGTCCATGAATCAATACTATTCTTAGGCAGAGATAGCAACCAATCTTTAGCTCTTCCTCTTAATGAGAAAGGAAACAATTTTAATTTTATAATGTCACCATCTACATCCTTGTACTTTTGCATTTCACATAGTTCAACAAAATTATTAAGATGGGCAGCAGCATCATCAGAACTAATACCAGAAAATTGATCTCTCATGACAAGATTTAGTAAAGTAGGTTTAATTTCAAAGAATTCTGCTGTAGTAGCAGGTGGAGCAATAGGTGTGCATAGGAAATCATTATTATTAGTGGTTGTGAAGTCACACAACTTAGTGTTTTCAGGAGTATTCATTTTAGCAATAGTAAATAAAGCAAACTAGATAAAGTAAATGCAAGTAACTAATTTTTTTGTGTTTTTGATATGGAGAGCAAGACAATAAAGTAAAACTAGCAACTAATTTTTTTGTGTTTTGTTTAGGTGCAGCAAACAAAGTAGTAAATAAAATAAAGCAAGACAAAAACAAAGTAAAGAGATTGAGAAGTGGAGACTCCCTTGCAGCGTGTCTTGATCTCCCCGGCAACGGCGCCAGAAAAAGTGCTTGATGCGCGTAGATGTACACGTCCGTTGGGAACCCCAAGAGGAAGGTATGATGCGCACAGCGGCAAGTTTTCCCTCAGAAAGAAACCAAGGTTTATCGAACCAGGAGGAGCCAAGAAGCACGTTGAAGGTTGATGGCGGCGGATGTATGGGCGCAACACCAGGGATTCCGGCAACGTGGAACCTGCACAACACAAACAAAGTACTTTGCCCCAACGAAATAGTGAGGTTGTCAATCTCACCGGCTTGCTGTAACAAAGGATTAACCGTATTGTGTGGAAGATGATTGTTTGCAGAAAACAGTAAACAAGTATTGCAGTAGATTGTATTTCAGTATAAAAGAATGGACCGGGGTCCACAGTTCACTAGAGGTGTCTCTCCCATAAGATAAAGCATGTTGGGTGAACAAATTACAGTCGGGCAATTGACAAATAGAGAGGGCACCGCAATGCACATACATGGCATGATAAGTATAGTGAGATTTAATTGGGCATTACGACAAAGTACATAGACCGCCATCCAACTGCATCTATGCCTAAAAAGTCCACCTTCAGTTATCATCCGAACCCCTTCCGTATTAAGTTGCAAAGCAACAGACAATTGCATTAAGTATGGTGCGTAATGTAATCAATAACTACATCCTTAGACATAGAATCAATGTTTTATCCCTAGTGGCAACAACAACACAACCTTAGAACTTTCTGTCACTGTCCCTGTCAATGCAGCATGAACCCACTATCGAGCATAAATACTCCCTCTTGGAGTTACTAGCATCAACTTGGCCAGAGCCTCTACTAATAACGAAGAGCATGCAAGATCATAAACAACACATAAGTAATAACTTGATAATTACCATAACATAGTATTCTCTATCCATCGGATCCCGACAAACACAACATATAGAATTACAGATAGATGATCTTGATCATGTTAGGCAGCTCACAAGATCCAACAATGAAGCACAATGAGGAAAGACAACCATCTAGCTACTGCTATGGACCCATAGTCCAGGGTGAACTACTCACTCATCACTCCGGAGGCGACCATGGCGGTGTAGAGTCCTCCGGGGGATGAATCCCTCTCCGGCAGGGTGCCGAGGCGATCTCCTGAATCCCCGAGATGGGATTGGCGGCGGCTGCGTCTCTGGAAGGTTTTCCGTATCGTGGTTCTCACCGGGGTGCGACGAGGCTTTAAGTAGGCGGAAGGGCAGGTCAAGAGGCGCACGAGCCCACACCATAGGTTGGCGCGGCCGGGCAGGGCCGCGCCGCCGTGGTGTCGCCACCTCGTGGCCCCACTTCGACTCCTCTTCGGTCTTCTGAAGCTTCGTGGCAAAATAGGACCCTGGGTCTTGATTTCGTCCAATTCCGAGAATATTTCACTAGGATTTCTGAAACCAAAAACACAGAAACAAGAATCGGCTCTTCGGCATCTTGTTAATAGGTTAGTTCCAGAAAATGCACGAATATGACATAAAGTGTGCATAAAACATGTAGATATCATCAATAATGTGGCATGGAACATAAGAAATTATCGATACGTTGGAGACGTATCAAGCACTCATACTTGATTTTGGCACAAGCTTCATTTTTTACTTGCTTCTTATTAAGCTTGTGTTTCTTTTTGGTTCATTGGATTGCTTGCTTCATTTGTCGAAGCTTTCTCACCTTCTTATTCTCTTGCAATCTTTGATCCTCAATATAGTTGGATTTCCTCCCGGTATTCGTCATTGAATACGTGCATTTGATTTCACTCACATTATGAGAAATGCACACCTTATGGAGGAATTCTAACTATATTGGCCTTCCGAACCTTTCGTCCATTTCGGCAATCGATGCCAATGGGGGAGAAGTTTGGAGGGTTTTAGGGAATTGCTTTTGTTTGGTTCTTAAGCATTTGCCTCTCATGCTTGCATTTGTTGCTTTGCATGGTTGAATATTTAGAGGATACTCCGCTAGGCTTTAATTGCCGATATATGTAATGAAATTCAAGTTCATTCACACATGCATATATTATGGGGGAGTTTGTTCTAAATATTCAACTTGGGTTGTTCGCTAAATTCCATATTTAAACCCTCTCAAAGAGATTGTCATCAATTACCAAAATGGGTGAGATTGAAAGAACATGGAGCCCCCATGTGTGGTTTTGGTAATTGATGACAATCCCTATGGACTAACGGTTGCATTGAGAATCTATCTTAGGTCGTGTCCATAGCCATGTGTTGGTCTCAAGGTTGCAAGATGGAGAAGATGGAGTACAATGATGAAGACGGTGTTGAAGAGAGACGAAGACGGTGTTGAAGATGAAGAGAGATGAAGACGGCGTAGAAGATGGATGAAGACGGTGGCGTGCATTGAAGATGGAGAAGATGGTGGCATGTACAAGGTTGAAGAGGATGAAGACGGAGTTTGCCGACTCGAGAGGAACGCGCAAGGTTAAGGTTTGTGCTCGATAGGATAGTAGGTCGCATCATCGGAGAGAGCTCAAACCTTGCATGCATTGCATCGTGTTTCTTGGTTGTTCTTGGTTCTTATCCATGAGATGGGTTAGAGCTTGTGTTCATTCTCATGACAAGCTCTAGCTCATCGGAAACGGATTCCGGATGCATCGCATGTTGCATGTGCGAGGGTGATGATTTTCCCGATATACCATATTGAGAGGTTACACCTCTATGACCATGAGAAAATCATCATCCACTCTTTTCCATGTTTTCACCTTGTGTAGTGGTAGCTCTTGTCGCCCTCTTTCCGGCAAAATTGGTTTCACCTCAATCGGAGTTTCCTAGCTCGAGATATTGCCGTTTTCGTATCGCAGTTTAAAGAAAAAAAGGGAAGGGCGGTAGTACCGGTCAGGTACCGGTTTGGTCTCTGTGAGACAATGGATCTGGTCCGGTATTGACCCGGTACCGACCCGGTAGTACCGCTCGAGCGGTAGTACCGCTTGTGGTACCGCTTTGGGCCGTTTTTCGCCTGTTTTCTGCACAGTTTTGCGCGCGAGCGGTAGTACCGCTTTGACAAGCGGTAGTACCGCTCGGGCGCGAATCTGACCGTTTTTCTGCCTCCAACAGCTATATTTTGGGCCCCCTATTTATACCTCTCTTCCACCTCCGACCCAACCACTTCTTCCCCTCCATTCTCTCTCATCCATTGTTGACCTTGAAGAGTTTCTTCCTCCTCTTGATCCCTCCACTATTTCTTGCATATTTTTGGGGGAAATGAGAGAGGAGATCTAGATCTAGAGCTTCACCAATTGAATCCATCTCCAAGTGAGGGGATCTTGCTAGATCTAGATCTTGGAGTAATTTGGTGTTCCTCCTCTATTTTGTTCTTCCTCCCTTATTCCCCCAATAGCTTTTGTAGCTTTGTTGGAATTTGGGAGAGAAGAACTTGAGCATCTTAGTGGTGTTCTTAGCCATTGCATTAGGTGCATCGGTTTGGGTTCTCTCCGTGGTTTCGATCTCGTAGAGGGCATGTTGACCTTAGTGGTGTTGTTGCCTTAGTGGCCTTGTTGCCTTTGTGGTGTTCTAGCCTTTGTGGCCTTGTAGCCTTTGTGGCCTTGTCGTCTTTGTGGCGTGGTAGCCTTTGTGGCGTTGTTGCCTTTGTGGAGTGTGTTAGCCTTTGTGGTTTTGGAGCCGGTTGTGGCGCGTTGGTGTCTTGGTGGCTTTGTTGCCGGTGTGGCGTGTTGTAGCCTCTTGTGGCCTTGTACTTGAGAGCCTCCGTGTTGTGGAGTTGCCTCAAGCTTGATACTTGGGAGTTTGCCCAAGCTTGTACGGGTTCGGTGACCACCCTCAAGGGTCCCTTAGTGGATCGAGGCTTTCCCCTTGGAGGAAAGGCTCGAGGAGAATACGGTGGCCCTAGTGGCTCATTGGAGTGCCTCGTGCCTCCACACCGCTCCAACGGAGACGTAGCACCCTTGGGTGTGAACTTCGGGATACATCGTCGTCTCCTCGTGCACCGGTTACTTCTCAACCCAAGCTCCTTTACCTATGCGCTTTACATTATGATATCTATCATGCTTGATGTTGTACCTATCTTGTTATCACCTTGTTGTTCATCATGCTAGCATAGGTTGTTGGTGCTCTTAGGCAAACCCCTAGTTGATAGGTTTTGAGCTAAACTAGTAAACACATGTGTAGTTTTATTCCGCCTAGTTTAGCTCTCAAGTAGAAGTTTTTATAAACCGCCTATTCACCCCCTCTAGGCGACGTCCTAGTACATTCACTTTTCCATGTTTTCATCTTGTGTAGTGGTAGCTCTGTCGTCCTCTTTCCGGTTGGTTTCATGTCATTCCGAATTTCCTAGCTCGAGTTATGAATTTTACAATTACATCATATTTGAAAAAAAGAAAAGGCATATTGGGCTGGCCGTACTACTACTGGGAGTACCGCGCCCAACTACCGCACGCCGGCCCCAGGCTTACCGGACCTGCACAGGGCCGTGCCGTACGGCCGGTACTACCGTAACATATACGTTACCAGGCCGGTAGTACCGGCCCAGCTCTCTGCCTGCAGCCACCACCACTACCCGCACTGGGCCGCCGCCACCACTCCGGACCAACTCCCCCCGCCACCATGCACCCGCGCCTGGGCCACGCTGGCTCAGCCCCGCTCCTGGGCCGTTGTGCCCCATCCTGGCCTCGCCCACGTCCACGCAAGGCCGTCGCCGCTCGCCGCTCGCCGACGCGAAAGCTCGCCGCGAGCTCATGCGGTATTGACCGTGCGGAGGAGACAGCGCCGGCCCCAGCTGCGGCCGCATGAGCTGCTTTTCCATCTCGCGCATGCAATCACGCCGTTGCTGCCTCGCGCGTTGTTTCCTCTCTGTCTCTTTTGCAAATCGCTTTGATATTTCTCAGATCTGGACACAAGCGGTAGTACCGGCCCAGCGGTACACGGTTTGGGCCGATTGTCTGTTTCCGCTCGTTTGCGAGCGGTAGTACCGCTTGACAGCGGTAGTACCGCTCGGGCGCGAATCTGACCATTTTTCCAGCCCAACCGCTATATTTTGGAGCCCCTATATATACCCCTCTTCCACCTCCGACCCAACTACTTCTTCCCCTCCATTCTCTCTCCTCCATTGTTGACCTTGAAGAGCTTGTTCCTCCTCTTGATCCCCCACTATTTCTTGCATATTTTTGGGGGAAAGGAGAGAGGAGATCTAGATCTAGAGCTTCACCAATTGAATCCCTCTCCAAGTGAGGGGATCTTGCTAGATCTAGATCTTGGAGTAATTTGGTGTTCCTCCTCTATTTTGTTCTTCCTCCCTTATTCCCCCAATAGATTTTGTAGCTTTGTTGGAATTTGGGAGAGAAGGACTTGGCATCTTAGTGGTGTTCTTAGCCATTGCATTAGGTGCATCGGTTTGGGTTCTCTCCGGGGTTTCGGTCTCGTAGAGGGCGTGTTGACCTTAGTGGTGTTGTTGCCTTCGTGGCCTTGTTGCCTTTGTGGTGTGGTAGCCTTTGTGGCCTTGTAGCCTTTGTGGCCTTGTCGTCTTTGTGGCGTGGTAGCCTTTGTGGTGTTGTTGCCTTTGTGGAGTGTGGTAGCCTTTGTGGTTTTGGTGCCGGTTGTGGCGCGACGTTGGTGTCTTTGTGGCATGGAAACTTGCTACTGTGCGCATCACACCTTCCTCTTGGGGTTCCCAACGGACGTGTCAACTACACGCATCAAGCAAATTTCTGGCGCCGTTGCCGGGGAAATCAAGACACGCTGCAAGGGGAGTCTCCACAATCCAATCTCTTTACTTTGTTTTTGTCTTGCTTTATTTTATTTACCACTTTGTTTGCTGCATTATATCAAAACACAAAAAAATTAATTGCTAGCTTTACTTTATTTACTGTCTTGCACCCTATATCAAAAACACAAAAAAATTAGTTACTTGCATTTGCTTTACTTATTTCAACATGTTTCCTTTTAATTTTACTGCAAAAGATATACCGGTAGGACGTGGGTCTATAATTGGGAAAGATAATATAGAAGATTTTTTCACTCATGTTAGTACCACTGAAGATTTTGAAGATAGACACTTGGTAGAACTTGCTCCTACTTATGAAATTGCTGTTGCCTCTTTAGTTCACATGTTGGAAACTAAATTTGTTAATCTTAATCCTATAATCCAACACATGTTTCTCACGCTTGGTGATATGGAAGAAGGGGAAAAGAAAGATTTTGTATTAGAAACCCTTCTTAAAGAATTTGGGGGAGTAGCAAGAGAAGCTAGAAAAGTCTTCACTAAATATAATATGCTAGGCTCTTATACCAATTTTGCCAGTACCCTTGAAAAAATGGAAAAAGATAGACAAAAGTATACTAATCAAGTTAATTATGAGGGGGATATTAAAACCTCAATACCGTGCAAACTCTTAGGAATGTGCGAGGCACTAGAAAATAATTATGCTTGGCTTGTTCCCGAAAATTTGTTTGATGAGAATAGCAAGCCTAAGACTAATGAAAAGGGAGCCTCTGAAACTTACATAGATAAGATACAATGCATAGTTGAGAAAACTCTAAACCCCGCTGTTGATGCTTCATCTCTTGAATACACTTTATATACACTTTCTGCGCCTAGCTGAAAGGCGTTAAAGAAAAGCGCTTATGGGAGACAACCCATGTTTTTACTACAGTACTTTTATTTTATATTTGAGTCTTGGAAGTTGTTTACTACTGTAGCAACCTCTCCTTATCTTAGTTTTGTATTGATGCTGATACGTCTCCGACGTATCGATAATTTCTTATGTTCCATGCCACATTATTGATGATATCTACATGTTTTATGCATACTTTATGTCATTATTATGCGTTTCCCGAACTAACCTATTGACGAGATGCCGAAGGGCCAGTTCCTGTTTTTTTGGTTCCAGAAATCCTAGTAAGGAAATATTCTCGGAATCGGACGAAATCAACGCCCAGGATCCTATTTTTCCACGAAGCTTCCAACACCCGAGAGTCGCCGAGGGGGCCACCGGGCCCCAGATGACAGTGCCGGCGCGGCCCTAGCGCGCCAGTGTGTCGTCACACCCGTCGACCCCGACTCCGCCTCTTCGCCTATATAAAGGTCCCTGACCTAAAACCTCGACACGTTCGACGAAACCAGAGAAAACCTTCCAGATCCGCCGCCATCGCGAAGCCAAGATCTGGGGGACAGGAGTCTCTGTTCCGGCACGCCGCCGGGACGGGGAAGTGCCCCCGGAAGGCTTCTCCATCGACACCACCGCCATCTTCATCAACGCTGCTGTCGTTGCCTATTCGACGGTACCCCGGAGGAGGGATCCTCACGAGGGGGAGAAGAAGTAGGGGCCATAGGGCGGAGTGCACACGGGACGGTGGTACGCGATTTACCCAGCTTCGAACACCCGCACGATGACAAAGGCATACCGCGCTTGTCTGGAATTATCTGGGCGCTTTCGCGTTGTTACAATGAGTTGTGGTCGTCTCGTTTCTAGCTCGAGATCTCTCCTCAGGCCTCCCGGGATCCGGCTTATATAGGCGCCCGGATCTAGGGTTTCTATGGAGAGTCCTACCCGGAATACAAGTTGCCTAACTACGGAATATTACATTGCCGTGTACGTCAAGGATCCACCTATTCCTAACTTGTCGTCATGGATCCGGCTTCCTTCATGGGCCTTCACGGATCTGACTCCTGGCATAGACCTCTTCGGATCCGGGTACCTCTGTAGGTCGGTTCGGATCCGGGTACCTCTGTAGGTCGGTTCGGATCCGGGTACCTCTGTAGGGCGGTTCGGATCCGGCTACCTTCGTAGGGCGGTTCGGATCCGGCTACCTCTATAGGGCGGTTCGGATCCGGCTACCTTCGTAGGGCGGTTCGGATCCGGCTACCTTCGTAGGGCGGTTCGGATCCGGCTACCTCATAGGTCGGTTGGGATCCGGCTCCTTGTTCCTGGGTTGGACATCTTCCATCTTGATCAACAACAACTGGGCTGCCCGGTGGGCCATATGCCATCACCACCATCTGTGGGCCACCCGGGCTTGCCGGAATCGGACCATGTCGATGGTATACCTATGAAGTATATCCACAACAGTAGCCCCCGGAGTTCTCCAAGATTCACCGTTCTTCCATCCAGCTCAGCTTGCGCATGTATCTTCATCCTTTGGCTGGAACGAATAATAGAGAATCTTGAAGGACTCCAAACTTCATATCTCCAACCAAGTATTGGTCGGAAACTTCATGATCCAATGGTCAGATTCTTCGGAGACACCATCCAACGTAATCTTCGGTATGGATCCGACTAGCCAAATGTAGGTTCGGATCTGACTAGCCAAAATATAGGTGTGGATCCGACTACCCAAAATATAGGTGCGGATCCGACTACCAAAAATTAGGTGCGGATCCGGCTACCAAAAATTGAGGTGCGGATCCGGCTACCAAAAATTAGGTGCGGATCCGGCTACCAAATATATAGGTGCGGATCCGGCTACCAAAAATTAGGTGCGGATCCGGCTACCAAAAATTAGGTGCGGATCCGACTAGTTAGCCAGATTTTCGCCATCTTTGAAAATTTTCTTGACATAACCATATGTATGTAGCCCCCGAGCGTTGAGTCGGCTTGCTCCAAGGAGACTCGATGCTCAGAAACTTAGCCCCCAAGCGTCAAGGTGGAAAATTTCCGGCTTGTTGCTCCAAAGAGAACTTCATCGATGTAGCCCCCGAGCGCCAAGGTGAATTTACTTGAAAATCCGGCTTGGAGCTCTTAGAGTAGCTTTATCTTTATATGTGACTTAGGAATAGCGTAAATCCCAAGCATCTAGGCGGAAATTTCCAGCACTGATACCCGAAAGGAAACACACTTTTCACCTAAGATCAAATCGCAGCCCCCGAGGGTTGGTTCCGGCTAAGCATAGCGGAATCAAGACTCAAGTTGCTTTTCCAGCTGTGCACGCCATGGATCCGCCTAACCTTCTCTCATTGGATCCGGCTAGCTTCCCCTGGGGCTTCGCGCGGTGCTAGATCTGCTTGAAAACACCTTAAATCGAGGACTGTTGTACGTCCAAGTGTCATGTACCTGATACATAAACATAAAAACATATTTGTATTAAATTGTTTCTTTGATCATGTTCAACGAACAAATGTAAGGCGGAACAAAAACGGCCTTTGAACAAATGTTTTAAAGCTGAAACTATGCAGCAGTTGAACAACATAAAACTGTCAAGGCGGAAACAACTCGACTATCTTGAACAGTTAATGTAATTTATATGTTTTAAGCAAGTGCTGGTTTATCCGTTCTTCTGGTTTATATGCTTGACTTTTCGCGAGACGGCAAACTTTAAACACAGAACATCTGCTGAGGCGATAGCGCTTAATAGCGAAACAATCAAGAACCTCAGAAACAGAGGCCGGCTTTAAGTACCGAGATGTCACTACTAAGGAATCCACACATAAAACAACAGAAAACGTGTAGGCCAGAAAACTTAAGCTAACGCCCGAAAGCGGAATTTTTGCAGCGTACTGGAGCCTTAAGCGGCAAAAACAGTACAAAGTTTTTCACGAGCGCGAGGCAAATCGTGGAAAAGATATGACCAACAGTGAAAGCGGTAAAAGACTCAGGATATGAGTGAACCAATCTTAATCTCATGATCATAAAATTTTAAAATATTAAATATAAATAGGGACTTAGCTGTTTGGAGCGGAGTCAACGTCGGTCGTGGCGGTTTTTCTTCGGTGTTCCGTCGAGCCGGTGCGAGATTGATTGTCGCAGTGGTCCTGTCGGTGCGGATCCACCTACCAAAATTTAGGTGTGGATCCGACTTCCAAAAATTTAGGTGCGGATCCACCTACCAAAATTTTGGTATGGATCCGGCTACAAAAATATAGGTGCGGATCCGACTACCAAAATAGGTATGGATCCGACTACCAAAAATTGAGGTGCGGATCCGGCTACCCAAAAATTGAGGTGCGGATCCGGCTACCCAAAAATATAGGTGCGGATCCGACTACCAAAAATTGAGGTGCGGATCCGGCTACCCAAAAATTGAGGTGCGGATCTGGCTACCAAAAATAGGTGCGGATCCGACTACCAAAAATTGAGGTGCGGATCCGACTACCAAAAATTGAGGTGCGGATCCGGCTACCCAAAATTAGGTGCGGATCCGACTACCAAAAACGTAGGCGCGGATCCGGCAACCAAAAATATAGGTGCGGATCCGACTACCAAAACCAGAATTTGAAATTTCCAGGTCTAAGGCGGATTCTTCCGTGGAAAGCTCCAGCGACTCGGATCGGATCTTTGCAGCTGCGTCCTGCTCGGCGGCGGTCGTAGCTACAGTACTTACCAGTGCGTTTCCGTCGAAATCAACGGTCTCGCAGATGAAGATGTGGAACCCGCCCGGTTCCGGCCTCCAGACGCCGCAGGCCCCACGGTGGGCGCCAACGTCGTTGCCTATTCGACGGTACCCCGGAGGAGGGATCCTCACGAGGGGGAGAAGAAGTAGGGCCATAGGGCGGAGTGCACACGGGACGGTGGTACGCGATTTACGCAGCTTCGGAACACCTGCACGATGACAGGGCCTACTGCTGCTTGTCTGGAATTATCTGGGCGCTTTCGCGTTGTTACAATGAGTTGTGGTCGTCTCGTTTCTAGCTCGAGATCTCTCCTCAGGCCTCCCGGGATCCGGCTTATATAGGCGCCCGGATCTAGGGTTTCTATGGAGAGTCCTACCCGGAATACAAGTTGCCTAACTACGGAATATTACATTGCCGTGTACGTCAAGGATCCACCTATTCCTAACTTGTCGTCATGGATCCGGCTTCCTTCATGGGCCTTCACGGATCTGACTCCTGGCATAGACCTCTTCGGATCCGGGTACCTCTGTAGGTCGGTTCGGATCCGGGTACCTCTGTAGGGCGGATCCGGGTACGGTCGGTTCGGATCCGGGTACCTCTAGGGCGGTTCGGATCCGGGTACCTCTGTAGGGCGGTTCGGATCCGGCTACCTTCGTAGGGCGGTTCGGATCCGGCTACCTTCGTAGGGCGGTTCGGATCCGGCTACCTTCGTAGGGCGGTTCGGATCCGGCTACCTCATAGGTCGGTTGGGATCCGGCTCCTTGTTCCTGGGTTGGACATCTTCCATCTTGATCAACAACAACTGGGCTGCCCGGTGGGCCATATGCCATCACCACCATCTGTGGGCCACCCGGGCTTGCCGGAATCGGACCATGTCGATGGTATACCTATGAAGTATATCCACAACAGTAGCCCCCAGGAGAGGGATTTTCCATCAAGGCTCGGGGCTGTACCGGTAGCTATGTGGTTCATCTCTCTCCTATGTGCTTCAATACAATAATCTCATGAGCTGCCTTACATGATTGAGATTCATATGATGATGCTTGTAATCTAGATGTCATTATGCTAGTCAAGTGGGTTTTACTTATGTGATCTCCGGAGACTCCTTGTCCCACGTGTGTAAAGGTGACAGTGTGTGCACCGTGTGGGTCTCTTAGGCTATATTTCACAGAATACTTATTCACTGTTATGAATGGCATAGTGAAGTGCTTATTTATATCTCTTTATGATTGCAATGTGTTTTGTATCACAATTTATCTGTGTGCTACTCTAGTGATGTTATTAAAGTAGTTTATTCCTCCTGCACGGTGTAATGGTGACAGTGTGTGCATCGTGTAGTACTTGGCGTAGGCTATGATTGTGATCTCTTGTAGATTATGAAGTTAACTATTGCTATGATAGTATTGATGTGATCTATTCCTCCTTTCGTAGTGTGAAGGTGACAGTGTGCATGCTATGTTAGTACTTGGTTTGGTTATGTTGATCTGTTATGCACTCTAAGGTTATTTAAATATGAACATTGAATATTGTGGAGCTTGTTAACTCCGGCATTGAGGGTTCGTGTAATCCTACACAGTTAGTGGTGTTCATCATCCAACAAGAGGGTGTAGAGTCTAGCATCTATCTATTTATTCTGTTATGTGATCAATGTTGAGAGTGTCCACTAGTGAAAGTATGATCCCTAGGCCTTGTTCCTAAATACTGCTATCGCTGCTTGTTTACTGTTTTACTGCATCTTTACTTCCTGCAATATTACTACCATCAACTGCACGCCAGCAAGCACTTTTCTTGCGCCTTACTACTGCTCATATTTATTCATACCACCTGTATTTCACTATCTCTTCGCCGAACTAGTGCACCTATTAGGTGTGTTGGGGACACAAGAGACTTCTTGCTTTGTGGTTGCAGAGTTGCATGAGAGGGATATCTTTGACCTCTTCCTCCCTGAGTTCGATAAACCTTGGGTGATCCACTTAAGGGAAAACTTGCTGCTGTTCTACAAACCTCGCTCTTGGAGGCCCAACACTGCCTACAAGAATAGAAGCACCCGTAGACATCAAGCTACTGGCGCCGTTGCCGGGGAGGAAAGGTAAACGGCACACACACACCGGATCCCGGCAACGCTATTTCTTCGGCGCCGTTGCCGGGGAGGAAAGGTAAAAGGCACTCATACTCCGGTCCTAGGTAAAGTTCTGTTGTCGTTGTGTGTGTGCTCGAAGCTATTTCCTTTAGATCCTGCAATTGCATCTTTTTGTTTCTTGTTTACACTAGTTAGGCATAATGGACAACAATGAGCTTCTTATTCTATTTCCTGATTTAAGACATGGATGGTTTGATGCGAAAATTAAAAAACCTATGGAACATATTAGTATGAACGCTTTGAACACCATTGTTGCTAATGATATGGAAAATTCTAAGCTTGGGGAAGCTGGCTTTGATGAGCATGATATTTTTAGTCCCCCAAGCATTGAGGAGAAAATTTACTTTGATGATACTTTGCCTCCTATTTATGATGATTATAATGATATTGGTCTTTTAGTACCGCCTGTTATGGAGGATAAATTTGATTATGATTACAATATGCCTCCTATATTTGATGATGAGAATAATAATGATAGCTACTTTGTTGAATTTGCTCCCACTACAACTAATAAAATTAATTATGCCTATGTGGAGAGTAATAATTTTATGCATGAGACTCATGATAAGAATGCTTTATGTGATAGTTATATTGTTGAGTTTGCTCATGTTGCTACTGAAAGTTATTATGAGAGAGGGAAACATGGGTATATGCATCTTAATAATATTAAGTTTCCCCTCTTTATGTTGAGAATCTTGAAGTTACTCGTGTTCTATCTTCCTATGCTTGTTACTTTTTTCTTCATGAACTTGTTTATTTACAAAACTCCTAGGCATAGGAAGCATGTTAGACTTAAATTTGTTTTGAATTTGCCTCTTGATGCTCTCTTTTGCTTCAACTACTATTTCTTGCGAGTGCATCATTAAAACTGCTGAGCCCATCTTAATGGCTATAAAGAAAGAACTTCTTGGGAGATAACCCATGTGTTTTTTTACTACAGTACTTTGTTTTATATTTGTGTCTTGGAAGTTGTTACTACTGTAGCAACCTCTCTTTATCTTATTTTATTGCATTGTTGTGCCAAGTAAAGTCTTTGATAGTAAGGTTGAAACTAGATTTGGATTACTGCGCAGAAACAGATTTCTTGCTGTCACGAATTTCGATCTACCTCTCTGTAGGTAACTCAGAAAAATCTGCCAATTTACGTGCTTGATCCTCAGATATGTACGCAACTTTCATTCAATTTGGTCATTTTCATCTGAGCAAGTCTGGTGCCACTTTAAAATTCGTCTTTACGGACTGTTCTGTTTTGACAGATTCTGCCTTTTATTTCGCATTGCCTCTTTCGCTGTGTTGGATGGATTTCTTTATTCCATTACCTTCCAGTAGCTTTGAGCAATGACCAGAAGTGTTAAGAATGATTGTGTCACCTCTGAACATGTGAATTTTTGATTATGCACTAATCCTCTAATGAGTTTGTTTTAAGTTTGGTGTGGAGAAAGTTTTCAAGGGTCAAGAGAGGAGGATGATATACTATGATCAAGAAGAGTGAAAAGTCTAAGCTTGGGGATGCCCCGGTGGTTCATCCCTGCATATTTCAAGAAGACTCAAGCATCTAAGCTTGGGGATGCCCAAGGCATCCCCTTCTTCATCGACAAATTTATCAGGTTCCTCCCTTGAAACTATATTTTTATTCAGTCACATCTTATGTACTTTACTTGGAGCGTTTGTGTGCTTTTATTTTTGTTTTGTTATTTTCATTCTCTGAATAAAATGCTTGTGTGGGAGAGAGACACGCTCCGCTGGTTCATATGAACACATGTGTTCTTAGCTTTTAATGTTCATGGCGAAGGTTGAAACTCCTTCGTTAATTGTTATATGGTTGGAAACGGGAAATGCTACATGTAGTAATTGGTAAAATGTCTTGGATAATTTGATACTTGGCAATTGATGTGCTCATGTTTAAGCTCTTGCATCATATACTTTGCACCTATTAATGAAGAAATACATAGAGCTTGCTAAAATTTGGTTTGCATAATTGGTCTCTCTAAGGTCTAGATAATTTCTAGTAAAGAGTTTGAACAACAAGGAAGACGGTGTAGAGTCTTATAATGTTTACAATATGTCTTTTATGTGAGTTTTGCTGCACCGGTTCATCCTTGTGTTTGCTTCAAATAACCTTGCTAGCCTAAGCCTTGTATTGAGAAGGATTACTTCTCATGCATCCAAAATCCTTGAGCCAACCACTATGCCATTTGTGTCCACCATACCTACTTACTACATGGTATTTCTCCGCCATTCCAAAGTAAATTGCTTGAGTGCTACCTTTAAATAATTCAAAATTTATCACCTCTGATTTGTGTCAATGTTTTATAGCTCATGAGGAAGTATGTGGTGTTTATCTTTCATTCTTGTTGGGCAACTTTCACCAATGGACTAGTGGCTTCATCCGCTTATCCAATAATTTTGCAAAAAGAGCTGGCAATGGGATTCCCAGTCCCAAATTAATTAACAAAAATAGACACTCCTCCATGGTATGTGATTGTTGGACGGCACCCGAAGGATTCGGTTAGCCATGGCTTGAGAAAGCAAAGGTGGGGAGGAGTGTCATCATAATAAAACTAAAATAAAAAGGCACTCCTTCATGGTATGAGATTGTTGGCAGGCACCCGAGGATTCGGTTAGCCATGGTTTGTGAAAGAAAGGTTGGAAGGAGTGCCACACAAAAATAAAAATAAAATGGGAGCCGCTCTTTGAAGGTTTGTCTGGCAAGGGGGTTAGAGTGCCCACTACCATTCGTTGACAACAACAAACACCTCTCAAAATTTTACTTTTATGCTCTCTTTATGTTTTCAAAACCAAAGCTCTAGCACAAATATAGCAATCAATGCTTCCCTCTGCGAAGGGCCTTTCTTTTACTTTTATGTTGAGTCAGTTCACCTATCTCTTTCCACCTCAAGAAGCAAACACTTGTGTGAACTGTGCATTGATTCCTACATACTTACATATTGCATTTGTTATATTACTCTATGTTGACAATTATCCATGAGATATACATGTTATAAGTTGAAAGCAACCGCTGAAACTTAATCTTCCTTTGTGTTGCTTCAATACCTTTACTTTGATTTATTGCTTTATGAGTTAACTCTTATGCAAGACTTATTGATGCTTGTCTTGAAGTACTATTCATGAAAAGTCTTTGCTTTATGATTCATTTGTTTACTCATGTCATTACCATTGTTTTGATCGCTGCATTCATTACATATGCTTACAATAGTATGATCAAGGTTATGATGGCATGTCACTCCAGAAATTATCTTTGTTATCGTTTACCGCTCGGGACGAGCAGAACTAAGCTTGGGGATGCTGATACGTCTCCGACGTATCGATAATTTCTTATGTTCCATGCCACATTATTGATGATATCTACATGTTTTATGCATACTTTATGTCATTATTATGCGTTTTCCGGAACTAACCTATTGACGAGATGCCGAAGGGCCAGTTCCGTTTTCTGCTGTTTTTGGTTCCAGAAATCCTAGTAAGGAAATATTCTCGGAATCGGACGAAATCAATGCCCAGATCCTATTTTTCCACGAAGCTTCCACAACACCCGAGAGTCGCCAGAGGGGGGCCACCGGGCCCCCAGATGACCGGGCCCTAGGGGGGCGCGCCCCCCTAGTGTGTCATCGCCTCGTCGACCCCCCGACTCCGCCTCTTCGCCTATATAAAGGTCCCTGACCTAAAAACCTCGACACGTTCGACGAAACCAGAGAAAACCTTCCAGAGCCGCCGCCATCGCGAAGCCAAGATCCGGGGACAGGAGTCTCTCGTTCGGCACGCCGCCGGGACGGGGAAGTGCCCCCGGAAGGCTTCTCCATCGACACCACCGCCATCTTCATCAACACTGCTGTCTCCCATGAGGAGGGAGTAGTTCTCCATCGAGGCTCGGGCTGTACCGGTAGCTATGTGGTTCATCTCTCTCCTATGTGCTTCAATACAATAATCTCATGAGCTGCCTTACATGATTGAGATTCATATGATGATGCTTGTAATCTAGATGTCATTATGCTAGTCAAGTGGGTTTTACTTATGTGATCTCCGGAGACTCCTTGTCCCACGTGTGTAAAGGTGACAGTGTGTGCACCGTGTGGGTCTCTTAGGCTATATTTCACAGAATACTTATTCACTGTTATGAATGGCATAGTGAAGTGCTTATTTATATCTCTTTATGATTGCAATGTGTTTTGTATCACAATTTATCTGTGTGCTACTCTAGTGATGTTATTAAAGTAGTTTATTCCTCCTGCACGGTGTAATGGTGACAGTGTGTGCATCGTGTAGTACTTGGTGTAGGCTATGATTGTGATCTCTTGTAGATTATGAAGTTAACTATTGCTATGATAGTATTGATGTGATCTATTCCTCCTTTCGTAGTGTGAAGGTGACAGTGTGCATGCTATGTTAGTACTTGGTTTGGTTATGTTGATCTGTTATGCACTCTAAGGTTATTTAAATATGAACATTGAATATTGTGGAGCTTGTTAACTCCGGCATTGAGGGTTCGTGTAATCCTACACAGCTAGTGGTGTTCATCATCCAACAAGAGGGTGTAGAGTCTAGCATCTATCTATTTATTCTGTTATGTGATCAATGTTGAGAGTGTCCACTAGTGAAAGTATGATCCCTAGGCCTTGTTCCTAAATACTGCTATCGCTGCTTGTTTACCGTTTTACCATCTTTACTTCTGCAATATTACTACCATCAACGCACGCCAGCAAGCACTTGTTTGGCGCTACTACTGCTCATATTTATTCATACCACCTGTATTTCACTATCTCTTCGCCGAACTAGTGCACCTATTAGGTGTGTTGGGGACACAAGAGACTTCTTGCTTTGTGGTTGCAGGGTTGCATGAGAGGGATCTCTTTGACCTCTTCCTCCCTGAGTTCGATAAACCTTGGGTGATCCACTTAAGGGAAAACTGCTGCTGTTCTACAAACCTCTGCTCTTGGAGGCCCAACACTGTCTACAAGAATAGAAGCACCCGTAGACATCATTGTGCCAAGTAAAGTCGTTGATAGTAAGGTTCATACTAGATTGGATTACTGCGCAGAAACAGATTTCTTTGCTGTCACGAATCTGGGCCTAATTCTCTGTAGGTAACTCAGAAAATTATGCCAATTTACGTGCGTGATCCTCAGATATGTACACAACTTTCATTCAATTTGGGAATTTTCATTTGAGCAAGTCTGGTGCCCCAATAAAATCCATCTTTACAGACTGTTCTGTTTTGACAGATTCTGCCTTTTATTTCGCATTGCCTCTTTTGCTATAATGGATGAATTTCTTTGTTCCGCTAATGTCCAGTAGCTTTGTGCAATGTCCAGAAGTGTTAAGAATGATTATGTCACCTCTGAACATGTGAATTTTTATTGTGCACTAACCCTCTAATGAGTTGTTTCAAGTTTGGTGTGGAGGAAGTTTTCAAGGATCAAGAGAGGGAGATGATACACTATGATCAAGGAGAGTGAAAGCTCTAAGCTTGGGGATGCCCCGGTGGTTCACCCTGCATATTTTAAGAAGACTCAGTCTAAGCTTGGGGATGCCCACATCCCCTTCTTCATCGACAACATTATCAGGTTCCTCCCCGAAACTATATTTTTATTCCATCACATCTTATGTACTTTGCTTGGAGCGCTGTTTGTTTTTGTTTTTGTTTTTGTTTGAATAAAATGGATCCTAGCATTCATTGTGTGGGAGAGAGACACGCTCCGCTGTTGCATATGGACAAATATGTCCTTAGGCTTTACTCATAGTATTCATGGCGAAGGTTGAATCTTCTTCGTTAAATTGTTATATGGTTGGAATTGGGAAATGCTACATGTAGTAATTCTAAAATGTCTTGAATAATTTGATACTTGGCAATTGTTGTGCTCATGTTTAAGCTCTTGCATCATATACTTTGCACCCATTAATGAAGAAATACATAGAGCTTGCTAAAATTTGGTTTGCATATTTGGTCTCTCTAAAGTCTAGATAATTTCTAGTATTGAGTTTTGAACAACAAGGAAGACGGTGTAGAGTCTTATAATGTTTACAATATGTCTTTTATGTGAGTTTTGCTGCACCGGTTCATCCTTGTGTTTGTTTCAAATAACCTTGCTAGCCTAAACCTTGTATCGAGAGGGAATACTTCTCATGCATCCAAAATCCTTGAGCCAACCACTATGCCATTTGTGTCCAAATCAGGAGATAGGCCGTAAGTGAGATGGGCTTGAAGGATATACGCGTGGAGGATCTCTGAAGCGGCCTTGCACGAGAATTTGGGCTAAATTGCCCGTGTATCTGTATTTTATTAGATCGTGTTTAGAATTAAAAGGTAGAGTTTGGCCCGTGCACGGTTAGGTGCACGCCTGAATTAGAAAGTCCCCCGGACTATAAATATGTATCTAGGGTTTATGAAATAAACAACAATCACGTTCACAACAAACACAAACCAGGCGCATCGCCACCCCTTCTTTCGAGGGTTTCCTTCCGGGTAAGCATCATGCTGCCTAGATCGCATCTCGCGATCTAGGCAGTACGCGTTTATTCGTCTACCTTGTGTTACTCGTGCTGAAGCGTTGTTGATGGCGAGTAGCACTACCTATCTTAGGTGTTTTGGGGCTTGCATTGATGCTTTTCTTATGCATATCTGCTTAGCAATGCCGTCCCTCGACACCTAGCTACCCTTGCACCCATCTGGGTGTAAGGGTAGCATCTTGCTTGTTCGATACTTAGCAGATCCGATCTGTTATAGTTGTTCCTTGTTCTTCAAGGATTAGTTTAATATCTGCATGATTAGGCCTTATGCTGGGGTTGGACGATCCGGTAGTGCGATAGGTGCTGTTTACCGTTCCTATAAGGGATGTTCCGGGAATTGACGTAATGTTGGTTTTTAGGCCTCTTATAGGGGTAGTTTGCATCATCTTTCGTATCTGCTAGGCCCAACTACGCGTAGGACGTTCCGGTTATGCGGTGAAAACCCTAAACTGTCATAGATTGGTTTAGCTTTGTTTTGATCAAGCAGGATCCCCATGTCATTGCAAATCCAACGTGAACCATGGGGCGATCTTGAGCCGATCCACAGGGCAACCTGAGAGCCGATAGGGCTCGTATTTAATGTTTACGTGTCTACCATGCAGGAACATAGTCGAAGCAATCTAACACCTTCCTGATCGGGTCTAGGTCAGGTGGCACGCCCTTGCAACCGCCAGGACGTGTGTAGGAAACTTGCGGGACGACGCGAGGTGCCAGGGTCCACTAAGCGGCCTTGGGAGCCTCCCGGCTCTTCGTGTTGCTTAACCACTGCTCGCCGGTGAGTTTTGGCAGGCAACACATTCTCGCACGCCGGTGGGACAATCTTCTACAACATCCACGTCAACACCTGCATCCGAGATGGTGGACGAACCGATCAAGTACGAGGATCTCCCTGAGCATAAGAAGAAATACGATGAGTGAAGGCCATCCGTGAAGCCGAACTCATCGGCTCCTTTGAGAAGACCCGGTCGCACGGCATCAGGTTTAAAGGATTCACTCCCCAAGGCGTACTCGAGGGTTTGGATCTGTCTCTCCCTTCGGAGGAACGTACCAGAGCCCTGCGTCAGGAAATCAACTACGTTGTGGCTCATTCGCTACATCGGCATTCCGAGAGCCTGGTGAATACTTTGGAGCGCATTGCGCTTCATGTGGTCCAAGAAGTCATGAAGCATCAGTACTCCCCCTCAGGGCCTGTGCTAGGGACTCACCAGGGAGAGATGCAACTCCACACCAGGCCACCATTGCCGTACGCGATGGCAGCTCCACAGCAACAAGGTTCACCAGCATACGTTGTCTACAAGGTTGGAGGTGATCCTGGCGACTATCAATTCTTATATGAGCCGCCCATGGAGATCCCACATGGATATGTATGCACATACGTGCCGGACTGCAACAACTGGACGCAAGCGATCCAGACTCCAACAGGAGGGCTTGCCGGAGCAGGAGCGATTGTTACGGCAGGAGGGATGGCTGGAGCAGCAGGGAGTTTGGGAGCAGACGCTGAGAAACAGGCGTGGCTAGCTAAATACGCCACACCAAGTCATGAAAGCTCAACCGCTACAGCTTCCACCGTGGATCAGATCAGTGCAGTCTTGAGAGACCAGTTCGCATCCTGCCGAAGAAGAAAATAATCGGCTATTCCAAGCCGTACCCCAACGAGTTTGACCTGATCCCGCTGCCACCTAAGTATCGGCTCCCTGACTTCACAAAATTCAGTGGATCAGAAGGATCTAGCTCCATCGAGCACGTGAGGTTTCAGCATCGGATCAACTGCGTGTGAGGTTTTTCGCGCAATCTCTCACCGGTCCAGCTTTTGGGTGGTACACCTCGTTGCAGCCAAATTCAGTTCGGTCATGGAAGCAGCTGGAAGAGCAGTTTCACACACAATATCATTCAGAAGCCACTGAAGCTGGCATTGCCGATCTGACCCAGGTTCGGCAAAGGCGAGGAGAGACAGTATCTGAATACATTCAACGTTTCAGAACTGTCAAGAACCGATGTTATTCGGTTCATTTGTCTGAGAAAGAAGCAGTCGAGCTGGCCGTGGCAGGCCTCGCAGCGCCACTCAAGGATCTGACGTTCCAAGTGGAGTACACCGTGGCGCACATGGTCCAGAGACTAACTTTGTATGAACAGCGCCACCCAGAACTGTACCAAGACAAGTACAAGCGCACGGTAGGCCTGGTCGATGCTGATGCGGATGAAGATCCTTCGGAAGATCAGGAAGTCGCGGTGGCTGAATGGGCTCGGACGGCAGTGCCCGTGTCCTGCAAATGGGTGAATCAACCAGGGCCTCCAAGAGGGTTTGACTTCGATTTGAGCAAAGCTGAGCAGATTTTTGATTTGCTGCTGAAGGAGAAACAGTTGAAGTTACCCGAAGGCCACAAAATCCCTACGTCACAAGAGATGAACGGTAGGCCATACTGCAAATGGCATCACACGTTCACGCACGCCACCAACGACTGCAAAGTATTGCGCGCACAGATTCAAATGGCGATAGAATCAGGCCGATTAACTTTCGGACAATTTGCTATGAAGGTTGACACACGTCCGTTTCCTGGCGTCAACATGGTGGATCTTAGCCACTCCATAAGGTGCGAGCCAGAGTTTTCTTTTGATGTCAACATGGCAGGGCTTGTGAGCCGCCATGGCAAAGAGAGCAGCCACTCCCGTGGCAAGGATAAAGAGGAGGCCGATCCACGCGACCGGCCCCATGATGATGATAGACGGTACCTAACCGAGGAGGAAGTGAGAAGCATGCGGTATCAACGTCCACTCTCCGCGCATCTCCTTAACAAATATGAACAGCAGTATGACCGACGTCGGCGCTACGACGTAGATGATGAAAGATATCGTCGGTCTGATGTTGAGGAGGGGAGGTATCGTCGACGTGATAAACAACAACGGGTACAAGCGTCACGCTAGAGGGAGGTCAAGGGAGCAAGATGACATGGATAGGCATTGGGACTGTCCTTTCTTTAAACATTGCTGGGACTCAGGAATGAGCCGATTGCCAACAATCGAGAACTGCCCAGAATGCAGACAGCAAAGGAAGAGGACAAACGAGGTTTCAGTGTTCGAGCGTCTAGGGCCTCTCCCACCTCAGAACAAACGAGCTGAGTCATCTCAAGAAGAAGACTTTGAGGAGTCAGATGGTGAAGAAGATAGGTATCACCGGCCAAGGTGGTGCCCTGATGGACTCAGCCATTCTCGAGCGTAGGGTGCACGGCTACGAAACGGAGGAAGCCGAGGCACGCACCCGTACACGTTGAGAAAAGCACGGCCCGATCTGGCCGTGAAAATTCAGCAAACATTGGAGACGGAGGCGCGCCCGCCAAAGAAAGTGTGGCGCCCTAAACAGACAAAAGCCGACGCAGAGGCATCGGCTGATACAAACATGGTGTTCGTACTCCCGTCAGAGTTTCGCGCTCCAAACGACGAGGAAGTATCGGTGGCTCAATTCGACTGTGGTCCACGGCCAATTATCTTTGAGAAGCCACGAGATAGAAGCTACAGGCATTTGAAGGCCCTATACCTGAGAGGTTATATCAATGTCAGCAAGATGTTGGTTGACACCGGAGCGGCAGTCAACATAATGCCGTATTCCATGCTACGACGTTTGGGACACTCCAATGATGATCTGATCAAGACCAACGTCACATTAAGCGATTTCAACGGCCAAGCATCAGAAGCAAAAGGTGTTCTGAATATAGATCTTACTGAAGGCCGGAAAACCATACCCACCACGTTCTTCATCGTCGACAGCAAAAGCAATTACGCTGTCCTGCTAGGAAGGGATTGGATTCACGCTAACTGTTGCATTCCATCCACAATGCACCAATGCATCATACAGTGGGATGGAGATGAAGTGGAGGTCGTTCAGGCAGATGACTCAATCGAGATATCACTAGCTGCCATGAATATTTGGGAGGCAGATGACCAAGAGCCGCTCTCTGGAATCAGTTTGGAAGGCTGTGAGCGCATCGAAGCTTCGAAAAATGGGGTGAGGCTGGTCTTATCTACCGGCCTGACAGAGTAGCAAGGTCCAAGACAATGGACGTACGTGGCGAGGCCGATCCCTGCGATCGGCCCCAAAAAATGGAAAGCAAAGATCTCATCTCAAGCATGTCACGTAGCTACAGTAAGAAACCAAGACGTGGTAAAACTTCACTAAGCATTGCAATGAAGAAGGAGGCCGATTCTAGCAATCGGCCAAAATTATCCTCGACATACGTTTTGCCTGTGTTCAGCATTGATCTAACAGAGGATGCCTGAAGAGCCGATACCCTCAATTACTTGAAAGAATCGGCTCGGGGGGCACTCAGGCGGATAAGACACGAGGATATGAAGTTTGAAGTGGCTGTCAAATGCCCAGCAGCTCAAGATATATTCTTTGATGATGATGGGTATTGAAGTATGGGGGCCGATGCATAAATCGGCCGTAAAAAATACAAATTTTTTAAGCACAGCCGATGCACAGACATCGACTTTAGAATAGAAAGCCGATGCGCAGCCATCGACTCAAGAGGTACAAACTGTTATAAGCAGAAGCCCAATGGAGCAGTTATCGAGTTACATGGAGAGGCTCTACTGGATGAACTCCTCAATGGAATTGTTTGGTGACTCAGATCCTCTCTTCAAGGACCTCCAACTCCTTTTGCAAGTCTTCAAGTTCAGCAGTGCTAGCAGAAGCGTCAGTTTTGGTGTCCAAAATTGCCTTTTTCTCATTAAAGACGCTAATATTTGTCCGCAATATCAGCTGGGGCAAGTCTGAGGGATCACAACCCTGACCAACAACAAGAACAGCATGAACATGCAGATCAGGTTAAGGGTGAGTTGCATCAGTCTGCCAAAGATGATGAGCCAATCTGAGCAGCAAGGCGCAAGAGTTAAACTAGGAGGAGTTGGAGAGCCATTACATTTGAGGCTTCTTAGTTCAGGGAATGGATTTGCTGATCCTTCCGAACCCTTTTAGTGCATCGGCTCTTTGGGCGTAAGCTTTCTTGCCACGTTTTGATGGGAGCTGGAGAGGCTCGGGGGGCAGCTCGCCCTGAAGGTTCTTTGCTCTGGGAGCCGATTTTGTTGAAATCGGCTGGCTCTGCATTACAACTTGGAAGCCGATGATGGCCCATTTGGCTAGCTCACTGCTGTTCTCGCCTTGACTGAGGCTCGGGGGGCAGCTCGCCCTAAAGGATCTTTGTTCTGGGGAGCCGATTTTGTTGGAATCGGCTGGCTCTGCATCACAACTTTTCGGAGGAGTGGTGTTTGTGTTGCAGAATTATCAGTTTCAGCATTCAAGTTGATTCAGCAACAGTCCCAGCTCTTTGAAGACACATTGCCCAAGACCAAATTGCCCGCCTGCTGCGACTAGCTGGTAAGATTCATAATCAGGTCTTGTGATCCTGTTTGAGGTGCTCATGTCAATTGTGAGGGGGCAGGGACGGATCGTAATGGAATATAAGTGCCGGGTGCTATCGTCATCGGCGGAGCTAGCTAACCTGAAGGAGACTGGATTTTCAAAATTCCCAGACTCCTGATAAGAGAAGAAGAGAGGGTCATCGGTCTGGACTTGTTCGTTTTTGGGATCTAAATTTGAGCAAGGATTGCACCGTTCGAAGGGATGATAGGAGTTGGCCTTGCTCGCGTTTATGGCAAGGGCCGATGCGCTGCCATCGGCTCTTAATGTGTTGACTTACTTTAGCAATCGGCAAATTTGGTAAAAGGGACAGAATCAGCTGAGAAATGTCTTCTTCATTAATAAGAGAGGATTTTTACAATGAAGAGCCGATTGCTCAAGAAAGGAAGAACAAAAGAAGAGCCGATTGCTCAGGGACTACTAATCCTACATTGCTAATCCTCGCTGGCCTCATCGTCGGCATCGGAGCTGCCGTCGGCGCTACTTCCGGAGAACTCCTTGTCGCTGCTGCCCTCTTCGGCCGGAGCCTCTTCTTCCTCGTCATCATCATCATCCTCGCTGTCCGCCCAAGCGCGGAAGCGCTTCGCCGGCGGATACCCAGCGGAAGAGGAGGAATCATCCTCCTCCTCTTCCTCTCCTTCCTCGTCATCATCATCGTCCTCGCTGTCCGCCCACATGCGGGAGCGCTTCGTCGGCGGGTACCTGGCGGAGGAGGAGGCTTATTCCTTCCTCTTCTCCTCTACTTCTTCTTCTTCCTCCTCCTTGTCGGAGGAGGTGGGGTTCGCCCAGGAGTGGAGGTCGTCTTCGCTCTCGCTCTTCAGCTCCCCTTCGATGAGGAACTCGAGGTCGTCCTCCCCATCGGTCAGAGGTAAGTCACCATCTGACCCGACGAGTGCTTCGGGTGGGCCATCTGGCACGTGGTCAAAGTTCCACTCCTGCTCGCTCGAGGAGGAAGATTGGAGGGAGAGGCCTGAGGAGATGGAAGAAGAGGAAGACATTGCTACAGGGGAAGAGGGTTTTTTGGGTGCCGGTGGACAGAGAACAGAGGGCGAACCGTTCGGCACAGTTAAATAAAGGGGATGTAGTGGAGATTTAATGCCGTGACGGTCCTCGAGGACATGATGCCGAATCTGTCAATTCACGCAGAAGCTGAGGAGGCGAGGCGACATGGTGAAAGAATACTGCGACGGTTCTGCTCTGCCACGACATGACCCTTCGAAGAAAAAACAGAGTGGTTTTGAAATTATCATTATCAAAACCAGGGGGGCATGTGTTATCACCAGATTTTGGCCAAATCAGGAGATAGGCCGTAAGTGAGATGGGCTTGAAGGATATACGCGTGGAGGATCTCTGAAGCGGCCTTGCACGAGAATTTGGGCTAAATTGCCCGTGTATCTGTATTTTATTAGATCGTGTTTAGAATTAAAAGGTAGAGTTTGGCCCGTGCACGGTTAGGTGCACGCCTGAATTAGAAAGTCCCCGACTATAAATATGTATCTAGGGTTTATGAAATAAACAACAATCACGTTCACAACAAACACAAACCAGGCGCATCGCCACCCCTTCTTTCGAGGTTTCCTTCCGGGTAAGCATCATGCTGCCTAGATCGCATCTCGCGATCTAGGCAGACGCGTTTATTCGTCTACCTTGTGTTACTCGTGCTGAAGCGTTGTTGATGGCGAGTAGCACTACCTATCTTAGGTGTTTTGGGGCTTGCATTGATGCTTTTCTTATGCATATCTGCTTAGCAATGCCGTCCCTCGACACCTAGCTGCCCTTACACCCATCTGGGTGTAAGGGTAGCATCTTGCTTGTTCGATACTTAGTAGATCCGATCTGTTATAGTTGTTCCTTGTTCTTCAAGGATTAGTTTAATATCTGCATGATTAGGCCTTATGCTGGGGTTGGACGATCCGGTAGTGCGTTAGGTGTTGTTTACCGTTCCTATAAGGGATGTTCCGGGAATTGACGTAATGTTGGTTTTTAGGCCTCTTATAGGGGTAGTTTGCATCATCTTTCGTATCTGCTAGGCCCAACTACGCGTAGGACGTTCCGGTTATGCGGTGAAAACCCTAAACTGTCGTAGATTGGTTTAGCTTTGTTTTGATCAAGCAGGTCCCCATGTCATTGCAAATCCAACGTGAACCATGGGGCGATCGGCTCTTTGAGCCGATCCAGGGCAACCTGAGAGCCGATAGGGCTCGTATTTAATGTTTACGTGTCTACCATGCAGGAACAATCGAAGCAATCTAACACCTTCCCGATCGGGTCTAGGTCAGGTGGCACGCCCTTGCAACCGCCAGGACGTGTGCGAAACTTGCGGACGACGCGAGGTGCCAGGGTCCACTAAGCGGCCTTGGGAGCCTCCCGGCTCTTCGTGTTGCTTAACCACTGCTCGCCGGTGAGTTTTGGCAGGCAACATGTGTTATCACCAGATTTTGGCCAAATCAGGAGATAGGCCATAAGAGAGATGGGCTTGAAGGATATACGCGTGGAGGATCTCTGAAGCGGCCTTGCACGAGAGTTTGGGCTAATTTGCCCGTGTATCTGTAAATATAGTAGATCGCATCTTAGATTAAAAGATAGAGTTTAACCCGTGCACGGTTGGGTGCACGCCTGAATTAGAAAGTCCCCCGGACTATAAATATGTATCTAGGGTTTATGAAATAAACAACAATCACGTTCACAACAAACACAAACCAGGCGCATCGCCACCCCTTCTTTCGAGGGTTTCCTTCCGGGTAAACATCATGCTGCCTAGATCGCATCTCGCGATCTAGGCAGACACGTTTATTCGTCTACCTTGTGTTACTCGTGCTGAAGCGTTGTTGATGGCGAGTAGCACTACCTATCTTAGGTGTTTTGGGGCTTGCATTGATGCTTTTCTTATGCATATCTGCTTGGCAATGCCGTCCCTCGACACCTAGCTGCCCTTACACCTATCTGGGTGTAAGGGCAGCATCTTGCTTGTTCGATACTTAGTAGATCCGATCTGTTATAGTTGCTCCTTGTTCTTCAAGGATTAGTTTAATATCTGCATGATTAGGCCTTATGCTGGGGTTGGACGATCCGGTAGTGCGATAGGTGCTGTTTACCTATAAGGGATGTTCCGGGAATTGACGTAATGTTGGTTTTTAGGCCTCTTATAGGGGTAGTTTGCATCATCTTTCGTATCTGCTAGGCCCAACTACGCGTAGGACGTTCCGGTTATGCGGTGAAAAACCCTAAACTGTCGTAGATTGGTTTAGCTTTGTTTTGATCAAGCAGGATCCCCATGTCATTGCAAATCCAACGTGAACCATGGGGCGATCGGCTCTTTGAGCCGATCCACAGGGCAACCTGAGAGCCGATAGGGCTCGTATTTAATGTTTACGTGTCTACCATGCAACGAATCGAAGCAATCTAACACCTTCTGATCGGGTCTAGGTCGTGGCACGCCTGCAACCGCCAGGACGTGTGCAGGAAACTTGCGGGACGACGCAAGGTGTCAGGGTCCACTAAGCGGCCTTGGGAGCCTCCCGGCTCTTCGTGTTGCTTAACCACTGCTCGCCGGTGAGTTTTGGCAGGCAACACATTCTGGCACGCCCGGTGGGACAATCTTCTACAACATCCACGTCAACACCTGCATCCGAGATGGCGGACGAACTGATCAAGTACGAGGATCTCCCTGCGGAGCATAAGAAGAAATACGATGAGCTGAAGGCCATCTGTGAAGCCGAACTCATCGGCTCCTTGGAGAAGACCCGTTCGCACGGCATCAGGGTCAAAGGAGACTAACTTTGTATGAACAGCGCCACCCAGAACTGTACCAAGACAAGTACAAGCGCACGATAGGCCTGGTCGATGCTGATGCGGATGAAGATCCTTCGGAAGATCAGGAAGTCGCGGTGGCTGAATGGGCTCGGACGGCAGTGCCTGTGTCCTGCAAATGGGTGAATCAACCAGGGCCTCCAAGAGGGTTTGACTTCGATTTGAGCAAAGCTGAGCAGATTTTTGATTTGCTGCTGAAGGAGAAACAGCTGAAGTTACCCGAAGGCCACAAAATCCCTACGTCACAAGAGATGAACGGTAGGCCATACTGCAAATGGCATCACACGTTCACGCACGCCACCAACGACTGCAAAGTATTGCGCGCACAGATTCAAATGGCGATAGAATCAGGCCGATTAACTTTCGGACAATTTGCTATGAAGGTTGACACACGTCCGTTTCCTGGCGTCAACATGGTGGATCTTAGCCACTCCATAAGGGAGCCAGAGTTCTCTTTTAGTGTCAACATGGCAGGGCTTGTGAGCCGCCATGGCAAAGATAAAGCAGAGAGCAGCCACTCCCGTGGCAAGGATAAAGAGGAGGCCGATCCACGCGACCGGCCCCATGATGATGATAGACGGTACCTAACCGAGGAGGAAGTGAGAAGCGTGCGGTATCAACGTCCACTCTCCGCGCATCTCCTTAACAAATATGAACAGCAGTATGACCGACGTCGGCGCTACGACGTAGATGATGAAAGATATCGTCGGTCTGATGTTGAGGACAGGAGGTATCGTCGACGTGACAGAAACAACAACGGGTACAAGCGTCACGCTAGAGGGAGGTCAAGGGAGCAAGATGACATGGATAGGCATTGGGACTGTCCTTTCTTTAAACATTGCTGGGACTCAGGAATGAGCCGATTGCCAACAATCGAGAACTGCCCAGAATGCAGACAGCAAAGGAAGAGGACAAACGAGGTTTCAGTGTTCGAGCGTCTAGGGCCTCTCCCACCTCAGAACAAACGAGCTGAGTCATCTCAAGAGGAAGACTTTGAGGATTCAGATGGTGTAGAAGATAGGTATCACCGGCCAAGGTGGTGCCCTGATGGACTCAGCCATTCTCAGAAGCGTAGGGTGCAGCGGCTACGAAACCTGGAGGAAGCCGAGGCACAGTACCTGTACACGTTGAGAAAAGCACGGCCCGATCTGGCCGTGAAAATTCAGCAAAAGTTAGAGACGGAGGCGCGCCCACCGAAGAAAGTGTGGCGCCCTAAACAGACAAAAGCCGACGCAGAGGCATCGGCTGATACAAACATAGTGTCCATGATCCTGACAGAGTAGCAAGGTCCAAGACAATGGACGTACGTGGCGAGGCCGATCCCAGCGATCGGCCCCAAAAAATGGAAAGCAAAAATCTTATCTCAAGCATGTCACGTAGCTACAGTGGAAATCCAAGAAGTTGCAAACTGTCGTCAAGCATTGCAATGGAAAAGGAGGCCGATTCTAGTAATCGGCCAAAATTATCCTCGACATATGTTTTGCCTGGGCTCAGCATTGATCTAACAGGGGATGCCTGAAGAGCCGATACCCTCAATTACTTGAAAGAATCGGCTCGGGGGGCACTTAGATGGATAAGACACGAGGATATGAAGTTTGAAGTGGCTGTCAAATGCCCGGCAGCTCAAGATATATTCTTTGATGATGATGGGTATTGAAGTATGGGGGCCGATGCATAAATAAATCGGCCGTAAAAAATACAAATTTTTTAAGCACAGCCGATGCACGGACATCGACTTTAGAATGGAAAGCCGATGCGCAGCCATCGACTCAAGAGGTACCAACTGTTATAAGCAGAAGCCCAATGGAGCAGTTGTCGAGTTACAAGGAGAGGCTCTACTGGATGAACTCCTTCAAGGCCTCCAACTCCTTCTGCAAATCTTCGAGTTCAGCAGTGCCAGTATAAGCGTGCAGATCAGGATTAAGGGTGAGTCCAGCAAAGGGAGCATACCCATCCTAGGAGCATGAGAACAGCCGTTGACGAATCAATCGGCTGTGACGTTTTTTTGCCTGGGGTGGACCAAGGTGGCGACTTGGTCGATGTCACTTTCAGAGGTTGTTACGTCCAGAGTTTTGGAGGGCATTAGAAATTCAAAACATCCTCACCGGGAGTTGCATCAGCCTGCTAAAGATGATGAGCCGATCTGATCAGCAAGGCGCAAGAATTGAACTGGAGAAGCTCGGGGGGCAGCTCACCATGAAGGTTCTCTGCTCTGGGGAGCCGATTTTGTTGAAATCGGCTGGCTCTGCATTTTAACTTGGAAGCCGATGGTGGCACATCGGGCTGGTTCGCTGCTGTTCCCGCCTTGACTGAGGCTCGGGGGGCAACTTGCCTTGAAAGATTCTTTGCTATAGGGAGCCAATTTTGTCGGAATCAGCTGGTTTTCTGGACCATCGTGTTGCTACCGGAAAGCAGAGCAGGATTATAAACATCACTGGAAACTATCACGAGGGAATTTGTGGACAAGTGATGCCTGTTCTGCAGAAGTGTCAGCTTCAACATTCGAGTTGATTCAGCAAACTGTGCTAGAACTTTCCTGAAGGCAAAGACGATTTGGAATAGAAGGATTCGGCAGAAAAAAGTCTGAAACCTAACGTTAAGGATGAGATCCGGCATTATTTCAGGAGTTTTGCCGTTAAATTTAACGTTACGCTCAGTGACTGCGGTTTGGGCCTGTTCGATTGAAAATTTGGGGATCTGAATTGGAGCAAGGTTCGCAAGTTATCGTTTGAGGAGGTGACTAAATTGGTTTATCTCGGAAATTATCGTGAGAGACCGATGCGTCGCCATCGGTTCATTGAGCATTGATCAGGCTAACAATCGACAAAGTCAGATGAAGAAAAATCGGCTAAATCAGCATAAAGGAAATCGGCAAAATCAAAGGAAGTTCTTCATGGCAAAAGAAATTTTTCATTAATAATAAGATTTCTTACAAAGAGAAGCCGATTGCTCAACAAAAAGGGAACAGATTGCTACTGCTAATCTTATGCTAGTAGGTCCCTACTCTAAGGGCTGTTGCTGTCTTCGCCGTCGCTGGGGTAGCTGCCGTCATTGCTGCTGTCGACGAGTTCCTCGTCGCTGCTACTGTAACCTTCAGCGGAGGCTTCTTCCTCTTCATCATCGTCGTCCTCATCTGACCAAGCCCAGCCACGGATGCGCTTTGGCGGCGGTTCGTCGGAGGAGGTGTCGTCTTCCTGTTCTTTCTCCGTGTCGGAGGAGATGTCCTCGTCTTCGTCATCCTCTTTTTCTTCTTTGGTGATGGAGGTGAATTTACCCCGAAAGGGAGGGTCATCGTCGTCACTCTCCGCCTCCAGTTCTCCGTCAATCAGGAACCGGAGGTCATCCTCTCCGTCAGTCAGGGGCATGGCGCCATCTGACCAGACGAGGTCCTCGGGTAGGCCCTCTGGCACGAAATCGAAGTCCCACTCCCGCTCGTCCCAATGCTTGGGAACGCGCCTATTGTACGCTTCCATCTGGTTGTGCTCTGGGATTGACTCGCTTGAGGAAGAGGATTGGAGAGAAACGGAAGAGGAGGAAGAGGACGACATGGCTATGGAAGGAGAGGGTTTTTGGCCGACGGCTAGTTGGGAGCAGGGGGATGAAGAGGTGAACTGCTCGAACAGTTTTCGAGGATGTGGTGCCAAAACTGTCAAATCGTGCAGAGAAGTTGGGAAGGCAAGTCGTCATGATGAAGAATACTGCGACGGTTCTACTCTGCCACGACATGACCCTTCGAAGGAAAAACAGAGTGGTTTTGAAATTATCATTACCAAAACCAGGGGGCATGACTATGCCATTTGTGTCCACCATACCTACCTACTACATGGTATTTCTCCGCCATTCCAAAGTAAATTGCTTGAGTGCTACCTTTAAAATTTCCATCATTCGCCTTTGCAATATATAGCTCATGGGACAAAATAGCCTTAAAAACTATTGTGGTATTGAATATGTACTTATGCACTTTATCTCTTATTAAGTTGTTTGTTGTGCGATAACCATGTTCCTGGGGACGCCATCAACTCTTTGTTGAATATCATGTGAGTTGCTATGCATGTCCGTCTTGTCTGAAGTAAGGGAGATTTACCACTCATTTAATGGTTAGAGCATGCATATTGTTAGAGAAGAACATTGGGCCGCTAACTAAAGCCATGAATCATGGTGGAAGTTTCAGTTTTGGACATATATCCTCAATCTCATATGAGAACATTAATTGTTGCTACAAGCTTATGCATTAAAGAGGAGTCCATTATCTGTTGTCTATGTTGTCCCGGTATGGATGTCTAAGTTGAGAATAATCAAAAGCGAGAAATCCAAATGCGAGCTTTCTCCTTAGACCTTTGTACAGGCGGCATAGAGGTACCCCTTTGTGACACTTGGTTAAAACATGTGTATTGCGATGATAATCCTGGTGATCCAAGCTAATTAGGACAAGGTGCGGGCACTATTAGTATACTATGCATGAGGCTTGCAACTTGTAAGATATAATTTACATGATACATATGCTTTATTACTACCGTTGACAAAATTGTTTCATGTTTTCAAAACCAAAGCTCTAGCACAAATATAGCAATCGATGCTTTCCTCTTTGAAGGACCATTCTTTTACTTTTATGTTGAGTCAGTTCACCTATTTCTCTCCACCTCAAGAAGCAAACACTTGTGTGAACTGTGCATTGATTCCTACATACTTGCATATTGCACTCGTTATATTACTTTACATTGACAATATCCATGAGATATACATGTTATAAGTTGAAAGCAACCGCTGAAACTTAATCTTCCTTTGTGTTGCTTCAATACCTTTACTTTGATTTATTGCTTTATGAGTTAACTCTTATGCAAGACTTATTGATGCTTGTCTTGAAGTACTATTCATGAAAAGTCTTTGCTTTATGATTCATTTGTTTACTCATGTCATTACCATTGTTTTGATCGCTGCATTCATTACATATGCTTACAATAGTATGATCAAGGTTATGATGGCATGTCACTCCAGAAATTATCTTTGTTATCGTATACCTGCTCGGGACGAGCAGAACTAAGCTTGGGGATGCTGATACGTCTCCGACGTATCGATAATTTCTTATGTTCCATGCCACATTATTGATGTTATCTACATGTTTTATACACATTATATGTCGTATTTATGCATTTTCCGGCACTAACCTATTAACGAGATGCTGAAGAGCCAGTTGCTGTTTTCTGCTTTTGGTTTCAGAAATCCTAGTAAGGAAATATTCTCGGAATTGGACGAAATCAACGCCCAGGGGCCTATTTTTGCACGAAGCTTCCGAAGACCGGGAAAGGAAGTGGGGCCACGAGGCGCCGCCACAACAGGGCGCGGCCCAGGTCTTGGCCGCGCGGCCCAGGTCTTGGCCGCGCGGCCCAGGTGTGTGGGGCCCTCGTGTGGCCCCCCGCGTTGCCCTTCCGCCTACAAATAGCCTTCGTCGCGAAACCCCCAGTACCGAGAGCCACGCTACGGAAAACCTTCCAGAGACGCCGCCGCCGCCAATCCCATCTCGGGGATTCAGGAGATCGCCTCCGGCACCCTGCCGGAGAGGGGAATCATCTCCCGGAGGACTCTTCACCGCCATGGTCGCCTCCGGAGTGATGAGTGAGTAGTTCACCCCTGGACTATGGGTCCATAGCGTAGCTAGATGGTTGTCTTCTCCTTATGTGCTTCATTGTCGGATCTTGTGAGCTGCCTAACATGATCAAGATCATCTATCCGTAATGCTATATGTTGTGTTTGTCGGGATCCGATGGATAGAGAATACTATGTTATGTTGATTATCAATCTATTACCTATGTGTTGTTTATGATCTTGCATGCTCTCCGTTATTAGTAGAGGCTCTGGCCAAGTTTTTGCTCTTAACTCCAAGAGGGAGTATTTATGCTCGATAGTGGGTTCATGCCTCCATTAAATCTGGGACAGTGACAGAAAATGTCTTTATCACATTATGGGGGAGTATTATGCTTTTTGCATTCTACAAGCCTAGAAAATGTGAACATTTGAGGTTGTGTCACATAGAATTGATATTATAGATTATCTTGTTCCTATGTGACATGTGTGCTCAAACAAATCCCATTTTGCATAAAATGCTATTATTGCTATTCTCTTGGATTTTGCTTGTGAGAGTTATTCTTGGCATGGTTTTCCACATTGTGTTGCTAGCTATATACTCTTTGGAAAATCATGTGCTTCATGTTATGCTATTCATTGCTTTGCATGTTGGCGTAACAAATTGAAGCTCTCAAGAATCTCCTTTTGCATTATGGTCAATTCTTATCCTTTACCATATGCTTTATTTGTTGTGAAGATAATCTTGGACATACTCACAAACTACCATATGGATATTTCCTAAATACCTCTTGTCCTTGGACAATTGGTAATAAATTGTGTGGTATTGTTCCGGATCATCCTCACACTTGGCTCATGTGCTCAATTGCTTCATTTCTTGCCAAGAATTTGTCCTTGTGGGTTAGACTCCCATATGTCTTCCTTGCTTCTTTTGGATCTCCTTATTTCACTTGAACCTTGTTAGTGTTTTGATAAACAATGGTAGGGCGATGATCCCGCATTTGTGCATTTTGTATTCAAATGCAAAATTCTAAATGGTGCACTAATTTTGGGGGAGCTCTCCTATGTTTGTTCGAACACTCTCTTGTTTCAAGAATTTGACTTTGGAAGACAAACCTTTTCTTTTCGGTACTTTTGTGCCATCATGAAAATTGTTGAAGGTTTGGTTTATTTGGAACCTTGCTTTCTTTGGGAGTTGGTTATCTCATTCTTGATATTTGGTTTTACTTTCCTAAAATGAGATAAGTCCTTGAGCATGCTTGTTTTGGACATCATCTTGCTCATTGTGTTAGTTCATTTGTTGAACTTTGGCGTCAATCTTGTGTTGATTTGATTCTTGGATATGGGTTGGACAACCTTTTGACATGTCACATCTTTGTGTGTCATCGTGTTCTATTTTGCATTTTGTCCAAGTCATATCTCCATTTGGTTCTTGAAAGTCTTGCATGCATATTTACTTCATGTATATCTTATGGCATGCTTGCTTTCATTGATCCAATGCATAGGGAAAACTCCACCATAATCCTAAATCGGCTAAGATGTGCATGAAATTCAAATTCATATCTAGATGCACATATTTACGTGGAGTTTTCCCTATGTGTTGTAGTTTCACTAACTACTAGGACCCAATTAGTTTGGGGACCACTTTGTACTTGAGTTGTGTCTTAGGTACATTGGTGATGCTTTGGATGCTCGTCTCACTCATGAAGAAGAAGTGGAGGACAAGTGGCTATAGGAGGCGAGCTATGATGTTATAACTAACTCATATCTACTACATCACACCATTGCATCCGGGTAACAAGTATCAATCCCCTCATGCATGCTATCTTGTATCCAACCATGGGGTTATCCTTGGTGTTTCATTTGGTGATACTTGTTTGCCTCTCTCAAAGCATCTCAACTATCTCCTTCTCTTGGTGATTCTTGTGATGTCTTTGAGGTGTTTTTGGTTGAAGTTGTTCAATGTACAATGAGATAAATATGAGCCATTGGCCGTGCTATAAAGCAAATGTCTCATTGGTATATTGTGTTACTTCACCTTGGATATCTTGCTCTTCTTCTCTCGTACCTATCTTATGTGTGCATGTTTCTTTGTGGATAAATATCTTCGTGATGTTGCTGATACGTCTCCGACGTATCGATAAAACATTGATGCTATGTCCAAGGATGTAGTTATTGATTACATTACGCACCATACTTAATGCAATTGTCTGTTGTTTACAACTTAATACTGGAAGGGGTTCGGATGATAACCTGAAGGTGGACTTTTTAGGCATAGATGCATGCTGGATAGCGGTCTATGTACTTTGTCGTAATGCCCAATTAAATCTCACTATACTCATCATATCATGTATGTGCATGGTCATGCCCTCTCTATTTGTCAATTGCCCGACTGTAATTTGTTCACCCAACATGCTATTTATCTTATGGGAGAGACACCTCTAGTGAACTGTGGACCCCGGTCCATTCTTTTACATTGAATACAATCTACTGCAATACTTGTTCTACTGTTTTCTGCAAACAATCATCATCCACACTATACATCTAATCCTTTGTTACAGCAAGCCGGTGAGATTGACAACCTCACTGCTTCGTTGGGGCAAAGTACTTTGGTTGTGTTGTGCAGGTTCCACGTTGGCGCCGGAATCCCTGTTGCGCCGCACTACATCCCGCCGCCATCAACCTTCAACGTGCTTCTTGACTCCTACTGTTCGATTAAACCTTGGTTTCTTACTGAGGGAAACTTGCTACTACCTTCTTGTGTGTGGTTTCTTTGTGGATAAATATCTTCGTGATGTTGCCCACTTAGAGAAACTTATATACATGAGAGATGGTACATATCTTTTGATATCCCTCTTTGTTGGAGTCCATTCCTTCCATTTTTGTTTGTCTCTTGATGGCTCCACAAAGAATTTGTTATGAGTGCTCATTTCGTTCTATTTGCATTTTCAAGCACTCATACTTGATTTTGGCACAAGCTTCATTTTTTACTTTCTTCTTATTAAGCTTGTGTTTCTTTTTGGTTCATTGGATTGCTTGCTTCATTTGTCGAAGCTTTCTCACCTTCTTATTCTCTTGCAATCTTTGATCCTCAATATAGTTGGATTTCCTCCCGGTATTCGTCATTGAATACGTGCATTTGATTTCACTCACATTATGAGAAATGCACACTTTATGGAGGAATTGTAACTATATTGGCCTTCCGAACCTTTCGTCCATTTCGGCAATCGATGCCAATGGGGGAGAAGTTTGGAGGGTTTTAGGGAATTGCTTTTGTTTGGTTCTTAAGCATTTGCCTCTCATGCTTGCATTTGTTGCTTTGCATGGTTGAATATTTAGAGGATACTCCGCTAGGCTTTAATTGCCGATATATGTAATGAAATTCAATTTCATTCACACATGCATATATTATGGGGGGAGTTTTTTCTAAATATTCAACTTGGGTTGTTCGCTAAATTCCATATTTAAACCCTCTCAAAGAGATTGTCATCAATTACCAAAATGGGTGAGATTGAAAGAACATGGAGCCCCCATGTGTGGTTTTGGTAATTGATGACAATCCCTATGGACTAACGGTTGCATTGAGAATCTATCTTAGGTCGTGTCCATAGCCATGTGTTGGTCTCAAGGTTGCAAGATGGAGAAGATGGAGTACAATGATGAAGACGGTGTTGAAGAGAGACGAAGACGGTGTTGAAGATGAAGAGAGATGAAGACGGCGTAGAAGATGGATGAAGACGGTGGCGTGCATTGAAGATGGAGAAGATGGTGGCATGTACAAGGTTGAAGAGGATGAAGACGGAGTTTGCCGACTCGAGAGGAACGTGCAAGGTTAAGGTTTGTGCTCGATAGGATAGTAGGTCGCATCATCGGAGAGAGCTCAAACCTTGCATGCATTGCATCGTGTTTCTTGGTTGTTCTTGGTTCTTATCCATGAGATGGGTTAGAGCTTGTGTTCATTCTCATGACAAGCTCTAGCTCATCGGAAACGGATTCCGGATGCATCGCATGTTGCATGTGCGAGGGTGATGATTTTCCCGATATACCATATTGAGAGGTTACACCTCTATGACCATGAGAAAATCATCATCCACTCTTTTCCATGTTTTCACCTTGTGTAGTGGTAGCTCTTGTCGCCCTCTTTCCGGCAAAATTGGTTTCACCTCAATCGGAGTTTCCTAGCTCGAGATATTGCCGTTTTCGTATCGCAGTTTAAAGAAAAAAAGGGAAGGGCGGTAGTACCGGTCAGGTACCGGTTTGGTCTCTGTGAGACACTGGATCTGGTCCGGTATTGGACCGGTACCGACCCGGTAGTACCGCTCGAGCGGTAGTACCGCTTTCACAAGCGGTAGTACCGCTTTGGGCCGTTTTTTCGCCTGTTTTCCGCACAGTTTTGCGCGAACGGTAGTACCGCTTTGACAAGCGGTAGTACCGCTCGGGCGCGAATCTGACCGTTTTTCTGTCTCCAATAGCTATATTTTGGGCCCCCTATTTATACCTCTCTTCCACCTCCGACCCAACCACTTCTTCCCCTCCATTCTCTCTCATCCATTGTTGACCTTGAAGAGTTTCTTCCTCCTCTTGATCCCTCCACTATTTCTTGCATATTTTTGGGGGAAATGAGAGAGGAGATCTAGATCTAGAGCTTCACCAATTGAATCCATCTCCAAGTGAGGGGATCTTGCTAGATCTAGATCTTGGAGTAATTTGGTGTTCCTCCTCTATTTTGTTCTTCCTCCCTTATTCCCCCAATAGCTTTTGTAGCTTTGTTGGAATTTGGGAGAGAAGAACTTGAGCATCTTAGTGGTGTTCTTAGCCATTGCATTAGGTGCATCGGTTTGGGTTCTCTCCGTGGTTTTGATCTCGTAGAGGGCATGTTGACCTTAGTGGTGTTGTTGCATTAGTGGCCTTGTTGCCTTTGTGGCCTTGTAGCCTTTGTTGCCTTGTCATCTTTATGGCGTGGTAGCCTTTGTGGCGTTGTTACCTTTGTGGAGTGTGGTAGCCTTTGTGGTTTTGGAGCCGGTTGTGGCGCGTTGGTGTCTTGGTGGCTTTGTTGCCGGTGTGGCGTGTTGTAGCCTCTTGTGGCCTTGTACTTGAGAGCCTCCGTGTTGTGGAGTTGCCTCAAACTTGATACTTGGGAGTTTGCCCAAGCTTGTACGGGTTCGGTGACCACCCTCAAGGGTCCCTTAGTGGATCGAGGCTTTCCCCCTTGGAGGAAAGGCTCGAGGAGAATACGGTGGCCCTAGTGGCTCATTGGAGTGCCTCGTGCCTCCACACCGCTCCAACGGAGACGTAGCACCCTTGGGTGTGAACTTCGGGATACATCGTCGTCTCCTCGTGCACCGGTTACTTCTCAACCCAAGCTCCTTTACCTATGCGCTTTACATTGTGATATCTATCATGCTTGATGCTATACCTATCTTGTTATCACCTTGTTGTTCATCATGCTAGCATAGGTTGTTGGTGCTCTTAGGCAAACCCCTAGTTGATAGGTTTTGAGCTAAACTAGTAAACACATGTGTAGTTTTATTCCGCCTAGTTTAGCTCTCAAGTAGAAGTTTTTATAACCGCCTATTCACCCCCCCCTCTAGGCGACGTCCTAGTACATTCACTTTTCCATGTTTTCATCTTGTGTAGTGGTAGCTCTCGTCGTCCTCTTTCCGGTTGGTTTCATGTCATTCCGAATTTCCTAGCTCGAGTTATGAATTTTACAATTACATCATATTTGAAAAAGAAAAGAAAAGGCATATTGGGCTGGCCGGTACTACCGCTGGGAGTACCGGCCCAACTACCGCACGCTGGCCCCAGGCTTACTGGACCCAGCCAGGCCGATCGGGCCGTACTACCGTAACATATACGTTACCGGGCCGGTAGTACCGCCCAGCTCTCTGCAGCCACCACCACTACCCGCACTGGGCCGCCGCCACCACTCCGGACCAACTCCCCCCGCCACCATGCACCCGCGCCTGGGCCACGCTGGCTCAGCCCCGCTCCTGGGCCGTTGTGCCCCATCCTGGCCCAGCTTCACGTCCACGCAAGGCCGCCGCCGCTCGCTCGCGGTCGCTCGACACGAGCTCGATCCCCGCACGCGGAGTCATGCGGTATTGACCGTGCGGGAGGAGACAGCGCCGGCCCCATGCTCCTGCTGCGCCGCATGAGCTGCTTTCCATCTCGCGCATGCAATCACGCTGTTGCTGCCTACTGCGCGTTGTTTCCTCTCTCTGTCTCTTTTGCAAATCACTTTGATATTTCTCAGATCTGGACACAAGCGGTAGTACCGCTCCGCAGAGCGGTACTACCGGTTTGGGCCGATTTTCGTCTGTTTTCTGCTCAGTTTGCGAGCGAGCGGTAGTACCGCTTTGACAAGCGGTAGTACCGCTCGGGCGCGAATCTGACCATTTTTCCAGCCCAACCGCTATATTTTGGAGCCCCTATATATACCCCTCTTCCACCTCCGACCCAACTACTTCTTCCCCTCTATTCTCTCTCCTCCATTATTGACCTTGAAGAGCTTGTTCATCCTCTTGATCCCCCACTATTTCTTGCATATTTTTAGGGGAAAGGAGAGAGGAGATCTAGATCTAGAGCTTCACCAATTGAATTCCTCTCCAACTGAGGGGATCTTGATAGATCTAGATCTTGGAGTAATTTGGTGTTCCTCCTCTATTTTGTTCTTCCTCCCTTATTCCCCCAATAGATTTTGTAGCTTTGTTGGAATTTGGGAGAGAAGGACTTGGCATCTTAGTGGTGTTCTTAGCCATTGCATTAGGTGCATCGGTTTGGGTTCTCTCCGGGGTTTCGGTCTCGTAGAGGGCGTGTTGACCTTAGTGGTGTTGTTGCCTTCGTGGCCTTGTTGCCTTTGTGGTGTGGTAGCCTTTGTGGCCTTGTAGCCTTTGTGGCCTTGTCTTCTTTGTGGCGTGGTAGCCTTTGTGGTGTTGTTGCCTTTGTGGAGTGTGGTAGCCTTTGTGGTTTTGGTGCCGGTTGTGGCGCGTTGGTGTCTTGGTGGCCTTGTCGCCGGTGTGGCGTGTTGTAGCCTCTTGTGGCCTTGTACTTGAGAGCCTCCGTGTTGTGGATTTGCCTCAAGCTTGATACTTGGGTTTGCCCCAAGCTTGTACGGGTTCGGTGACCACCCTCAAGGGTCCCTTAGTGGATCGAGGCTTTCCCCTTGGTGGAAAGGCTCGAGGAGAATACGGTGGCCCTAGCGGCTCATTGGAGTGCCTCGTGCCTCCACACCGCTCCAACGGAGACGTAGCACCCTTGGGTGTGAACTTCGGGATACATCGTCGTCTCCTCGTGCACCGGTTACTTCTCAACCCGAGCTCCTTTACCTATGCGCTTTACATTGTGATATCCCTTATGCTTGTTGTTCCATATCTAGCTTGTTATCACCTTGTTGCTCATCATGCTTAGCATAGGTTGTTGGTGCACTTAGGCAAACCCCTAGTTGATAGGCTTTGAGCTAAACAAGTAAACACTAAGTAGTTTTATTCCGCCTTGTTTAGCTCTCAAGTAGAAGTTTTTATAACCCGCATATTCACCCCCTGATGTCTACGGGTGCTTCTATTCTTGCAGACAGTGTTGGGCCTCCAAGAGCAGAGGTTTGTAGAACAGCAGCAAGTTTCCCTTAAGTGGATCACCCAAGGTTTATCGAACTCAGGGAGGAAGAGGTCAAAGATATCCCTCTCATGCAACCCTGCAACCACAAAGCAAGAAGTCTCTTGTGTCCCCAACACACCTAATAGGTGCACTAGTTCGGCGAAGAGATAGTGAAATACAAGTGGTATGAATGAATGCGAGCAGTAGTAACGGCACCAGAAAAGTGCTTGCTGGCGTGCAGATGATGGTAGTAATATTGCAGGAAGTAAAGATGCAGTAAAACAGAAACAAGCAGCGATAGCAGTATTTAGGAACAAGGCCTAGGGATCATACTTTCACTAGTGGACACTCTCAACATTGATCACATAACAGAATAAATAAATAGATGCTAGACTCTACACCCTCTTGTTGGATGATGAACACCACTAACTGTGTAGGATTACACGAACCCTCAATGCCGGAGTTAACAAGCTCCACAATATTCAATGTTCATATTTAAATAACCTTAGAGTGCATAACAGATCAACATAACCAAACCAAGTACTAACATAGCATGCACACTGTCACCTTCACACTACGAAAGGAGGAATAGATCACATCAATACTATCATAGCAATAGTTAACTTCATAATCTACAAGAGATCACAATCATAGCCACGCCAAGTACTACACGATGCACACACTGTCACCATTACACCGTGCAGGAGGAATAAACTACTTTAATAACATCACTAGAGTAGCACACAGATAAATTGTGATACAAAACACATTGCAATCATAAAGAGATATAAATAAGCACTTCACTATGCCATTCATAACAGTGAATAAGTATTCTGTGAAATATAGCCTAAGAGACCCACACGGTGCACACACTGTCACCTTTACATACGTGGGACAAGGAGTCTCCGGAGATCACATAAGTAAAATCCACTTGACTAGCATAATGACATCTAGATTACAAGCATCATCATATGAATCTCAATCATGTAAGGCAGCTCATGAGATTATTGTATTGAAGCACATAGGAGAGAGATGAACCACATAGCTACCGGTACAGCCCCGAGCCTCGATGGAGAACTACTCCCTCCTCATGGGAGACAGCAGCGTTGATGAAGATGGTGGTGGTGTCGATGGAGAAGCCTTCCGGGGCACTTCCCCGTCCCAGTGCCGGAACAGAGACTCCTGTCCCCCAGATCTTGGCTTCGCGATGGCGGCGGCTCTGGAAGGTTTCTCGTACCGTGGCTTTTTCGTATCGTGTTTTAGGTCAGGGACCTTTATATAGGCGAAGAGGCGGAGTCGGAGGGTCGACGAGGCGGTGACACACTAGGGGGCGCGGGCCCCCCCTTGGCCGCGCCAGGGTGTCATCTGGTGGCCCTGTGGCCCCTCTCTGGCGGCTCTCGGGTGTTCTGGAAGCTTCGTCCAATTCTAAGACTCGGGCGTTGATTTCGTCCAATTCCGAGAATATTTCCTTACTAGGATTTCTGAAACCAAAAACAGCAGAAAACAGCAACGGCCCTTCGGCATCTCGTCAATAGGTTAGTTCCGGAAAACGCATAATAATGACATAAAGTATGCATAAAACATGTAGATATCATCAATAATGTGGCATGGAACATAAGAAATTATCGATACGTCGGAGACGTATCACCCCCTCTAGGCGACGTCCTTGTACATTCAATTGGTATCAGAGCTAGGGCTCTCTTATCTTGTTGGGCTTCACCGCCTAGAGAGTAATGACGTCGGCTAGAGGATTAGTGCACAATACCTCTTTTACATTTGATGGCACTAATTATGATGCTTGGAAATTCTACATGCTTGATTATTTTAGGGGCATGCACCCACATGTGGAGCAAATTCTTGATATGGGTTTTTCTCCTCCTAAGGATCCACAAAATCCATCTTTTGAGGAGAAGAAAAACTCTTATCTAGATGCTCAAGCTACTAAAGTGCTTTGCCATGTTGTGAGTCATGTAGTGATCTCCTCCATCGCGCCTTTCCGGAGTGCTCATGAGTTTTGGACAAAGCTTCGAGATACATATGGTGGATCCAAGACCATTGAGGATGATCGCACTCCTTCCACTTCACCAATGTGTGGTAAGACACAAGGTAATGGTATGGTGAGTGGTGATGAACATTGCATTGTTGATAGTGAGCCTTCTCTTGATGAATCTTCATCCATATCCCATTGCAATGTTTCATCTTTGGACTTGAACACTTATAGCACTATAAATGCTTTACATGCTAGTGTTGGTAGTCCTTGCATATCTTCATTCCTTGATGATATGCTTGCCTTGTCTTGTTGCCATAATGAAAATAATTTGCTTTCCTCTAGTATTTGTGTGAGTAACAATGTAGAGGGAACCAAAGATACTATGGGCCAAGAAAAGATCTTGGATGGAGCTTCAATTACTTCATCCTCTTCATCATCTCACGGTTCCTACACTTGCCTTATGGCTAAGGCTTCTAAGGTATCTCCTTCCTTGGAACCCTATCTATCTAGTGATGATGAGGATGATGATATGGAAGAACTTAATGTTGCTTCCTTAAACATGATGGGTGAGTTGGTTTTTCATGCTCTTCATAAGAAGAAATTTGCTTGCTCTAACTTTATGAAAATCTTGGCTTTTGCCATTGAGAGCACAAAAATTATTGAGAAAAGGGAAGAGCATGAGCGCGAGTATGCAAATGAGATTGCAACTCTTAGTGAAGCTCTTGAAGAACAACAAACCACCAATGAATCTCTTGAGGAGACCTTTACTCTAGAGCTATCTAAAGTAAAGGAATCTTGTGATAGAGCTTTAGAGGTGGCACATGATTTTCAAATTAAAAATGATGAGCTAGTAATTGCTCATGCTAAACTCCTTGAGGATTTTGAGCTTCTCAAAAATGGTTCTAGGACCATTGAGAGTGAGCTCATCAAACTCACCGAGTCACATGAGAAATTTAAGGCTCTCAACCTAATAGAGCTTGCTAAGTTGCCTTCTCCTTGTGCTATAATTGATAATGCTTGTGCTACTAACTCTACCTCTTGTGAAGCATCCATCTTAAAGGAGAATGTTGAGCTAAGGGCTCAACTTGCTTTGCTAACAAGCAATTATGAGAAATTGGAAGAAAGTCATGGAAAGCTTTCTAGCTCACATGATGATCTTCTAGTCTCTCATGATTTGCTAAAGTTAGCTCATGAGGCTATCATGTCAAAGGTAAAATCTTGTGAGCCTCATGTGAGTACTAGCACTACCTCTCAAAATGCTATTTTGCCATGTGCTAGTGCTTTTAGTTCACCCACTCATGCTATTGATTTATCTTGTGGTGAACTACCTTCTATGCCTTGTTGCTCTACAAATCCATGTGCTAGTGCTTGTAATCCACCCACCCATGCTATATCTATATCTTGTGGTGAATTACATACCTTGCCTTGTTGCTCTAACAATGAAGCTTCCACTTCCTCTAGTACTTGTGTTGTTACTAACCATGTAGAGGAAATCAAAGAGCTCGAGGCCCAAGTCACTTCTTTGAAGAAGGACTTGGTAAAGGGTCATGAAGGGAAGCAATCCCCCAATGACAAGAGTGGACTTGGATTCAACTCCAACGACAAGAAGAAGTCCACCATGCACAAGCGGAAGAAGGGCCAAGGGCATGTGAAGGATCCCGCCAAGATTGTGTGCTTCAAGTGCAAGATTGAAGGGCATCATGTTAGATCGTGCCCCTTGAAGAAGAAGCCACTTGGCGAGAAGAAACAAGGGAAGCGGCCTCAAGATGGAGCTCATGGTCTACCTCAAGGTCAAGCTCATGGTCTACCTCGACTTGAAGAAAGGCCGCTACCCAAGAAGGATCAAACCAAGGCTCCCATTGTGGAGAAATCAAGTGAGAAGAAGGAGAAGAGAAGAACATGCTACATATGCCGTGAGAAGGGCCACATCTCCTCCTTTTGCACTATTGGTAACTCATCCAACCCTATCTTGATCCATGGTGCTTATTCTCTACATAAGGATAAGGTTGGCGATGTGTTTGCCAAATATGTTGGCACTCAAAGTGGTTTCGTAAAAAGAACCATTTGGGTTGCTAAGCCTATTGTGACTAACTTCTTAGGACCCAACTTGGTTGGGGACCAACAAGCCAAAATTTGATCAATAGGTATGGTGGAGGGCATGGAGACTTGACTAGTCCATGAAGACTTAGGGGATCTTCATCATTCTTATTTCCTCAAGTAAAGTAGTATTCCTTTCATCCTTTACCCATGCACCTCCTTGCGGTAACGAGTCCTCAACTCCTTTACATTGAAAGTTACTCGCCCCCTTTTACATGTGTTGGTTTTGTACCTTGCATGTGGTTGTGTATGTTGTGCCTCCTACTTTCTTATCTTGCTATCATGCTTATATATGTTGGGTGGCACATCATGTACAATTGTTCTTATGTTGAGCCTATTGCATCTTGCTGATATCTTAGTTGTTGGCTCGTGTGAGAAATTAATGGACTATTGATGACCCACAAGTATAGGGGGTGTATCGTAGTACTTTCGATAAATAAGAGTGTCGAACCCAAAGAGGAGCAGAAGGTGTTGACAAGCAGTTTCGATGAAGGATTCACTGTAAATGCTCACAGACAAGTATTCAGGGGGTTTTAGTATAGCAGATGAATAAAATACAAGTAAATAAAGTGCGAGAGAAATAATTGCAGCGAGTGGCCCAGTCCTTTTTAGCACAAAGGACAAGCCGGTTTGTTTACTTATAATGGCCAAACGTTCTTGAGGACACACGGGAATTTAGTCTAGTGCTTTCGCTTCATATAGCTGATTAATCTTCATTGTTTTGATAAGTGTTGTGTGGGTGAACCTATGCTAATGCACCGCCCTTCCTAGGACTAATACATACTTGTGATTATACCCCTTGCAAGCATCCGCAAATACAAGAAAGTAATTAAGATAAATCTAACCACAGCCTTAAACTCTGAGATCCTGCTATCCCTCCTACATCAATATACCAACGGGGTTTAGGTTTCTGTCACTCCGGCAACCCCGCAATTAGCAAACGAATACAAGATGCATTCCCCTAGGCCCATAAATGGTGAAGTATCATGTAGTCGACATTCACATGACACCACTAGAAGAATAACACCACAACTTAAATATCATAACATTGAATACTATCCAACATAATCCACTACTAACATTTAGACTTCACCCATGTCCTCAAGAACTAAACGAACTACTCACGAGACATCATATGGAACATGATCAGAGGTGATATGATGATGAATAACAATCTGAACATAAACTTTGGTTCAACGGTTTCACTCAATAGCATCAATAACAAGTAGAAATCAATACCGGGTGAGTTTCCCCTATCAAACAATAAAGATCCAACCCTAATTGTTACAGCGGTGACGAGATGCAGCGGTGAAGATGGCGGTGATGATGATGGAGATGATGGTGATGATGATGGAGATGATGTCCAGCTCGATGACGATGACGATGGCGTCGATTTCCCCCTCCGGGAGGGAATTTCCCCAGCGGATTTCAGCCCCGGAGAGCTCTTTTCTCTCTGGTGTTTTCCGCCCCGCAGAGCGGCTGTGACTCTTTGCAACTATCCTCTGGAGCTTAGGTTTTCGGGACGAAGATGTACGCGAAGGAGAGGAGGCAGAGGGGGCTGGGCCCCCTCCTCACAAGGCGGCGCGGCCAGGCCTTGGCCCGCGCCGGCCTATGAGGTGGGCCCATGGCGGCCCTCCTCGGCTCCCCCTTCTGGCTCCCTCGTCTTCTGGAAAAATAGGATTTTTCATATAATTTCCGTCAATTGTTGATCTTCCGAAATATTGCATTCTGACGGCGCTTTTTCCAGCAGAATCCTGACTCCGGTGCGCGATCCTCCAATAATCATGAAACATGCAAAATAGATGAAATAACATAAGTATCATCTCTAAATATGAAAAGATATCAATGAATAACAGTAAATTATGATATAAAATAGTGATGTGAAATGGACGTATCAACTCCCCCCAAGCTTAGACTTCGCTTGTCCCCAAGCGAAACTGAACTCGGTAAACAAGACCACATGTTTATGGAGTGAAGAGTCGATAAATAAAATACGGACAAGAAGCATCATATTAATTCACACAAGACATTCTAGTAGACAACTTCCTCATATAATTCAACTTGAAACAAGTAGAAGGAAATCACAAATAAAGGTGCATAGGAAATCATAATTGGTGATGGCAAACTTTGTTCTTGGTCAGAGAACAGTTAACAGATTATACTTATCTATTGAGCAGCGCTCTCATATTAAAGCTTATAATAAACTTGCATACTCAATCATAATAATCTCCTCATAATCATCGATAACTTTCAAAGCTATATTCATTCAGATAAAACTTGTACTTAAACAAGGAAAAGTAAAAGGCATGATGAAGTAAATCACAATATAAATGGTTTGATCACAACAACTCAAATGCTTGCTTAAGATGGAGGGAAATAGGTTTACTGACTCAACATAAAGTAAAAAAGATAGGCCCTTCACAGAGGGAAGCAGGGATTAAATCATGTGCTAGAGCTTTTAAGTTTTGAAATCATATAGAGAGCATAAAAGTAAAGTTTTGAGAGGTGTTTGTTGTTGTCAACGAATGGTAATGGGTACTCTAACCCCCTTGCCAGACAAACCTTCAAAGAGCGGCTCCCATGAAGGACGTTATCTCTACCAGCAAGGTAGATCATCCCCTTCTCTTTTGTTTACACATGTACTTTAGTTTATTTAAGGATGACACTCCTCCCAACCTTTGCTTTCTCAAGCCATGGCTAACCGAATCCTCGGGTGCCTTCCAACATTTCACATACCATGGAGGAGTGTCTATTGCAAAATTAAGTTGCTTACTGATGAATCAGGGCAAAACATGTGAAGAGAATTATTAATGACAGTTAATTAATTGGGGCTGGGAACCCCGTTGCCAGCTCTTTTTGCAAAATTATAGGATAAGTGGATGAAGCCACTAGTCCATTAATGGAAGCTGCCCAACAAGATTGAAAGATAAAACACCACATACTTCCTCATGAGCTATAAAACATTGACACAAATAAGAGGTAATAATTTTTGAATTGTTTAAAGGTAGCACATGAAGTATTTACTTGGAATGGCAGAAAAATACCACATAGTAGGTAGTTATGGTGGACACTGGTGGCATAGGTTTGGTTTAAGTGTTTGGATGCACGAGAAGCATTCCCTCTCAGTACAGGTCTTTGGCTAGCAAGGTTGATTAGCAAGCATAAGAGTTGAGGGAAACAAACAAATATACATGTGATAGAAACAATCATGCATCTTCCTTGTAAGCACAAACAATTTTAACTTCAGAATACTAAGCTCATAGCTAACAAGAAAGAAAGATAATGAAACAACATATCTACATGTATTTCCTCTTTCTATTTAAACTCAAAGTGTTGTTGCTATTGACCAATGCTAAGTTTGCCAAAACCAAATAGATTTACTCAATGCTCCCAAAGTGATACCAATACTAACAACAAGATCAATCACATAATAGAGATTGCAAACTAAAATAAGATGTGCAATATGTAAATGATAAAACTTCTCATTAATATTCCATAACGATAACTCACACCAAGGGATACATAGATAACCAACTAAAGAGAGATACTCCCATACCGCAACACATCTTATATGATAACTTCCCTACTCATGATATGACACTACTTGATAGTAAAAAGGTAAAAGATAGTGATGATGTGATACCGCGGCACTCCCCCAAGCTTGGAACAAACCAAGAGGATGCCAATACCGATTATGAATTACTCCTTCGGCGGTGGTGATGGCCCGTTCCTGCGACTCTTAAAGATCTCCTTCAGCTTCAGCTTCTCAGTTTGGCAATTCTGCACTAAGACTCGAAGAGATTCATTGTTATCCAAAGATGGCGGTGGTGTTCTTGTGATGGGAATTGAGTGATATTCCAGCATTCTGCGAAGTCGGTTGTTCTCCTCCTGAAGTATCTCCACCTCCCTTCTCAGAGCACGGTATTGATCACAAAACTCATCGGTAACCCGTAGTGCTTCCTCCACACAAGGGAAAGAGTTGAGGCTAAGAGCAGGCGGTAGAGGTTCCCTGCAAGTTATGAGAAAAAGAACGTCCAGTGTTAACCGATCCCACCAAGATTGGCTTACTCCTCACAGATTGCCGCTTTCTTTTTGTTGATGACATCCCCTTCACTTCCTCCTTGAATTCTTCTTCCAACTCGGGATCTTGAATATCTTCCTCCAAAGGCTCCTTGTCCTTGTTGTTGGAGACCATTGTGCTTCTAGATCAAAGACAGATCCTGGCAGAAACAGCTCGAAACAAAACACGACGAGAAAACGATATACGGACCTCCAGGGTCCGGGGATTATATAGCAAAAAATTTCACGACAAAAGGAAAGTACAGGTCGAACCAGAGTCGGAGAGGGGCAACGAGGGGCCCTCCTCACAGGGCGGCGCGGCCAGGTTGGGGCCCGCACCGGCCTGTGGGGGCACGCCCTCGTGCGTCTCCTCCACTCCGTTTCGATCTCGTAATTTTTCATATTTTCCAAAAGTTGCAAAAACATTGTTCAGAAAGTTAAACGCGGACTTCTTCTTACTAGAACTGTTACCTATTCAAAGTCGAACTCTGCAGGACTGTCAACTTGGCCTTTGATGAAGGCCTCCGGAGTTATCACTTGAATAACATCAACATCTTTATTATAAGAATCACCAGAGATATAATGCTTGAGTCTTTGTCCATTCACCACTTGTGTGGCATTACCTTGCAGAGAGCTAATTTTAATTGCTCCTGATCGATACACCTCATCAATGACATATGGTCCTTCCCATTTTGAGAGTAATTTCCGTGCAAAAAATCTGAGACGAGACCGATACAATAGGGCTTTATCTCCAACATTAAATTCTCTTTTGATAATCCTTCTATCATGCCATTTCTTAACTTTCTCTTTAAAGAGTTTAGCATTTTCATATGCTTCACTTCTCCATTCATCTAGAGAACTCAATTGTAGCAATCTCTTCTTACCGACAAGTTTAGGATCTTTATTTAGTTCTCTTACAGCCCAATAAGCTTTGTGCTCTAGTTCTAAAGGTAAATGACAAGCTTTCCCATAAACCATTTTATACGGTGACATACCCATGGGATTTTTATAAGCAGTTCTATAAGCCCATAGTGCTTCCTTCAATTTAATAGCCCAGTTCTTTCTAGATTTATTAACAGTCTTTTGCAAGATAGATTTAATCTCTCTATTTGATAATTCTACTTGCCCACTATTTTGAGGATGATAAGCGGAAGCAATTCTATGATTAATACCATATTTAGCAAGAGTTTTTCTAAAACCACCATGAATAAAATGAGAACCTCCATCAGTCATAATATATCTAGGAACTCCAAATCTAGGAAAAATAATATCTAAAAGCATTCTTAAAGAGGTCTCACCATCAGCACTTTTTGTAGGTATGGCTTCCACCCATTTAGTAACATAATCAACAACGACAAGTATATGAGTGTTACCTTCTGAAGAAGGGAAAGGACCCATGAAGTCAAATCCCCAACAATCGAATGGTTCAATAACAAGAGTATAATTCATAGGCATTTCATTGCGTCTGGAGATATTACCAACCCTTTGACATTCATCACAAGATAAAATAAACTTCCTTGCATCTTTGAAGAGTGTTGGCCAATAAAAACCTGATTGTAGAACCTTTTGCGCGGTTCTATCTCCGGCGTGATGTCCTCCATAAATACTACCATGACACTTACTCAATATCTCTTGTTGTTCATATTCGGAACACATCTTCGCATAATACCATCCACTCCTTCTTTATATAAGTGTGGGTCATCCCAAAAATAATGCCTCAAGTCATAAAAGAATTTCCTCCTTTGCTGAGCTGAAAAGGTTGGAGGCAAGTACTTGGAAACAATAAAGTTAGCATAATCAGCGTACCAAGGACTATCTCGCGAGCTCACCTTTATTACAGCCAATTGTTCATTTGGAAAACTATCATTAACAGGAACAGGATCATAAGCAATATTTTCCAATCTAGACAAATTATCAGCAACATGATTATCAGCACCTTTCCTATCTATAATATGTAAATCAAATTCTTGCAAAAGAAGTACCCATCTAATAAGCCTTGGCTTAGCATCTTTCTTTTCCATAAGGTATCTAATTGCAGCATGATCAGTATGAATTGTAACTTTCGAATCAACAATATAAGATCTAAACTTGTCACAAGCAAAGACTACAGCTAACAATTCCTTTTCAGTTGTAGCATAATTTCTTTGAGCAGCATCAAGAGTTTTGCTAGCATAATGAATAACATTTAATTTCTTATCTACTCGCTGTCCAAGAACAGCACCTACAGCAAAATCACTAGCATCACACATAATTTGAAAAGGTAAATTCCAATCAGGAGGTTCAACTATAGGAGCAGTTGTTAAGGCTTTCTTTAGAGTTTCAAAAGCTTCCTTACAATCATCATCAAAAACAAAAGGTACATATTTTTGAAGAAGATTAGTAAGAGGCTTTGAAATCTTAGAAAAGTCTTTAATAAATCTCCTATAAAACCCAGCATGACCAAGAACACTACGAATACGTTTAACATCCCTAGGATAGGGCATCTTCTCAATTGCTTCAACTTTAGCTCTATCAACTTCAATACCTCTCTCGGAAATTTTATGTCCCAATACAATTCCTTCATTAACCATGAAGTGGCATTTCTCCCAATTAAGAACAAGGTTAGTTTCTTCACACCTCTACAATACTTTATCAAGGTTTCGCAAGCAATTATCAAAAGAATTCCCATAGACAGAAAAATCATCCATGAATACCTCTACAATACTCTCACAAAAGCCATGAAAAATAGCAGACATGCATCTTTGAAAAGTAGCAGGAGCATTACATAAACCAAAAGGCATACGCCTATAAGCATAAGTTCCATAGGGACAAGTGAAAGTGGTTTTCTCTTGATCTTTAGTTTTAACAGCAATTTGTGAAAACCCAGAATAACCATCAAGAAAGCAAAAATGAGTATTTTTAGACAACCTTTCTAACATTTGATCAATAAAGGGCAAAGGGTAATGATCTTTCTTAGTAACTTTATTAACTTTTCGATAATCAATGCACATTCTATACCCTACAACTACTCTTTGAGGGATGAGCTCATCATTATCATTAGGCACAACAGTCATTCCTCCTTTCTTAGGAACACAATGCACAGGACTAACCCATCTACTATCAGCAATAGGATATATAATACCAGCTTCAAGAAGTTTTAATACCTCATTCCTTACCACATCCTTCATCTTTGGAATTAGACGACGCTGATGTTCAACAACAGGCTTTGCATCATCTTCCATATTGATAGCATGTTGGCAAATAGAGGGAGAAATCCCCTTCAAGTCATCAAGAGTGTAGCCAATAGCTCCTCGGTGTTTCTTCAATATTTCCAATAACCTTTCTTCCTCAATATCTGAAAGCTTAGAACTAATAATAACATGATATATTTTCTTATCATCAACATGAGCATACTTAAGATTATCAGGCAATGGTTTTAAATCAAAAACAGGATCTTCCTTTGGTGGTGGTGTTGTACCTAAATCTTCAACCGGCAAGTCATGTTTAAGAATAGGTTGACGAAGGAAAATTTCATCAAGCTCATTTCTTTCTTCCCTAAAGACTTCACTCTCACTATTTTCCAAATGTTGCTGCAAAGGATTATTAGGAGCAAGAGCAATAGATGCACACTGTTCAACTCTAAAATCATTATTAGGCAAATCAGCTTTATAAGGAGTTTTGGCAAATTTAGAGAAATTAAACTCATAAGATTCACCAGCAAATTTAGTCATAATTTTTTCCTTCTTGCAATCTATAACAGCTCCACAAGTATTTAAGAAAGGTCTACCAAAAATAATAGGACTATACTTACTAGCAGCAGAACCAAGTACCAGAAAGTCAGCAGGATATTTAATTTTACCACATAGAACTTCCACATCTCGAACAATACCAATAGGAGAGATAGTTTCTCTATTAGCTAGCCGAATAACCACATCAATATCTTCAAGTTCACAAGAACCAATTTCATGCATGATCTCCGTATAAAGCTCATAAGGAATGGCACTAATACTTGCACCAATATCACATAAACCATAATAACAATGATCACCAATTCTAACAGAGAGCATAGGAACACTGGCTTTCCTAGACTTATTAGGATGCGAAACAATATTAGAAGCATCTTCACAGAAAATAATATAACCATCTTCTACATTTTCAGTCACAAGATCTTTAATTATTGCAACAGCAGGTTCAACCTTTATTTGTTCTTCAGGTTCTATAGGTTTCCTTGCACTTTTATTAACCGCACTAGATATAACAGAATACTCCTTCATTTTAGCAGGGAAAGGAGTTTTTTCAATATAAGCTTCAGGAAGAATATGATCAACAGTTTCAATTATAGCACATTTATTTATAGATGAATCAATTTTATCTTTATATGGTTCATGATACTTATCAAAATTCTTCCTAGGCAATTCAAAGTGAGAGGAAAAAGCTTTATAAAAGTTTGCAACGACTTGAGAATGAAGACCATAAGTAGCACTCATATTACGAAATTTATCAGTATCCATAAAAACTTCAATGCATTTATAATCATAGTTTATACCTGACTCTCTATCTTTGTCGTTCTCCCATCCTTCAGTATTCTCCTGATCCGAAGAAGGTCCCTTTTAAACTCTTCTTTGTTGCGTGTAAATGATCCAGAACAAGAAGTATCCAGCAAAGTCTTATCTTGAAAAGACAATCTTGCATAGAAATTATCAATAATAATATTACCAGGAAGCTCATGAATGGGGCATTTGAGTATTAAAGACTTCAATCTCCCCAAGCTTGGGCAATACTCTCTCCATCATGAGGCCAGAAATTATATATGCGGTTCCAATCTTTGTGAATTTCACTTGGAGGATAGAATTTGGAATAAAATAAAGGCACAATGTCCTCCCAATTAAGAGAATCCCTAGTCTTCAGCAATTTATACCAGTGCGCCGCTTTACCAGACAGATATAGAGAATAGTTTCTTCCTAACTTCATCCATAGCAATACATGCACATTTGAATAACCCGCATAATTCATGTAAAAACAGTAAATGATCACCAGGATGGACAGTTCCATCCCCTTCATAGCGGTTATCCACAACACGTTCAATAATTTTCATAGGTATTTTGTATGGAACCTCTTTCTCACCTGGCGCCTCATCCACTACCTTTGCAGTAGTAGTAGATTTTCCAAAGAGGAATTCAAGAGAAGACCCCTCCATAATGAATTATAGCAGCAGGCAGAAATAAAAATAGCACGTACAGTAAAGGTTTCCCTTACCAATTCCACTTACCAATAGCGCTTCACTCCCCGGCAACGGCGCCAGAAAATAGTCTTGATGACCCACAAGTATAGGGGGTGTATCGTAGTACTTTCGATAAATAAGAGTGTCGAACCCAACGAGGAGCAGAAGGTGTTGACAAGCAGTTTCGATGAAGGATTCAGTGTAAATGCTCACAGACAAGTATTCAGGGGGTTTTAGTATAGCAGATGAATAAAATTCAAGTAAATAATGTGCGAGAGAAATAATTGCAGCGAGTGGCCCAATCCTTTTTAGCACAAAGGACAAGCCGGTTTGTTTACTTATAATGACCAAACGTTCTTGAGGACACACGGGAATTTAGTCTAGTGCTTTCGCTTCATATAGCTGATTAATCTTCATTGTTTTGATAAGTGTTGTGTGGGTGAACCTATGCTAATGCACCGCCCTTCCTAGGACTAATACATACTTGTGATTATACCCCTTGCAAGCATCCGCAAATACAAGAAAGTAATTAAGATAAATCTAACCACAGCCTTAAACTCTGAGATCCTGCTATCCCTCCTGCATCGATATACCAACGGGGGTTTAGGTTTCTGTCACTCCGGCAACCACGCAATTAGCAAACGAATGCAAGATGTATTCCCCTAGGCCCATAAATGGTGAAGTATCATGTAGTCGACGTTCACATCACACCACTAGAAGAATAACACCACAACTTAAATATCATAACATTGAATACTAGCCAACATAATCCACTACTAACATTTAGACTTCACCCATGTCCTCAAGAACTAAACGAACTACTCACGAGACATCATATGGAACATGATCAGAGGTGACATGATGATGAATAACAATCTGAACATAAACCTTGGTTCAACGGTTTCACTCAATAGCATCAATAACAAGTAGAAATCAATACCGGGTGAGTTTCCCCTATCAAACAATCAAGATCCAACCCTAATTGTTACAGCGGTGACGAGGTGCAGCGGTGAAGATGGCGGTGATGATGATGGAGATGATGGTGATGATGATGGAGATGATGTCCAGCTCGATGACGATGACGATGGCGTCGATTCCCCCTCGGGAGGGAATTTCCCCGGCGGATTTCAGCCTGCCGGAGAGCTCTTTTCTCTCTGGTGTTTTCCGCCCCGCAGAGGCGGCTGTGACTCTTCGCGACTATCCTCTGGAGCTTAGGTTTTCGGGACGAAGATGTACCCGAAGGAGAGGAGGCCAAGAGGGGGCTGTGGGCCCCCTCCTCACAAGGCGGCGCGGCCAGGCCTTGGCCCGCGCCGGCCTATGAGGTGGGCCCATGGCGGCCCTCCTCGGCTCCCCTTCTGGCTCCCTTCGTCTTCGGAAAAATAGGATTTTTCATATAATTTCCGTCAATTGTTGATCTTCCGAAATATTGCATTCTGGCGCTTTTTCCAGCAGAATCCTGACTCCGGTGCGCGATCCTCCAATAATCATGAAACATGCAAAATAGATGAAATAACATAAGTATCGTCTCTAAATATGAAAAGATATCAATGAATAACAGTAAATTATGATATAAAATAGTGATGCGAAATGGACGTATCAACTATCCCATTTTGGGGGATTGATGTGCTTTGTGCATTTCACAATCTTAAAATGTGTGACATGATGAATTAAAATTCTATAATTTCCATTAATTATCTCACATGTTTCTTATTTACCTCTTGCACGAAAAATGTCTTTATCACATTATGGGGGAGTATTATGCTTTGTGAATGTTACAAGCCTAGAAAATGTGAACATTTGAGGTTGTGTCACATAGGATTAATATTATAGATTATCTTATTCCTATGTGACATGTTTGCTCAAACAAAACCCATTTTGCCTAAATTGCTTGACAAGAATTTGCCTTTTGGGTTAGTCTCCCATGTGTCTTCCTTGCTTCTTATGGACACCTTTATCTTACTTGAACCTTTCTAGTGTCTTGATAAATATCGGTGGAGCGATGATCCCGCATTTGTGCATTTTGTATTCAAATGCAAAATCCTAAATAGTGCACTAATCTTGGGGGAGCTCTCCTATGTTTGTTAGAACACTCTCTTGTTTCAAGAATTTGACTTTGGAAGACAAACCTTTTCTTTTCGGTACTTTTGTGCCATCATGAAAAGTGTTGAAGGTTTGGTTTATTTGGAACCTTGCTTTCTTTGGGAGTTGGTTATCTCATTCTTGATATTTGGTTTTACTTTCCTAAAATGAGATAAATCCTTGAGCATGCTTGTTTTGGATATCTTGCTCTTATTCTCTTGTATCTATCTTGTGTGTGCATGTTTCTTGATGGATAAATATCTTTGTGATGTTGTCCACTTAGAGAAACTTATATACATGAGAGATGATACATTTTCTTTTGATATCCATCTTTGTTGGAGTCCATTCCTTTATTCTTATTTGACTCTTTGATGGCTCCACAAAGAACTTGGTTATGAGTGCTCATTTCATTCTATTTGCATTTTCAAGCACTCATACTTGATTTTGGCACAAGCTTTGAGTGATCTTGTGAGAGTGATGATGCCATGTTTGTGCACCTTATTCTTCAATGCGAATTGTTTATCTTGTGCACAAACTTTGGGTAGCTTCCACATATTACTTAGAGCATCCTTCTTGAACTTATCATAATATCTTTAATTTGGTTCGTTGGGTCATTGAATTGCTTGCTTCATTTGTCGAAGCTTTCTCACCTTCTTATCCTCTTGCAATCTTTGATCCTCAATATAGTTGGATTTCCTCCCGGTATTCGTCATTGAATACGTGCATTTGATTTCACTCACATTATGAGAAATGCACACCTTATGGAGGAATTCTAACTATATTGGCCTTCCGAACCTTTCGTCCATTTCGGCAATCGATGCCAATGGGGGAGAAGTTTGGAGGGTTTGAGGGAATTGCTTTTGTTTGGTTCTTAAGCATTTGCCTCTCATGCTTGCATTTGTTGCTTTGCATGGTTGAATATTTAGAGGATACTCCGCTAGGCTTTAATTGCCGTTATATCCAATGAAATTCAAGTTCATTCACATATGCATATATTATGGGGGAGTTTGCTCTAAATATTAAACTTGGGTTGTTCGCTAAATTCCTTATCTAAACCCTCTCAAAGAGATTGTCATCAATTACCAAAATGGGGGAGATTGAAAGAACATGGAGCCCCCATGTGTGGTTTTGGTAATTGATGACAATCCCTATGGACTAACGGTTGTATTGAGAATCTATCTTAGGTCGTGTCCATAGCCATGTGTTGGTCTCAAGGTTGCAAGATGGAGAAGATCGAGTACAATGAAGAAGACGGATGAAGACGGTGTCGAAGAGAGATGAAGACGGCATAGAAGATGAAGAGAGACAAAGACGGAAGAGATGAAGACGGTGGCGTGCGTAGAAGATGGATGAAGACGGTGGCGTGTATGTTGGAGGAAGACGGTGGCATGTACAAGGTTGAAGAGAGATGAAGACGGAGCTTGCCGACTCGAGTGGAACGCGCAAGGTCAAGGTTTGTGCTCGGTAGGATAGTTGGTCGCATCATCGGAGAGAGCTCAAACCTTGCATGCATTGCATCGTGTTTCTTGGTTGTTCTTAGTTCTTAACCATGAGATGGGTTAGAGCTTGTGTTCATTCTCATGACAAGCTGTAGCTCATGAGAAATGGATTCCGGATGCATTGCATGTTGCATGTGCGAGGGTGATGATTTTTCCGATATACCATATTGAGAGGTTACACCTCTATGACTATGAGAAAATCATCACTCTCTCTTTTCCATGTTTTCATCTTGTGTAGTGGTAGCTCTCATCGTCCTCTTTCCGGCAAAATATGTTTCATGTCATTCCGAGTTTCCTAGTGACATAGGCATCCCCAATGGGCCTGCCGAAGATGGTACCCGGGGTTTACTGAAGGCCCACGAGTCGAAGATTATGAAGTTTGGAAGCCCAGATTAGTACCAAGGAAAGTTAGAGTTGTATTAGAAAATATAGACTTGTAATTTTACGGGACGGGTTAGAAACCCTCCCGGACTCTGTAAACTTGTGTATTACGAATCCCTCGGCTCCGCCTCCTATATAAGAGGGAGTCGAGGAAAGGATCGATTCATTGTTTCACGCAACCCTAGTTTTCATAATCGTCGAGTACTTTTCGGCTGAAACCTTCGAGATCTACTTGCCCTCTACTTCCGACTAAAACCCTAGTCTACAATACGTAGGCATTGATAAGTTAATCCCTTGTCACCAAGCTCGAGTTATGGTTTTTTACAATTGCATCATATTTGAAAAAGAAAAGAAAAAGCATATTGGGCTAGCCGGCACTACCGCTGGGAGTACCGGCCCAACTACCGCACGCTGGCCCCAAGCTTACTGGACACAGACCGGTACCAGGCCGGTACTACCGTAACATATACGGTACCAGGCCGGTACCAGGCCGGTAGTACCGGCCCAGCTCTCTGCCTGCAGCCAGCCACCACCACTGCCCGCACTGGGCCACCGCCACCACTCCGGCCCAACTCCCCCCGCCACCATGCACCCGCGCCTGGGCCACGCTGGCTCAGCCCCGCTCCTGGGCCGCTGTGCCCCATCCTGGCCCAGCTTCACGTCCACGCCAGGCCACCGCTCGCTCGCTGTCGCTCGACACGAGCTCTATCCCCGCACGTGGAGTCACGCGGCGTTGACCGCGCGGGAGGAGACATCGCCGGCCCCACGCTCCTGTTGCGCCGCATGCGCTGCTTTCCATCTCGCGCATGCGATCACGCTGCTGCTGCCTGCTGCGCGCTGTTTCCTCTCTCTCTCTCTCTCTCTTTTGCAAATCACTTTGATATTTTTCAGATCTGGACACAAGCGGTAGTAGAGCGGTACTACCGGTTTGGGCCGATTTTCGTCTGTTTTTTGCTCAGTTTGCGCGCGAGCGGTAGTACCGCTTTGACAAGCGGTAGTACCGCTCGGGCGCGAATCTGACCGTTTTTCCAGCCCAACAGCTATATTTTGGAGCCCCTATATATACCTCTCTTCCACCTCCGACCCAACTACTTCTTCCCCTCTATTCTCTCTCCTCCATTGTTGACCTTGAAGAGCTTGTTCATCCTCTTGATCCCCCCACTATTTCTTGCATATTTTTGGGGGAAAGGAGAGAGGAGATCTAGATCTAGAGCTTCACCAATTGAATCCCTCTCCAAGTGAGGGGATATTGCTAGATCTAGATCTTGGAGTAATTTGGTGTTCCTCCTCTATTTTGTTCTTCCTCCCTTATTTCCCCAATAGCTTTTGTAGCTTTCTTGGAATTTGGGAGAGAAAGACTTGGGTATCTTAGTGGTGTTCTTAGCCATTGCATTAGGTGCATGACTCAAAGAAAAGCAGCTATTCTTGCTGGATTTAGGTTCACCGCTAGCATAGCATTCTCTCGATCGGAAAGTGGACGATCCCGTTATTAGAAATGACGAAATAACTCAGTTGTGGGCTCCGAGGGGTCTCCTTAGGCTTTCCACCTAAGGTGGTTGGGGTGCCTGCCGAGGAGACCCTAAGGATTCCCTCGACGACTCCATCAGACAGATCTGGCCCACACCTTTGTAACCCAAGGACCGACGAACAGAAATTGAAACAACGCAACCGCACTATCTATTTACGAGAATTTGATTGCTGACAACATCATGAAAACAGACCTATCTTCTCTTTCTTGGCTGACCTGCAAATATCGAATCCAACTCATCTACAAATGAGTCTTTGATGGACCGAAAAGTCTCCCTATGTGCGTCAGTTTAAACCTATCATCATTCCCCATAGCTGATTCGATAGCAAGAGGAAAGAGAACAGCATATTCTTTTTAAGAGCCCAAAGGGACCGGAACAGTCTAGTCTCTAGCTGCCTAAGAGCAACCCCTATTTGTCCAATCCAAAGTAAACCTATTGCCCAATTACCTACGCGGCAAAGATCGGTCAAGTTGCCCATCCTTCGCATGCATATTTGCATTACCTAATCATCCATCCCGAGTAGGCCAGTAGTAAAGAAAGGAGCTAACTTTTTATGCAGTACGTGTATAAGCCTCTGGCGTACGTGGTACCTAAGCAATGCGAAGGACTCGTTCTATGCAGCGACGTAATATACTACGTACCAAATAGGAGACACCGGTAAATTAACTAATTGCTAATTGCAGGACTAGCAAGTATCCCTGAAGTTTCAACAAGTGGGCCTCGTTTCAAGTTCAAGTTCAAGTTCTTGTCTTGTTCAGTCGTTCTTCACAGAATACTCATGGGAGTCACACTAACATTTTCCCGGTAATGTCTGATACTTCCGAGGCATCAATCAGAGACTCCAGTTATAAATAAGGGGCTTTTTTGCATCAGAGGTATCGATCGAGCGTGTGTACCTTCTTCAAGGGCTGCGTAAAATTTCAGGTACTATCTTCTTTTCCTGATATAGCACTACAGCAGTAAGAATAGGCTTTGAATACCCTTACTTTACATGTTCATTTATGTTAGCGAGTACGCAGTAGTTATTTTGGTGATACTTCGTTTAGAATTGAGTTGCTCATAACTTGTTTTTTTTAGATAATAGGCAAAGATTTGCCCGACTTTAAATTAATAAAGCCCTCAAGATAGCCAGGTTTAGTTACAAACTGCTGGGCATTACAGCTTCGCCAACACACACATACGCAGAGTTTCTAACAAGCAACAAGACGATAGAGCACGCCACAGCATAAAAGAAGAGGTCTTCATGAGTTCCAGACCATCCCAGGCATCCCACCCTGGCACGGACTACTCCATCATGACGTCGTTGGCCTTAGAGACGCGTACAGCTCCCTTAGCTCGCGCACCATCCAGTTTAAGCCCTCCCTTTCTCTTGACTTGCATTTTAGGCTCCACAGCTGCAAAAAAATGATGATTTTGTAAACGATGTCAGCTGGGTTAGCAATAATTTTCTTTTCAATAGCAAGTTTATTGCGCACATGCCACAGCGCCCAAGACTGGGCAAGAAAAAGGATCCACAACAACTTTCTGGGGTAACCCGAGAAGCTAGACAGGATATCATGGAACTGGGCAAAATTCGAGGGGCGCCAGTTGCACCCGAGCAGCTGGCGCGTGACTGACCACGCGAAGATCGCCAAAGAGCAGGAGAAGAAGATATGGCTAACGTCCTCCGGCGCACCACACAGGGCACAGAGGCCGTTTGACGGACCATGACGAGTAAGGATCTGCTGTGCCGAGGGCAGCTTATCCAGGGCTAACTGCCAGGAGAAGATTTTGATTTTTAGCGGAACAGAGGCTTCCCACAGGTCTTTGAAGTGAGCCACCGTCGTACCCTTCGACAGCATAGCATACATGGATCTCACAGAGAATGATCCGTTTTGTTCCAGGTGCCAAGAGATCTCGTCTTGACCCGTTGTGAGAGTCACCGCTGCCAAACTTGTTTGAAGATCTTCCCACTGCCGCACACCCTCCTGGATCAAGAGAACGGCGAAAACGGACTTGCAGGTTGTCTTGAAACAACGCATCAGCGACCGAAATATCTTGATTGTCACAGATGGCAAATAACAAAGGAAAGGACTCCAGAAGGGGGCCCCTTCCCCACCACCAGTCCTTCCAGAAGCTGGTTCTATTGCCGTTCCGCACCTTGTGCTTTGCTCCTACCTTAAAGAGGTTCTTGATTTTGTGAAGACTTTTCCAGAAGGGGGAGCCTCCATGACCTGATCCCGCAAACAAGTCGGAGGCGTCCACATACTTAGCACGGATGATGCGAGCCCAGATCGTGTCCTCTTCCTGGTATAGTCTCCAAATCCACTTCAACATCAGTGCCACATTCATCTTTTTGGTATTGAGTAACCCTAGCCCTCCAAATTCCTTGGGTCTACAAACAGTTGGCCAGTTCACCAGGTGGTACTTCCTCTTCGGTCCCGCTCCTTCCCAAAAGAACTTAGAGCGATGAGAATCAAACCTCGCATGAATCCCATCATGGAGGAGGAACAGGCCCATCGCGAACATCGGGAGATTGTCTAGGCATGCATTAGAAAGGATAAGTCGTCCCCCTGACGACATCAGCCTTCCCAACCAAGGTTCGATTTTTGTGGCGAGTTTCCGCACAAGAAAGAGCCACTGCTCTAGGGTTAGCTTTCTGTCCGAGATAGGGAGGCCCAGATAAATGAAGGGGAAGGAGCCAAGTTTGCAGTTAAGCTTGTTAGCAATTGAAGTCCGCTCTTCGAACCGCTGACCCAGCACAAAGACCTCGCTTTTGTGATAGTTGATCTTGAGCCCCGACATATCCTCAAAGCACATCAGCAGGAATTTAAGGTTGGCAATATCCTCATCCGAACCTTGGATGAGGATAAGCGTGTCGTCAGCATACTGGAGATGGGTGACGCCCCCGGGCAACAGGTGTGGAACCAGACCGTGAATGTGTCCTGCCTTGGAAGCCGCCGACAGAATACCAGACAGGGCCTCACCAATGAAGTTGAAAAGCAGCGGTGAAAGGGGGTCTCCCTGGCGAACCCCTCTCAGATTTCTGAAAAACGGCCCCACTTCACCGTTGATAGAGATAGCAGTTTGTCCCCCAGAGACAAGTTGTAAAATCCTATGGATGTATCCTTCATCGAAACCTTTGCAACGGAGAACTTCCCCCAAGAAGTCCCAGTTCACTCTGTCGTATGCCTTCTCAAAGTCCAACTTGAGAAGCACCCCATTATGCTTTCTCTGTCTCAAATCGTGAATGATTTCTAGCAGCGTCAACGGACCGTCGAGGATATTTCTTCCTTTGACAAAGGCAGTTTGATTGGGAGAGAGGATCCTATGCGCAACCGGATCCAACCTAGATGCGTAAGCCTTGGAAACGATCTTAAAGATTACATTGATCAGTGCAATTGGTCTGTATTGTGTGATTTGATCCGCGCCGGGCACTTTCGGAATAAGCGAGAGAATTCCAAAGTTGAGCCTAGAAATGTCAATGCGCCCCAGCACAAAGTCATTGAGGATGTGCAAAATACCCAGCTTGACCTGCGGCCAGAATCTCTTGAAGAAGACAACAGGGAAACCGTCCGGGCCCGGGGCGGTATCTGTCTTCATGTCCTTAACGATGGCCTCGAGCTCAGTCTCAGAGAAGGTGAGAGCCAGATTCACATTCTCCTCCTCTGAGACCCGACTAAGCCTATCCCAGGTGTCTGGCGCCAACCCGCACATCCTTGCAGCAGACGAGCCAAGCAGGCTTCTGTAAAAATCATAAACATGCTGTTGGATGAGCTTCGGGTCCGTGATCGTCCCGCTGTCCGTGACTAGCGCTGAAATATTGCATTTCCTTCTTCTGCCGTTGGCAACTGCGTGAAAATAGGCTGTGTTTGCATCTCCCTGCAGAGCCCACCTGACCCTGCCTCGCTGCCTCCAGTGTTCCTCTTCAATCTTATAAATATGCAGCAGTTGCTCCTCGAGGTGATATCTAGTTGCCCAGGCGTCTTCGTCCAAACCAGAGGAGTCCGCCAGCACATCAAGTTGTGCGATCTGAGTGAGGAGCGCGTTCTTTGTGGCCTTGGTGTCCCTACCAAGGTTCTGATTCCATCCCCTCAAGTACTGTCTTAGGCCCGACGACATGAACGACCACCAGTCGATGATGTCTCGACCACCCACCTTGGACAGCAGCCTGGCCCATGTAAGCTGGACAAGAGGGACAAAATCTGGGCGCTCAAACCAGCTGGTCTCGAAGAAGAATCGATTAGAACGAACGGGGAAGCCCTCCCCGGTGTCAAACACAAGGCGTGTGATCAGAGCCAAGACAGGTCTCGGCAGCAAGAGAGCAAAGAGGGAAAATAGCTTCAAAGGCTGCAGAGACAAAGACACGGTCCAGGGCAGAGCGGACAGGATTAATCTGACGGTTAGACCAAGTGAAACGTGCCCCAGTGCGCGGGATTTCTCTAAGGGCCCAAGAAGCAATGCTGTCGTTGAAGAGATCAATGAGGGTCCAGTTGACATTATCGTTGTTCTTATCTTCCGCCGCTCTGATAAGGTTGAAGTCCCCACCCATGAGGATCGGCAAGTCACAGTTGGCGATTTTGGCCGTAATCTCGGCCAGGAACCCTCTAGAACGCGCATGGTCTGCAGGGCCGTACATACCTATGACTTCCAGCTTTTTCTTGGTAGCCCGATGCAGAATAGAAAGGCTAAGGAAGAATTGACCCTTGTCCATTCTTCCCACTTCAAACATACTGTCCCTAACTCCCAGTAGCATGCCTCCCGAGTGGCCGTTCGCTGGGAGCCAGGACCAGAAGAATTTCTCTCCCACCTCAAGGCTGGCAAGCTCGGCGTCCGTGAAGTCTTGTTTAATGGTTTCTTGAAGAAGGACCAGATCAATACGGTGAAGTCTGAGGTAGTCTTTGAGCAGGGTTCGCCTCCCTCTGCGGCCGAACCCCCTGATATTCCAGAAGAGGGCCCTCATTGGGAAACCATGCTAAGCGCCCGTGCTCGGCGGGTTATCGGCCGGTGCCCAACCGGGGTAGGTCTGCGCGCGATCCTTCGCTTCTTGGGAGCAAGCTTCTTTGTTTTGCCAGGGCCCGAGCATGGTTCCCCCTCGGAACCAGCTTCTGGGCAAGTACTTTCCTCCCTTTGGTCAGTACTTGTCCGCATTGCTTCTTCCTTGTCTTTAGCCTTTTCCTCTTCCAACTTTCGCTTAGCTGAGAGCAGTTCAGCCTGGGCACGTTCACGAGCTTGGAGCAGAGTCACCGCGTGGGCAGGCGACCCCTCCGAGGATTTAAACAGGATGCAGCTATCTCTAGCTACCTTAACCAGATGCTGAACCGACGAATCTTGGAAAGCGACAAAGGAAGAGGGAGGGTTGGGATTACCTGGAGCAGGCGTGGCGGAGGACGGTGCAGCGGAATCCTCGATGGAGCTCTTGGACATGGAGTTCTTCTCAGCGGTGGCGCGGATGGCACGTTCCAGGACCGGGCCATCAGAAGTCCCTTTTGCTCTTTCACTCTTGCGTTGCGCCTCCACCGGAGGGGCCTTGGAGCGCGGCGCACGAGCAACAGGAGCCCCCAGGGCTGGGATTGGGGCATCCAGCAGCAGCAGTTGGCCCGAGGGAGGTGGGCCGCCCTTGGAGATGGCGGGAGCCTGGTGCAGGTCCAGCGAAGGAGGAGGCGCAGGTGTCACCACCGTGGCTTCAGCCTCCGCCGCTTCCAGCATCAGTCTTCTAGAGGGGCGATCATGGTTGCTCTTGCTCCTGCGCTCGCTGTTCCTCCTATATTCCTGATCAGACGTAACAGAGGGAGGGGTGACCCAGCCCACCTCCGCTCTATCCTCCTCGGACAACCTCAAGGCTTTTCCAGGGGTCGGCGAGACCCGTTCTTCCGATGTCAGGTTCTCAGGTAGGTCAAGTTGGAGGAGCAAGTCACTGTCCGAGGCCTCAGGAGGCTGGAGCTTGGAGGTTGAGGGAACCGAGGCCTTGATAATTTGTGCCACGAGAGGGAAGATGTTGCCTGTGGGGGTTAGATTGGAGCCGTACTGACTGCGCGCAGAGGCCGGGATGGTGAGAAGCGCCGCGTCGTCCGCAGGAGGAGAGAAAGGCGCAGCGTTGAGCGGCACCGATTTCCGCGGGCCGCTTCCTCCCTTGCTTGGTGCCGAGGCGGCAGCTCGTTTCTCTTTCAAGTGCTTGCCCCGCCGTCCATCCCAGCGGTCATCGTCTGTTTCTTCGTAGTCATCTTCACGCTCCCCATTGTCATCGCCAGGAGGGAAGCTAGGGGGAGCCCTTGGGGGGGAGTCTTCAGCAGCGGCGGTCTCGCGAAGGATCTTGATACGGTACCCTTGGAGGTTGACGAAGAGCATAATAGACTCTGGGAGTACATCTCCTTTGCGGCAGCCAAAGGACATCCTGACAGGCGTCTCCACAGGGGAGAGGGAGTCCTCATCCACAGACATTGGGCGGCCCACCTCGCGCGTTGACAGCAGCAGGCGTTCAGCAAGACGCAACGGAGGCGGCACCCCAATCAGCTTGACCCAGATTTCTTCAAGGGTCTCAGAAGCAAGCGGGTCCCCCAGTGGGACAGTAACCAGAGCTTTGATCTTACTTGACGGCAGGGTTAGCCCTCCCCCACGGATCGCAATGCGGAGGCTTTCCTTGGAAGGGAAGACGATAGCGAAGTCTGAGGCCGAGAGCTGCCTCACCTGCCAATTCCAGTTCTCATCTACGAGGTCTTTGAACTCTTCTTCAACTTCTTCTTCCGAAAGGCGCCCCCCTTCCAGGATGACCGTGGCAGAGTTGGAGGCAGGGCGCTGAAGCTCTTCGTCAGGGACTTCGATGCAGAGGAAGCCCTGGCGCCCTCCGCCGAAACCCGCCCAATAGGGAGCCAGCACTTTGGCGAAGGCGGCGCACATGGCAGAGAGGTGGCCAACTTTCTTACAATTGACACAGAAGGGGTCGTCGGTGCAGTCGGCTTGGATATGCCCCTGTTTCCCACAGTTATAGCATGTTATGTGGGCCGCATCCGGGTTTGTAGCAGCGGCGTCCCCTGCGCCGGTGCCATCCCCAGGAGAATGAGCAGAGGTAGTTCCTTGATGTGGGCGCGTCTGGCGGAGATTCCTCCGGCCCGCGTTCTTCCCTGAATCGCGGCCGCGAGGGGGAGGAGGAGGGAGCCGGGTGTCCTGCCGTGGGCCTTCCCCCTCGGAACGCCACGACGAGGAACCCGCCCGGTCGAGGTCGCGGTCTCGTTGGCGCTGTTGACGACGATGTTCCTCTTGTTCACGATCCAGCTTCTGCCTTAGATCTTGCTCGCGGTTGCGAGAGTAGCTCCCGTGGTAGTCATCAAACGGGCGCTTGCCGTACGAGCGGTCACGGTCCATGGCTTCGAGGTGGGGAACGAGGGCGCCTGAACAGGGGTCACGGTGGGTGGTGAGGCGCTTGGCGGCGGAGCGGTTGCGATTAACGTCTTGCGAGGTGGCGGGGAAGGCGAGAGTGAGATCTAGGGTTTCTGGAGGAAGCCAGAACCACTTAAGACCTGGCGGCGGAGGGGTAGAAACGTCCCCAGCGAGAACCCTAACCGCACTGGACCGCTCGATCCCCCCGGCCGCAACGTGGCGGCAATCTGACGGCTCAGACGAAGGGGTACAATGGACCCGCTGGGCCGCAGGAGGTTGGGCTGGCCCAAATGTTCCCAGCGCCCCAACCACGCCCACGTGGGCCTCAAGCGCAGAGCCCAATCCCTGGGCCGGCCCAGGAGGCCCCCCACAGCTCAGTGCAGCACTCCCCGTGCAGCAGGCAAACCCTAGGTGGAGCGGCGGCGGCGGCGCCCGCAGCTCCGGCCGCCCAGGACCCGGAGGGAGCTCCACCACGAGCTCGCCCACGCGGAACGACGGCGAGGTTGTCGCGGAACCACCAGATCCCACGGCGGGAAGCAAGTTCCGGCCCAGATCTGGAGCGGCAGGAAGCGGCGGGAAGTGGGAAGAATCCAACGGCGGCGGCGGCGCGGCTGGTGCTTGGATCCCCTCCCCTGGGGAAAAAACCGGCGGCAGCGGCGGCGGCGCCTCCCCCGCCGGATCTGGCCAGAACCTCCCTAGGTTCAGCACAGAGGAAGATGGCGATGTTGAGGTTCCGTCGGCGTCCGAAGCGCAGGTGTCGGAGAGCGAGTCCTCGCCGTCGGAGCAGAAGCGAGCGAGGGGGGCAAACCTGTTCCCTTTCCTTGCCGTCGACCGGCGACCCCCCTGGGTGCGACCCGATCTGCGGCGGCGGCGCTCCGGGAGGGCGAACTCCCAGTCGCCTCCCGAGTCGCCAAAGCGTCGCGTGAGACACATTATCGAAAGGACCGCTCATAACTTGTTACTCAGCTATTTCCAGGACTAACTCCTTAAGGACTTGTTCCTTTGACGCTCAAAGATTTCCTGAAGAAGAATGGGAAAATCCAACCGTAACAATGTCAAGAAGAGCATCTGGCAGGTCCTCTGCGGCTGCCTATCGCCTAAGACCAGGGACTAATTAAGATCTTATGACTTATGTCATGGGCCTCGCAGCATGCACGGAAGCGAACTTGTTTCTTACATGTCGATTGCCATTAAGTTGTGGGTGTGATTATATGCCAGAATTATTTTTATTGCTAAGTTGATTCGTTCAATTGGTTTGTAGTTGTGTGATTGTGTCGATCGGGCTAGCTTCCCCTCGAGGGAAATGTAAAATCGTGTCATGTAAAGATGTGTGAAAATAAATCTCGTGCATTGCGTTCTTTATGACATGAAACCGAGTCATAATATATATTGTATAGTTTCCTGAAAAATATTTGTTGTACTTGGCATTTGTCGTTAATATATACAAGATTACTCAAGAGGTTGGTTTCCTATGTGGAGAACTACGTATTACTACACATACACCAGGAAAGATTAATAGTTTTGTATTTATTTGTGAAAAGGGATCCTGGGAATAAGAGAAACATCTAACAATAAAAGCACCTTGAGATGCCATTCGTTTTCAATCTTCAGACCCTGTCGACTGTGCACCGCAGCTTCTCCCTGAGCTGGTCTAACGTTGATGGGTGCGGATAGGAAGTCGCCGAACAGGTCCAATAGACCACTTCTGTCGCGGAGATGAAGAAAAAGGAATAGCCGTCGATGAAATGATAATACGGGGACACCCCCTAGCCAGAAGAAGATCTCGAGAACCACACCATTCCCACAAGCTTCTCGACATCGCCGGCGAGATGAGGTTGAAGTCGGGAAGACTTTATTGGACAAGGCTCCGCCGCGCCGCCCCGCCAAAATTTAACCCTAAAACTAGGAAACGGAGCCCTCCCACCGACGGGGGCCGACATCCACCTCACCCCCATGGCTTGACGGCCACATAAGCGAGGCAGAATCGTGGTGGTGTCGACGGGAGGCGGGCAAACCCTAGTCGCCTTTGCGTAGTCTCTCGGGGCGAAGGGGTACGAAGATTTTGGCAAAGATTTTTTGGGCAGGATTAATTAACGTTGAGTAACACATGTAAAAACGAACTGCAGCTTACATTGGTAATTTCCAACATGTAAAGAGTTGGCAGTAGTTGAAGCGTTCCAGACTTCCAGCGCCAAGGTCAACAGTCAATGCGGACAGCTAGCCTCAACTGTCATCCGGTCTTCATTTACGCTGACCATATGTACCTTAACCAATATTGTTGCATCTGTGCCGACCAATATACAGATAGTTGTTTATTTGTTTCTTGAGTGGTTTTTAGAAGTCCTAAGAAATATATATGGATTCTGCATCCACGGCATTAGGCGGTATAGCACATTTTTCAAAATCTTGCATACATCTCAACTACTTGGATTGATTTCAACAGGGTTAGACTAATGAGGGACGTTTACTGTATTTTTATATGTGTTTTCATATAATATAAAAATGTGGTTATGGTTCTCTCTCTAAACCGAGGGGAACCACTAGAAGAACAATTCTACCCTAGTTTGGATTGTAAATTTGCTATTTGCTACTACATATTACAAAGCAATAAGCACATGAATGCACTCATTAATTGTTGAGAACTGATCAAGAGAGAAGAATTAGAGGCCTGACGCCACGACCAGTAATAAGCAATTAAAATAAGCAACAGGGGGAAAGTGGAAGGGTTTTGAGGACAAACTATTTGTCAACACATCATACACTCTAGAAACTTTTATTTATGTAATACCTTGGCTAGTGAATCGTACAATCTAGAAGCCTACATCAATTTTATTTGAAAAGGTTATCTAGCTAGCACACCTCCGAATGAAATACTACAATATATATGAAGCTAAATAAACTCAGTCTAACACTTCACATGAAACCGGCACACTGATCCACTGACTAATAATACCACTCTCTGCGATTTATATTACTTGACAATAATATACATATATCTAGATATATTTTTGTTATAGATCCATCCATTTTAATGAAAAGTAATATGGATCGGAGGGAGTTGTTTTCTATGTGTTTTAGAGGGAATTCAGCTCAACAACATATTTCAACAAAGACCATATCTAAACTAGAAGAAAAAAAAACCCTAATATTCATGAATAAATGCGTCTTAGTTGTGCATGGACAATGCATTAACTATGACATGAATAAAGAAAAAAAATCAAAGAACATCTAGCATTGATATCTATTGTCTTTTCTCAGCTGCCTATAATTCAAAATTTTAATTAGTTAAAATTATAGCATCAAAGGCTGACTCAATTAAAAAATAAACGAAACACCGTACATTAATATCTATCATATGTAACTAAGCTACCTATATTTCGAAATGATAATAAGTAAAAAATGTCCTAAATTAACACCGTACATAAAGTAAAATGTTTACTATAAATTTGTGAGGACCATTAATTGTAACAAGTTTGATGCGTACCATTTTGTAAAATTTATCAAGGGCGGCCCATAGCACCAGTAACTAGCAAGAGATCCTAAATAGATACATAACAGGATGGCTCATTGATTCCAATAGATAAGAACTAATTAATTGCATCTCTTCGTTAAATCTTATCATCTTAAGGTTATCGGCTTTAATGAGTCATTTCTTGATCACTTCAAAGGTCTTCACATTAGAAATTCATTTTATTACCACAATGCAAAGGATTAGCTCCATATGTCTATCACGTACACATCACACATAGACATATGAAAATGTTCATGGTTGATGTGCCACACATAGACATATGAAAATGTTCATGGTTGATGTGCCCTAGGCACGTTGGCAACGATCATGCATTTTAGACCAATTGACGACGTGGGTCAGATCTCAGCCCTTTTCTCGCATGCCTCGTCGCCCACATGCTCTTTTCAATCTTTCCCCTTGTAAGGTCCATTTCCTATGTGGTCATATGTTGTCATTCTTTTGCCACATCTGACTGTACTCCGAACATTTTGGGAGTTGAATTAGACAATCAAAATGTTATCTCGAAGACGAAGCTTAACGGTTAGGATGTTCGACTTCTCCTAGACTGGTGCTAATGTTTCTATAAATAGGTCGCTTCTCATCCATCCACATACACGCACAACACATACTCTTTTTCTGCTGGGACGCACAACACATACTCTTTTTCTGCTGGGACGCACAACACATACTGACGTAAGACCACCTCCTTGTTCTTGAGCTTTGTGCCGCCATTCACGTCTTTCCTATCCTGCCTCCGAGCATGCATCTTGGGATGGGACAGTTTGGCTCTAGAACTCCACCTCTTTTGATCATGTATGAGAGGCGGCCGATAAGATTTTTGGGGAGCGTTCTCGCGCGACCAGTTTGCATCTTCTTAGACACCGCAATAGAGAACAATGTCCCTAGCCACAACTATCCATGGTGTCGAGACTACAGCCCAATTCTTTTGAGCTTCAACTTGTGCATAAGCCATCCTGGTTTGAGTTGTCCAGAAAAAACGGTAGTGGGAATAAACTCCTCAGAAACTGCAGTCCAGTTCTTTTTGGCATCTAGTGTCTTGGCTTAATGTTTGAAGTGTATGGTGAAAATTCTGTAATGCCCATAATATTATGGCCCTTCTTTTTCCAAACATCTTCATACAACAACAGAGATTTGTAAACTTCAGGAGCGGTACAGAAGAACTTGGATCAGTGTCGACCATACAGGGGAGCCGACGGTGTACTTCCCCGCAGCAGCGGTGAGGACTTGAGGAGGGAGGCGTGCTGGATGGGAGCATCAGAATGGCCGGAGGAGGAAGCACCGGGTGACAGCCGGAACAGAATGAGTCCCGGTCGCTGTGCTCGGGCTCTGCTCAATCTAGGCCGTGCTCGCGCACAAGGGGTGACCGTGGGCTAGCACTCCTCCATGGAATGGAACGGTAAGCTTAGGACCTAGTTGGCAGCAGGGGCGGGCGCCCGGAGGTGTTGGTGCCTTGAAGGAACCGTAGGTGGGGCTCTGTTTCAGTCGTGAGGGGAAAAGATGAGTTGGGATGGAAGTGAGGATAACACTTCGGTACTCGACCTGCCTCTGTAGTGGAATTTTGATGTAAATAGAGGGACGAACAGGGGTATACCAATATAACGATTCCGTGGAGCTCGGGAAGCTGTGCAAAGCTGGGGTAGGGGCTTCCTTCAACTACATAGGAATGACCGAAGCCGGCTGTTCCCCACAATAGCTTAAAATCCAGTTCTTTTAGGCTTTAGCTTATTGTCACCTCTAAAAATTGTCTAGAAGCTCTAAAAGAACTGGGCCTACTACTTAGAAAAATTCCATTGCAAATGGGCCTTCTTGCTTTGCTTCATATGTTCTTCTATTTCTTATGTTAGGCATTATTTATGTTCTCTTTTTCAGATGGTTGATATTTGTATCGACCCTCTCTGATCCATGATTTTTAAAATTTGAAATATTGTTACTTTTTTAATAAATGGTAGTGTGCATATACTGGTACAAATGCCGGGTAAACCCCTTTTTTTTAAAAAGCATCATGTTCTCGTTATAAGTTATATAGAACATTTTTGTCATGTTTCAGATCACTAAAGTACAGTGTCATGACTATTTTGTTTGATCAATAACAATGACAATTATATTATTATCTTTTATCTTACAGATTTAATGATTACATCAAATGGAAAATTGTTCCTATCTTTAACTGTTCTGTTCTGTGGATACGAGAAGCCCATGATTCTATTGTTGTCTGACATAATGACATGTTTTCATAGCATAAGAGTCATTCACTGAATTTTCTTGTTGCTTATCATGTTCATTTCCTTTATTTTGAACATAGACAAAATATTTCGTTGTTTTTTAAGATATGAGTATATTTATATTATATATACATACATATATATATATAGGTAAACTAACTGGTGCACCATGGTGCCTGGGCACCATGAATCAGAAAAGGAAACCTGCACAGCAAACTAGGAAGTGATTTGTCTCTGTTTCTAATAATTGGAAATTGCATTCTCTCTCCTATTGATATTTGGAAAGTGATTTTCTCTCCTTTATACACCTATGATGCAATCTAGCACCCATGATGTAATTGTATGGTCATGATGTATGGTGCCCGGGCACCATGGTGCCCCAGTTGTGCTTCCTAGAGATGACCTTGGCCAAAGAAATAAAAACGTTACCAGAAAATGAAAAAGACGTCGCTAGGTGCTTAACGCTTGAGAGGGCACATGGCCAAATATTCCTTGCTAAGTGCTTAACTCTTGACATAATATTACCTCCATTTTTATTTACTTCACGTTCTGGGTTAAATGAAACTCAAATTTACTCAAGTTTGATCAATAATACTGGAAATAATATCGATTTCCATAATACCAAATGCATATAAGAAGAAAATATAGTTTGTGAGGAACAAATAGTACAGATAGATTTTACATATATTGTAGATGTTGATATCTTTTCTTAAATACCAGATCAAATTTTACAAAGTTTAACTTGACCAAAAACCTAGGATGCAAAGTAATTGTGAATGGAGGGAGTATTGGAAAAGTTAACACATACAACATATCTATGATAAGTTGAGTGGGTAGATATATATACAAGACACATATTTTATGGCCCTTGTAATGAATTTTCTTGCAACATTTATGACATATTTTCTGGTAATTCATATAAAGAAGACTAATATTTCATCTAATTATTATGCAGCCCGGTGGCAATTCTTCTTGAATATGTCAATATTCAATGCCACAAAGCAGAATTCCATGTGAAAACCCTATGCAGGCTTCCAGTTGATCTCTTTTCCCTAACACAACCGTTAGGTGATAGTATCATTTAGCGTGAACATTTTGCTGCTTGCAGCAACACCTGTACTGTCTTTTTTTAGGACTTACCTACCTGAACTATCATAAATTCAGCATGTTTATCAGCTCTTTGTAACATGTCAACATTCAGAAAAGGTAATCTCAGGACTATATCGCAATTGATAGTGTAATACATCACACTGCATGCAGTATGCTACGATATTGCGAACGGTCTGCACTACTGTTACCATTCAGGTGCATTCCTGCGGTGACGATGTCTCTTGTGGTGGTGGCGATGCCTCTTCCTTTCCCCTCTAGACTCGTCATCATTCCGGCGGTGTGTCCTCCGCCTGTTCCTATCCTTCATGTGCCTCTTCCTGTCGGAATCACTCTCGCTATCCTGATCTGAGCTCTCATGCTTCTTCCGCCTATATTTCTTCTTATCCTTGGTGCTGCTGCTCCTATGGCGGCTTGTCTTCTTGTCATTCTCCTCGGACTGCTTCCCCCGGCGACTCTTGGCACGGCCCCGCATAGCAATGATCATCTCCAGCATAGGATCAATATCCGAATCCGAGGAATCGCTGCCAATGTCGTCCTTGTCAGAGCCCTCTTCATCAGCGTCAGAGGCTTTATTCTTGGCTTCGGCGAACTTGGCCTGCGCCTCTGTCTCATTGCTGGGGGCCTGCAGGATGTCGTCTTCTATGCCGATCGTCTTCACGGAGAGGAATTTGCGGCACTTGAAGGTGAAGTGACCAAAACGACCGCACTTCTTGCAGGCGGCCCGGGTCTCGTCGGGGTTTGAGGCGATAGCAATGAGGTCCTGTAAGCCGGTGTAGGCGTTCAGGGAGGAGGCGGTGGCCCCGTTGGCGGCTGCGGCGCCGTTGGCGGAGACGGAGGAGGGGACCTGGTGCTTGTTCTCGGGAGCGTAGGGGTCGTAGCCGATGGCGCTCTGCCAGATGCCGTGCGTCTGCCACGCCCCGCTGCTGTGCACGCGGTTGTTCGCCGGCATGCGGACGCACCCCGCCGTCAACGGCATGTTGATCCGCTCGCCGGGTTAGGGTTAGGGCTTGGTAGGCGGGGAATTCTGGATCGTTTCTCTCGATCGAATTCTGGAGCGGATCGTCAGATAACTGTGTCAGCGTTTCACGGCGCCAGTTATAGTTTTGTTTGGCCTTTTCCTGTTGCAGCGGTATGGTCATACACCAATACGTGTTTTTTGGTTTCTGTTAAAAAAAAACGTGTTAGTTTTTTCCTTTCATCTTTTTTTTAAATATTTACAATAGTACTTGTTAACAGGCCCGTACTTTTTCGCCCCTTAAAACGCGACTAGAGGGCCCTGTATCCACTTTTCGCCGGCCGAAAACTCGAACGAGCTAGCAGAACCCGTATCCCCACCCCGTAAAACAGAAGCTCGTCCGAGTTTTCAACCCCTCAAAACAGGGTTTTTTGACAAATTGGATATTACAACCAACACAACATTCACATAAAATAAATGTTTTACATCACACAATAATCGTCATAATTATTACAATAATGTTTTTCGGAAATGTCAACAAATGTTCTAATGGAAGAATTAAACAAATAACAAATGTTTCACACATACAAGAATAGGAAATGAATGTTTCACACATACAACAATGGGAAATTAATGTAATAACTCATTGGCCATGCAATTGCCAATGGTGATCAATCAGATCTTGGGTGAGCTGGTGATGAGTCTCGGCATTTTCAATGCCTCGATGAGCTGCAAGAAAAGCTTCAATCCGATCAGGGTTCCTCTCGGGCTGCACTCGGGTGCCAACATTGTCATAGAAACATGGCAAGTTCAAACCTCTTTCATCTTCAATGATCATGTTGTGAAGAATCACACAACATGTCATGACATCAACAAGAGTTTCCTTGTCCCAAAACCTTGCAGGACCCCGGACAATTGCAAACTTTGCTTGCAAAACACCAAAAGCTCTCTCAATATCCTTGCGGCATGCCTCTTGATTTTTGGTGAAGCAAGCTTCCTTTCTTGTCAAAGCCTTGTCCTTTTTCTCTTTTATGGACTTGACAAGGGTTGCATAGTTAGGGTAAATACCATCTGTGAGATAGTACCCCATGTTGTACTCATTATTCATAACTTTGTAGTTACAAGTTGGTGCTTCACCCCTAACTAGTCTTGCAAACAAAGGGGATCTATTCAAGACGTTGATGTCGTTGAGTGTCCCCGGCAGTCCAAAAAAAGCATGCCAAATCCATAAGTCTTGAGAGGCCACAGCTTCAAGAACAATGGTAGCATCACGGCTTTTGCCACAATACATTCCATGCCATGCTTTTGGACAATTTTTCCATGTCCAATGCATGCAATCCAAACTACCAAGCATCCCCGGCCACCCCCTCTTTTCATTGATCTCCATGAGCCTTTTTGTATCTTCCTCATTTGGAGCTCGGAGATACGTCTCTCCATACAACTTGATCACCATCTTGGCAAACATACGCACGCAATCCGTGGTTGTTTGCACACCAATGCAAAGGTACTCATCGGTATAAACTGTTGGTATATGATACGTCTCCGACGTATCGATAATTTCTTATGTTCCATGCTACATTATTGATGATATCTACATGTTTTATACACATTATATGTCGTATTTACGCATTTTCCGGCACTAACCTATTAACAAGATGCCGAAGAGCCAGTTGCTGTTTTCTGCTATTTTGGTTTCAGAAATCCTAGTAAGGAAATATTCTCGGAATTGGAAATCAACGCCCAGGGTCCTATTTTTGCACGAAGCTTCCATAAGACCGAAGGGGAAAGGAAGTGGGGCCACGAGGCGCCGCCACAACAAGGCGGCGCGGCCCAGCCCTTGGCCGCGCGGCCCTGGTGTGTGGGGCCCTCGTGTGTCCCCCCGCGTTGCCCTTCCGCCTACTTAAAGTCTTCGTCGCGAAACCCTCTGTACCGAGAGCCACGATACGGAAAACCTTCCAGAGACGCGCCGCCGCGTCCCATCTCGGGGGATTCAGAGATCGCCTCGGCACCGGAGAGGGGAATCATCTCCCGGAGGACTCTTCATCGCCGTGATCGCCTCCGGAGTGATGAGTGAGTAGTTCACCCCTGGACTATGGGTCCATAGCAGTAGCTAGATGGTCGTCTTCTCCTAATTGTGCTTCATTGTTGGATCTTGTGAGCTGCCTAACATGATCAAGATCATCTATCGTAATACTATATGTTGTGTTTGTCGGGATCCGATGGATAGAGAATACTATGTTATGTTAATTATCAATCTATTACCTATGTGTTGTTTATGATCTTGCATGCTCTCCGTTATTAGTAGAGGCTCTGGCCAAGTTTTTGCTCTTAACTCCAAGAGGGAGTATTTATGCTCGATAGTGGGTTCATGCCTCCATTGATATCTGGGACAGTGACAGAAAGTTCTAAGGTTGTGGATGTGTTGTTGCCACTAGGGATAAAACATTGATGCTATGTCTAAGGATGTAGTTGTTGATTACATTACGCACCATACTTAATGCAATTGTCTGTTGCTTGCAACTTAATACTGGAAGGGGTTCGGATGATAACCTGAAGGTGGACTTTTTAGGCATAGATGCATGCTGGATGGCGGTCTATGTACTTTGTCGTAATGCCCAATTAAATCTCACTATATTTATCATATCATGTATATGCATTGTTATGCCCTTTTCTATTTGTCAATTGCCCGACTGTAATTAGTTCACCCAACATGCTTTTATCTTATTGGAGAGACACCTCTAGTGAACTGTGGACCCCGGTCCTATTCTTTACATCGCATACAATCTACTGCAATACTTGTTTTACTGTTTTCTTCGCAAACAATCATCTTCCACACAATACGGTTAATCCTTTGTTACAAGCCGGTGAGATTGACAACCTCACTTTCGTTGGGGCAAAGTACTTTGGTTGTGTTGTGCAGGTTCCACGTTGGCGCCGGAATCCCTGGTGTTGCGCCGCATCACATTTCGCCACCATCAACCTTCAACGTGCTTCTTGGCTCCTCCTGGTTCGATTAAACCTTGGTTTCTTTCTGAGGGAAAACTTGCCACTGTGCGCATCATACCTTCCTCTTGGGGTTCCCAACGGACGTGTACATCTACGCGCATCAGTATACCGTATGCAATAACCCTCATGGCGGCATTTTTTTTTTGATATGGGCTAAATCCCATTACTTGGGCAGCATTTCTTCTTTGCTTGAAATAATCGCAATTTGCCTCGCAATCTTTGACGATTCTCTCGAACAAAGTCCTACGCATTCGATACGTCTACGGAAGAGGCGGGGAGGATAGGTCGGTTCCTCGGCAAAGTAATCTTGCATCAGATGTTCGTGGCCGAGTGCGCGGTTCCGCGGAATGCACATACGCCCCATCACGGATCCCTTCCGCTGATCCAGCAGCTTGGCGCGGTCCTCCAGTTGCTTCATGCCGAACAGGAGCAGCATCGTCTCCGTCTCGTCGTCGTTGAGCAACTCGTCGATGTCCGAATCATCGGAATCCGATGAGGACCAATCGGTCGACGTCGCGTCCAAATCCGCCATGTGCACATCCTCCGACGCCATCTACCACGGTATAGCATACATCAGCCGCGAACACGGCCATTTTATCGGCGAGAAGGAAGAAGAACGCGGCGGAATACTCACCGGCGAAAACGGCGGAGAAGACCGCGGCGGGGGTGCGGCGGCGCGCGCGGAGGGACGCGGATCTTCGGCGGGGGTGCGGCGGAGGTGCGGCGGGCGTCGACGCAGCTCGGCGCGGCTCGGCGGGCGGCGGAGGGGCGCGGATCTGACGGATTCCGGCGGCGGCGCGCGGGTGGCTGCGGCGGCGCGCGGGGGAAAACGGGTGGGGGGAACTGAAATGTCCGCGCGCGCTTTCGGAAATGGGATACTGGTTTCGCCCTCTATTCCCCCTCCCACCCCGCACAAGTAGGGGGCGAAAGCCCGCCCCGTAATCAAAAACAGCAAAAATCGATGCGGGGGCCGGTTTTACGGGGTGTGCTAGACGGCCGGGTAGAGCCGAAACCCGTATAACGGCGGTTATTATACGGGTTTGCCCCTTTTAAGGGGTCTGTTAGACATGCTCTAAGGCCCACTTCTTTTCGACTTGTATAGTGGCTTATGGGAGAAGCTTCTTCCTACCGGCTTCTCCCAGAAGCTCGGATTTCAAATTTGGTTGGGCTTAGACTCGAGTTTAGATCAAACTAGATTATACGCCAAAACAAATTTAGAATTAGGGCTTCTAGAAACTGGTTGGGAGAAGCTTCTCCCATCTAGCTACAAGGCTTAAAATAATTCTCCAAATACGTCTTTGTAAGGTGAAGAATTCGTGATTTGAGGCCGACGAAAACGTCCGTAGATCAGATACGCTAAACAAAAACTAAATTTTAAAAAAATAATACAGGAGACAAAACATGCATTTCACACTAGTAGAAAAAGAGGCTTCCGTCCAGCCCCATTAGTCGCCAAAATATAAGAACCGCGACCAATGGGGTCTTTAGTCGCGGTTCGGGAGGCGAACCGCGACTAAAGACCTGGGCCCAGCGCGCTCGGTGGCCAGGGTGGACGGAGGGGCTTTAGTCGCGGTTGGCCAGGCCAACCGCGACTAAATGTCCTCGAGCCTGGCCCGAAGGCCTTCAGTCGCGGTTAGCCAGGCCAACCGGGACTAAAGGCCAATCCCTATAAAAGGGCCTCAGCTCACTGCACTTAGCCATTTGGTGCCACTTCTCTTCACAAACTTCACAAGGGGGTGTTAGGTTTGCTTTTGGTTCCTCTTATGCACACAAGGTGTTTGATGAAATGCCCCAAGAGCATGAAACAAACATGATATGAAGTGTCGGAGCCACACTTGAGCTTCCTCATTTATTTTTTCCTCCTCGATCGCGGTTAGCAACTTGAACCTTTCATGTGTCATTGATAAAATATGCATGTGTGTAGTTCATTGTTTAATTTATATTATTTGTAGCTAGTTAGTTTAACAAATGCATGATGGTTAATTATATACTTTATATTATAATAATGCAGATGAATCGGCAATGGATGTACGCTAACCGACTCTCCGGCGAATTCACTACGGGTTTGAAAGATTTCCTCGTAGTGGCTAATGCGAACAAGCAGGGGGGTTTTGTTATCTGTCCATGTGTTGGCTGTAAGAATCAGAAGGGTTACTCTTCCTCAAGAGAAGTTCACCTGCACCTGATTCGGCATGGTTTCATGCCAAGCTATAATTGTTGGACCAAGCATGGAGAAAGAGGGGTTATAATGGAAGAAGATGAAGAAGGGGATGATATCATCGATGACAACTATCTTGATCATTTCGGTGATACTTTCATGGAGGATGCTGAAGGTGGGGAAGGTGAAGGGGAAGGTGATCAAGAAGAGTGATGACCCACAAGTATAGAGGGTGTATCGTAGTATCTTCGATAAGTAAGAATGTCGATCCCAACGAGGAGCAGAAGGTGTTGGCAGCAGTTTCGATGAAGGATTCACTGTAAATGCTCACAGACAAGTATTCAGGGGGTTTTGATATTGCAGATAAATAAAGTACAAGTAAATAAAATGCGAGAGAAATAATTGCAGCGAGTGGCCCAATCCTTTTTAGCACAAAGGACAAGCCGGTTTGTTTACTTATAATGACCAAACGTTCCTGAGGACACATGGGAATTTTAGTCTAGTGCTTTCGCTTCATGTAGCTAAATAATCTTCATTGTTTTGATAAGTGTTGTGTGGGTGAACCTATGCTAATGCACCGCCCTTCCTAGGACTAATACATACTTGTGATTATACCCCTTGCAAGCATCCCCAACTACAAGAAAGTAATTAAGATAAATCTAACCACAGCCTTAAACTCTGAGATCCTGCGATCCCTCCTGCATCGATATACTAACGGGGCTTAGGTTTCTCACTCCGGCAACCCCGCAATTAGCAACCGAATACAAGATGCACTCCCCTAGGCCCATAAATGGTGAAGTGTCGTGTAGTCGACGTTCACACGACACCACTAGAAGAATGACACCACAACTTAAATATCATAACATTGAATATTACTCAACCATAATTCACTACTAGCATTTAGACTTCACCCATGTCCTCAAGAACTAAACGAACTACTCACGAGACATCATATGGAATACAATCAGAGGTGATATGATGATGAATAACAATCTGAACATAAACCTTGGTTCAATGGTTTCACTCAATAGCATCTACAACAAGTATAGAATAACACCGGGAGAGTTTCCCCTATCAAACAATCAAGATTTAACCCGAATTGCTACAGCGGTGACGAGGTGCAGCGGTGGTGATGGCGGTGTAGATGGTGGAGATGATGATGATGATGATGGAGATGATGTCCCGCTCGATGACGATGGCGATGGCGTCGATTTCCCCCTCCGGGAGGGAATTTCCTTCCTGCCCGCCGGAGAGCTCTTTCTCTCTGGTGTTCTCCGCCCCGCGAGGCGGCTGTAACCCTTCGTGAGGTCCTCTCGTGGCTTAGGTTTTCGGGACGAAGGAGTACGCGAAGAAAAGGAGGCGAAAGGGTGTGGGGCCCCCAGAGCACAGGGTGCGCGGCCAGGCCTGGGCCGCGCCGCCTGTGGTCTGGGCCCAGTGGCTCCTCTGCTCCCCCTTTTGGCTCCCTCCGTCATCGGGAAAAATAGGAATTTACGTGAAATTCCCTTCCACATTGATCTTCCGAAATATTGCGTTCGACGGTGCTTTTTCCAGCAGAATCCTGGCTCCGGTGCTTGATCCTCCAATGATGATGAAACATGCAAAATAGATGAAATAACATAAGTATTGTGTCCCAATATGAAATATATCAATGAATAACAGCAAATTATGATACAAAATAGTGATGCAAATTGGACGTATCAACTCCCCCCAAGCTTAGACCTCGCTTGTCCCCAAGCGAAACTGAGCTCGATAAACAAGACCACATGTTTATGGAGTGAAGAGTCGATAAATAAAATACGGACAAGAAGCATCATATTCATTCACACAAGACATTCTAGTAAACAACTTCCTCATATAACTCATCTTGAAATAGGTAAAGAGAAATCACAAGTAAAGGTGCATAAGAAATCATAGTTGGTGATGGCAAACTTTGTTCTTGGTCAGAGAACTACTAACGGATTGTACTTCTAAGCAAAGCTTTCATATTAGAATTTATAGCTGAGCCTTCATATTTAAGCATGACAATCTCTTCATAATCATTGATAACTTCAAAGTCATATTCATTCAGATAAAATTGGTACTAAACAAGAAAGTATAAAAGACATGATTAACTGAATCATAGCATAAATGATTGGTTCACAACAACTCAATTTCTTGCTTGAGATAGAGAGAAATAGGTTTACTGACTCAACATAAAAGTAAAAGACAGGCCCTTCGCAGAGGGAAGCAGGGATTAAATCATGTGCTAGAGCTTTTCAAGTTTTGAAATCATATAAAGAGAATAAAAGTAAGATTTTGAGCGGTGTTTGTTGTTGTCAACGAATGGTAGCGGGTACTCTAACCCCCTTGCCAAACGAACCTTCAAAGAGCGGCTCCCATGAGGGACGGCATCTCTACCAGCAAGGTAGATCATCCCCCTTCTCTTTTGTTTACACATGTATTTTAGTTTTATTATGGGTGACACTCCCCCCAACCTTGGCTTTCTCAATCCATGGCTAACCGAATCCTCGGGTGCCTTCCAACATTCTCATACCATGGAGGAGTGTCTATTGCAAAATTAAGTTGCTTACTGATAAGTCAGAGCAAAACATGTGAAGAGAATTATTAATGAAAGTTATTAATTGGGGCTGGGAACCCCGTTGCCAGCTCTTATTGCAAAGTTATTGGATAAGCGGATGTGCCGCTAGTCCATTGTGAAAGTCCGCCCAACAAGATTGAAAGATGAAACACCACATACTTCCTCATGAGCTATAGAACATTGACACAAATAAGGAGTAGTAGTTTGAATAATTTAAAGGTAGCACATGAAGTATTTACTTGGAATGGCAGAAAATACCATGTAATAGGTAGGTATGGTGGACACAAATGGCATAGGTTTGGTCTAAGGTTATGGATGTATGAGAAGCATTCCCTCTCGATACAGGTCTTTGGCTAGCAAGGTTTGATAGCAAGCATAAAGGTTGAGGGAAACAAACAAATATACATATGATAGAAACAATCATGCATCTTTCTCATAAGCACAAGCAATTTTAACTTAGAATACTAAGCATAGAGATAATGGAGTAATGTATCTAAGTGTATTTCTCTCTTCTATTAAACATCAAGATGTTGTTGCTATTGACCAATGCTAAGTTTGCCAAAACCAAATAGATTTACTTGATGCTCCCAAAGTGATATTAATACTCATGTCAAGAGTAATCATATAATAGAGATTGCAAACTAAAATAAGATGTGAAAAAAGTAAATGATAAGACTTCTCATTAATATTCCATAACGATAACTCACACCAACGGATACATAGATAGCTAACTAAGAGAGATACTTCCACATTGCATACTATTCCATATGATAACTTCCCTACTCATGATATGACACTACTTGATAGTAAAAGATAAAGGTGGTGATGATGTGATACCGCGGCACTCCCCAAGCTTGGAACAAACCAAGGGGATGCCAATACCGATGATGAATTACTCCTTCGGTGATGGTGGCGATGAATTCCTGACAAGCTTCTCAATAAGCTCCTGGAGCTCGTCAATCCTGTATATGAGATTGCGAATCATCTCTGAATTGTGCTCGACGCGGTTAAGGAGTCTGTCCGACGGTGAGTCCCAACTCTTGGAGTTATTTCCCCACTCTTCAGCCTCAGGCTCCTTCTCTCCTGCAGTGTCAGAACGATTTATATCCCAATTACTTGGCAACACTACCTTGGGGGTCCTTTCAGTTTGACGATCGTAGATTAGATTGCGGTAAGGGTTGTAATGGCTCGGAGAAGATGTCCTTGGAGCCAAGTAATGACGTGGAACCGCTCCTCCGGTAGCGATTCGTGCACTCCTCTTGATGTTGGATGGACTTGATATCACGCCAATACTTGCGACGGTGGCTTGTTGGTGTTCCTGCGGAGCTTCCTCCACTTCTTCCTCATCCTCTCTTGCATCTTCTTTCTTCAGCTCCGGGTCTTGAATATTTTCCTTCAAAGGTTCCTTGTCCTTGTTGTTGGAGACCATGGTGCTTCTAAATCAAAACAAATCTGGCAGAAAACAGCTCGAAACAAAACACGACGAGAAAACGATATTACGGACCTCCAGGGGTCCGGGGGATTATATAGCAAATATTTTTACGACAAAAGGAAGGTTCCAGGTCGAAAGAGTCGGAAAGGGGCAACGAGGCGGCCAGACCATAGGTCGGCGCGGCCAGGGTGGGGCCCGCCGGCCTATGGTGGCACGCCCTCGCGCGTCTTTTCCACTCCGTTTCGATTCCGTAATTTTTCATATTTTCCAAAAACAGCAAAAATAATGTTCGGAAAGGTAAACGCGGACTTTTTATTACCTATACTGTTACCTATTCAAAGTCCAGTTCTGGCGGACTGTCAATTTGTCCTTTGATGAAAGCCTCCGGTGTTTCCACTTGAATAATATCAACATCCACATTATAAGAATCCCCCGAGATATAATGCTTGAGTCTTTGTCCATTCACCACTTGTGTGGCATTGCCTTGGAGAGAGCTAATTTTAATTGCTCCTGAACGATACACCTCCTCAACAACATATGGTCCTTCCCACTTCGAGAGTAATTTCCCTGCAAAGAATCTGAGACGAGACCGATACAATAGGACTTGATCTCCAACATTAAATTCTCTTTTGATGATCCTTCTATCATGCCATTTCTTAACTTTTTCTTTAAAGAGTTTAGCATTTTCATAAGTTTCACTTCTCCATTCATCTAGAGAACTTAATTGCAACAACCTCTTATTACCGGCTAATTTAGGATCTTTATTTAATTCTCTAACAGCCCAATAAGCTTTGTGCTCTAGTTCTAAAGGTAAATGACAAGCTTTTCCATAAACCATTTTATAAGGTGACATTCCCATAGGATTTTTATAAGCAGTTCTATAAGCCCATAATGCTTCTTTCAATTTGCTAGGCCAATTCTTTCTAGATTTATTAACGGTCTTACCTAAGATAGCTTTAATCTCTCTATTTGATAATTCTACTTGACCACTAGTTTGAGGGTGATAAGCAGAAGCAATTCTATGATTAATACCATACTTAGCAAGAGTTTTTCTAAAACCTCCATGAATAAAATGAGAACCTCCATCAGTCATAATATATCTAGGTACTCCAAATCTAGGAAATATAATATCTACAAGCATTTTTATAGAGGTCTCACCATCAGCACTTTTTGTAGGTATAGCTTCTACCCATTTAGTAACATAATCAACAGCGACAAGTATATGAGTGTTACCGTCTGAAGAAGGGAAAGGACCCATGAAGTCGAATCCCCAACAATCGAATGGTTCAATAACAAGAGTATAATTCATAGGCATTTCATTGCGTCTGGAGATATTACCAACTCTTTGACATTCATCACAAGATAAAATAAATTTCCTTGCATCTTTGAAGAGTGTTGGCCAATAAAAACCTGATTGTAGAACCTTTTGCGCGGTTCTATCTCCAGCGTGATGTCCTCCATAAACACTACCATGACATTTATTCAATATCTCCTGTTGTTCATATTCGGGAACACATCTTCGCATAATACCATCTACTCCTTCTTTATATAAGTGTGGGTCATCCCAAAAATAATGCCTCAAGTCATAAAAGAATTTCCTCCTTTGCTGAGCTGAAAAGGTTGGAGGCAAATACTTGAAACAATAAAGTTAGCATAATCTGCATACCAAGGGCTCTCTCGCGAGCTTACCTTTATTACAGCCAATTGTTCATTTGGAAAACTATCATTAACAGGAACAGGATCATAAGCAATATTTTCCAATCTAGACAAATTATCAGCAACAGGATTATCAGCACCTTTCCTATCTATAATATGTAAATCAAATTCTTGCAACAGAAGTACCCATCTAATAAGCCTTGGCTTAGCATCTTTCTTTGTCATAAGGTATCTAATTGCAGCATGATCAGTATGAATTGTAACTTTCGAATCAACAATATAGGGTCTAAACTTATCACAAGCAAAGACTACAGCTAACAATTCTTTTTCAGTTGTAGCATAATTTCTTTGAGCAGCATCAAGAGTCTTACTAGCATAATGAATAAGATTTAATTTTTTATCTACCCGCTGTCCAAGAACAGCGCCTACAGCAAAATCACTAGCATCACACATAATTTCAAAAGGCAAATTCCAATCAGGAGGTTCGACTACAGGAGCAGTTGTTAAGGCTTTCTTTAGAGTTTCAAAAGCTTCCTTACAATCATCATCAAAAACAAAAGGTACATCTTTTTGAAGAAGATTAGTAAGAGGCTTTGAAATTTTAGAGAAATCTTTAATAAATCTCCTATAAAACCCAGCATGACCAAGAACACTACGAATACCTTTAACATCCCTCGGATAGGGCATCTTCTCAATTGCTTCAACTTTAGCTCTATCAACTTCAATACCTCTCTCGAAATTTTATGTCCCAATACAATTCCTTCATTAACCATAAAGTGGCATTTCTCCCAATTAAGAACAAGGTTAGTTTCTTCACATCTCTGCAAAACTTTATCGAGGTTTCGCAAGCAATTATCAAAAGAATTCCCATAGATAGAAAAATCATCCATGAACACCTCTACAATACTTTCGCAAAAACCATGAAAAATAGCAGACATGCATCTTTGAAAAGTAGCAGGAGCATTACATAAACCAAAAGGCATACGCCTATAAGCATAAGTTCCATAAGGACAAGTAAACGTGTTTTTCTCTTGATCTTTAGCTTTAACAGCAATTTGTGAAAACCCAGAATAACCATCAAGAAAGCAAAAATGAGTATTTTTAGATAACCTTTCTAGCATTTGATCAATAAAGGGTAAAGGGTAATGATCTTTCTTAGTAACTTTATTAACTTTACGAAAATCAATGCACATTCTATAACCTACAACTATTCTTTGAGGAATAAGCTCATCATTATCATTAGGCACAACAGTCATTCCTCCTTTCTTAGGAACACAATGCACAGGACTAACCCATCTACTATCAGCAATAGGATATATAATACCAGCTTCAAGAAGTTTTAATACCTCGTTTCTTACCACTTCTTTCATCTTCGGAATTAGACGACGTTGATGTTCAACAACGGGCTTTGCATCTTCTTCCATATTAATAGCATGTTGGCAAATAGAAGGAGAAATCCCTTTCAAATCATCAAGAGTATAGCCAATAGCTCCTCGGTGTTTCTTCAATATTTCCAATAACCTTTCTTCCTCAATCTCTGAAAGCTTAGAACTAATAATAACAGGATATATTTTCTTATCATCAATATGAGCATATTTAAGATTATCAGGTAAAGGCTTTAAATCAAAAACAGGATCTTCCTTTGGTGGCGGTGTTGTACCCAAATCTTCCACCGGTAAATCATGCTTGAGAATAGGTTGGCGACGAAAAATTTCCTCAAGCTCATCTCTTTCTTTCCTAAAAGCTTCACTTTCACTATTCTCCAAATGTTGCTGCAAAGGATTATTAGGAACAAGAACAATAGATGCACATTGCTCCATTTTAAAATCATTACTAGGCAAGTCAGTTTTATAAGGAGTTTTGGTAAATTTAGAAAATTTAAATTCATAAGGTTCACCAGCAAATCTAGTCAAAATTTTCTCTTTCTTACAATCTATAATAGCTCCACAAGTATTTAGAAAAGGTCTACCAAAAATGATAGGACAATGATCACTAGCAGCAGAACCAAGTACCAAAAAGTCAGCAGGATATTTAATCTTACCACATAGAACTTCCACATCTCGAACAATACCAATTGGAGAAATAGTTTCTCTATTAGCCAAATGAATAACCACATCAATATCTTCAAGTTCACAAGAACCAATTTCGTGCATAATCTCCGTGTAAAGCTCATAAGGAATAGCACTAACACTTGCACCAATATCACATAAACCATAATAGCAATGATCACCAATTCTAACAGATAGCATAGGAACACTAACTTGTTTGGATTTATTAGGATGTGAAACAATATTAGAAGCATCTTCACAGAAAATAATATGACCATCCTCCACATTTTCAGTCACAAGATCTTTAACTATTGCAACAGCAGGTTCAATTTTAATTTGTTCTTCAGGTTCTTTAGGTTTCTTTTCACTTTTATTAACTGCACTAGATATGACAGAGTACTCCTTCATTTTAGCAGGGAAAGGAGTTTTTTCAATATAAGCTTCAGGAATAACATTATCAACAGTTTCAACCACTACACATTTGTTTACAGATGAATCAATTTTATCTTTATACGGTTCATGATACTTATCAAAATTCTTCTTAGGCAGTTCATAATGAGAGGCAAAAGCTTTATAAAGATTTGCAACAACTTGGGAATCAAGACCATATGTAGCACTCATATTACGAAATTTATCAGTATCCATAAAAGCTTCAATGCATTTATAATCATAAATTATACCTGATTCTCTATCTTTGTCGTTCTCCCATCCTTCGGTATTTTCTTGGATCCGATCAAGAAGGTCTCTTTTAAACTCTTCATTCTTGCGTGTAAATGATCCAGAACAAGAAGTATCCAGCAAGGTCTTGTCTTGAAAAGAAAGTCTTGCATAGAAATTATCAATAATAACATTACCAGAAGCTCATGAATGGGGCATTTGAGCATTAAAGACTTCAATCTCCCCCAAGCTTGGGCAATACTCTCTCCATCATGAGGCCAGAAATTATATATGCGGTTCCGATCTTTGTGAATTTCACTTGGAGGATAAAATTTGGAATAAAATAAAGGCACAATGTCCTCCCAATCAATAGAATCACCATTCTTCAGCAATTTATACCAGTGCGCCGCTTTACCAGACAGCGATATAGTGAATAGTTTCTTCCTAACTTCATTCATAGAAATACCTGCACATTTGAATAACCCGCATAATTCATGCAAAAACAGTAAATGATCACCGGGATGGACAGTTCCATCCCCTTCATAGCGGTTATCCATAACACGTTCAATAATTTTCATAGGTATTTTATATGGTACTACTTCCTCACCTGGCGCTTCATCCACTACCGTTGCAGTAGTAGTAGATTTCCCAAATAGAAATTGAAGAGAAGATCTCTCCATAATGATTTATAGCAGCAGGCAGAAATAAAATCAGCACAAACAGTAAATTTCCTTACCAATTCCGCTTACCAATAGCGCTTCACTCCCCGGCAACGGCGCCAGAAAATAGTCTTGATGACCCACAAGTATAGAGGGTGTATCGTAGTATCGTCGATAAGTAAGAATGTCGATCCCAACGAGGAGCAGAAGGTGTTGGCAGCAGTTTCGATGGGATTCACTGTAAATGCTCACAGACAAGTATTCAGGGGGTTTTGATATTGCAGATAAATAAAGTACAAGTAAATAAAATGCGAGAGAAATAATTGCAGCGAGTGGCCCAATCCTTTTAGCACAAAGGACAAGCCGGTTTGTTTACTTATAATGACCAAACGTTCCTGAGGACACATGGGAATTTTAGTCTAGTGCTTTCGCTTCATGTAGCTAAATAATCTTCATTGTTTTGATAAGTGTTGTGTGGGTGAACCTATGCTAATGCACCGCCCTTCCTAGGACTAATACATACTTGTGATTATACCCCTTGCAAGCATCCGCAACTACAAGAAAGTAATTAAGATAAATCTAACCACAGCCTTAAACTCTGAGATCCTGCGATCCCTCCTGCATCGATATACTAACGGGGGCTTAGGTTTCTGTCACTCCGGCAACCCCGCAATTAGCAACCGAATACAAGATGCACTCCCCTAGGCCCATAAATGGTGAAGTGTCGTGTAGTCGACGTTCACACGACACCACTAGAAGAATGACACCACAACTTAAATATCATAACATTGAATATTACTCAACCATAATTCACTACTAGCATTTAGACTTCACCCATGTCCTCAAGAACTAAACGAACTACTCATGAGACATCATATGGAATACAATCAGAGGTGATATGATGATGAATAACAATCTGAACATAAACCTTGGTTCAATGGTTTCACTCAATAGCATCTACAACAAGTATAGAATAACACCGGGAGAGTTTCCCCTATCAAACAATCAAGATTTAACCCGAATTGCTACAGCGGTGACGAGGTGCAGCGGTGGTGATGGCGGTGTAGATGGTGGAGATGATGATGATGATGATGGAGATGATGTCCCGCTCGATGACGATGGCGATGGCGTCGATTTCCCCCTCCGGGAGGGAATTTCCCAGCGGATTCCTGCCCGCCGGAGAGCTCTTTTCTCTGGTGTTCTCCGCCCCGCGGAGGCGGCTGTAACCCTTCGTGAGGTCCTCTGTAGCTTAGGTTTCGGGACGAAGGAGTACGCGAAGAAAAGGAGGCGAAAAGGGCTGTGGGCCCCCGAGAGCACAGGGTGGCGCGGCCAGGCCCTGGGCCGCGCCGCCTGTGGTCTGGGCCGTGGCTCCTCTCTGCTCCCCCTTTTGGCTCCCTCCGTCATCTGGAAAAATAGGAATTTACGTGAAATTCCCTTCCACAGTTGATCTTCCGAAATATTGCGTTCTGACGGTGCTTTTTCCAGCAGAATCCTGGCTCCGGTGCTTGATCCTCCAATGATGATGAAACATGCAAAATAGATGAAATAACATAAGTATTGTGTCCCAATATGAAATATATCAATGAATAACAGCAAATTATGATACAAAATAGTGATGCAAATTGGACGTATCAAAGAGGCACGTGATGAGCCCGCTGATGCTCTTGGTCGGACCATTGCTGATGCACGGAGACGCTGCAAAACTGAAAAGGAGAGGGAGAATTTGGATCACATGTTAGAGGATCACAAAAAGTCGTTGTACCCAGGATGCGATAATGGTCTGAAAAAGCTGGGCTGCACACTGGATTTGCTGAGATGGAAGGCACAAGAAGGTGTAGCTGACTCGGGATTTGAAAACTTGCTGAAAATGTTGAAGAATATGTTTCCAAAGAATAACGAGTTGCCCGCCAGTACGTACGAAGCAAAGAAGGTTGTCTGCCCTCTAGGTTTAGAGGTTCTGAAGATACATGCATGCATTAACGACTGCATCCTTGATGTCTACTCACGCTTCTTTTCCTGTAGACAGTGTTGGGCCTCCAAGAGCAGAGGTTTGTAGAACAGCAGCAAGTTTTCCCTTAAGTGGATCACCCAAGGTTTATCGAACTCGGGAGGAAGAGGTCAAAGATATCCCTCTCAAGCAACCCTGCGATCACAATGCAAGAAGTCTCTTGTGTCCCCAACACACCTAATACACTTGTCGGATGTATAGGTGCACTAGTTCGGCGAAGAGATAGTGAAATACAGGTGGTATGAATGTATAAGAGCAGTAATGGCACGAGAAAATAGCTTGATGCTACAACTGGCGTGTGGTTGATGGTGGTAATATTGCAGGTAGTACGGATGCAGTAAAACAGTAAACAAGCAGCGATTTCAGTATTTAGGAACAAGGCCTAGGGATTATACTTTCACTAGTGGACACTCTCTTGTTGGATGATGAACACCACTAATTGTGTAGGATTACACGAACCCTCAATGCCGGAGTTAACAAGCTCCACAATATTCGATATTCATGTTTAAATAACCTTAGAGTGCACGATAGATCAACACAACTAAACCAAGTACTAACATAGCATGCACACTGTCACCATCACACTATGAAGGAGGCATAGATCACATCAATACTATCATAGCAATAGTTAACTTCATAATCTACAAGAGATCACAATCATAACCTACGCCAAGTACTACAAGATGCACACACTGTCACCATTACACCGTGCAGGAGGAATAGAGTACTTCAATAACATCACTAGAGTAGCACATAGATGAATAGTGATACAAAACGCATTGCAATCATAAAGGGATATAAATAAGCACTTCAATATGCTATTCATAACAGTGAATAAGTATTCTGTGAAATATAGCCTAAGAGACCCACACGGTGCACACCCTGTACACACGTGGGACAAGGAGTCTCCGGAGATCACATAAGTAAAATCCACTTGACTAGCATAATGACATCTAGATTACAAGCATCATCATATGAATCTCAATCATGTAAGGCAGCTCATGAGATTATTGTATTGAAGTACATAGAGAGAGATTAACCACATAGCTACCGGTACAGCCCCGAGCCTCGATGGAGAACTACTCCCTCCTCATGGGAGACAGCAGCGTTGATGAAGATGGCGGTGGAGATGGCAGCGGTGTCGATGGAGAAGCCTTCCGGGGCACTTCCCCGTCCGGCGGCGTGCGAAAGAGACTCCTGTCCCCCAGATCTTGGCTTTGCGATGGCGGCGGCTCTGGAGCTTTTAAATGCCGTGGCTTTTTCGTATCGAAGATTTAGGTTGGGGGCTTCTTATAGGCGAAGAATCGATGTCGGTGGAGCCCTGGTGGGGCCACACCATAGGGGCGCGCCCAGGCCCTTGGCCGCGCCGCCTGTCCCCCCAGGCTCCCCTCAGTCTCTCTCGGGTGTTGGAAGCTCCCGGAAAAATAAGATCTTAGGCGTTGATTTCGTCCGATTCCGAGAATATTTCCTTACTAGGATTTCTGAAACCAAAAACAGAAAACAGGAACTGGCACTTCGGCATCTCGTCAATAGGTTAGTTCCGGAAAATGCATCAAAACGATATAAAGTGTGAACAAAACATGTAGGTATTGTCATAAAACAAGCATGGAACATCAGAAATTATAGATACGTTGGAGACATATCATCCTCTACCGCGGTGAATACGAGAATTTGAATGAATGCCCGGTATGCACTGCATTGCGTTATAAGATCAGAGGCGATGACCCTGGGATATGTTGAGGGCGAGAAACCCAGGAAGAGGGTTCCCGCCAAGGTGATGTGGTATGCTCCTATAATACCACGGTTGAAACGTCTGTTCAGGAACAAAGAGCATGCCAAGTTGTTGCGATGGCACAAAGAGGACCGTAAGTCGGACGGGGAGTTGAGACACCCCGCAGATGGAACGCAATGGAGAAAGATCGACAGAGAGTTTAAAGATTTTGCAGCTGACGCAAGGAACATAAGATTTGGTCTAAGTACAGATGGCATGAATCCTTTTGGCGAGCAGAGCTCCAGCCATAGCACTGGCCCGTGACTCTATGCATCTACAACCTTCCTCCTTGGTTGTGCATGAAGCGGAAGTTCATTATGATGCCAGTGCTCATCCAAGGTCCGAAGCAACCCGGCAACGACATCGATGTGTACCTAAGGCCATTAGTTGATGAACTTTTACAGTTGTGGGGCAGACCTGGTGTCCGTGTGTGGGATGAGCACAAAGAAGAGTAATTTGACCTACGAGCGTTGCTTTTCGTAACCATCAACGATTGGCCTGCTCTTAGTAACCTTTCGGGCAGACAAATAAGGGATACAATGCATGCACGCACTGCTTACATGAGACTGAAAGTGTGCATTTGCCAAATTGTAAGAAGAACGTGTACCTGGGGCATCGTCGATTTCTTCCCAAAAATCATAACGTAAGAAAGAAAGGCAAGCATTACAACGGCAAGGCAGATCACCGGCCGAAGCCTGCGGAACGCACTGGTGCTGAGGTATTTGATATGGTCAAGGATTTGAAAGTCATCTTTGGAAAGGGTCCTGCCGGACAATCAGTTCCGAAGGGAGCTGACGGGCACGCACCCATGTGGAAGAAGAAATCTATATTTTGGGAGCTAGAATATTGGAAAGTCCTAGATGTCCGCTCTGCAATCGACGTGATGCATGTTACGAAGAATATTTGCGTGAACCTGCTAAGCTTCTTGGGCGTGTATGGGAAGACAAATGATACAAAGGAAGCACGACAGGTGACATAGGCATCCCCAATGGGCCTGCCAAAGATGGTACCCGGGGTTTATTAAAGGCCCAGGACTCGAGGAATAAGAAGACTCGGAAGCCCATTTAGTGTTAAGGAAAGATAGTTTGTATTAGGAAAGATAGAGATTTGTAATCTTACGGGTTGGGTACGAAACCCTCCCGAACTCTGTAACTTGTGTATTACGAAACCCTCGGCTCCACCCTCTATATAAGGGAGTCGAGGGACGAGGATCGAATCTATTGTCAACAGAACCCTGGTTTTCATAATCGTCGAGTACTTTTCGGCTGAAACCTTCGAGATCTACTTGCCCTCTACTTCTAACAAAACCCTAGTCTATGATCTGTAGGCATTGACAAATTAATCCTTTGTCAATGGCGCCGTCTGTAGGAATTAGAGGTTGCAAGGAGCTGATCTCGATGGCACGTCCAGAATCGTCGACTTCGTCGGTGGCTAGCAATGCGATGGATCGAGGTAAACGGGAAAAAACTGATCTAGTCGATTTTATTCCTCACCCGCCCTCCCGTGTGGATGCATGTGCCTATCTGGAGGAGCCCATCGTCATGACGTTCGGAGAATTCCGATTTGGCGTCAACAAGGAAGGATCTTACCGTCTCGAAGTTCCGATCTCGTCGGAATTTTCAGCGGTCGATTCGACTTTTCGTCGAGTGACGAGGAGTTTTCGTCGCCACGCTTCGTCGACACCAAGGCAAACGGAAAGCTCGTCAAGATCTTCAGCGATACATCTTTCGAGTCGTCTGCGGACTCCGTTATAAGCAGCGACTCCGATAGCGTCGACAGCTTCAACTTCATCGACAAGTCTGTTGCTCTTGGAAAGGTCTTCACCAATCTTTACGATGGTGTCACCTATCCTGATAAAAATCAATGCTCAAAATATCATCAGATCTATGCGATAGAAGAAGCAGGACGATCAGAACCAGAAACGTCAGAGGCTTTCGATGATTTGGGAAATCCATACATCGATCCCGCTGATCTCAGAAAAGGCTTAGGCACTAAATATGTGGGTCCTCAACTCGCGCAAGAGTTCAACTCCCGCGAGCAGCATGGGATAGGGCAGCAAAAGCCATGGATGGTTCAGAACCAATGACCACCACTGCTACTGTACAAGAACTACAAGCATACCAATATAGACTTGCTCGGGTAAGTAGAGAGCTGGAAAAACAGACAACATCCTTGAATAGGAGAAAAGAGGCAGCTTCCGCGTCCAGCAGGCGTCGAGCAGAGCTCAGACAATCGAAACTTCGGAGATAGCCATAGAGAGGCTCGAAGGAGAATGAGATCTCGGTTGCAAAACATACCTGAAGAAGAGGAAACATAATTCAAAATCTCGATATGTCCTTCATGTCGATTGATACAAGGGGAAATATCATCCCGAAAACACCAGAAGCAGGTTATATGGCAACGCAAGCTTACATCCTCGCGTCCAGACCACCTCCTGGAGACCCGAGAGAACCATTGTTCAATATGGCAATGGCTGGAGTAGGAGTTATGGGAACAGCGTTCGCAGCCACGCCTCCCGAAGCAAATCCTCGGCAAAATAGTCCACGACCCACCACAACGGTGCAAGACCCACCAAGAACAAGTGGAGCAAGAGACACATCAGTTCAAGTAAGGGTGGACAGAGCAAGACAAGAAAGAAGAGAACGTCAGCACTCACCAGAAGTTGCCGACGAAGATATGTGTGGACTCCGTGCTTTACGAGAAGAGTTCGAAAAACTCGAGTCCCAAAAGGGTTCAAGTTACCCGAGAATTTCAAGAAATTCGACGGCCTGCAGGACCCGAGGATTGGCTCGTTGATTATCTCGAGATGGTGAAGCTGGTAGGAGGAACCAGAGCAACAGCTATGCAAAGTATCCAAGTTCACTTGAGTGGTGCCGCAAGATCTTGGATAAAGAAACTTCCCCCAGGCTCCATCGACAGCTGGGATAATTTCGAGGACATCTTCGTGAGAAATTTCCGATCCACATGCAAAAAACCTGCATCATTGGAAGAGTTGAGGGCATGTCGACAGAAACACGATGAGTCGATGAGGAAATATATACAGAGGTGGAATATCATTAAAAACTCGGCAGAGGATATATCTGACGAGAGAGCAATAGACGCGTTCGTGGCAGGAATTCGGCGGGGAGACTTCGTCGAAGACTTAGGGAGAACTAACCCTAAGACAATATCAGTGATGGAGATAGCCAACAAGTGGGCAGATGGAGAAGACGCGATATATAACAAGCGACACAGGTCGCCAGAAGAGGATCGCGGTCGAAATTTTCAAAATAGAAGGCGATTTTCTCGCCAGTTCTACAATAACGACGCTCCTGGACATATATCGGCTGGTTTCCGGGGAAATCCTGGAGGGAATAGCCGAGATGACTATCAAAGGAGTAATGATCAACAAGGCGACAATAGAGGTGATTCTCGCGGCAACAGGCAAAATAGCGGACCAAGGTTTCAAAGACCTTATGTGTCCCCCGAGGAAATGATGAACGGTCCGTGTCAAATGCATTTTTATCTCGACAACAACGGAAAGAGGCAGTCAGGACATCTCCAGAAAGACTGAAATTTTCAGGCAATGTTGCGAGCCGCAGGAATTGCAAATGCCCAAGCAATGAATAGAAACCCCCAGGGGCCAAGAAGTGAGATCCACCTTCCACCTCCTCCCGCAATCACGGACGAAAATCGGCACCAGCTCAGAATAGCGGCAGCACCACACCCACCACCGTATGTTGATCCTAATTCCAACGGTGCGGTCTCGATGATTCAGAAAGCTAGGCCATCCAACAGGGCGCAGAAGGTAATCTCACGACAAGTGTTCATGGCAGAGAAGATGCCTCCACCAACAGTCGAGTACTTAAATTGGTCGGGGCAAGACATTGGCTTCACAATCGCGGATCATCCGCAGCAAGTTCCTCGACCAGGACAATCGGCACTTATCTTACCCGCAGTAATTGCTGGTTTCGACGTGTCGAGAGTTTTCATAGATGGCGGCAGCAGCTTAAACCTTATGTATGCAGATACATTGAGGAAAATGAACATATCCCTGGCAAACCTGAAACCAACCGATACACGTTTCCATGGGATCACACCAGAGAAGCCAAGTTATCCGTTGGGCAAGATCAATCTCGACGTTCAGTTTGGAACCCGAGAAAATTACAGGATAGAGAATTTGGAGTTCGAAGTTGTGGATTTCCCGTCGCAATATCACGCTCTGTTGGGACGACCAGCATATGCCAGGTTTATGGCAGTGCCACACTATACGTACCTGTTGTGGAGGTTGCCCGGGCCCAAGGGACCTATCACAATCAAGGGAAGTTTCGCGTTATCGATAAGTGCGACAAGGATTTTCATCGACTGTCAGAAACTTTCGGGATGCAAGCAGAATATATGGCGCCAAGGCTCACTGATTATGATGTGAGGCAGGGAGGTCTCTCAGGGAGCCAACCTTCAACACCGCTAAGGATTCGAAAGAGGTGCAGATCCACCCGACGGACCCAAAGAAAACGACATCCATTGCAACAAACATGGATATCGCATAGGAAAGCGCGCTTGTCGAGTTCCTCCGTGAGCACTGGAAAATCTTCGCATGGTGTCCAGCTGACATGCCAGGAGTACCCAGGGAACTTGCCGAGCACCACCTCAATTTAGATCCTCTCGCGAGACCAATCAAGCAACCTTTGCGGCGTTTTTCGGAACCAAACCGTAAAGCTATGTTATCAGAAATAGATCGACTCAAAGATGCTGGTTTTATCAAAGAAATATCTAGAGAAGCCATGTGGGTAGCTAACCCAGTGATGGTGCCGAAGAAACACACGAAAGTCCTTCGCATGTGTGTCAACTTTACGTGTCTCTGTTGGAGATATGCCCAAGAGGCAATAATAAAATGGTTATTATAATATATCTTTGTGTTTATGATAATGTTTGCATACCATGCTATAATTGTATTAACCGAAACATTGATACATGTGTGTTATGTAAACAACAAGGAGTCCCTAGTAAGCCTCTTGTATAACTAGCTTGTTGATTAATAGATGATCATAGTTTCATGATCATGAACATTGGATGTTATTAATAACAAGGTTATGTCATTATGTGAATGATGTAATGGACACACCCAATTAAGCGTAGCATAAGATCACGTCATTAAGTTCATTTGCTATAAGCTTTCGATACATAGTTACCTAGTCCTTCGACCATGAGATCATATAAATCACTTATACCGGAAGGGTACTTTGATTACATCAAACGCCACTGCGTAAATGGGTGGTTATAAAGGTGGGATTAGGTATTCGGAAAGTATGAGTTGAGGCATATGGATCAACAGTGGGATTTGTCCATCCCGATGACGGATAGATATACTCTGGGCCCTCTCGGTGGAATGTCGTCTAATTAGCTTGCAAGCATATGAATGGTTCATAAGAGATGACATATCACGGTACGAGTAAAGAGTACTTGTCAGGAGACGAGGTTGAACGAGGTATAGAGATACCGATGATCAAACCTCGGACAAGTAAAATATCGCGTGACAAAGGGAATCGGTATCGTATGTAAATGGTTCAATCGATCACTAAGTCATCGTTGAATATGTGGGAGCCATTATGGATCTCCAGGTCCCGCTATTGGTTATTGGTCGGAGAGAAGTCTCAACCATGTCTGCATAGTTCACGAACCGTAGGGTGACACACTTAAGGTTTGATGTCGTTTAAGTAGATATGGAATATGGAATGGAGTTCGAAGTTTTGTTCGGAGTCTCGGATGGGATCCAGGACATCACGAGGAGGTCCGGAATGGTCCGGAGAATAAGATTCATATATGGGAAGTCATTTTCCGGGGTTCGGAAAAAGTCCGGTGTTTTGACCGGAGCTTCTAGAAGGTTCTAGAAGGACCGGAATAGTCCGGAATATTATGGAAGGTTCCGGAAGTGTCCGGGACGACCCGGGATGTCTAAGGAAGTCCGGAGGGTTCCATAATAGGTGCAACCACGTTGCCTTAAGGGAAAAGGAGTCTTTCCTTAATGCAATTTCGGAATTGGCAAAAGAGTCCGAGTAGGACTAGGTTTTCGGAACCGGAAACCTATCGGAACTCAGTCAAACTTGGGGGCAGGTTTTTGGACGACCCAAGGGGCTTGGCCACCTATTTAAAGAGGCCAAGGGGCACCCCAAGGGCACCACAAGTCGCAGCCCTAGCTCCCCAAGTCGCAGCACCACCCTGCGCCCAAACCCTAGCTATTCCCTCCTCCTTCTTCTCCCGCAGCGCTTGCGGCGAAGCCCTGTCGGAGATCTCCACCACCACCGTCACCACGCCGTCGTGCTGGCGGGATTCCGAGGAGGATCTACTACTTCCGCTGCCCGCTGGAACGGGGAGGAGGACGTCGTCTTCATCAACACCGAACGTGTGACCGAGTACGGAGGTGCTGCCCGATTGTGGCACCGTCAAGTTCTTCTACGCGCTTTTGCAAGCGGTCAAGATCTTCTACGCGCTTTTGCAAGCGGCAAGTGATCGACTACATCCACCACGAGATCTAATCTCGTTAGGCTTTGGAAATCTTCGAGGGTTAGTCTCATGATCTTCTTGTTGCTACCATCTACTAGATTAGATCTTGGCTTGTGTTTTCGTTCTTGCGGTAGGAAATTTTTTGTTTTCTATGCTACGAATCCCATCAGTGGTATCAGAGCCGTGTCTATGCATAGATTGGTTGCACGAGTAGAACACAATTGTTTTGTGGGCGTTGATGCTTTTGTTGTCTTTAGTTCGTGTACTTTGCATCTTGCGGCATAGTGGGATGAAGCGGCCCGGGCTAACTTTACATGACCGCGTTCATGAGACTTGCTCCACGTTCGACATGCAACTTGTATTGCATAAGTGGCTTTGCGGGTGTCTGTCTCTCCCACTATAGTGAAGATCCAATTTACTCTTTCTATTGACAACACTAGTATCACCGTTGTGGTTCATGTTCGTAGGTAGATTGGATCTTACTCGAAAACCCTAAACCACGTAAAATATGCAAACCAAATTAGAGGCGTCTAACTTGTTTTTGCAGGGTTTGGTGATGTGATATGGCCATGATGTGATGATGAATATGTATGAGATGATCATTATTGTATTGTGGCAACCGGCAGGAGCCTTATGGTTGTCTTTATATTTCATGTTGTAGTATTATTTCAAAGTAGTTGTAATAGTTGCTACACACGGTGAACAACCATGAAGACGGCGCCATGGACCTTGACGCTACGCCGACGATGATGGAGATCATGCCCGTTGATGATGGAGATCATGTGTGCTTTGGAGATGAAGATCAAAGTGCAAAGACTAAAGGGCCATATCATATCACATGAATTGCATGTGATGTTAATCCTTTATGCATCTTATTTTGCTTAGATCGCGACGGTAGCATTATAAGATGATCCCTCACATTAATATCAAGATAATAAAGTGTTCTCCCCTCGTATGCACCGTTGCTACAGTTCGTCGTTTCGAAGCATCTCGTGATGATCGGATGTGATAGACTCAACGTTCACATACAACGGGTGTAAGCCATGTTTGCACACGCGGAATACTTGGGTTTGCTTGACGAGCCTAGCATGTACAGACATGGCCTCGGGACAACGGAAACCGAAAGGTTGAACACGAGTCATATGGATGATATGATCAACATGTTGATGTTCACCATTGAAGCTACATCATCTCACGTGATGATCGGTTTTGGTGTAGTGGATGTGGATCGTGTACCACTTAACAACTATGAGGGATGTTGTATTAAGTGGGAGTTCATTAGTAATTAGATTAAAACTTGAACTAATTATCATGAACATAGTCTGAATAGTATTTTGAATTAAATTTGTAGAATTGGCATCCGTTTTCTACCATGCGTTAGTCTTGTAATTGAGATTGAAATACTGTTAAATCTGACAAGTAACTTTACGGACTGGTACCGTATTGTTAAAGAATCAAAAATTGATTAAGTCCTATTGCAAACTTTTAGTAAACCTCACTTTATTGATTCAAAGAACAATGGTTTCAATTAGTACCTAAAGTCATCTTGTCTCCATGAAACTCGAAGTTCAAATCTGTTTGAAATTAAAGTAAGGAGCTGGAAATTTTGTTTTCAGAAATAAGCGAGGTATAAGATATATGTGATATCTAAGACCTTATTGCAAGGTGATAGAATATAATTTGGTGAGAGTACATAAACTCATAAGTTTTATGGGAATGTACGAAGGTTGAAGACGCCAGGCGTCCCAATCCTCCAACTATTGGGGCACTAATAATATTCGCATATCCATGAAGTGATCATCCTTAGTATGCACCGTTGCTAAGACTCGTCGTTTCGAAGCATCTCGTGATGATCGGGTGTTATAGATTTCACGAGTGCATACAACGGGTGCAAGCCAGATTTGCACATGCGAATACTAAGGTTAAACTTTACGAGCCTAGTATGTACAGACATGGTCTCGGAAAGTCGTCATGATATGATGGATAAAATTATGAGTGAAATTGTTCATCATATTACAAAGTTACTAATAGTGAAATCTAGAACACTTGTCATATGATGATCAACTTCAAAGAAAGAACCTCAAGGTTATTGGTATTTGACCAATGGACCTAGAAGTTATTGAAGGTGAAGTGTTTTCTGAGAATGAGGAAAACTAAAAGAGAAACTACAAAAGATATTTTGGCAGAAAGAAAGAAAAGACTAGAAAGTCTAGCTCAGGTGTATATAAATGATATACATGTTATGGATGTATTCCTTGTTTGGTCACATAATGAAATTCTTGGGTATTTGTACCAGATTGGTTAGTATGAGATGTCATACAATACAACGCAATACAAGAATACGATGGCCTAAGTGACTGATAAGGAATATGGTAATAATGCACGTCTGGAACATAATAAAGTGTTATTATGTTTGTCGTTGGCATTCTACCTAACCCTTAGAATTTATAATAAAGAACTTAATAAATTGTTATTTTGCTCTAGTCAAATGAAAACAATGAGTTGTTCAAATTATGACATTACTCCATGTACGATGGATAAGTTATTATAAATCTTAATGGTGAAACACACATACATAACACTGACGCTAAAATGCCATAAGGCAAATGATTTGAATTCCACTTATTTGTGGAACCGCCATTTAGGTCATGTTAGAGAGGAACGCATGAAGGAACTCCATGCAAATGGATTTTTGGAGTCATTTGATTTTTGAATCATTTGGCGCTTGCAAATCTTTTCTAAAAGAGAATGACTTAAATACCGTTCATAGGCCAAAAGTTGAACGGGCAACTAACTTAGTGGAAACATACATGATGATGTATGTGGTTCACTGGGCATAGTTGTGTGCGGGAGATTCTTCTACTTCATGAAAACTTCCAACAATGAATTGAGTATATATTTGTGGATATATTCGATAAGGAAGAAGTTTGAAACATTTGAATGGATTCAAATAAAGTTCAGCATGAAGTGGAAATCATCGTAATAGAAAAGTCAAATATCTATGATTGGATCATGGTGGAAATATTTGAATTACGAGTTTTAGCAAACATCTAAGAGAGTTATGAAAATTGTTCTACAACTCACATTTCTTGGAGTATCATAATGATGATGGAGTATCCGAGAGATGTATCCAAACCTTGTTGGATTAATGATGAGATAATATAAAATGACGCCATTATATTTTTGTGGATTATGCTTTAGAGACTACCGCTTTTACACTAAATAGAGCATCATCATGATCCGTTGAAATGACACCATACGAGTTATGGCATGGGTATGAACCCTAATAGTCTTTTCTTAAATTTTGATATGCATAGCATATGTAAATAAGTTTACAACCAAAATCGGATGAATGTCTTTGTTGGTTATCCCAGAGAATTGATTGGGAATTCTTTCCACTATGAAGTAAAAAGACAAAAGTGTTTGTTATAGTTACTTGCTTATTTCCAAGAAATTGTTTTCTAGCGAAGTATTTGAGTGGGAGGACAATAGAACTTGATAAGGTTTATGAACCTGAGCATAATGATCAGAGTAGCGTAGCATCGGAATTAGTTCCGGAAGCGGCCACGACGATCATGGCTCCCATGTCTACAAAATGTTATAGTCATGGAGATCAAAGTACTTATTGAACCTTGTAGGTATGATTTACTTTGTGATCAAATAAATGATTTGTGAACAAAGGATTGTTTTTGAACAATGATAAACCAACTACAAACAAAGAAGTTATGATGGGCCCTGACTCCATTAAAATGGCTATACGCCATGAAATCCAAGATAGATGAATACTTTTTGAAAGTAAATGGATCTATAAAAATTGATGTACTTGGATGGAATATCCTTGAATAAGCTCGACTTGTCGAAAAGTTGTTTACGACAAAGTTCAAAGAGTTGACTACGATAAGATTAGATCTTCCATAGCAATGCTTATAGTCTATGTGGATTATTCTAGTAATCGCTACATATTTCTTTCATGAGATATGATAGTAGGATGGCAAAATACATTACTTAACAGAAGTGTGTATTAAAGGTGTATACAAGATACAACCAATTGTTTTGCTAGTCCATGGAATACTAGATAGGTATACGAACTTCAATTGGATGAAGTGAGTATCGCGGAGTTGGAATCTTCATCGGATGAAATAGTCAAAGAGTTTGGGATACGATGAAGATGCTTGCATTTGCAAGAAATTAAGTGGGAGCGCTGAGACATATTTGTAATACTTTATGTAGCTGACATATCGTTGATTATAAATATTATAATTATATAATTGATTAAAAGGTTTCATTGAGAATTAGCTTTAATGAAAGGATATGGACTGAAACATATTTAGTGTCAAGATCTATGAAGATAGATTGAGACACATAATAAGTTTAAGTCAAAGTACATAGAATGGATATTGAAGTAGTTCAATATAGAAATATTAAGAAAATGTTCTTGTCATGTGAAGGTTTAAACAAGACTTGAGTGTATCTGACACTCAATGAGTAAAAACACATGAGTGATTTTAGATCACAATTAATATGTACACAATCAGATGTCCTGAGCTCTAAAAAGTTAGGAGCATATACCAGAATGATTCATGTGATGATCATTGACAAACAGTAAGAATATCCATGTGTGCTTTAGAAGAACCAAGGATATATATAGTTTTATATGGGTAATGACAAACAAAATCGCTGTAAAGTGTTGCACCGATATTAGTTTGGTCACATATAAAAATAAATTTTCAATCTCAATTAGGCTAAGTGTTATTAAAAAGGTAGCACAATGCTAGATTTAGAAGAGTTCTAAATATTGTGACGGATTCTACAAAAGAAGGCAGAATATGTCATTGTTTTGACAATGATTGAGGATGTTGAGTCAAGAAGTTCTTTGAGAACTTGGTGTAGTTCCGATAGTGTCAGAACTTTGAAGCTATATTGTGTGTGACAATATTAGTGACATATTTCAGACCGCGGAATTAAGGTTCCACCAGAAGACCAAACATATTTAATGCCGACTCATTTGGAAAATGAGTGATGCATTGAGACGCAAAAGAATTGCAAAATACATACGTTTCTGAGCATGTCAGAACCGTAGACTAAAACCTCTCCCGTAAGCAAAACATGATAAAGCACCGGAAGGCCGAGGTGTTATATCTTTACAAATGTAAACTAGATTATTGACTCTAGTGCAAGTGGGAGACTGTTGGAGATATGCCCAAGAGGCAATAATAAAATGGTTATTATAATATATCTTTGTGTTTATGATAATGTTTGCATACCATGCTATAATTGTATTAACCGAAACATTGATACATGTGTGTTATGTAAACAACAAGGAGTCCCTAGTAAGCCTCTTGTATAACTAGCTTGTTGATTAATAGATGATCATAGTTTCATGATCATGAACATTAGATGTTATTAATAACAAGGTTATGTCATTATGTGAATGATGTAATGGACACACCCAATTAAGCGTAGCATAAGATCACGTCATTAAGTTCATTTGCTATAAGCTTTCGATACATAGTTACCTAGTCCTTTCGACCATGAGATCATATAAATCACTTATGCCGGAAGGGTACTTTGATTACATCAAACGCCACTGCGTAAATGGGTGGTTATAAAGGTGGGATTAGGTATTCGGAAAGTATGAGTTGAGGCATATGGATCAACAGTGGGATTTGTCCATCCCGATGACGGATAGATATACTCTGGGCCCTCTCGGTGGAATGTCGTCTAATTAGCTTGCAAGCATATGAATGGTTCATAAGAGATGACATATCACGGTACGAGTAAAGAGTACTTGTCAGGAGACGAGGTTGAACGAGGTATAGAGATACCGATGATCAAACCTCGGACAAGTAAAATATCGCGTGACAAAGGGAATCGGTATCGTATGTAAATGGTTCAATCGATCACTAAGTCATCGTTGAATATGTGGGAGCCATTATGGATCTCCAGGTCCCGCTATTGGTTATTGGTCGGAGAGAAGTCTCAACCATGTCTGCATAGTTCACGAACCGTAGGGTGACACACTTAAGGTTTGATGTCGTTTAAGTAGATATGGAATATGGAATGGAGTTCGAAGTTTTGTTCGGAGTCTCGGATGGGATCCAGGACATCACGAGGAGGTCCGGAATGGTCCGGAGAATAAGATTCATATATGGGAAGTCATTTTCCGGGGTTCGGAAAAAGTCCGGTGTTTTGACCGGAGCTTCTAGAAGGTTCTAGAAGGACCGGAATAGTCCGGAATATTATGGAAGGTTCCGGAAGTGTCCGGGACGACCCGGGATGTCTAAGGAAGTCCGGAGGGTTCCATAATAGGTGCAACCACGTTGCCTTAAGGGAAAAGGAGTCTTTCCTTAATGCAATTTCGGAATTGGCAAAAGAGTCCGAGTAGGACTAGGTTTTCGGAACCGGAAACCTATCGGAACTCAGTCAAACTTGGGGGCAGGTTTTTGGACGACCCAAGGGGCTTGGCCACCTATTTAAAGAGGCCAAGGGGCACCCCAAGGGCACCACAAGTCGCAGCCCTAGCTCCCCAAGTCGCAGCACCACCCTGCGCCCAAACCCTAGCTATTCCCTCCTCCTTCTTCTCCCGCAGCTTGCGGCGAAGCCCTGCCGGAGATCTCCACCACCACCGTCACCACGCCGTCGTGCTGGCGGGATTCCGAGGAGGATCTACTACTTCCGCTGCCCGCTGGAACGGGGAGGAGGACGTCGTCTTCATCAACACCGAACGTGTGACCGAGTACGGAGGTGCTGCCCGATTGTGGCACCGTCAAGTTCTTCTACGCGCTTTTGCAAGCGGTCAAGATCTTCTACGCGCTTTTGCAAGCGGCAAGTGATCGACTACATCCACCACGAGATCTAATCTCGTTAGGCTTTGGAAATTTCGAGGGTTTCTCATGATCTTCTCGTTGCTACCATCTACTAGATTAGATCTTGGATTGTGTTTTCGTTCTTGCGGTAGGAAATTTTTTGTTTTCTATGCTACGAATCCCATCAGTCTCAATAAACATTGTCCTAAGGATCACTTTCCCCTCCCAAGGATCGATCAAATCATCGACTCCACGGCAGGATGCGAACGTCTTTCCTTCTTGGACGCGTACTCTGGTTATAACCAGATCAGACTAAAAGAAGAAGATGAAGCCAAGACAGCGTTCATAACACCTTATGGCGTGTTTTGCTACAAAACAATGCCCTTTGGTTTGAAAAACGCGGGAGCAACATATCAGCGGATGATGCAGAAGTGCCTTGCAACACAGATTGGAAAAAATGTGCAAGTCTACATTGACGATGTCGTGATAACATCAAAGAAGGGGTCAACATTGATCGAAGATTTGAAGGAAACCTTCGACAACCTCGACAAGTTTTGCCTAAAGCTGAACCCGACAAAGTGCTCTTTTGGAGTTCCTGCAGGAGAACTTCTCGGGTTCCTAGTATCAGCAAGAGGGATTGAAGCTAATCCCGAAAAAATACAGGCCATCGTCACTATGAGGAAGCCAACAAAGTTGAAAGAAATACAACAGCTGACGGGGCGAGTCGCAGCTTTAAGCAGATTCATCGCCAGGCTAGGAGAAAAGGCGTTGCCGTTCTATGCATTGATCAAATAGGGGGAGAAATTTCAATGGAACGAGGAAGCAGACAGAGCTTTCGAAAATCTCAAACGCACAATTTCGACACCACCAATCTTGGTGGCGCCTAAAGAGAAAGAACCTCTCCTCCTATACATTGCAGCCACACCTCAGGTGGTCAGCACGGCCCTAGTAGTTGAAAGAGAAGAAGAAGGAAAGCTCCATGGAGTTCGAGGCCAGTATATTTCATCAGCGAAGTACTGTCGCCTTCAAAATAGCGGTATCCGCAATACCAGCTGGCGTATGGAGTATTCACGCAGCAAGAAAACTGCGACACTATTTTTCGGCGCACCCGATAATAGTGGTCAATGAAGCTCCTTTGTCAAACATATTGAACAACCCAGAAGCTACGGGTCGTGTCTCCCTTTGGGGAATAGAACTTTCCCCTCGGGACATCACGTATGAAAAAAGAAAGGCAATAAAATCGCAGGTGTTACCAGATTTCATTGCAGAATGGATGGAGCTACAAAACACAGGGCCTCCAGATTTATCGAGAACCTGGACCATGAACTTCGACGGGTCCAAAAGGTTGGAAGGTGCTGGAGCAGGCGTGATATTGGTATCACCTGAAGGCGACAAGTTGAAATATGTCTTGCGGATGACGTTCCCAAACGCGTCTAACAACGAAGCAGAATATGAAGCTCTCATACACGGGATGAAGATGGCGAAAGCTTGCGGTGCAACCCGATTGAAAATCTTCGGCGACTCACAATTGGTGGCACAGCAAGTTATGAACCAATGTGATGCAGTCAACGAAAGTATGATAGCATACAAAGAGGTGTACAATGAGCTGGAAAAATCGTTTGATGGATGCGAGGTAAACCAGATCAGCAGTGAGTAACGATGAAGCCGATGTTCTCAAAACATCGGGTCACAATGTCTCGCGATCCCTCCAGGCGTGTTTTGGGAAGAAATAAGCGAAAGATCAACAAAGCCAGTGAAAATAAAGAAGAAGGAGAAAGAAGAGAAATCTTCGGGTACCACCAAAACCTAGTGGAAGAAGAAGAAGAACAGGAGCTGGTAATGATGGTGCAAATTCCGTGGATGCAGGCTTACATATCATACATCCTAAGGAAAACAATACCCGACGATCCGGTTGAAGCAAGGCGAATAATCAGGCGATCAAAGCTTTTACTGTGGTAAAAGGGGAGTTGTACAAACGAAGTATTTCGGGCGTGCTACAGAGATGTGTCACACCCGAAGAAGGAAGAATCATCCTGAAAGATGTACACGAAGGAATATGCGGGCACCACGCGAGCAGCCGAGCTATCGCGGCTAAAGTTTTCAGAGCAGGATTTTATTGGTTAAAAGCAATCGAGGACGCGAAGGAAATAGTGCGAACTTGCGACGCGTGCCAAAGATTTGCCGCCAAGCCTCACTCTCCTGCAGCAGAACTGATGCCAATCCCGCTGTCGTGGCCTTTTGCTCAATGGGGTCTCGACATGGTGGGAAAACTACACAAAGCTTCGCCAGGAGGATATGAGTATATGCTTGTTGCTGTCGATAAATTTACAAAGTGGATAGAAGCAAAGCCAATAAATTCACCGGACGGCGCGTCGGCGATTAAGTTCGTGAAAAGCATCGTCTTTCGATTTGGAGTACCTCACAGCATCGTCACAGACAACGGCAGTAATTTTACGTCCAATGAGTTCAAGGCATATTGCGCAGAAGTGGGTGATACGTCTCCGACGTATCGATAATTTCTTATGTTCCATGCTACTTTATTGATGATACCTACATGTTTTATGCACACTTTATGTCATATTCGTGCATTTTCTGGAACTAACCTATTAACAAGATGCCGAAGTGCCGGTTCCTGTTTTCTGCTGTTTTGGTTTCAGAAATCCTAGTAACGAAATATTCTCGGAATTGGACGAAATCAACGCCCAGGTTCCTATTTTGCCCGGAAGCATCCAGAACACCGAGAGTCGCCAGAGGAGGGCCACACAGGCCCCAGATGATAGGCGGCGCGGCCACCCCTGGCCGCGCGGCCCTATGGTGTCGTCGCCCCTTCGACCTTCTGACGCTACCCTTTCGCCTATATAAAGCCCCTGCGTCGAAAACCCTTACGGAATAAGCCACGGTACGCGAAACCTTCCAGAGCCGCCGCCATCGCGAAGCCAAGATCTGGGGACAGGAGTCTCTGTTCCGGCACCACGGGACGGGGAAGTGCCCCCGGAAGGCTTCTCCATCAACACCGCTGCCATCTCCACCGCCATCTTCATCACCGCTGCTGCTCCCATGGGAGTAGTTCTCCATCGAGGCTCGGGGCTGTACCGGTAGCTATGTGGTTCATCTCTCTCCTATGTACTTCAATACAATAATCTCATGAGCTGCCTTACATGATTGAGATTCATATGATGATGCTTGTAATCTAGATGTCATTATGCTAGTCAAGTGGGTTTTACTTATGTGATCTCCGGAGACTCCTTGTCCCACGTGTGTAAAGGTGACAGTGTGTGCACCGTGTGGGTCTCTTAGGCTATATTTCACAGAATACTTATTCACTGTTATGAATGGCGTAGTGAAGTGCTTATTTATATCTCTTTATGATTGCAATGTGTTTTGTATCACAATTTATCTATGTGCTACTCTAGCAATGTTATTAAAGTAGTTTTATTCCTCCTGCACGATGTAATGGTGACAGTGTGTGCATCCGTGTTAGTACTTGGTTTATGCTATGATCATGATCTCTTGTAGATTGCGAAGTTAACTATTGCTATGATAGTATTGATGTGTATTATTCCTCCTACATAAGCATGAAGGTGACAGTGTGCATGCTACGTTAGTACTTGGTTTAGTCGTATTGATCTATCTTACACTCTAAGGTTACTTAAATATGAACATTGAATTGTGGAGCTTGTTAACTCCGGCATTGAGGGTTCGTGTAATCCTACGCAATGTGTTCATCATCCAACAAGAGAGTGTAGAGTATGCATTTATCTATTCTGTTATGTGATCAATGTTGAGAGTGTCCACTAGTGAAAGTCTATTCCCTAGGCCTTGTTCCTAAATATGCTATCGCTGCTTGTTTCTGTTTTACTGCGTTACTACTGCTGCGTTACTACTGCTTGTTTACTTCCCGCAATATTACTACCATCAACTGCACGCCAGCAAGCTATTTTCTGGGGCCGTACTACTGCTCATATTCATTCATACCACTTGTATTTCACTATCTCTTCGCCGAACTAGTGCACCTATTAGGTGTGTTGGGGACACAAGAGACTTCTTGCTTTGTGGTTGCAGGGTTGCATGAGAGGGATATCTTTGACCTCTTCCTCCCTGAGTTCGATAAACCTTGGGTAATCCACTTAAGGGAAACTTGCTGCTGTTCTACAAACCTCTGCTCTTGGAGGCCCAACACTGTCTACAAGAATAGAAGCACCCGTAGACATCAAGCACTTTTCTGGCGCCGTTGCCGGGGAGGAAAGGTAAAAGGTACTCACACTCCGGATCTCGGCTACCAAGCTATTTTCCGGCGCCGTTGTAAGTACTCGAAGCTATTTCCTTTAGACTCTGCAATTGCGACATTTGGTTTCTTGTTTACACTAGTTAGGCATAATGGACAACAATGACCTTTTTATTCTATTTCCTGATTTAAGACATGGATGGTTTGATGCGAAAATTAAAAACCCATGGAACATATTAATATGAATGCTTTGAACACTATTGTTGCTAATGCTATGGAAAATTCTAAGCTTGGGGAAGCTGGCTTTGATGAGCATGATATTTTTAGTCCCCCAAGCATTGAGGAGAAAATTTACTTTGATGATACTTTGCCTCCCATTTATGATGATTATAATGATAGTAGTCTTTTGTTACCACCTGTTATGGAGGATAAATTTGATTATGATTACAATATACCTCCTATATTTGATAGCTACTTTGTTGAATTTGCTCCCACTACAATTAATAAGAATGACTATGCTTATGTTGGGAGTAGTAATTATTTTATGCATGAGACTCATGATAAGAATGCTTTATGTGATAGTTATATTGTTGAGTTTGCTCATGTTGCTACTGAAAGTTATTATGAGAGAGGAAAATATGGTTGTAAAAATTTTCATGTTACTAAAACACCTCTCTATGTGCTGAAATTTTTGAAGCTACACTTGTTTTATCTTCCTATGCTTGTTACTTTGCTCTTCATGAACTTGTTTATTTACAAGATTCCTATGCATAGGAAGCATGTTAGACTTAAATGTGTTTTGAATTTGCCTCTTGATGCTCTCTTTTGCTTCAACTCTTATTTCTTACGAGTGCATCATTAAAACTGCTGAGCCCATCTTAATGGCTATAAAGAAAGAACTTCTTGGGAGATAACCCATGTGTTTTAACAGTACTTTGTTTTATATTTGTGTCTTGGAAGTTGTTTACTACTGTAGCAACCTCTCCTTATCTTAGTTTTGTTGCATTGTTGTGCCAAGTAAAGTTTCTATGTTAAAGTTGATGTTATATTTGGGATCGCTGCGCAGAAACAGCATTGCTGTCTGTCACGAATTCTGGCACAAGTCTCTGTATAAAATTCTAAAAAATCTGCCAATTTACGAGCGTGATCCTCAGATATGTACGCAACTTTCATTAGTTTTGAGTTTTTCCATTTGAGCAAGTCTGGCGCCATTTTAAAATTCGTCTTTACGGACTGTTCTGTTTTTGACAGATTCTGCCTTTTATTTCGCATTGCCGCTTTTGTTAAGTTGAATGAGTTTCTTTGTTCCATTAACTTTCAGAAGTTTTGTGCAATGTCCAGAAGTGTTAAGAATGATTGTGTCACCTCTGAACATGTGAATTTTTGATTATGCACTAACCCTCTAATGAGTTTGCTTGAAGTTTGGTGTGAAGGAAGTTTTCAAGGGTCAAGAGAGGAGTATGATATACTATGATCAAGAGGAGTGAAAGCTCTAAGCTTGGGGATGCCCCGTGGTTCACCCCTGCATATTTCAATAAGACTCAAGAATCTAAGCTTGGGGATGCCCAAGGCATCCCCTTCTTCATCGACAAAGTATCAGGTTCCTTCTCTTGAAACTATATTTTTATTCGGTCATATCTTATGTACTTTACTTGGAGCGTCTGTATATTTTTGTTTTGTTTTTGTTTGAATAAATGCTTGTGTGGGAGAGATACACGCTCCGTTGGTTCGTATGAACACATGTGTTCTTAGCTCATAATATTCATGGCGAAGTTTCCTCTTCGTTAAATTGTTATATGGTTGGAATTGGAAAATGCTGCATGTAGTAATTGGTAAAATGTCTTGGATAATGTGATACTTGGAAATTTTTGTGCTCATGTTTAAGCTCTTGCATCATATACTTTGCACTCATTAATGAAGAAATACATAGAGCTTGCTAAAATTTGGTTTGCATAATTGGTCTCTCTAAGGTCTAGATAATTTCTAGTATTGAGTTTTGAACAACAAGGAAGACGGTGTAGAGTCTTATAATGTTTACAATATGTCTTTTATGTGAGTTTTGCTGCACCGGTTCATCCTTGAGTTTGCTTCAAATAACCTTGCTAGCCTAAACCTTGTATCGAGAGGGAATACTTCTCATGCATCCAAAATCCTTGAGCCAACCACTATGCCACTTGTGTCCACCATACCTACCTACTACATGGTATTTCTCCGCCATTCCAAAGTAAATTGCTTGAGTGCTATCTTTAAACAATTAAAAAGTTATTACCTCTTATTTGTGTCAATGTTTTATAGCTCATGAGGAAGTATGTGGTGTTTATCTTTCAATCTTGTTGGGCAACTTTCACCAATGGACCAGTGGCTTCATCCGCTTTTCCAATAATTTTGCAAAAAGAGCTGGCAATGGGATTCCCAGTACCAAATTAATTAACAAAAATAGACACTCCTCCATGGTATGTGATTGTTGGACGGCACCGAAGGATTCGGTTAGCCATGGCTTGAGAAAGCAAAGGTGGGGAGGAGTGTCATCTAAATAAAACTAAAATAAAAAGGCACTCCTTCATGGTATGAGATTGTTGGCAGGGACCCGAGGATTCGGTTAGCCATGGTTTGTGAAAGAAAGGTTGGAAGGAGTGCCACCCAAAAATAAAATAAAATAAAATGGGAGCCGCTCTTTGAAGGTTTGTCTGGCAAGTGGGTTAGAGTACCCGCTACCATTCGTTGACAACAACAAACACCTCTCAAAACTTTCTTTTTATGCTCTCTTTATGTTTTCAAAATAAAAGCTCTAGCACAAATATAGCAATCGATGCTTCCCTCGTCGAAGGACCATTCTTTTACTTTTATGTTGAGTCAGTTTACCTATCTCTCTCCACCTCAAGAAGCAAACACTTGTGTGATTGTGCATTGATTCCTACATACTTGCATATTATATTGTTTTGCATTGACAACTATCCATGAGATATACATGTTACAAGTTGAAAGCAACCGCTGAAACTTAATCTTCCATTATGTTGCTTCAATGCCTTTACTTTAAATTATTGCTTTATGAGTTAACTCTTATGCAAGACTTATTGATGCTTGTCTTGAAGTACTATTCATGAAAAGTCTTTGCTTTATGATTCATTTGTTTACTCATGTCATTACCATTGTTTTGATCGCTGCATTCATTACATATATTTACAAATAGTATGATCAAGGTTATGATGGCATGTCACTTCAGAAATTATCTTTGTTATCGTTTTACCTGCTCGGGACGAGCAGAACTAAGCTTGGGGATGCTGATACGTCTCCAACGTATCGATAATTTCTTATGTTCCATGCTACTTTATTGATGATACCTACATGTTTTATGCACACTTTATGTCATATTCGTGCATTTTAGGAACTAACCTATTAACAAGATGCCGAAGTGCCGGTTCTGTTTTCTGCTGTTTTGGTTTCAGAAATCCTAGTAACGAAATATTCTCGGAATTGGACGAAATCCAACGCCCAGTTCCTATTTTGCCCGGAAGCATCCACAGGAGAGTCGCGGGAGGGGCCACACAGGCCCAGGATGAGGCAGCGCGGCCCACCTGGCCGCGGCCCTATGAATGTCGTCGCCCCTTCGACCTTCTGACGCTGCCCCTTCGCCTATAAAAGCCCTGCGTCGAAAACCCTTACGGAATAAGCCACGGTACGCGAAACCTTCGAGCCGCCGCCATCGCGAAGCCAAGATCTGGGGGACAGGAGTCTCTGTTCCGGCACCCTGCCGGACGGGGAAGTGCCCCCGGAAGGCTTCTCCATCGACACGCTGCCATCTCCACCGCCATCTTCATCACAGCTGCTGCTCCCATGAAGAGGAGTAGTTCTCCATCGAGGCTTGGGGCTGTACCGGTAGCTATGTGGTTCATCTCTCTCCTATGTACTTCAATACAATAATCTCATGAGCTGCCTTACATGATTGAGATTCATATGATGATGCTTGTAATCTAGATGTCATTATGCTAGTCAAGTGGGTTTTACTTATGTGATCTCCGGAGACTCCTTGTCCCACGTGTGTAAAGGTGACAGTGTGTGCACCGTGTGGGTCTCTTAGGCTATATTTCACATAATACTTATTCACTGTTATGAATGGCGTAGTGAAGTGCTTATTTATATCTCTTTATGATTGCAATGTGTTTTGTATCACAATTTATCTATGTGCTACTCTAGCAATGTTATTAAAGTAGTTTTATTCCTCCTGCACGATGTAATGGTGACAGTGTGTGCATCCGTGTTAGTACTTGGTTTATGCTATGATCATGATCTCTTGTAGATTGCGAAGTTAACTATTGCTATGATAGTATTGATGTGTATTATTCCTCCTACATAAGCATGAAGGTGACATTGTGCATGCTACGTTAGTACTTGGTTTAGTCGTATTGATCTATCTTACACTCTAAGGTTACTTAAATATGAACATTGAATTGTGGAGCTTGTTAACTCCGGCATTGAGGGTTCGTGTAATCCTACGCAATGTGTTCATCATCCAACAAGAGAGTGTAGAGTATGCATTTATCTATTCTGTTATGTGATCAATGTTGAGAGTGTCCACTAGTGAAAGTCTATTCCCTAGGCCTTGTTCCTAAATACTATCGCTTGCTTGTTTCTTGTTTCTTGCGTTACTTGCTTTGCGTTACTACTGCTTGTTTACTTCCCGCAATATTACTACCATCAACTGCACGCCACAAGCTATTTTCTGGCGCCGTACTACTGCTCATATTCATTCATACCACTTGTATTTCACTATCTCTTCGCCGAACTAGTGCACCTATTAGGTGTGTTGGGGACACAAGAGACTTCTTGCTTTGTGGTTGCAGGGTTGCATGAGAGGGATATCTTTGACCTCTTCCTCCCTGAGTTCGATAAACCTTGGGTAATCCACTTAAGGAAACTTGCTGCTGTTCTAAACCTCTTGCTCTTGAGGCCCAACACATCTACAAGAATAAAGCACCCATAGACATCGGTGGGCATCAAATTGAGTTTTGCGTCGTCGCACATCCACAGACCAACGGTCAAGTTGAGAGGCCAATGGCATCATCTGCAATGGTATCAAGAAGCGCTTTAGGACCATTGGAAAAAGCTCGGCATACTTGGCCGGAGCTGCCAAGCGTGTTGTGGAGCATTCGAACAACACCAAATACGGCGACAGGTCCATGGAGCCGAGGCAGTCAGCCGATAGAAATAGAGCATGATTCTCCAAGAGTTACAGAATATGATGAAGAAACTTCGAGAAAAGCTTTGGAGGATGATGTCGACGCACTTGATGAAGCTCGAGACGAAGTTTTGTCACGAGTCGCCAAATATCAACAGGACCTGAAAAACTACCACAGTCGACGATTACGGCCAAGATCCTTCCAAGTTGGTGATTTGGTTTTGCGACTCAATCAAAATAGTCATGAAAAACTCGAATCACCATGGCTTGGACCCTACATCGTCACAGAAGCAATCGAAGGAGGAGCATATAGAATCAAGGACAAGAAGACGGGAATTGCCGAGCCAAATCCTTGGAACGTGGCGCAGCTCAGGCGTTTTTACGCTTAGATGCCGAAATATAGTCTCCTCTGTAAACATACAATATACTGAAACGCCCGCGAGTTTTGACCGCTCTTTTCCTTTTTCGGGGCACCGAGTGGGGTCGGAAAAGGTTTTTAATGAGGCGGGCTCGCGGTGCTGCAATATAATAAAGATAGTGGAATTATATATCTTTTCTCGACAGGCTCGGGGGCTTCCTCCTAGACGATACAATATATATATACACAGTGTCGACAAATACAACTCGCAAAAAATATCTCGCCTTGGTATAAAGTACCTCGCCAAAATAAAAATATCGACAAAATAGCGGTCAACATAAAGCTCGGGGACTCATACCCGCAAAAATAGTACACAGTATAATTTATTTTGCCTTGGGACAACCTCGCACTATAAAAACAAAAATACTGCAATCAAAACGCCCGGGGGCTTGGCGGTAAAAATAAAAATATAGTGACTTTACAATACAGATCATATACACAAGAAACAATCTTCGGAACAAGTTTATCTTCAAGGATTTCCCAATATATTGTCTATTGTTAAGCGCTCATTATTTACAGCACGAGTGCTATGCTCAGCGTAGCTGCCCTTCACGAAGAATTCGGCATCCATCCGAAGAAGTTCATCCATCATATCTTCGGCAACAGGAGTAACAATATCATCATATTTGCCGAAGTTTCTCTTCCTCTTCGACATCTTGGCCAAGCACTTTGGAACAATCTGCCCCACGTCTAACTTCGGGTAGCAGATCTTTATCATAATCATAGCAAATCTTGCGCCAGCAGCCAATTGGGCCCGCACAAAGCCGTGGATTCGAGGAGCATCCCGAAATTTATCCATTAAAGCAGGAAGAGTCTCTGGCATCTTGTTGCGAGGAAACATGGTGCCATAGACCAGAGACAGAGTCCTTGTACAGAAGTCGAGATAATCGCGAACCTGGAGTGCGCGATCTTGAAACCTGACAATCTGGCGAGTTCGTTCAGGTGTGCCCCAAAAACTTGAACCATGATCTTTGGCAAGACGAAGAAGTACATTGGATCGAGCTTCGACACGCTCATCTTCAGTAGTAGCATCCAAAAAAGAACCTATTTTTTACAAGAACCAGTGAGCAATGAGAAGACAAGTAAAAAGGAAAAGAAAAAGCACGACAATGATAATGAAGCACACCTGCCATATCCAAGCTAGCATCTGTCAGCAGTTGAAGCATAAAATTTTCGCGGGATGTAGCTGCAGCAGCTTCAGCAACGGCGGCGTCCTTTTCAGTTATGGCATCTTGAGCTTGTTGGAGCGCAACCTTTTCCCTTTCCGAAGATTTTCGAGATTGTTCCATGAGCATAAGTGATTGCTTCTTCGTGGATTGGAGTTGTCGTCGAAGTTCTTCCAAATCTTCTGCCGAATCCTTACTCGCAGAATCTTCAACAAATTTAACAGCGACAGGGGTTTTCTTCGGAAGGAACGAAGGGAAAACTTCGGAAGGACCAGGAGTTGACGTATAGTTGTCAAAAATTAACTGAAAAAAGAAATTTCGACATCAATCATTGAGAAAAAGATAGATTTCCGTTCATTCTCATAATATATACATGTCTATTACAAAAGAAGGACCTCTAGAAGACCTACTGAAGCAATCATCGCCAGGAGCACTATGGCGGCAGTACCAAAAGAAGGAGGTAAACTAAGAAGAAAAACAAAGCAAAGGGGCATTCAACTAGACCTCCAGCCTTGATGAGCTAGGAGTTGAAGATGGCTTGATCCCGAGATAAGACAGGATTTTCTTCGTGTTGAGCTTTGCTGCCTTGATCAACGATCGCCATTTTGCTTGCTCTATCTGTTCCGTGTCGCCTACTTTCGCCCAGTCGATAGTCTGTTGACTATCAGCAACCAAGGCAACAGTGCTTTCAACAACGACCTTCATATTTTCATGGCGCATCTTCAGCCCAAGATCTTCGGGTGGATTAAAGCACTTGGCAAGAGCAAGGAAAGTCGCGGGTTCCTCTTTCTTTGGGAAGAAGTAGGGGAAGAGCCGCGACAGCCCTGCTTTGGCTTGATCAATGCCCTCGCGTGCTTCTGTTCCATGGAATTCAAGGAATGAAACGGCGTCAAGAAGAGGATCATTGTCGGGATCCTCAAGCTCAAATTCTTGAGAGGTTTTACCTGTCAAAGATAAAAACTTACTGATCAACAAACGAGTGCAGGAAAGAAAGTCCAAAGGATGTGAAGTGGTCCAGATACTTACTGACAAAGCGACGATTTTGCGACCTTAGACGCTTAAGGATCGCTTCTTCACGAGCAGATTGTGCAGTTATATGCTCGCTTAGCGAAGTCTCGGCATCGTGAAGTCTCTTCCTAAGATCTTCGACACCAGCAGCATCGGCCTTGGCCTTGTCAGCTTCTCGTCTAGCTTGAACGGCATCTGACTCGGCCTTCTTACGAGCCTCTTCACTTTGCTCTAATTTTTGAGCAAGTGTATTGGCACGCTCGTTGACCTCCGCCAGTTTTTCTACCAAGAAAGTTGAAATCAGTTAAAAATATCGACAACAAAGGAGTAAGAACGCAGGAGCAAAAAGAAGCAGCCAGGCATTACCTTCGGTCTTACTGGCATAATCACGGTACCCAATGAATTGGGCACCGATACGAAAAAGCTCTTTCATCATAGGCTGTTAAAGAAAGATAAATGAAGAAAATGTCGGTATGGGAAAATATGAGGGCACGCAGAAGCAAACGGAGGAAATATAGACAGTGACAAGAAAATTAAGAACTTACATCATCCAAGAGAGGGTTAGAGGAGCTACTCAATTGGAGAGTAGGCTTCGGGAGTGTTTCAATCCTTGCCCTTTTTGGTGAAGGGACAAGGGGGCTACTTTGGAAAAATAGAAAATTTCGAGTATGACAAGATAGAAATGGTGGGAGCCTATGACCAAATGCAAGCATTTGTTCATAGCCTCGGGGGATACTCCCATCGGGAGCGCTGGTCGCGCACCCGATAGATACGAAAATATCGAGAAGGGTTACAAATATAGTAGCAGAGGTATAAATCTGTGGAGCCTACACCCAAGCACAAGTTCTTGGGCGTAGCCTCGGGGGCTACTCCCATCGGGAACGCTGTTCGCGTGCCCGATGAATCTTGATTAAAATAAAGAAACAGAAGTGAGTATATTTCGAGTTACACAGATAACTCTACATATACTCCCATCGGGAAGACAAAATAAGTCATCAAATATGACTCGATAAAATGTGCTATTCCAACAGGCGAAAAGCACTCGACAATATATTCTCAGAGCGCTAAAAGTCGCGAATAAATCTCTGAATGCCGCAAAACTTTGCGAAGGTAAGACCCCAGTTCTGTTCTGCGGGCGTGGCACTGACGGCGGACTGCTACTTTTTCCGTATCAACGGATACGAAGAAAAATCCTAACGGCCGCGTTAGGTACCCGATAAAATATGACTGGGACTAAACAGAATGGTAAGACCTTAAGCGGCACATCGGAGTTTACAGTATCCGAGATCATGTCCAGGGACGTGATCTTGAAGTAGGCGGATTGCCACTAGGCAGTTAACTAGTACCGATCCGTTAGATGAACTAGCCCCAACTACCGTTATCCACTGTACAAAATAATATTTGCATATCGAAAGATTATGTAATGAGTAAAGTTGGAGATTTTCCCTGATTCTTCGATTCAAGAAAAATCTCGGGGGCTACTGACATAGGCATCCCCAATGGGCCTGCCAAAGATGGTACCCGGGGTTTATTAAAGGCCCAGGACTCGAAGAATAAGAAGACTCGGAAGCCCATTTAGTGTTAAGGAAAGATAGTTTGTATTAGGAAAGATAGAGATTTGTAATCTTACGGGTTGGGTACGAAACCCTCCCGAACTCTGTAACTTGTGTATTACGAAACCCTCGGCTCCACCCTCTATATAAGGGGAGTCGAGGGACGAGAAAAGGATCGAATCTATTGTCAACAGAACCCTAGTTTTCATAATCGTCGAGTACTTTTCGGCTGAAACCTTCGAGATCGACTTGCCCTCTACTTCTAACAAAACCCTAGTCTACGATCTGTAGGCATTGACAAATTAATTATTTGTTAGCAGGACCAGCAACGTTTGAAAGACCCTGATGACCAGCATCCGGAATGGTTTCAAGGTCGTGCTAGCTACGCTCTTACCAAAGAAGAAGGTCATCTTTTTTGAATGCATGAGCAGTATGAAGGTCCCGTCTGGATTCTCGTCCAATATAAAGGGAATAATAAACATGGCGGAGAAAAAGTTCCAAAACCTGAAGTCTCACGACTGCCACGTGATTATGACGCAATTGCTTCCGATTGCTTTGAGGGGGCTCCTGCCGGAAAATGTTCGAGTAGCCATTGTGAAGCTATGTGCATTCCTCAATGCAATCTCTCAGAAGGTAATCAATCCAGAAGTTCTACCACGGTTACAGAACGATGTGGTCCAATGTCTTGTCAGTTTCGAGTTGGTGTTCCCGCCATCCTTCTTCAATATTATGATGCACCTCCTGGTTCACCTAGTCGAAGAGATTTCCATTCTCGGTCCTGTATTTCTACACAATATGTTCCCCTTCGAGAGGTTCATGGGAGTATTAAAGAAATATGTTCGTAACCGTGCTAGGCTAGAAGGAAGCATCGCCAAGGGCTATGGAAATGAGGAGGTAATTGAGTTTTGTGTTGACTTTGTTCCTGACCTTAAGCCGATTGGTCTTCCTCGATCGTGGCACGAGGGGAGACTAAGTGGAAAAGGCACGATCGGAAGGAAATCAACGATATGTATGGACGGCCATTCTATGACTGAAGCACACCACACAGTTCTGACCAATTCCAGCTTGGTGGCTCCGTACTTTGAGAAACACAAGAATATTTTACGCTCGGACAACCCGGGGAAGCCTGAATCCTGGATTAGGAAGGCCCACATGGAGACTTTCGGCGGTTGGTTGAGAAAACATTTAATGAATGACAATGATGTTGTAGATCAGTTGTACATGTTGGCCAAGACACCATCTTCGACTATAACGACTTTCCAAGGGTACGAGATAAATGGGAATACATTTTACACGATCGCCCAAGATAAAAAGAGCACCAACCAAAACAGTGGTGTCCGCTTTGATGCAGCAACCGAGAATGGGCAAAAGGTCACATATTATGGTTACATAAAGGAGATATGGGAACTTGACTATGGACCCTCCTTTAAGGTCCCTTTGTTCCGGTGCAAATGGTTCAAGCTAACATGAGGTGGGGTAAAGGTGGACCAGCAATACGGAATGACAATGGTGGATTTCAACAATCTTGGTTACCTTGATGAACCATTCGTCCTAGCGAAAGATGTCGCTCAGGTTTTCTATGTGAAGGACATGAGTAGCAAACCGAGGAAACGGAAAGATAAGAAAACGATCAGTACATCATGCGATGATCCAAAGCGCTGATGTACACATCCGTTGGGAACCCCAAGAGGAAGGTGTGATGCGCACGGCAAGTTTTCCCTTAGAAAGAAACCAAGGTTATCGAACCGTAGGGAGCCAAGAAGCACGTGAAGGTTGTTGGTGGAGGAGTGTAGTGCGGCGCAACACCAGTGAAACCGGCGCTAACGTGGAACCTGCACAACACAATCAAGATACTTTGCCCCAAACAGTGAGGTTGTTAATCTCACCGGCTTGCTGAAAACAAAGGATTAAGCGTATCGAGTGGAAGATGGTGTTTGTTTGCAAAGACAGGTAAAGAACAATGATTACGTAGATTGTATTCAGATGTAAAAGAATGGACCGGGGTCCACAGTTCACTAGTGGTGTCTCTCGTATAGATAACTAGCATCTTTGGGTGAACAAATTACAGGTGGGCAATTGACAAATAAAGATTCAATACATATGATGATGATTATGAGATTTAATCAGGGCATTACGACAAAGTACATGGACCGCTATCCGGCATGCATCTATGCCTAAATAATCCACCTTCGGGTTAGCATCCCCCTCCAGTATTAAGTTGTAAACAACGAGATAATTGCATTAACTATGGTGCGTAATGTAATCAACACAAATATCCTTAGACAAAGCATCGATGTTTTATCCCAAGTAGCAACAGCACATCCACAACCTTAGAACTTTCTGTCATTTGTCCCAGATTAAATGGAGGCATGAACCCACTATCGAGCATAAATACTCCCTCTTGGAGTTACAAGTATCAACTTGGCCGAGACCTCTACTGCCGTAGAGCATGCAAGAACAATTGTCGAGGGTGCTCCTCGCCAATGCCCTCTGATAGGGGCTTAGGGTTGATGGAATCCTGTGGCTGACACGAGACATCGGTTCACGGACAAGCGGGGAGAGCGATTTACCCAGGTTCGGGGCCCTCGATGAGATAAAACCCTTACGTCCTGCCTGTCTGTTCTTTGATTATGATGAAAACAGGTTACAATGGGGTGCCGAATCGTTCGGCTGTAATCTCGTCGAGATGCTAGTTGCTAGGGTAACCTAGTTCTAAGCTTCTGTTGGCTAGTATTGCTAAGGTTGATTGTGTCCCTCGATAGCCCGTCTCCTGGCCTTTATATAGGCGGCCAGGTCCCGAGAGATCTCATCGAGTACGAGTAGGTTTACAATAGATCTATCTTCAAGCTTTCCTTGTTCGGCTTCCTCCGTGTCTTGAACTCCAAGCAATCTTCCGCCGCACCGTCCTAGTGGCCCATCTTGCCATCGGGTACCTTCATGGGCCTCCAGTTGGACCGTATAGGGTAGAGCAACATTGGTTACCCGAAGGGTAGTGCCCACGTCAGTAGCCCCCGAGTGTCTAGCCGAACATAGTTCGGGTAGAGACTGAAGCATGTCTTCTTCCGAAGTCCTTCTCCTTGATCATTCTTGCTTTTCTTCTATCATCTATCTTCTATCGCGTCAGGCGCTCCCGATGGGAGTAGCCCCCGAGTCTAGGTACGGATGCTTGCAATTCGTGCGTAGACTCAAGTTGTACTCGAACATTTTCTTCTGCCGAAGCTTTTTCCTGCAAGTCTTTGTAGTCCATCCGATACATTTTCTTTACGCAAGGGATAATGAATAACGTGCCCAACTTCTGTTGGTTAACTGCCGATGGCAAAACAACGTTACCCTACACAGAATCAAGTCCCCGGGCATGATCCTGGAGTGCGAAAAAAGTTTTTATCGGGTGCGCGTTCAGCGCTCCCGATGGGAGTAGCCCAGTCCAGGCACGGACGTTTATGTCCGGGTGCGAGACTACGATCAAGCCCTCTTCGAATCTTTGTGCAGCCGGTGCGCGTCGGTGCTCACGATGGGAGTAGCCCCGAGCCTAGGTGCGGATGCTTGCAATCTCTAGGCTCAAGTCGATCACCCGATCCTTTCTTATCTCTTCGTATGCAATCATTCTCCATGACGTCATTGATGATGTTTTTCTGTCCCCTTGATTTTGACCGATAAGACACGACCTGCTAGCCCTGTTTTCGAGCAATTCCCGCTCCTCTTACACGGTTAGCGAGGCACCTCCTCGATTTCCGCAACCATTAACTGGAGAAAAGGCCCACTAACAATACGAGGCCTTCCTTAAGTTTCCCAAGAGATAGAAATCCCCAATCTCTTCCTTCATTCATCCTTTCGCTGTTCTTCCTCTTCTCCCATTCACAACTGCTCGCGCCGCCGCCACTGCTTCCTAGCTTTTCCCAGATCTTACGATGGTGAAGAAGAAGAACCCTAGCGCCGCCGCCAGCTCCAGCGGAGGCGCCGCCGCCAAATCTTCCTCGATTCTTTCGAAGGAAGGCGCCCCAAGCAGCTCCTCCCCCAGCTCCGGCGCCGCCGGCGCCACCAAGCTCAGCAGCCTAGGCTGGTGATTGGATAGCTCGACCGTCACCAGCGTGACGAGAAGAGATCCCGAAGCCTGGGATTGATCTCCTCCGATGAGGGGAATGTGATCTTTCCAGGTGCGATTTCTCGACCTAACCCTCCTGCCGGTTTTACCGTGATGTTCTTGTCGTTCTTGTACCGAGGCCTTTCCCTTCCCGTTCACGAATTCCTCCTCCATCTCCTGCGAACTTACGAAATCCAACTGTGGCAACTCACTCCCAACTCAATCCTTCACGTTGCTGTGTTTATCACCCTCTGCGAAGCATATCTGGGCGTCGAGCCTCATTTTGGGTTGTGGAAAAAGATCTTCTATGTGAAGAGATACAGCAGTAGCAACGGATCTTTTGTCACCGGAGGAGTAGGATTTGTAGCTCGTTCGGATGTCAATTACTTTAATTTCCCAATGAGAGAGTCCGTGCAAGGGTGGAGATTGAAGTGGTTTTATATCAAGGATTCCTTGTCACCCGAATCTCAACTTCCTCGCTTTGTCGACGTCCTTGAGGCCAAGCCTAAGAATTCTTGGAAGAATATTCTCTCTCCCGACGAAAAAGTAGCTGCCGATGAATTATTTGCCAGATTTCTTCGGATCAAGGAGGCTGACGGACAAACTATGGTCGGCACCGAGGTAGCGGCAGTGTTTCTGAAACGTCGAGTCCAACCAGTCATGGCTAGGGTTCGCCCAATGTGGTTGTACTCAGGTCCAAAGGATTTGACTAGAATTAACGCTGCCGATTTGTCGGAAAAAGAACTGCTCGATGAAGTCCGTCGCCTCACTTCCTTTAGTCAAGAGGACTTGATCCCACTGATGTCTCCGTATATTCCTTTTGATGCCGATCATCCACCACCAGAGGTAATTTCCCTCCTTGAATTCTTGTTATGCTGCTATCGACATATATGACTGTTATTCTCATTTATTTTTCCTTCGACAGACCCACGTAGCCTCCGAGGACTTACATAACTTGCCAAATGAAACTTCTGAAGGAAGAGGCTCTTCAGAACCCGTTGATTCTCGTACTGTTGATCATACAAACCCAACAAGCGAACATGATGACCCGATAGATTCTGAAACTGCCCACGCCAATCTCCCCCCATCAGCCGGTGACACTTGCGACACAGAGGGATCAGTGCGCGATGATGACGCTGATCACGGTGCCTTTGTTAATGCAGCTGCGGAGGAGACCAGGGCTCCACCTACGAAGAGATCAATCGGCGGTTTTGCCGACGAAGATGATCTCCTTGATTTGTAAGTGTTTTTCTTCTTCTTACTATTTTCAGCTTCTTGATCTTTTCACATTTTTCTCATGACTTGGTCGATCAAATCTTTCTTGTAGTGACGATGCTTTCATTGAGCCTCCACCTAAGAGGGTCAGATCTGATGCTGTCTCGCCAGCCGCCGCAGCTTCCGAAGCTTCGGCTCCCAAGGCGGCTCCTGCGGCGCAAGCGTCGACTGCCTCCTCCCTTTCCAAAGGGAAAGATGCTCCTGCTGCCGCCGCAGCTCCTCCTTCTGTAAGTCTTTGTTGAGTCTAACAAGAATCTTTTGGAATGTGTCTTTGCCTAACGATCTTTGTAAAACATTCCCTTTCTTCAAGGATCTACGAGGTGTGATATCCTCTTTAGAGGCCTTCGCCTCTCAATTCACCTCTCTGGAGGCAGACAAAATTCGGCTGCAGGAGGAGGCTAAGTCTTCCTCTTCAAAGTTGGATGGCGCCATTAAAAAGGCCGCCGTAGCTCGCCAGGAGGTCGACTCCTTGAAAGAAGAACTGAACAAGCTAAAGGAGAGGCTGAAGGAAGAGGAAGCTCGGGCGACAGAGAAGGATGAACTCCTCCGTCAGTCTGCCTTGGCCCTACTTGGTAAGTTCCTACTTCCCTTGTAGATTATCACTTTTATGGATCTGTTTCTTCGTCAACGATTTCTTTAATTTCTTGCAGAAGCCGACATCCCTGCTACTGCCTTGGACAAAATTCCAAGCAATTCCCCAGCAAATGGTGTGTCGACGGTTCTCGCCGCCCACCTTACCCGGGAGCTTCTTGACAAGGGAAAGGGTGCTCTGACGCGGATGCATTCGATGATATTCCCCAAGGCCAAGCAGGAGAAGACTCTGGGGCAGCTGATCGATGCCTTCGCAGTCGACACCAAGGAAGTCATTGAGGTATTCAAGCGTACCTCGCGTACCTATGGTGCCCTCCTTGCCTTCCAACTTATGATGGGTTACGGCTTTAAGGCTGACATCGAAGAAATGACTAAGGAGCTGCCGAAAGAGAAAGATGGGCGATCTGTTGACTTAAGCGCTTTTACGGCGTCCGCCCGTACTTGTGCTCGCCAGCTCCTCGATTTAGTTTCAGGAAAAACATCGGTTGGCCCCAGCCTGTCGACTCAGACTCAGGCTCCTTGACTGTTGTAACAATTTTATCCTTGGGCTAGTATGAAACATTATTCTGTTGCGAGAACTTAAGTTTGTAATGAACACTGTGCTGGCAATGTTGCCAGCATGCTTTTATCATAATATCTTCACTTGTGCTTCTCCTGATAGGGATTACTTATGCCTCTCCCGATGGGAGTTTTGTTGGATGCTTGATTTGACCATATCATCCTCTTAACGCTGTTGCCTGCAGGTTTTCCCGGTGCCCTCGTTTGTTGATGACTCCTCTGGCGTTCTTCCCGAAGGTGATCGGATCCAACGGATGAAGGATCGGATCACCCAGATGGAGAAGGACCTGCGCAGCACTTACGCCTTGGCCGCGATTGTCAACAAGAAGAGCGAGATTGCAGCTGACGTAGAGCGGTACGCTCTTACTGAGCTGCATAAAGCTACCGAGAGCTTGAACTGTGAGTCCTTTGATCTCTGCACCCTTTGGTCGATAGCGTTTTATCTGATCCTCTTTTTTTTTCTTCTGTGCCAGTCATAGCTCTGAACCGTGCGGAAGAGAGCAAACGGGTTCACGAGCGTGTGAATGCCTTGATCGAGCTATCCTCAGCCGAGGAAATTTTCTGGCGGGAGCACTCGAAGGCTTCGACTGTGGCGCAATTTCAGGATCGAGTTCAGCAGGTCCACCACTTTTTTGACAAGTGCTACAAGGCTATGAGGGTGGTTTGGAAGACAATGTTCCCTTTGAACGCAGTTCCCCCGACTCTCCTTGCTTTGATGTCTGAATTTGGTAATGCCAAGAAGATCCGAGACTTGGTACGTGCGCAAGTTTTTGCAGGGGCCAGATTTACGCTTGCCCTTGTACTTGCCCGTTATCCTTCGGCAGGTTTACTGTCGATTGCCAATGTTACTGGAGACTTGGATGCGCTGTATCCGAATTGTTGCCTGCCAACATAATTGTCGACAGACTCGAGAAGGATTCAAAGGTACCTGAAGAAAAAGGAACTCCGCAAGGATGATTTTAGGGTTTTAATGACTGTTTGTAAATAAATAGTTTGACTACTTTATCCAAGTGTTTGGATTATGTACTGATGCCTTTTCATTTGGTAGGTACATGCATATGTACTTTTACCATGTTATTGCCGTTGGCAAGTTTCGACTTTGAGCGAATCTTAGTTGCTCGTTTTTAAATGTATGTATATTGGTTGGTTAGCAAATCATGTGAGTGATCAGCTCGTGTTGCAGGTCTTGCTAAACCTGTTGTATGCGCAACTTTGCTTTCAACCGTTTTAAATTTCGACAGGCACTCCCGAATATTTCGGGTGTAGTGATTCTGCCGATGAGCCCGTTGTTCCTTTGATATTTCCATAAGTAAAATATCGAACGTGGGTTGTTGTTTATGTGTATTTCCAAACTCTTGCTATTTACGGCACTCGTAGAGGCATCTATAGCAGAGGGAAAGGTGAACGTCTTTTAGCACTCGTAGAGGCTTTTTGGAGCACGATCCTTGTACTACGTTTGCGTAGTGATGGGGCTTAGAAGTTCGTGATCACTGCAATGCTTTAACAAAGGATGAAAGCTTAAGTTCTTATTAATAAAGTAAGCACGGGGCTAGAGGGCGAAAAAAGGAAGGCCCTGTATAAAGTAAGAGGAAAAAGGAAAATAAAGGCTGAAAAATTTCTTAATCAAGGAAGGGGTTCTTCTCTTCTCCTGGCTTCTTCACCACGTTAGTGGTAGCTGCAGCGTTGCTGGTTTCATCAGGGGTTTGAGCTGTGATTGCCAGCGTCTTGCTGTCTTCTATGCCTTCTGTGCCATCAACTGCCGAACCCTTTGCTGCCGAAGCTTTTGCTGCCGAAGCTCTTGCTGCCGAAGCTCTTGCTGCCGAGGCTTCTGCTGCCGAATCTTTAAGGGCAAGGTCGGCTGGCTTCTTTTTGCTTTCCCTGTCGTCCTTCTCTTCCTTGATTTCGCGCAACAACAGCTTGGGTGGAGGCTTAGTAATTTCCTGTTTGCTCCCAAACTTCGCGGCGATCCTCTGAAAATCACGATCGCAACTGTCTGAGCGTGAAAAACTTCCATGGACTGTGATGTTTGTCCCTTTGTTCCCAGGCATTTTCAGCTTGAGGTATGCGTAGTGCGGCACGGCCATGAACTTGGCATAAGCTGGTCTTCCGAGTATAGCGTGATACTGTGACTCCCAGTTCACTACTTCAAACTCGATCTTTTCCTTCCTGAAATTGTCGGATCTGCCGAAGACGACGTTCAGGTAAATTCTGCCAAGAGAGTAACCTGGTTCAGTTGGCAGAATCCCATGGAAGCAGGTGTCTGTCTCTTCCAGCATTCCCATGGTGATCCCCATACTCTTGATTGTGTCGACGAAAATCAGGTTTAACCCGCTCCCACCATCCATAAAGACTTTGCTCATCTTGAATCCCCTATCTGTGCCTCAACTACCAGGGCAGCGTGTCCTGGTTTTGGTATGGTCATCGGGTGGTCTGCTCGGCTGAACGTAACGTTCTGAGAGGACCACTCGACATACTCAGGGATGTTTGCCATGATGCTTTCGGCCAGATTAATTTCTCGGGTGAGCTTCTTCATCTCTCTTCTCGAGACACCTGTCTTGTGGATCATGCTCATCTGCCCACGTGGCGGTGGGAACGCCTCGTTGGGTTGATGAGGTTGGGCCTGCTGGACTTGGTGCTGTGGTGGAGGTGGGGGTGGAGGTGGTAACGGTTGCTGGCCTGACTGCTGGATGAGTTTGTGCATGTCAAGGAACTGTCGACAATCCCTGAGAAGGTGACTTGACTTCGTTTTGCCGTCCTTGGAGTCGACATACGAGTGCAAGTAACAGGGGGCGTTGATCTGTTCAGCATAGGGTAGCTCGGGAGCCCTCTGCTGCCGTGGTTTATAATTGCCACGGTTTCCAGAGTTGTTCCGGTTGCCATCCTGTCGATCGTCTCTTCTTTCATCATACCGATCATCATGTCGATCGGAGTATCCTGCGGCTACCAGTTGTTGTCGTCATAGTTGCGATTTTCCTTCTCTTGTGGCAGATCCCTTCGACCACAGTCGTGCTTCGGCTGGTCATCGTCTTCGTCATCGCTACGCTGCCGTGGCCGTCGTACGTTGTCCTCACCATCAGCCCAGCTGTTGGCGATTTCCATTAACTTGGTTATGGTTTTTGGCTTTTTGCGCCCGAGTTCTTCTATGTAACTTTCACGTCGGACGCCATCGCTAAAAGCGTCGATTGCTCTGTCTACGGATACATCTTCGGCAGCGTTTAGGAGTTTGGTGAATCTCCCTATGTACGAACGCATCGACTCCTTCTGCTTCTGCTGGCAGTTGCGTAACTCCTCAATCCCGACGGGTCTTTTGTATGTTGCCTGGAAATTAGCAACAAAGGCGTCCACTAGGTCGTCCCATGATTTGATGGAACCCTTCGGCAGCCCCCTTAACCAGGCTCGCGCTGAGTCCTTTAAGTAGAGCTGCAAGCATTGCATCGCTGCTATCTGATTCCCTTTATGCAGAATCACAGTCTGCAGGTAATCATCTATCCAAGATCTTGGTTCCTGCTGCCCATCATACTTGGCAGCGTCGGTGGGAGTAGGCTTGAACTTTTTGGGTGGCATCGTCTCGCGGATTTTGTAACTCAAACAATCGGCTCCCCTTAGTTCACCATCGTACTCCTGATCCTCGTCTGAGGAGTCACTGTCGTCGTCCTTTCTGGCGGCGCGTCGTCGCCTTGCTTTATCAATCCGGCTCTGGGTGATTTCATCCCGAGCATCTCTCGCCCGATGTTTTGAACCGCTGGCCTGCGCCGTGGTTTTCTCCTTCTGCGGAACTAGATTGTTTCCCAATATCGCGAGACTTTCTAGGGCACCACGGTGAGCTTGTGCCATGGATCCTTCGGGGCGCTGGTTGATGAGATATGCGGCGAGATTAGCTGTTGCTCCCGCAACGTTCTTCGGCCGTGGCATGCCCGCGGTGTCCGTGGTCATGAAGGACTTGGTTAGGTTCGACGTTATTTCTCTGGCGTCGTCTTCTGAGAGCCTGGACAGTCTTGACCGATGTTTTCCTGCCCCAAGAGCACTTCGGGAAGCGCTTCCTTGTGAAGCTCTTCGACGCTCGCTGGATCGTTCTGCCGCAGATAGACGTCTCTCGAGGGTAGCTTGCTCTCTCGACAGGTGTTCCCGGTTTTTCTCTAGTATAGAGCGGTATGCGTTTAAGGTTCCAACCGAGGTTCCTGCGGGGAGTGGGGTGTTGTTAAGTACGGCTGCCCTGGCCGCAGCCCACTCCTCATCCGCGATGGTATAGTCGCTGTCGCGATTGCTGGCGCTATTTTCGAAGCTCGCTCTCCTGCTGGAACGAGGCGTGCGGTCTCCGTCTCCTCCGTGCCTTGTATTTCCTGTGTTGTTGGCGACGTAGACCTGATGGTGTGCTGTTCTTCGGGTGGCTCTTGGGCGATGCTGCCGACACTGTCTTCTCCCGACGAATATCGGGCATTGCAGATGAATGGTGTGTCGCTGACCCCAAGCCGTGCCTGGCGTCGCAGTTCGAGCAATAGTACGAGTTAATTCTGAGGATGTGGGTTCGTCGGATCCTACTGACATTGAGGACGCTGAACGGGGAGTCGAAGGCGCGGGCGAGCTCATCGATTCTGTTAGGCCGGCCAACAAATCGAGTGATGGCGACGCGCTAGGACTCGTTGATCCAGAGGTAGGCGATTCCAGTAGCTGGAGAATTCCCTCCGCGTTGACGTTGTAGTGGACGCTGCCGAAGGTCATCTCCATGTTCCCTTGTAGATCTGAGAAGTTCGAGCGAGAGGAATCGCTGTGTGGGGTAAACTCGTAGGAGCCGAACCGAATCGGGCTTCCCAGGGTTGGTGATGATGGTGTCGATGAAGTTGCTGATGAAGTTGCCGATGAAGTTGTCGGCGTCATGATCGGACCTGCCGATGCCCGGCCTTGTGCCGACAGTTCACGGACGCCAATTGTCGAGGGTGCTCCTCGGCAATGCCCTCCGATAGGGGCTTGGGGTTGATGGAATCCTGCAAGTGACACGAGACATCGGTACACGGACAAGCGGGGAGAGCGATTTACCGAGGTTCGGGGCCCTCGATGAGGTAAAACCCTTACGTCCTGCTGTCTGTTCTTTGATTATGATGAAAACAGGTTACAATGGGGTGCCGAATCGTTCGGCTGTAATCTCGTCGAGATGCTAGTTGCTAGGGTAACCTAGTTCTAAGCTTTTGTTGGCTAGTATTGCTAAGGTTGATTGTGTCCCTCGATAGCCCCTCTCCTGGCCTTTATATAGGCGGCCAGGTCCCGAGAGATCTCATCGAGTACGAGTAGGTTTACAATAGATCTATCTTCAAGCTTTCCTTGTTCGGCTTCCTCCGTGTCTTGAACTCCAAGCAATCTTCCGCCGCACCGTCCTAGTGGCCCATCTTGCCATCAGGTACCTTCATGGGCCTCCAGTTAGACCGTATAGGGTAGAGCAACATTGGTTACCCGAAGGGTAATGCCCACGTCAAACATAAACAACACATATATAATAGATTGATAATCAACTTGACATAGTATTCTAGATTCATCGGATCCCACCAAACACAACATGTAGCATTACAAATAGATGATCTTGATCATGTTAGGCACAAGAGGAGAAGACAACCATCTAGCTACTGCTATGGACCCATAGTCCAAGGATGAACTACTCACGCATCAATCCGGAGGCGGGCATGATGATGTAGAGCCCCTCCGGTGATGATTCCCCTCTCCGGCAGGGTGCCGGAGGATCCCCCCAGATGGGATTGGCGGCGGCGGCGTCTCGGAAGGTTTTCCGTATCGTGGCTCTCGGTACGGAGGTTTCGCGATGAAGGCTTTAAGTAGGCGGAAGGGCGAGTCGGAGGGGTCACGGGGCCCCACACGCTAGGGCCGCGCGCCCCCTAGGCCGCGCCGCCTAGTGTGGCGGCGCCCCGTGGCCCCACTTCCTTTCCCCCTCGGGTCTTGGAAGCTTCGTGGAAAAATAGGACCACGGGCGTTGATTTCGTCCAATTCGAGAATATTTCCTTACTAGGATTTCTGAAACCAAAAACAACAGACAATGGCGCTTCGGCATCTTGTTAATAGGTTAGTGCTTGGAAAATGTATAATAATGCTGTAAAGTATGTATAAAACATTCAAGTATTGTCATAAAAGTAGCATGGAACATAAGAAATTATAGATACGTTTGAGACGTATCAAGCATCCCAAAGCTTAGTTCCTACGCCCTCGAGTAGGTAAACGGTAACACAAATAATTTCTGAAGTGACATGCTACCAACATAACCTTGATCAACATTATTGTAAAGCATATGAGATGGATGGAGTGATCTGAAGCAAAAGATTGCTAACAAAAGATGATGACTAAACAAATGAATCATATAACAAAACTTTTCATGAATAGTACTTTCAAGACAAGTATCAACAAGACTTGCATAAGAGCTAACTCATAAGCAATAAATTCAAAGTAGAATGCATTGAAGCAACACAAAGAATGATTAAGTTTCAGCAATTGCTTTCAACTTGTAACATGTATATCTCATGGATATTTATCAACATAGAGTAATATAACAAGTGCAATAAGTAAACATGCAAGAATCAATGCACACAGTTAACACAAGTGTTTGCTTCTAAGATAGAAAGAATGGGTAAAGTGACTCAACATAAAGTAAAACAATGGCCCTTCGGAAAGCATGGATTACTATTTTTGTGCTAGAGCTTTTATTTTGAAAACATAGAAACAATTTTGTCAACGGTAGTCATAATTCATATGTGCTATGCATAATACTTCCTACAAGTTGCAAGTCTCATGCATAGAGTAATAATAGTGCTCGCACCTTGTCCTAATCAGCTCGGATAACACGGATTATCATTGCATGACATATGTTTCAACCAAGTGTCACAAAGGGGTACCTCTATGCCGCTGTACAAAGGTCTAAGGAGAAAGCACGCATTGGATTTCTCGCTTTTGATTATTCTCAACTTAGACATCCATACCGGGAACATAGACAACAGATAATGGACTCCTCTTTTAATGCTTAAGCATTCAACAACAGATAATATTCTTAAAAGATTGAGGTTGTATGTCCAAACTGAAACTTCCACCATGATACATGGCTTTAGTTGGCGGCCCAATGTTCTTCTCTAACAATATGCATACTCAAACCATTTGATCATGAAATCGCACTTACTTCAGACAAGACGAACATGCATAGCATCTCACATGATATCCAACAAAGGTAACAAGTTGATGGCGTCCCCAGAAACATGGTTACCGCTCAACAAGCAACTTATAAGAACTAAAACACATAACTACATATTCATCACCACAATAGTTTTTAAGCTATTTGTCCCATGAGCTATATATTGCAAAGATAAAGGAATGAAATTTTAAAGGTAGCACTCAAGTAATTTACTTTGGAATGGCAGAAAAATACCACATAATAGGTAGATATGGTGGACACAAATGGCATGGGTTTTGGCTCAAGGTGTTGGATGCACGAGAAGCATTTCCTCTCAGTACAAGGTTTGGGATAGCAAGGTTGTTTGAAGCAAACACAAGTATGAACAGGTACAATAAAACTTACACAAGAACATATGGCAAGCATTATAAGACTCTACACCGTCTTCCTTGTTGTTCAAACACTTTACGAGAAAATATCTAGACTTAGAGACCAATCATGCAAACCAAATTAAACAAGCTCTACGGTAGTTCTCCATTAATAGATTAAACTACATGATGCAAGAGCTTAAACATGATCTATGCGAGCTCAAACAATTGCCAAGTTATTCCAAACCATATGCAGCATTTTCTGATTCCAACCAAATAGCAATTTAACGAAGCAATTTCAGCCTTCGCCATGAACATTAAAGCAAAATTAAGAACACAAGTGTTCCATATGAAAAAGCGGAGCGTAATATCTCCAATATAAGGATGGTGGGATCCAACTTTATTCAAACCAAAGCAAAAATAAAAGCAAAGACGCTCCAAGTAAAGAACATAAGATGTGATGAAATAAAAATATAGTTTCACTAGAAGTGACCTGATAAGTTGTCGATGAAGAAGGGATGCCTTGGGCATCCCCAAGCTTAGATGCTTGAGTCTTCTTAAAATATGCAGGGGATGAACCACCGGGCATCCCCAAGCTTAGACCTTTCACTCTTCTTGATCATAGTATATCATCCTCTTCTCTTCACCCTTGAAAACTTCCTCCTCACCAAACTTCAAGCAAACTCATTAGAGGGTTAGTGCATAATCAAAAATTTACATATTCAGAGGTGACACAATCATTCTTAACACTTCTGGACATTGCACAAAGCTTCTGAAAGTTAATGGAACAAAGAAACTCATTCAACATAGCAAAAGCGGCAATGCGAAATAAAAGGTAGAATCTGTCAAAACCGACCACGTAAAGACGATTTTGCGGGGCACTTAACTTGCTCAAACGGAAAACTCAAAACTAATGAAAGTTGCGTACATATCGAGGATCACGCACGTAAATTTGCAGATTTTTTTGACTCTTCTACAGAGAGTTCTGCGAATTCGTGACAGACAGCAATCTGTTTCTGCGCAGTAATCCAAATCTAGCATCAACTTTACCATAGAGACTTTACTTGGCACAAAAACATGATAAGGAGAGGTTGATACAGTAGTAAACAACTTCCAAGACTCAAAAATACAGTAAATAAAATAAAACATGGGTTATCTCCCAAGAAGTGCTTTTCTTTAACGCCTTTCGGCGCAGAAAGTGCAAATTAAGTATTATCAAGAGATGAAGCATGAACATCATAACTTGTTCTAATAATAGAATCAAAAGGCAACTTCATTCTTTTTCTAGGGAAGTGTTCCATACCTTTCTTGAGAGGAAATTGATACTTAATATTATCTTCCTTCATATCAATAACAGCACCAAAGGTTCGAAGAAAAGGTCTTCCCAACACAATAGGACAAGATGCATTGCATTCAATATCCAAGACAACAAAATCAACGGGGACAAGGTTATTGTTAACCGTAATGCGAACATTATCAATCCTCCCCAAAGGTTTCTTTTTAACATTATCGGCAGATTAACATCTAAATAACAATTCTTCAATGGTGGCAAGTCAAGCATATCATAAATTTTCTTAGGCATAACAAATACTTGCACCAAGATAAAAAGCATTACATTCAAAATCATTGAATTTCATCTTAATGATGGGATCCCAACCATCTTCTAACTTCCTAGGAATAGAAGCTTCAAGTTTTAATTCCTCTTCCCTAGCTTTAATGAGAGCATTTGTAATACGTTTTGTAAAGGCTAAATTTATAGCACTAGCATTGGGACTTCTAGCAAGTTTTTGTAAGAACTTTATAACTTCAATAATATGACAATCATCAAAATCTAAACCATTATGTTCTACAGCAATGGAATCATTGTCACCAATATTTTGAAAAATTTCAGCAGTTTTATCACAAGCAGTTGTTTCAGGCAATTTTGCACGCTTTGCACTAGGAGTAGAAACATTGCCAACACCAATTATTTTACCATTGATAGTAGGAGGTGTAGCAACATGTGTAGAATCAACATTACTAGTTGTGGTAATAGTCCAAACTTTAGCTACATTATTCTCTTTAGCAAGTTTTTCTTTTTCTTCTCTATCCCACCTAGCATGCAATTCAGCCAACATTCTAATATTATCATTAATTCGAACTTGGATGGAATTTGCTGTAGCAGAAAATTTTGTATCATTATCCTCAGGTTTAGCAGCCATTTTATTAATTAAAGAAGATTGTGATTCAGACATATATGAGATTCGATTTTCAGCATTTGTAAGTTTAGTTTGCAAACCAGAAATTTTCACATTCAAATTTTCAAGTTGATTTCCTATATTTTTCAACAAGGCAGATTGTTCATTCATAGTTTTAGTAAACAATTGATTTTGCTCATATTGCGATTGCATAAAGCTCTTAGTAGTTCTTTCAATTTCCAATATCTTTTCCTCATTAGGCAAAACAGATCTACCATAAGAATTACCAAAACCACTACCATTATTAAAAGGATATGGCCTATAGTTATTGTTACCATAATTATTCCTATAAGCATTGTTGTTGAAATTATTACTCTTAATGAAATTCACATCAACATTTTCTTCTTGAGCAACCAATGAAGCTAAAGGAACATTATTAGGATCAATATGAGATCTACCATTTGCAAGCATAGACATAATAGCATCAATCTTATCACCCAAAGAAGAGGTTTCTTCAACAGAATTTACCTTCTTACCTTGAGGAGTTCTTTCAGTGTGCCATTCAGAGTAATTGATCATCATATCATCAAGAAGCTTCGTCGCGGCGCCCAAGGTGATGGACATAAAAGTACCTCCAGCAGCTGAATCCAATAGGTTCCTCGAGGAAAAATTCAATCCTGCATAAAAGGTTTGGATGATTATCCGAGTAGTCAGTCCATGGGTAGGGCAATTCTTTACCAAAGATTTCATTCTCTCCCATGCTTGAGACACATGTTCATTATCAAATTGTTTAAAGTTAATAATGCTACTTGATGTCTACGGGTGCTTCTATTCTTGTAGACAGTGTTGGGCCTCCAAGAGCAGAGGTTTGTAGAACAGCAGCAAGTTTCCCTTAAGTGGATTACCCAAGGTTTATCGAACTCAGGGAGGAAGAGGTCAAAGATATCCCTCTCATGCAACCCTGCAACCACAAAGCAAGAAGTCTCTTGTGTCCCCAACACACCTAATAGGTGCACTAGTTCGGCGAAGAGATAGTGAAATACAAGTGGTATGAATGAATATGAGCAGTAGTACGGCGCCAAAATAGCTTGCGGCGTGCGATTGATGGTAGTAATATGGTAGAAGTAAACAAGCAGTAGTAACGCGGCAATAGTAACGCAGTAAAACAGTAACAAGCGGCGATAGCGATATTTAGGAACAAGGCCTAGGGATTAGACTTTCACTAGTGGACACTCTCAACTTTGATCACATAACGGAATAGATAAATGCATACTCTACACTCTCTTGTTGGATGATGAACACATTGCGTAGGATTACACGAACCCTCAATGCCGGAGTTAACAAGCTCCACAATTAAATGTTCATATTTAAATAACCTTAGAGTGTAAGATAGATCAATACGACTAAACCAAGTACTAACGTAGCATGCACACTGTCACCTTCATGCTTATGTAGGAGGAATAATACACATCAATACTATCATAGCAATAGTTAACTTCGCAATCTACAAGAGATCATGATCATAGCATAAACCAAGTACTAACACGGATGCACACACTGTCACCATTACATCGTGCGGGAGGAATAAAACTACTTTAATAACATTGCTAGAGTAGCACATAGATAAATTGTGATACAAAACACATTGCAATCATAAAGAGATATAAATAAGCACTTCACTATGCCATTCATAACGGTGAATAAGTATTCTGTGAAATATAGCCTAAGAGACCCACACGGTGCACACACTGTCACCTTTACACACGTGGGACAAGGAGTCTCCGGAGATCACATAAGTAAAACTCACTTGACTAGCACAATGACATCTAGATTACAAGCATCATCATATGAATCTCAATCATGTAAGGCAGCTCATGAGATTATTGTATTGAAGCACATAGGAGAGAGATGAACCACATAGCTACCGGTACAGCCCCGAGCCTCGATGGAGAACTACTCCCTCTTCATGGGAGCAGCGAGCGTTGATGAAGATGGCGGTGGAGATGGCAGCGGTGTCGATGGAGAAGCCTTCGGGGGCACTTCCCCGTCCGGCAGGGAACAGAGACTCCTGTCCCCCGGATCTTGGCTTCGCGATGGCGGCGGGAACTTTCTCGTACCGTGGCTTTCTCCGTAAGGTTTTTCGACGCAGTGGCTTTATATAGGCGAAAGGGCGGCGTCGAAAGGTCGAAGGGCGACAACACCATAGGCTGGCGCGACGGGCCCAGGGCAGCGCCACCTATCATCGGGCCCACGGGCCCTCCTACGCGACTCTCGGGTGTTCGGATGCTTCCGGGCAAAATAGGAACACAGGCGTTGATTTCGTTCAATTCCGAAATATTCGTTACTAGGATTTCTGAAACCAAAAACAGAAAACAAACGGCACGGCATCTTGTTAATAGGTTAGTTCCAGAAAATGCACGAATATGACATAAAGTGTGCATAAAACATGTAGATATCATCAATAATGTAGCATGGAACATAAGAAATTATCGATACGTTGGAGACGTATCAAGCATCCCCAAGCTTAGTTCTGCTCGTCCCGAGCAGGTAAAACGATAACAAAGATAATTTCCGAAGTGACATGCCATCATAATCTTGATCATACTATTTGTAAACATATGTAATGAATGCAGCGATCAAAACAATGGTAATGACATGAGTAAACAAGTGAATCATAAAGCAAAGACTTTTCATGAATTGTACTTCAAGACAAGCATCAATAAGTCTTGCATAAGAGTTAACTCATAGAGCAATAAATCAAAGTAAAGGTATTGAAGCAACACAAAGGAAGATTAAGTTTCAGCGGTTGCTTTCAACTTATAACATGTATATCTCATGGATAATTGTCAACATAGAGTAATATAACAAATGCAATAAGCAAGTATGTAAGAATCAATGCACATTCACAAGTGTTTGCTTCTTGAGGTGGAGAGAGATAGGTGAACTGACTCAACATAAAAGTAAAAGAATGGCCCTTCGCAGAGGGAAGCATTGATTGCTATATTTGTGCTAGAGCTTTGATTTTGAAAACATCAAGAGAGCATAAAAGTAAAGTTTTGAGAGGTGTTTGTTGTTGTCAACGAATGGTAGCGGGTACTCTAACCCCTTGCCAGACAAACCTTCAAAGAGCGGCTCCCATTTTATTTTATTTTTGGGTGGCACTCCTTCCAACCTTTCTTTCACAAACCATGGCTAACCGAATCCTCGGGTGCCTGCCAACAATCTCATACCATGAAGGAGTGCCTTTTTATTTTAGTTTTATTATGATGACACTCCTCCCCACCTTTGCTTTCTCAAGCCATGGCTAACCGAATCCTTCGGGTGCCGCCCAACAATCACATACCATGGAGGAGTGTCTATTTTTGTTAATTAATTTGGGACTGGGAATCCCATTGCCAGCTCTTTTTGCAAAATTATTGGATAAGCGGATGAAGCCACTAGTCCATTGGTGAAAGTTGCCCAACAAGATTGAAAGATAAACACCACATACTTCCTCATGAGCTATAAAACATTGACACAAATAAGAGGTAATAACTTTTGAATTGTTTAAAGGTAGCACTCAAGCAATTTACTTTGGAATGGCGGAGAAATACCATGTAGTAGGTAGGTATGGTGGACACAAATGGCATAGTGGTTGGCTGTAGCACCCTGCCTTTTAATAAAGGCAAGATACCTGTGTATAGTGCTATTCCCGGGATCACTGATAGCACACACATTACAAAATATAGTAATCATTGCAATAGTATCAAATTACTACATCGTTGATCCAAAGGGTAATGTAAAACCTTACAAATTGCATAGTCACATGGACTAGCTCAACAATATTCAGAACATACACAGCGGAAAGTAAATTATCAATGAGCCTTCATCATCTTCATGTGCCACAGGCAGTCATGTTGGAATGTAGACTCGAGATCCTACCACGTACTTCTCCTCAGAAAATCCTGCACGTTTGAATATGCAGCCCCACGAATGGAGGTCAGTACAATGATGTACTGGCAAATGACACTTATATGGTGGCAGTTTTGGGCATGACTATCTACATGATATTTGGCTGGTGGAGTTTAGGCAAATTTGCATAAAGCCAATTTTATCCTACATTTTATTTAAAACAAAACATTTTGAAAATCTTTGAATGACATTATGAAATCACACCATGGTTAAATCCTCCATGGGTTTTAAAATAATCACATGGTTACATCTCCCATGAGTTTTCAAAGGTTAATTCAAATTTTAAATACATTCAGAAAAGGTGATGAGATTCCTCCGTACATTCCCTGCCTAGATGCTCAAATTGTCCATAACCGGGGACACGGCTAAGATCTTAGGTTTAACTCTCGAGAGGTTGCGCTCTTTACCCACAATTAACAACCAAGCCTTTTTGCCAAAATTCTTCATCTTCATTAAGGCCAGGACGAGGTCACTACGAAGCCTTTCTTTAGCAGCCCCTCTACCTACCGGATCCGCCCGTACCCTGAAACTCCACCCGCTGGCGGTACCCTAGGCGAGGTTTCCCACTAAGTACTTAGCTAAGACAGAGCCCATAATGTATTGTGGTTGCACTGGAAGCTATCTAAAAACAAGGACGACATAATAATCTCTCCAATCCTGGGTGGCAACCCCTATTCAACCGCGCACTCTCAGGCACCCACCCGTCCACTGGTCCATCCCCAGGGATCGGAGCCCTGAGCAGCCGCCCACCACTCAAACAATCCACCCAGGTGATTCATTAAGGTTGTTAATTTTCACTTTTCAAACCATCACAATCGAAATAATGAAACAGCATTTGGCATTTGATGTTGCAGAGCAAAAACAAAGTATCCTATCATTAGGTTCAGGAGTAGCTACACACTACTAGGGTTTGCTAAGCATAGCATAATACTTTACTTTTGAAAACAAAATCCTACCATGCATACTAGTTTCAAAACACTAATGCATAATTAAAACAAGTAGGATTTGAGCGTCACTTGCCTTGATCAAAGCAACCCACACAATCACAGCAATCACAAGCACCACCTTGATCTCCTCCACAATCTATTCAAACAATCACAACAAATAAACAAACATTCGATATAAACAATCATAGACATGTATGCATGCATGCTATGCAACAATTTAACTTCACAAGAGGGGTGGTGTGTAAGTGTTGCATTATGTGTTCTCTGATATGTGCAATGTTAATAAAGTATTCTGGACATTTAATTTGATTTAGAAAAACCATTAATCGAGTATCTACATTACATATACAACCTTATTAATTAGCTACAGAAAGCATTATGTGTTGTAAAAATATGAATTTGACCTCCCTGGATAGGCTACAGTAATACAAAGGCACATCAATTGGAATTACTCGAAAATCATTTATAGAATTTGAATTATGACTGAATTACTGATTTGAATAGATTTTACTAAAGCAAGTTTGTGCACGTATCAAAGTTGTACAACTCCTATACCATACTGTAGTACACGATCTGAGGATTCCAGAAAGTACAAAATCATAAAATTTGGCCCGGTAGATTATTTTATATAATTTTTATAGTGTACAATAGTCAAAAACACTATCTGAATTTTAATACGGAATCTATCACAGTACCTATGCTATATTATTGCATAAAGATGTTCTACAGATTGTAAGCTTTCCGAAAATATAAAATTCGTAAAATTTGGCCCAGTGAATGATTTTATATCGATTTTACAAAATTCGGATGCAATCTGAGATTTGAATTTCGAATTTAAAACGAATTTGACCAATCTGACCGGAGGCGCTGACTGGGACGCCACGCGGCGCGACGCGATTGGTCCGTACCGGTTCGGTACTGGATCTAATCTGGGCCGCCAGATCGCGATCTAACGCGCGAGAGAGAAGGGGAGAGGAGCTCACCTGACCGGCCGGAGTTGGGGAGGTTGGTGGCGGCGGTGGCGCTCGGCCGTGGGCGTCGGCGGCGCGGCCGTGGCTCCCGGACTCGGCGAAGTAGACGACGGGGGGCGGCGCGACCTCGCAGATCTCCTGGTGGCAGCGACGCGGCCGGGGGCGGGCTAGAGCGGCGCCGGCGGGCGGCTGGAGGCGGTGGCGTGCGCGGTACTTCGGCGAGCAATCGCCGTCGTCTGGCGGCGCGACGGCGGGATCTGGGTGGGGAAAAAGGAGGCGGGGGTGGCGGCGGTATATATAGGGGGCCGGGCGTGCTCCTCACGGCACGGACGCCGAGGTGGGGCCGGTCGTGCTAGGGCTCAGGAGGAGTCCTGGGCGGGCACGAGGAGGAAGACGACGCTGACCGGTGGGCCCCGCTGACGGGCGGGCCCCACGTGTCGGTGAGGGAAAGGAAAAAAAGAAAAGGCAGGGGACGCGGTGCGGTGCGGGCCGCGGTTGGCGGACCGTTTGGGCCGACGCGGTCGGGCTGGCCCATCTTGGCCGGTCCGATTCGTTTTACTTTTTTTTTTGGTTCTTTTCGTTTTTCCTTTTTCTTTTTACTGTTTTCTTCATAACTTTTGTTTTAGGAACCCAAATAGGGTCAAACCAATTTCTAAAATTTTGTAAAAATCAGGGCTTTATTTTAGACAACAGAGAACAAGGGTTTGACTTAAAATAACATGGTAGATAAATAAGATCCTTGCATTTAGGGCATGTAACTATGGTTGTGTCATATTTGTGCTTATCATTTTATGTGTAAATGAGCAAATGCAAAGATGCCATGAATGCATGCAAGTTTTTAATTTTGAAAAACCTGGGATGTTACAGACTAACCCCCTTAAGATGAAGCACGTCCTCGGGCTTCGAAAAGGCTAGCAAATAGGTGTGGGTGATATTCTCGAAGATTTTCTTCATCTTCCCAAGCTGCCTCTTCCTCACTATGGTGACTCCACTGAACAGAACTATATAGTATTGGAGCTGGTATTCCTTTACCCTGAGTATCTGATCTAGGCTAACCCCCTTAAGATGTTTAGCCTAATATCACCAATATGCAATTGGGATGTAAATCGAACTATTGATATGGATGAATGCGATGCGCCACTATCAATTAAAACTAATGCTGTAACGAGTTGAGTGGAGACATACCCATCACAGTGTTAGGTTCATTCACCACTTCCTCCACATACAGGTGGTTCGCTTGTCCCTTCTGGAATGGATTGGGTTTGGTGGCATCAACAGGCTTATTCTCCGGACAGTCATTGGCAAAGTGTCCGGTCTTCTTACACTTGAAGCAGGTGATATGGGACAAGTCCCTTGAATTGTGGCGGTGCTGGCCATTATTTCCATTGTGGTGTCCGTTACCCCCATTGTGACGGCCATTGTTTCCATTGTGATTACCATTGGAATGGTCTCCCTTGAATCCTTCATTGTGCCTATGACCATTGTAGTTGTCGCCATTCCCTTTACTGAAATGACCATTATGCTTGTGTGAGTTGTGACTCCCACTTCCTTCAGAAGAATGGTGCTTCTTGTGGAACGGCTCAGTGTGGTTCTTGCTGAACTTCCTCTTGCGGTTCTCTTCCTTATTGATGTTATTGTCTAGGGTGATGGCTTGATCAAGCAGGGACTGGTAGCTGGGAGCATAAGCCACCGACAATGGAATCTTCAGTTCACCCTTAAGTCCATTGAGGAACTTCTCCTTCCTCTTAACATCAGTATCAATGTCTTCTGGGGCATACCTTGCCAAAGCACAGAAGTCATCCATGTATTCCTTCAGAGTCCTTCCACCCTGCCTCAGACTACGGAATTCATCTCTCTTGAGATTCATAATGCCCGAGGAGATGTGGGCAGTACGAAATCCCTCCTTGAAGGTTTCCCAGTCTAAGTCATCTATAGGATGGGTAAGTTGATAAGTCTCCCACCACATTGCAGCAGGTCCTTCCAGCAGATGAGCGGTGAACCTAATCTTCTCAGCCTCGGTGCACTCACAGGTGACTAAGTCCTTGCTGACAGAACGAAGCCAGTCATCAGCTACAATTGGTTCAGTGGCACTGGAGAACTTAGCTGGTCGGAGTCTCAGAAATCTGGCGAGTCTATCCACTAGGGGTGGTGGAGGTGGCGGTGGTGGTGGAGGTGGCGGTGGTGGATTGTTGTTGTTGTTCTGGGTGGTTTGGATGAATTGGGTCATCATCTGCATGAGTTGTGCCTGAGCTGTCATCATCTGTTGCAGTGCTTCCTGAGTTGGATCACGTCTTGGCGGCATCTGGGGTTGTTTTAGCATAGATGAGAAACAAGATAGACAGATCTAGGGAACAAAAGTTTCCTACCCATGCACAAACAAGTCACACAACCAAACAAAAACACTGAAAACTAGAAATTCCAAACTTTATTTAAACTTATCGAGTTTTCGAAAATACGACTAAGATATACGGTACTGCCTTACATCAAATAGTAGGACAATACAAATGAGTATAACCTATTACATAAGTTTTAACTGGAGGTCGAACTAAGGCTTCTTGGTTAACTTCAGCTAGAACCACTATACAGCAACATTCTTTTCCTCAGGGTTGCAATCTGACTGTCCTTGGCTTTATTGAGCTCTTCATACATACCGAGTTTAAGGGATAAGTCAACCATGTCACTTCGAAGTCGACCTACGGTAGTATTCAGGTTAGCGGTCTCCTCCTTTTCTTCTTTGAGGTCCTTCTGGGTGTTGTGCAGCCTATACTTGAGTCTTTCTCCAAGTTCATTTATAGCTGCCCAGGCAACACATCTTGCGGAATCGAAGAAGGACGTGTGGAGTTCAGGGTTGGTGAACATCCAATGTTCCATCTTCTTGGGGTCGTCTTCTTCGTCCTTGTATAGGTGAAGTTGCACCCACCAATACTCTTGTCCGTCATCCATCACAGGAAATCCCTTGTACACTGCTTCTCCTTTGAGTCCCATGCTCTCCATGATATTCTTTAATGCCTTTGGAAACTCAGTATCACATTTCAGGGTCATGGTCATCACTGGTCCTTTCTTGATGGATTCAATGAGGCTGGTCATCTAAGAAAAGAAGGAAAACATTTTTAGAATGATTAAAGATTAGAGTATGAGAAATATTGGAGAAGAGGCAAGATAAAGTAATGTACTTGTATTTCCTAGGGTCTTCCTATTTCTAATCCAAACCTAGGGTCTCGATTCTACAGGCAACACTATGCTCTGATACCATTCTGTAGCACCCTACCTTTTAATAAAGGCAAGATACCTGTGTATAGTGCTATTCCCGGGATCACTGATAGCACACACATTACAAAATATAGTAATCATTGCAATAGTATCAAATTACTACATCGTTGATCCAAAGGGTAATGTAAAACCTTACAAATTGCATAGTCACATGGACTAGCTCAACAATATTCAGAACATACACAGCGGAAAGTAAATTATCAATGAGCCTTCATCATCTTCATGTGCCACAGGCAGTCATGTTGGAATGTAGACTCGAGATCCTACCACGTACTTCTCCTCAGAAAATCATGCACGTTTGAATATGCAGCCCCACGAATGGAGGTCAGTACAATGATGTACTGGCAAATGACACTTATATGGTGGCAGTTTTGGGCATGACTATCTACATGATATTTGGCTGGTGGAGTTTAGGCAAATTTGCATAAAGCCAATTTTATCCTACATTTTATTTAAAACAAAACATTTTGAAAATCTTTGAATGACATTATGAAATCACACCATGGTTAAATCCTCCATGGGTTTTAAAATAATCACATGGTTACATCTCCCATGAGTTTTCAAAGGTTAATTCCAGTTTTAAATACATTCAGAAAAGGTGATGAGATTCCTCTGTACATTTCCTGCCTAGATGCTCAAATTGTCCATAACCGGGGACACGGCTAAGATCTTAGGTTTAACTCTCGAGAGGTTGCGCTCTTTACCCACAATTAACAACCAAGCCTTTTTGCCAAAATTCTTCATCTTCATTAAGGCCAGGACGAGGTCACTACGAAGCCTTTCTTTAGCAGCCCCTCTACCTACCGGATCCGCCCGTACCCTGAAACTCCACCCGCTGGCGGTACCCTAGGCGAGGTTTCCCACTAAGTACTTAGCTAAGACAGAGCCCATAATGTATTGTGGTTGCACTGGAAGCTATCTAAAAACAAGGACGACATAATAATCTCTCCAATCCTGGGTGGCAACCCCTATTCAACCGCGCACTCTCAGGCACCCACCCGTCCACTGGTCCATCCCCAGGGATCGGAGCCCTGAGCAGCCGCCCACCACTCAAACAATCCACCCAGGTGATTCATTAAGGGTTGTTAATTTTCACTTTTCAAACCATCACAATCGAAATAATGAAACAGCATTTGGCATTTGATGTTGCAGAGCAAAAACAAAGTATCCTATCATTAGGTTCAGGAGTAGCTACACACTACTAGGGTTTGCTAAGCATAGCATAATACTTTACTTTTGAAAACAAAATCCTACCATGCATACTAGTTTCAAAACACTAATGCATAATTAAAACAAGTAGGATTTGAGCGTCACTTGCCTTGATCAAAGCAACCCACACAATCACAGCAATCACAAGCACCACCTTGATCTCCTCCACAATCTATTCAAACAATCACAACAAATAAACAAACATTCGATATAAACAATCATAGACATGTATGCATGCATGCTATGCAACAATTTAACTTCACAAGAGGGGTGGTGTGTAAGTGTTGCATTATGTGTTCTCTGATATGTGCAATGTTAATAAAGTATTCTGGACATTTAATTTGATTTAGAAAAACCATTAATCGAGTATCTACTTAACATATACAACCTTATTAATTAGCTACTGCAAGCATTATGTGTTGTAAAAATATGAATTTGACCTCCCTGGATAGGCTACAGTAATACAAAGGCACATCAATTGGAATTACTCGAAAATCATTTATAGAATTTGAATTATGACTGAATTACTGATTTGAATAGATTTTACTAAAGCAAGTTTGTGCACGTATCAAAGTTGTACAACTCCTATACCATACTGTAGTACACGATCTGAGGATTCCAGAAAGTACAAAATCATAAAATTTGGCCCGGTAGATTATTTTATATAATTTTTATAGTGTACAATAGTCAAAAACACTATCTGAATTTTAATACGGAATCTATCACAGTACCTATGCTATATTATTGCATAAAGATGTTCTACAGATTGTAAGCTTTCCGAAAATATAAAATTTGAAATTTGGCCCAGTGAATGATTTTATATCGATTTTACAAAATTCGGATGCAATCTGAGATTTGAATTTCAATTTAAAACGAATTTGACCAATCTGACCGGAGGCGCTGATTGGGGCCACGCGGCGCGAAGTGTCCGTACCGGTTCGGTACTGGATCTAATCAGGCCGCGATCGCGATCTGCGAGAGAGAAGGGAGAGGAGCTCACGACCGGCGAGTGGGGAGGTTGGTGGCGGCGGTGGCGCTCGGCCGTGGCGTCGGCGGCGCGGCGTGGCTCCCGGACTCGGCGAAGTAGCGACGGGGCGGCGCGACCTCGCAGATCTCCTGGTGGCAGCGACGCGGCCGGGCGGGCTAGGCGCGCCGGCGCGTGGACGGTGGCGTGCGCGGTACCGGCGAGCAATCGCCGTCGTGCGCGGCGCGACGGCGGGATCTGGTGGGGAAAAAGGAGGCGGGGTGGCGGCGGTATATAGGGGGCCGGGCGTGCTCCTCACGGCACGGACGCGAGGTGGGGCGGTCGTGCTAGGGCTCGGAGAGTCTGGGCGAACCTGAGGGAGGAAGACGACGTGGGCCCGCAGGCGGGCCCCACGTGTCGGTGAGGAAAGGAAAAAAGAAAAAAGCAGGGACGCGGTGCGTGCGGACGCGGTTGGCGGACCGTTTGGGCAGCGGTCGGGCTGGCCCATCTTGGCGTCCGATTCGTTTTACTTTTTTGGTTCTTTTCGTTTTTCCTTTTTCTTTTCTGTTTTCTTCATAACTTTTGTTTTAGGAACCCAAATAGGGTCAAACCAATTTCTAAAATTTTGTAAAAATCAGGGCTTTATTTTAGACAACAGAGAACAAGGGTTTGACTTAAAATAACATGGTAGATAAATAAGATCCTTGCATTTAGGGCATGTAACTATGGTTGTGTCATATTTGTGCTTATCATTTTATGTGTAAATGAGCAAATGCAAAGATGCCATGAATGCATGCAAGTTTTTAATTTTGAAAAACCTGGGATGTTACATTGGCTCAAGGATTTTGGATGCATGAGAAGTATTCCCTCTCGATACAAGGTTTAGGCTAGCAAGGTTATTTGAAACAAACACAAGGATGAACCGGTGCAGCAAAACTCACATAAAAGACATATTGTAAACATTATAAGACTCTACACCATCTTCCTTGTTGTTCAAAACTCAATACTAGAATTATCTAGACCTTAGAGAGACCAAATATGCAAACCAAATTTTAGCAAGCTCTATGTATTTCTTCATTAATGGGTGCAAAGTATATGATGCAAGAGCTTAAACATGAGCACAACAATTGCCAAGTATCACATTATCCAAGACATTTTAGAATTACTACATGTAGCATTTCCCGTTTCCAACCATATAACAATTAACGAAGTTTCAACCTTCGCCATGAAAATTAAAAGCTAAGAACACATGTGTTCATACGAACCAGCGAGCGTGTCTCTCTCACACAAGCATTTATTCAAACAAAAACAAAAACAAAAACATACAGACGCTCCAAGTAAAGTACATAAGATGTGACCGAATAAAAATATAGTTTCAAGAGAAGGAACCTGATAATTTGTCGATGAAGAAGGGGATGCCTTGGGCATCCCAAGCTTAGCTTGAGTCTTCTTGAAATATGCAGGGGTGAACCACGGGGGCATCCCCAAGCTTAGAGCTTTCACTCCTCTTGATCATAGTATATCATACTCCTCTCTTGACCCTTGAAAACTTCCTTCACACCAAACTTCAAGCAAACTCATTAGAGGGTTAGTGCATAATTAATAATTCACACATTCAGAGGTGACACAATCATTCTTTACACTTCTGGACATTGCATAAAGCTACTGGACATTAATTGATCAAAGAAATTCATCCAACATAGCAAAAGAGGCAATGCGAAATAAAAGGCAGAATCTGTCAAAACAGAACAGTTCCTAAAGACGAATTTTAAAATGGCACCAGACTTGCTCAAATGGAAAAACTCAAAACTAATGAAAGTTGCGTACATATCTGAGGATCACGCTCGTAAATTGGCAGATTTTTTCGAATTTTCTCAGAGACTTGTGCCAGAATTCGTGACAGACAGCAATGCTGTTTCTGCGCAGCGATCCCAAATATAACATCAACTTTAACATAGAAACTTTACTTGGCACAAAAACATGATAAGGAGAGGTTGCTACAGTAGTAAACAACTTCCAAGACTCAACAAAACAAAAATTGCTGTAGTAAAATAAACACATGGGTTATCTCCCAAGAAGTTCTTTCTTTATAGCCATTAAGATGGGCTCACAGTTTTAATGATGCTCTCATGAAAATAGAGAATGAAGCAAAAGAGAACATCAAGAAGCAATTTCAAAACACATTTAAGCCTAACATGCTTCCTATGCATAGGAATCTTGTAAATAAACAAGTTCATGAAGAGCAAAGTAACAAGCATAGGAAGATAAAACAAGTGTAGCTTCAAAAATTTCAGCACATAGAGAGGTGTTTTAGTAACATGAAATTTTTTACAACCATATTTTCCTCTCTCATAATAACTTTCAGTAGCAACATGAGCAAACTCAACAATATAACTATCACATAAAGCATTCTTATCATGAGTCTCATGCATAAAATTATTACTCTCCACATAGGCATAATCAATTTTATTAGTTGTAGTGGGAGAAAATTCAACAAAGTAGCTATCATTATTATTCTCATCATCAAATATAGGAGGCATAGTATCATCAAAGTAAATTTTCTCCTCAATGCTTGGGGGACTAAAAATATCATGCTCATCAAAGCCAGCTTCCCCAAGCTTAGAATTTTCCATAGCATTAGCAACAATAGTGTTCAAAGCATTCATATTAATATGTTCCATGGGTTTTTAATTTTCGCATCAAACCATCCATGTCTTAAATCAGGAAATAGAATAAGGAGCTCATTGTTGTCCATTATGCCTAACTAGTGTAAACAAGAAACCAAATGTCGCAATTGCAGAGTCTAAAGGAAATAGCTTCGAGCACACACACAATAGCGCCAGAAAAGTCTGTTACCTGAACCGAAGTATGAGTGCCTTTTACCTTTCCTCCCACGGCGCCATAAAAGTGCTTGATGTCTACGGGTGCTTCTATTCTTGTAGACAGTGTTGGGCCTCCAAGAGCAGAGGTTTGTAGAACAGCAGCAAGTTTCCCTTAAGTGGATTACCCAAGGTTTATCGAACTCAGGGAGGAAGAGGTCAAAGATATCCCTCTCATGCAACCCTGCAACCACAAAGCAAGAAGTCTCTTGTGTCCCCAACACACCTAATAGGTGCACTAGTTCGCGAAGAGATAGTGAAATACAAGTGGTATGAATGAATATGAGCGATGATACGGCAAAAAAAAAGCTTGCGTGCAGTTGATGAGTAATATAGTAGGAAGTAAACAAGCGATAGTAAACAGAGTAGTAATTCGGTAAAACAGTAACAGCAGCGATAGCAGTATTTGGAACAAGGCCTAGGGATTAGACTTTCACTAGTGGACACTCTCAACTTTGATCACATAACAGAATAGATAAATGCATACTCTACACTCTCTTGTTGGATGATGAACACATTGCGTAGGATTACACGAACCCTCAATGCCGGAGTTAACAAGCTCCACAATTAAATGTTCATATTTAAATAACCTTAGAGTGTAAGATAGATCAATACGACTAAACCAAGTACTAACGTAGCATGCACACTGTCACCTTCATGCTTATGTAGGAGGAATAATACACATCAATACTATCATAGCAATAGTTAACTTCGCAATCTACAAGAGATCATGATCATAGCATAAACCAAGTACTAACACGGATGCACACACTGTCACCATTACATCGTGCGGGAGGAATAAAACTACTTTAATAACATTGCTAGAGTAGCACATAGATAAATTGTGATACAAAACACATTGCAATCATAAAGAGATATAAATAAGCACTTCACTATGCCATTCATAACAGTGAATAAGTATTCTGTGAAATATAGCCTAAGAGACCCACACGGTGCACACACTGTCACCTTTACACACGTGGGACAAGGAGTCTCCGGAGATCACATAAGTAAAACTCACTTGACTAGCACAATGACATCTAGATTACAAGCATCATCATATGAATCTCAATCATGTAAGGCAGCTCATGAGATTATTGTATTGAAGCACATAGGGAGAGATGAACCACATAGCTACCGGTACAGCCTCGAGCCTCGATGGAGAACTACTCCTTCCTCATGGGAGCAGCAGCGTTGATGAAGATGGCGGTGGAGATGGCAACGGTGTCGATGGAGAAGCCTTCCGGGGGCACTTCCCCGTCCCGGGTGCGGAACGGAGACTCCTGTCCCCCAGATCTTGGCTTCGCGATGGCGGCTCTGGAACTTTTCTCGTACCGTGGCTTTCTAGTAAGGGTTTTATGAGGGGCTTTATAGGCGAAGGGCGTCGAAAGGTCGAAGGGGCGACGACACCATAGGTGGCGCGGCCAGGGCCCAGCCGCGCCACCCTATCATCTGGGCCCACAGGGCCTCTCTCTGACTCTCGGGTGTTACGGATGCTTCCGGCAAAATAGGAACCTGGCGTTGATTTCGTCCAATTCCGAGAATATTTCGTTACTAGGATTTACCAAACAAAAACAGGAACTGGCACTTGGCATCTTGTTAATAGGTTAGTTCCTGAAAATGCACGAATATGACATAAAGTGTGCATAAAACATGTAGATATCATCAATAATGTAGCATGGAACATAAGAAATTATCGATACGTTGGAGACGTATCACTACTTCTCAAAGATATAATCTTAGCAGGAGGATAATATTTACTAATAAAAGCATCTTTACATTTAGTCCATGAATCAATACTATTCTTAGGCAAAGAAAGCAACCAATCTTTAGCTCTTCCTCTTAAGGAGAAAGGAAACAATTTCAGTTTTATAATATCACCATATATATCCTTATACTTTTGCATTTCACAAAATTCAACAAAATTATTAAGATGGGCAGCAGCATCAGTACTAACACCAGAAAATTGCTCTCTCATAACAAGATTCAGTAAAGCAGGTTTAATTTCATAGAATTCTGCTGTAGTAGTAGGTGGAGCAATAGGAGTACTTATAAAATCATTATTATTTGTGCTAGTGAAATCACACAACTTAGTATTTTCAGGAGTACCCATTATAGCAGTAGTAAAAGTAAACTAAGCAAATAAAATAAAGACAAGTAACTAATTTTTTGTGTTTTCGATATAGAGCTAGTAAATAAGACAGAAAGTAAAGTAACTAATTTTTTTGTGTTTTTAGATATGAAGCAAACAAGACAGTAAATAAAATAAAGTAAATCAAGACAAAAACAAAGTAAAGAGATTGGATGTGGAGACTCCCCTTGCAGCGTGTCTTGATCTCCCCGGCAACGGCAAAAAGAGCTTGATGCACGTAGATGTACACGTCGTTGGGAACAGCAAGAGGAAGGTGTGATGCGCACAGCGGCAAGTTTTCCCTCAGAAAGAAACCAAGGTTATCGAACCAGTAGGATCCAAGAAGCACGTGAAGGTTGTTGGTGGAGGAGTGTAGTGCGGCGCAACACTAGTGAAACCGGCGCCAACGTGGAACCTGCACAACACAATCAAGATACTTTGCCCCAACGTAACAGTGAGGTTGTCAATCTCACCGGCTTGCTGAAAACAAAGGATTAAGCGTATCGAGTGGAAGATGGTGTTTGTTTGCAAAGAACAGTAAAGAACAATGATTGCAGTAGATTGTATTCAGATGTAAAGAATGGACCGGGGTCCACAGTTCACTAGTGGTGTCTCTCCAATAAGATAACTAGCATGCTGGGTGAACAAATTACGGTGGGCAATTGACAAATAAAGATTCAATACATATCAATGATGATTACTATGAGATTTAATCAGGGCATTACGACAAAGTAGATAGACCGCTATCCAGCATGCATCTATGCCTAAATAATCCACCTTCGGGTTAGCATCCGCACCCCCTCCAGTATTAAGTTGTAAACAACAGATAATTGCATTAACTATGGTGCGTAATGTAATCAACACAAATATCCTTAGACAAAGCATCGATGTTTTATCCCTAGTAGCAACAGCACATCCACAACCTTAGAACTTTCTGTCACTGTCCCAGATTAAATGGAGGCATGAACCCACTATCGAGCATAAATACTCCCTCTTGGAGTTACAAGTATCAACTTGGCCAGAGCCTCTACTAGCAACGGAGAGCATGCAAGAACATAAACAACACATATATAATAGATTGATAATCAACTTTACATAGTATTCTGGATTCATCGGATCCCACCAAACACAACATGTAGCATTACAAATAGATGATCTTGATCATGTTAAGCAGCTCACAAGATCTAAACAATGATAGCACAAGCGGAGAAGACAACCATCTAGCTACGCTATGGACCCATAGTCCAAGGATGAACTACTCACGCATCAATCCGGAGGCGGGCATGATGATGTAGAGCCCCTTCGGTGATGATTCCCCTCTCCGGCGAGGTGCCGGAGGCGATCTCCTGAATCCCCCGAGATGGGATTGGCGGCAGCGCGTCTCTGGAAGGTTTTCCGTATCGTGGCTCTCGGTCAGAGGGTTTCGCGATGAAGAGCTTTAAGTAGGCGGAAGGGCCGAGTCGGAGGGTCACGGGGCCCCACACGCTAGGGCCGCGCGGCCCCTAGGCCGCGCCGCCCTGGTGTGGCGGCGCCCCGTGGCCCTACTTCCTTTCCCCCTCGGTCTTCTGGAGCTTCGTGGAAAAATAGGACCCTGGGCGTTGATTTCGTCCAATTCCGAGAATATTTCCTTACTAGGATTTCTGAAACCAAAAACAGCAGAAAACAGCAAGCTGACGCTTCGACATCTTGTTAATAGGTTAGTGCCGGAAAATGTATAATAATGCTGTAAAGTATGTATAAAACATTCAAGTATTGTCATAAAAGTAGCATGGAACATAAGAAATTATAGATACGTTTGAGACGTATCGATGATCCAAAGCGCCACATTGTTCTTTCAGGGAAAAGAAACATCGTGGGAGTGGAGGACAAGACAGACATGTCAGAAGATTATAATATGTTTGGTGAAATTCCGCCCTTCAAAGTGAACACCGACCCAAGCATTAAGTTAAATGATGAGGATGCTCCATGGATACGGCCCAATCGTAAGCAAGCAGGGACACAAGGGAAGAAATGATGTGTAATAATTTATTGTACCAAACTTTGTTGAATGGATCATGTGAATTATATTACCCGTGATGTGTTTGGTGTCCATTTTTGAATGATTCGATTGATTCGAGATACCACTGATGATACATGAAATTTGGAGTGATTTAGTCATACTCCTGCCTAGGCGTATAATATGCATACTCGTAGTCTTCATAGCCGCCGCCGTTGTACTGGTAGTCGTCGCCTTCTAAGTTGCCGCCGTCGTCGTCGCTGTCGTCGGGCGGCGCTCGTGGCTCGAACTGAGGGTAGCGCAGGCGGGGGATATCGCCGGCCGTGATGTAGTCCATGACGCTCTGCAGAGTCCGGCCGTACCACCATAGCCGACGGCCGGCCTCGTGGAAGTTCCCAGGAGGCAGACCGTCCTCCTCATACCTGGCGAGCGCCCTCTCACGCCGATTGATGAAGAAGGCGTCCCAAGTATGCTGGTTATCGGGATGCCAGCGGGGATTCATCCGCTGCTCCGGCGTGAGGTCGAGGTAGTAGTGGTTCATGATGGCCGCCCGGCGCGCAGTTCCCTGAGGGACGGGAGGGACCGGCACGCCGCCGGGCTCTCCAGCCGGCAGGGACGCGGTAGCCCGTGGGCAAGGGTAGTTCGAGGCGCAAAGCTCCTCCACCTGCTGGTAGGTTAGAGTGGGTGCGGTGGAAGCCATGAGAGAGTGATGAGAGATTGTAGAGATGTGATAATGCTGGCCAAGCCGGGCTACATATATGTAGTGAGAAATGGCGGGAAAAATGGGAGCGGGAAGACAGGAGGCGGGAAGAAAGTGGCGGGAAGAAAGAGGCGGGAAGACAGGGAAGAAATGGCGGGAAGAAGAGGAATCCAGAGCTGGTCATCTAACCTTTAGTCCCGGCTGGTGGGTGCAACCGGGACTAAATGTGGTTTTTGTGTCATCTAACAAAACTGTCGGTGGGATAAGGACGTTTGGGTAAGCTTTAGTCCCGGCTGGAGGGTGCAACCGTGACTAAAGCTGTCGGCAGGATAAGGACGCGTGGGTGGACGCACTGCTCGATGAGATAAAGCATGTAGCGCACGACGCCCTGTCGGAGGAACAAGACAAAGCAGCAGCGGCGCCGTGCCTATAAAAGGAGCATCGATACGCGTTGGCAAGTGATGTCTACGTGTGCTTCTATTCTTGTAGACAGTGTTGGGCCTCCAAGAGCAGAGGTTTGTAGAACAGCAGCAAGTTTCCCTTAAGTGAATCACCCAGGTTTATCGAACTCGGGGAGGTAGAGGTCAAAGATAGTCCTCTCAAGCAACCCTGCAATTAAGATACAAGAACTCTCTTGTGTCCCCAACACACCTAATACACTTGTCGGATGTATAGGTGCACTAGTTCGAAGAGATAGTAAAACACAGGTGGTATAGATGGTAGTAAACAGTAATTGCGATCTGAAATAAATATTGCAGCAAGCGAACATGTAGCAGAACTTGTTGGAAACAGTGTTTCAATGCTTAGAAACAAGACCTAGGGATCATACTTTCACTAGTGGACACTCTCAACAATGCAATCATAATTGAATATAAATATAAGCACTTCACTATGTTATTCTGAATTACTCTCTGGCTGGATAACGAACACTAATTCACCATGTAGGGATGCAAAAGCAAACCTTAAAGATGCATTCCCAAGTACTAATAAACACCCCACGCTGTCACTTTGAGCATTCATAGGAGGTACTAACACACCACAATTTCATAGAGACATCCAACTCAAATCATAACCCAGTGAACAAGTATTCTGTGAAATATAGCCTAAGAGACCCACACGGTGCACACACTGTCACCTTTACACACGTGGGACAAGGAGTCTCCGGAGATCACATAAGTAAAATCCACTTGAATAACATAACTACATCTAGATTACAAAGCTCATCATATGGATCTCAATCATGCAAGGCAATCATGAGATCATTGTATTAAAGTACGAGAGAGAGATTAACCACATAGCTACCGGTAGAGCCCTTAGCCTCGAGGGAGAACTACTCCCTCCTCATCATGGGAGACAGTAGCGTCGATGGAGATGGCGGTGGTGTCGATGGAGATGCCTTAGGGGCAATTCCCGTCCCGGCGGCGTGCGGAACAGACTGTCCCCAGAATCTTGGCTTCGCGATGGCGGCGGCTCTGGAACTTTTCTCGTATCGTGGCTTATGTTTTTAGGGTTTTCACGTCAGGGAGACTTTATAGGCGAAAGGGCGGCGTCGGAGGAGCCCTGGTGGGGCCACACCATAGGGGGGCGCCCCCCCCCCTTGGCCACGCCGCCTTGTGGGGTGCGGCCCCCTGGCTCCCCTCTGGACCCTCTTCGGTGCTCTGGAAGCTTCCCGGGAAAATAAGGTTCTGGGCGTTGATTTCGTCCAATTCCGAGAATATTTCCTTTGTAGGATTTCTGGAACAAAAAACAGCAAAAAACATGAACTGGCACTTCGGCATCTTGTTAATAGGTTAGTTCCGGAAAATGCATCAAAATGATATAAAGTGTGAACAAAACATGTAGGTATTGTCATAAAACTAGGATGGAACATAAGAAATTATAGATATGTTGGAGACGTATCACCAAGCAGGCCAACAAGCCAACCTAGCAGGTAGAGAGAGTTTCATCCCCATGGATGGAGTACAGGGTTGGAAGATCTCCCGTGGCGAGCGAGGGAAGATGTCGTCGGATGAAGGAAATTAGATTTTTCTAATTTTTCTGATATATTATTTGTATTTTTAACATTTTGAAATGAATTAGTTTTATTTTTCTGATTTTTGTGATATATTATTGTTATCACCAGATTTTGGCCAAATCAGGAGATGGGCCATAATGAAGATGGCCTTGAAGGATATACACGTGGAGTATCTCTGAAGCGGCCTTGTGTGAAGAGTTTGGGCTAGATTGCCGTGTGTATGTAAATATAGTAGTCATCTTAGTTTAGAATTAAAAGATAGAGTTTAACCCGTGCACGGTTAGGTGCACGCCCGAATTAGAAAGTCCCTTGGACTATATATATGTATCTAGGGTTATCGAAAAAGGAGGACAATCACGTTCACAACAAACACAAACCAGGCGCATCGCCACCCCTTCTTTCGAGGGTTTCTTCCGGGTAAGCATCACGCTGCCTAGATCGCATCTTGCGATCTAGGCAGCGTTTATTCGTTTACCTTGTGTTGCTCGTGCTGAAGCGTTGTTGATGGCGAGTAGCACTATTTATCTTAGGTGTTTTGGGGCTTGCATGGATGCTTTTCTTATGCATATTTGCTTAGCTATGCCGTCCCTCGATATCTAGCTGCCCTTATACCTACCTAGGTGTAAGGGCAGCACCTTGCTTGTTCGTTATTTAGTAGATCCAATCTGTTATAGTTGCTCCTTGATTCTTCAAGGATTGGTTTAATATCTGTATGGTTAGGCCTTGCAAACGGGTTGAACGATCCGGTAGTGCGTAAGGTACGGTTTGTTAGTCCTAAGAGGGATGTTCCGGAATTAACTTAATGTTGGTTTTTAGGCCTCTTTTAGGGTTAGTTTCCCATTATCTTTCGTGTCTATTAGGCTCAACTACGCGCAGGATGTTCCGATCATGCGGTGAAAACCCCAAACTGTCGTAGATTAGATTAACTTTATATTGATCAAGCAGGAGCCCCATGTCATCGTTATCCCGACGTGAACCATGGGGCGATCGGCTCTTTGAGCCGATCCACAGGGCAACCTGAAAGCCGTCGGGCTCGTATTTAATGTTTACGTGTATGCGCATGCAGGAAACTAATCGAAGCAATCCAACACCTTCCTGGCCAGGTATAGGTCAGGTGGCACGCCCTAGCAACCGCCAGGACGTGTGCCGGAACATTTGCGGGACGACGTCGAGGGACCAGGGCCCCCTGCAGTCTTGGAAGCCTCCCGGCTCTTCGTGTTGCTTAACCACTGCTCGCCGGTGGGTTTTGGCAGGCAACACATGGCACGCCGGTGGGACAATCTTCGCAACAACCACGTTAACATCCAAGATGGCGGAAGAACCGATCAAGTATGAAGATCTGCCTGCTGAGCACAAGAAGAAATATGATGATCTCAAGGCCATCTTCGAAGCCGATCTCATCGGCTCTTTGAGAAGACCCGTTCGCACGGCATTAAGTTCAAAGGGTTCCAACCCGAAGGCGCGTTAGAGGGACTAGATCTATCTCTCCCTTCGGAGGAACGTACCAGAGCCCTGCGACAAAAATTAACTATGCCGTTGCTCATTCTCTACATCGGCATTCTGAGAGCCTGGTGAACACTCTGGAGCGTGTTGCGCTTCACGTGGTGCAAGAAATCATGAAGCATCGGTATTCTCCGTCAGGACCTGCTCTAGGAACTCACCAGGGAGAGATACCGTTCTACACTCGACCACCACTGCCATACACGGTTGCAGCTCCACAGCAACAAGGTTCACCGGCGTACGTCGTCTACAAGGTTGGAGGTGATCCTGGCGATTACCAATTCCTGTATGAGCCGCCCAAGGAGATTCCACATGGATACGTGTGCACATACGTGCCGGACTGCAACAACTGGATGAGCCAGGTTACAGCAGAGGGACTGCCACGGCCGGAGGGATTGCCACGAGCAGGAGGCAGTTTGGAGCAGATGCGAGAAACAGGCGTGGCTAGCTAAATATGCCACCGGAACAAGTCGGAAAGCTCAACCTCCGCAGCTCCTACGGTGGATCAGATTACTGCAATCTTGAGAGACCAGTTCGGTATCCTGCCGAAGAAGAGAATGATCGGCTATTCCAAGCCGTATCCCAACGAGTATGACCTAATCCCGCTACCGCCTAAGTATCGGCTCCCCGACTTCACAAAATTCAGTGGATCAGAAGGATCTAGCTCAATTGAGCACGTGAGCCGATATTTGGCATAGTTGGGCATGGTCTCAGCTTCAGACCAGCTACGTGTGAGGTTCTTTTCACAATCTCTCACGGGTCCAGCCTTTGGATGGTACACCTCGTTGCCACCAGATTCGGTTCGACATGGAAGAAGCTGGGAAGTTTCACATACAGTATCATTCAGAAGCTACGAAGTGGCATTACCGATCGACCTAGGTTCGGCAAAGCCGGAGACGGTGTGCAGACATCCAGCTTAGACCGTCAGAACCGATGTTATTCGGTTCGTTTATCTGAAAGAAGCAGTCGAGCTGGCGATAGCAGGCCTATCAGCGCCACTCAAAGATGTGACCTTCCAAGCAGACTACAACTCACTGCGCATATGGTTCGAAATTGACATCGTATGAACAGCGCCACCAGAATTGTACAGGACAAGTTCAAGCGCGTCGCCCTGATCGAGACGAGAAGATGAAGATTCTGAAGATCAGAAGTCGCTGTAGCTGAATGGACTCGGGGGCAAAACCCGTGTCCTGCAAATGGGTGAAACAACCAGGGCCTGCAAAAGGGTTTGACTTTGATTTAAGCAAAACGGAGCAAATTTTTGATTTGCTGCTGAAGGAAAAACAAAGTTACCCGAAGGCCACAAAATCCCCACGGTACAAGAGATGAACGGCAGGCCATACTGCAAATGGCATCACACGTTCACCCATGCCACCAACGACTGCAAAGTGTTGCGCGGACAGATTCAAATGGCGATAGAACAAGGCCGATTACTCTTCGGTCAGTTTGCTATGAGAGTTGACACACATCCGTTTCCTGACGTCAACATGGTGGATCTTAGTCACTGCTTCAGGAGCGAGCCAGGTTTCTCTTTTGATATCAACATGGCAGGGCTTGCAGATCGCCATAGCAAGGATAAAGCTGAAAGCAGTCACTCCCGTGGCAAAGATGAAGAGGAGGCCGATACACGCGATCGGCCCCAAAAAAATAAAAAGATCTCGCCTCGAGCATGTCACGTAGCTATAGCAGAGAACCAAGAAGTTGTGAACCCTCATTAAGCATTGCAATGAAAAAGGAGGCCGATTCTAGCAATCGGCCAAAATTAGCCTCAACATGCCTTCTGCCTGTGTTCAACATTGATTTAGCAGGCGATGGAAAGCTGGGGTATGGGTTCACATCAGCTGATGAACTAGAAGAGATTGACATTGGTCCTGGGGATAAGCCACGACCAACATTTATCAGCAAAAGTTGGATCCACAGCTGAGGAGCCAGTTGATAGCCCTGTTGAAAGAGTACCCAGATTGTTTCGCATGGGATTATACAGAGATGCCTGGGTTAGACAGGAGCATCATTGAGCATCGGCTCCCTCTGAAGAAAGGATTTCGGCCGTTCCAGCAGCGAGCACGACAAATGAAGGCCGAAATCTTGGTGGAAGTCAAGAAAGAGATCCAGAAGATGTTGGACGCCGGGTTCATCAGGCCATGCAGGTATGCTGAATGGATTTCCAATGTCGTACCTGTGGAGAAAAAGGATGGCCGATGGCGCGTCGCCATAGATTTTCGGAATCTCAACAGTGCCACTCCAAAGGATGAATATCCGATGCCAGTAGCAGAGACGTTGATCAATGCAGCTGCTGGTCATAAAGTTTTAAGCTTCATGGATGGCAATGCCGGCTACAACCAAATCTTTATGGCTCCAGAAGATATAAACAAGACTGCATTCAGAGTACCAGGCTCAGTGGGCTTGTTTGAATATGTAGTCATGACATTTGGACTGAAGAATGCTGGCGCAACTTACCAAAGAGCCATGAATTACATCTTTCACGATTTAATCGGGGTTCGTAGCATAGAAAACAAAAATTTTCCTACCGCAAGACGAATAAATCCAAGATCTAATCTATGGAACACCCAAGATCTAATCTACAAGATCGAAGCAACGAGATTGATATTGGACTAACCCTTGAAGATTTCCAAAGCCTACGAGATCAGATCTCGTTGTTGGTGTAGACGATCATCCCCAGTGCTGCAATCCGGCAGCACTTCCGTACTCGGTCGCGCGTACGGTGTCGATGTAGCCCTTCCTCTCCCCGTTCCAGCGGGCAGCGGAGGTGTGGTAGATCCCCTCGGAATCCCAGCACACGACGGCGTGGTGGTGGTGGAGGAGAAAGCTGCAGGGCTTCGCCAAGCCGGAACAGCTCTATGGAGGAGAGAGGGGGCGGCCAGAACTTGCTGTGGAAGGGGTGAACGCCCCCCTGCCCCCTCCCCTCTTTATATAGGGGGGAGGTCGGTTTGGGTGGCCCCCCAATGCCCCAAACCCATCTAGGGCCGGCGGCCAAAGGGGGGAGGGGGAATTCTTCCCCCCCAAGTTGATCCCCCTAGGGTTTTGGGGAAAACCCTAGGGTTGGCCGGCCTGGGCCTTGAGGGGCATGTGCCCCTGGCCCATTAGGCTAGGGTGCACCCCCTCGGCCCATGCTAGGCCTCCTAGGGTCGTGGGCCCACTGGTGGGACCCCCGGAACCTTCTAGAACCTTCCGGTCTTTCACCGGAAAAATCCCGAACTTTTCCGAAACCTAGAAATCAACTTTCCTTATATGAATCTTATTCTCCGGACCATTCCGGACCTCCTCGTGATGTCCTGGATCCCATCCGAGACTCCGAACAAACTCCGTCTCCATACCATATTCCATATCTACTTATGCGACATCGAACCTTAAGCGCGTCACCCTACGGTTCGCGAACTATGCAGACATGGTCGAGACTCCTCTCCGAGCAATAACCAATAGCGGGATCTGGAGATCCATAATGGCTCCCACATATTCAACGATGACTTAGTGATCGATTGAACCATTTACATACGATGCCGATTCCCTTTGTCTCGCGATATTTTACTTGTCCGAGGTTCGATCATCGGTATCTCCATACCTTGTTCAACCTCGTTCCGACAAGTACTCTTTACTCGTACCGTGGTATGTGATCTCTTATGAACCATTCATATGCTTGCAAGCTAATTAGATGACATTCCACCGAGAGGGCCCAGAGTATATCTATCCGTCATCAGGATGGACAAATCCCACTATTGATCCATATGCCTCAACTCACACTTTCCGAATACTTAATCCCATCTTTATAACCACCCATTTACGCAATGGCGTTTGATGTAATCAAAGTATCCTTCCGGTGTAAGTGATTTACATGATCTCATGGTCGAAGGACTTAGGCAACTATGTATCGAAAGCTTATAGCAAATTGAACTTAATGACTTGATCTTATGCTACGCTCATTTGGGTGTGTGTCCATTATATCATTCACCTAATGATACAACCTTGTTATTAATAACATCCAATGTTCATGATCACGAAACCATGATCATCCATTAATCAACAAGCTAGTTATACAAGAGGCTTACTAGGGACTCCTTGTTGTTTACATAACACACATGTATCAATGTTTCGGTTAATACAATTATAGCATGGTATGTAAACATTATCATAAACACAAAGATATATTATAATAACCATTTTATTATTGCCTCTTGGGCATATCTCCAACAGTCCCCCTTGCACTAGAGTCAATAATCTAGTTTACATTTGTAAAGATATAACACCTTGGCCTTCTGGTGCTAATCATGTTTTGCTCACGGGAGAGGTTTTAGTCAACGGATCACACGCTCAGAAACGTATGTATTTTGCAATTCATTTGCGTCTCAACGCATCACTCATTTTCCAAATGAGACGGCATTAATTGTATATGCTTAGTCCTCTGGTGGAACCTTAATTCCGCGGTCTGACATAAGTCACTAATATTGTCACACACAATATAGCTTCAAAGTTCTGACACTATCGGAACTACACCAAGTTCTCAAAGAACTCTTCGACTTAACATCCTCAGTCATTGTCAAAACAATGACATACTCTGCCTTCGTTTATCCGTCACAATATTTAGAACTCATCCAAATCTAGCATAGACTTGTTCTAGCTCATTGTGCTACCTTATAACTCTTAGCCTAATTGAGATTGAAATTTTATTTTTATATGTGACCAAACTAATATCGGTGCAACACCTTACAGCGATTTGTTTGTCATTACTCCATATAAAAACTATATTTATATATCCTTGGTTCTTCTAAAGCACTCAGGGATATTCTTACTGTTGTCCAATGATCATTACATGAATCATTCTGGTATATGCTCATAACATTTTAGAGCACAGGACATCTGACTTTGTACATATTATTCGTGATCTGAAATCACTCATGTGTTTTTACTCATCAAGTGTCAAATACACCGAAGTATTGTTAAACCTTCACATGGAAAAAAACACCTTCTTAATATTTTTATATTGAACCACTTCAATATTCATTCTATGTACCTTGACTTAAACTTATTATGTGTTTCAATCTATCTTCATAGATCTTGACACTAAATATGTTTGAGTCCATATCCTTTCATTGAAATTAATTCTCAATGAAACCTTTTAATCACATCAAGTACATGATTACATTATTTTTAATCAACGATATGTCATCTACATAAAGTATTATAAATATGTCTCAGCGCTCCCACTTAATTTCTTGCAAATGCAAGCATCTTCATCATTTCTGATGAAATCAAAACTCTTTCATTATTTCATCCGGTGAAGATTCCAACTCCGCGATACTTACTTCATCCAATTGAAGTTTGTATACCTATCTAGTATTCCACGGACCAGCAAAACTCTTGGTTGCATCTGGTATACATCCTTCATACATACTTCTGGTAAGGAATGTATTTCTGCCATCCTACTATCATATCTCATAAAAGAAATATGTAGCGATTACTAGAATAATCCACATAGACTATAAGCATTGCCACGGAAGATCTAATCTTATCGTAGTCAACTCTTTGAACTTTGTCGTAAACAACTTTTCGATAAGTCAAGCTTCTTTAAGGATATTCCATCCAAGTCCATCTATTTGATAGATCCATTTACTTTCAAAAAGTACTCATCTATCTTGGATTTCATGGCGCATAGCCATTTTAAACGGAGTCAGGGCCCATCATAACTTCTTTGTATGTAGTTGGTTTATCATTGTTCAAAATCAATCCTTTGTTCACAAATCATTTATTTGATCACAAAGTAAACCATACCTACAAGGTTCAATAAGTACTTTGATCTCCATGACTATAACAATTTGTAGACATGTGAGCCATGATCTTCGTAGCTGCTTCCGGAACCATTTCCGACGCTGCGCTACTCTGATCATCATGCTCAGGTTCATAAACCTTATCAAGTTCCATTGTCCTCCCACTCAAATACTTCGCTAGAAAACAATTTCTTGGAAATAATTAAGTAACATCAACAAACACTTTTGCCTTTTACTTAAAAGTGGAAAGAATTCCCAATCAATTCTCTGGGATAACCAACAAAGACATTCATCCGATTTTGGTTGTAAACTCATTCACTTATGCTACGCATACCAAAATTTAAGAAAGGACTATTAGGGTTTATACCCATGCCATAACTCATATGGTGTCATTTCAATGGATCATGATGATGCTCTATTCAGTGTAAAAGCGGTAGTCTCTAAAGCATAATCCACAAAAATATAATGGCGTTATTTTATTTTATCTCATCATCAATCCAACAAGTTTTGGATACGTCTCTTGGATACTCCATCATCACTATGATACTCCAAGAAACGTGAGTAGTAGAACAATTTCATAACTCTCTTAGATGTTCGCTAAAACTCGTAATTCAAATATTTCCACCATGATCAAATCATAGATATTTGACTTTTCTATTACGATGATTTCCACTTCATGCTGAAATTTATTTGAATCCTTTCAAATGTTTCAAACTTCTTCCTTACCGAATATATCCACATATATACTCAATTCATTGTTAGAAGTTTTCATGAAGTAGAAGAATCTCCCGCACACAACTATGCCCAGTGAACCATATACATCACCATGTATGTTTCCACTAAGTTAATTGCCCGTTCAACTCTTGGCCTATGAACGGGATTTATCTTTTTTAGAAGAGATTTGCAAGCGCCAAATGATTCAGAAATCAAATGACTCCAAAAGTCCATTTGCATGGAGTTCCTTCATGCGTTCCTTTCTAACATGATCTAAATGGCGGTTCCACTAATGAGTGGAATTCATATCATTTGCCTTATGGCATTTTAGCGTCAGTGTTATGTATGTGTGCTTCACCATAAATATTTATAATAACTTATCCATCGTACATGGAATATGTCATAATTTGAACAACTCATTGTTTTCATTTGACTAGAACATAACAACCATTGTAAAGTTCTTTATTATAAAATCCGAAGGGCTAGATAAAATGCCAACGACGAACACAATAACACTTTATTTTGTTCCAGACGTGCATTTCTACCATATTCCTTGTCAGTCACTTAGGCCATTGTATTCTTGTATTGCGTTGTCTTGTATGACACCTCATACCAACCAATATGGTACAATTACCCAAGAATTTCATTGTGTGACCAAACAAGGAATACATCCATAACATGTATATCATCTATATACACCTGAGCTAGACTTTCTAGTCTTTTCTTTCTTTCTGCCAAAATATCTTTTGTAGTTTCTCTTTTAGCTTTCCTCATTCTCAGAGAACACTTCACCTTCAATAACTTCTAGGTCCATTGGTCAAATACCAATAACCTTGAGGTTCTTACCTTGAAGTTGACCATCACATGACAAGTGTTCTAGATTTCACTATTAGTAACCTTTTAATGTAATGAACAATTTCACTCATAATTTTATCCATCAAATCATGACGACTTTTCGAGACCATGTCTGAACATGCTAGGCTCGTAAAGTTTAACCTTAGTATTCGCATGTGCAAATCTGGCTTGCACCCGTTGTATGCACACATAGAATCTATAACACCCGATCATCACGAGATGCTTCGAAACGACGAGTCTTAGCAACGGTGCATACTAAGGACGATCACTTCATGGATATGCGAATATCGTTAGTGCCCAACTAGTTGGAGGATTGGGATGCCTAGCATCTTCAACCTTCGTACATTCCCATAAAACTTATGAGTTTATGTAGTCTCACTAGATTATATTCTATCATCTTGCAATCAGGTCTTAGATATCACATATATCTCATACCTTGCTCATTTCTGAAAACAAAATTTTCAGCTCCTTACTTTTCAAACGGATTTGAACTTCAAGTTTCACGGAGACAAGATGATTTAAGGTACTAATTGAAACCATTGCTCTTTGAATCATCAATGTGAGGTTTACTAAAAGTTTGCATTAGGACTTAATCATATCTTGATTCTTTAACAATACGGTACTAGTCCGTAAAGTTACTTTCAGACTTAACAGTATTTCTATCTCAATTACAAGACTAGCGCATGGTAGAAAACGGATGCCAATTCTACAAATTTAATTCAAAATACTATTCAGACTATGTTCATGATAATTTGAGTTCATTTTTAATTCTTCAATTAACTAGGTGAACTCCCACTCAAAACAACATCCCTCGCATTGTCTTAGTGATTACACGAACCAAATCCACTACACCAAGTCCGATCATCACGAGAAAAGATGTAGCTTCAAAGGCGAACACTCAAAGTGTTCATCATATCATTCATATGACTCATGCTCTACCTTTCGGTATCCCGTGTTCCGAGACCATGTCTGTACATGCTAGGCTCGTCAAGGCAACCTTAGTATCCGCGTGTGCAAATCTGGCTTGCACCCGTTGTATGCACATGTAGAGTCTATCACACCCGATCATCACGAGATGCTTCGAAACGACAAGTCTTAGCAACGGTGCATACTAAGGATGAACACTTTATTATCTTGATATTTAGTGAGAGGGATCATCTTATAATGCTACCGTCGTGATCTAAGCAAGATAAGATGCATAAAGGATTAACATCACATGCAATTCATAATATGTGATATGATATGGCCTTTCTTCTTGTGCTTTTGATCTCCATCTCCAAAGCACATGATCATGATCTCCATCATCACCAGCATTGCACCAAGGTCCGTGGCGCCGCTTCATGGTTGTCCATCACTTATAGCTACTATGACAACTACTTGAAATAAAGCTATTACATGATGAATAGACACGCAGGTCTTTAACAAAAATTAAAGACAACCATTAGGCTCCTGCCGGTTGCCATAATACAACAATGAACATCTCATACATCAAATATAATCATCATCACATCATGGCCATATCACATCACCAAACCCTGCAAAAACAAGTTAGACGCCTCTAATTTGGTTTGCATATTTTACGTGGTTTAGGGTTTTCGAGTAAGATCCAATCTACCTACGAACATGAACCACAACGGTGATACTAGTGTTGACAATAGAAAGTGCAAATTGGAATCTTCACTATGGTGGGAGAGACAGACACCCGCAAAGCCACTTATGCAATACAAGTTGCATGTCAAGCGTGGAGCAAGTCTCATGAGACGCGGTCATGTAAAGTTAGCCCGGGCCGCTTCATCCCACCATCCCGCAAGATGCAAAGTACACAAACTAAAGCAACAAGAGCATCAACGCCCACAAAACCATTGTGTTCTACTCGTGCAACAGATCTATGCATAGACATGGCTCTGATACCACTGATGGGGTTCGTAGCATAGAAAACAAAAATTTTCCTACCGCAAGACGAATAAATCCAAGATCTAATCTATGGAACACCCAAGATCTAATCTACAAGATCGAAGCAACGAGATTGATATTGGACTAACCCTTGAAGATTTCCAAAGCCTACGAGATCAGATCTCGTTGTTGGTGTAGACGATCATCCCAGTGCTGCAATCCGCATCACTTCCGTACTCGGTCGCGCGTACGGTGTCGATGTAGCCCTTCCTCTCCCCGTTCCAGCGGGCAGCGGAGGTGTGGTAGATCCCCTCGGAATCCCAGCAGCACGACGGCGTGGTGGTGGAGGTGGAGGAGAAAAGCTGCAGGGCTTCGCCAAGCCGGAACAGCTCTATGGAGGAGAGAGGGGGCGGCCAGAACTTGCTGGAAAGGGGTGAACGCCCCCCCTCCCCTCTTTATATAGGGGGGAGGTCGGTTTGGGTGGCCCCCCAATGCCCCAAACCCATCTAGGGCCGGCGGCCAAAGGGGGGAGGGGGAATTCTTCCCCCCCAAGTTGATCCCCCTAGGGTTTTGGGGAAAACCCTAGGGTTGGCCGGCCTGGGCCTTGAGGGGCATGTGCCCCTGGCCCATTAGGCTAGGATGCACCCCCTCGGCCCATGCTAGGCCTCCTAGGGTCGTGGGCCCACTGGTGGGACCCCCGGAACCTTCTAGAACCTTCCCGGTCTTTCACCGGAAAAATCCCGAACTTTTCCGAAACCTAGAAATCAACTTTCCTTATATGAATCTTATTCTCCGGACCATTCCGGACCTCCTCGTGATGTCCTGGATCCCATCCGAGACTCCGAACAAACTTCGTCTCCATACCATATTCCATATCTACTTATGCGACATCGAACCTTAAGCGCGTCACCCTACGGTTCGCGAACTATGACATGGTCGAGACTCCTCTCCGAGCAATAACCAATAGCGGGATCTGGAGATCCATAATGGCTCCCACATATTCAACGATGACTTAGTGATCGATTGAACCATTTACATACGATGCCGATTCCCTTTGTCTCGCGATATTTTACTTGTCCGAGGTTCGATCATCGGTATCTCCATACCTTGTTCAACCTCGTTACCGACAAGTACTCTTTACTCGTACCGTGGTATGTGATCTCTTATGAACCATTCATATGCTTGCAAGCTAATTAGATGACATTCCACCGAGAGGGCCCATATATCTATCCGTCATCGGGATGGACAAATCCCACTATTGATCCATATGCCTCAACTCACACTTTCCGAATACTTAATCCCATCTTTATAACCACCCATTTACGCAATGGCGTTTGATGTAATCAAAGTATCCTTCCGGTAAGTGATTTACATGATCTCATGGTCGAAGGACTTAGGCAACTATGTATCGAAAGCTTATAGCAAATTGAACTTAATGACTTGATCTTATGCTACGCTCATTTGGGTGTGTGTCCATTATATCATTCACCTAATGATACAACCTTGTTATTAATAACATCCAATGTTCATGATCACGAAACCATGATCATCCATTAATCAACAAGCTAGTTATACAAGAGGCTTACTAGGGACTCCTTGTTGTTTACATAACACACATGTATCAATGTTCCGGTTAATACAATTATAGCATGGTATGTAAACATTATCATAAACACAAAGATATATTAATTACATCTTTCACGATTTAATCGGCAAATTGGTGGAGATTTATATCGATGACGTGGTAGTCAAGTCTGTTTCGGTGGACGGACACTTGGAGGATTTGCGACACGTCCTGGACCGAACTAGGAAGTTCGGACTAAGAATGAATCCAAAGAAATGTGCCTTTGGTGTGACGGCCGGTCAGTTCCTGGGATTCTTGGTTCATGAACGCGGAATTGAGATCGGCCTGAAAAGTCAAGAGGCAGTGCGAACGATGAAGCCACCCACCACAAAGAAGGAGCTCCAGTGTCTCATCGGCAAAATTAATTTCGTCAGAAGGTTCATCTCCAACTTGTCAGGACGAATTGAGCCGTTCATGGGACTGGTCAAAATCAAGTCTGATGAGGAGTTTCGCTGGGGGGCAGAGCAACAGAAAGCATTTGACGATATTAAGGAGTACTTGACGAAGCCACCTGTGTTGGTTCCACCACAGCAAGACCGACCCTTCTACATTTACTTGTCAGTAGCTGACACCTCCATCGCGTCAGTGGTGGTGCAGGTTTATGATGGTCTGGAAAAAGTGGTTTTCTACCTCAGCAGAAGGATGTTGGATGCAGAAACGAGGTACCTCGAGATCGAGAAGTTGTGCCTCTGCCTGTTCTTTACCTGCACCAAGATTCAGCACATCTTGCTGAAAGCAGAAATCATCGTCATATGCAAATCGGATGTCATCAAGCATATGTTGTCGGCTCCTGTGTTGAAAGGCCGACTCGGCAAATGGATGTTTGCCTTATCGGAATTTGATATTCGGTATCAGCCTGCGAAAGCAGTCAAAGGACAAGCGTTGGCCGATCTTATTGCTGAACGAATCAACACGGACGTCGCAGCACTATCTGTGCGTGCATGGACCATGTTCTTCGATGGATCGGTCTGTGAGGATGGGTGCGGCATCGGCGTGCTACTCGTGTCGCCTCGGGGGGCAACGTATTCCTTCTCTATCAGGATATCTACCCCTTGCACCAACAATGTTGCTGAGTATGAAGCGATGTGCAAGGGAATGGAGTTGCTATTGGACGCTGGGGCAGAGGCAGTTGAGATCTTTGGGGATTCCAACTCACGGAGGAATACAAGTGTGAGAGCGAGTCGCTCTTCCCATTATGGATGCAATGCCGTGAGCTGATGGCCCAGTTCAGGTATATAAACTTCCATTGGATCCCAAGGTCGCAAAATACCGAGGCGAACGACCTCGCACAGACGGCGTCAGGATACAAAGACGTGGTCGAGGAAGCCGATTTTCAGGTGCAGCTCATGGAACCTGATGATTGGAGAGCCGATATCTTCAATTACTTGAAAGATCCGGCTCGGGGGGCACCTAAACGGATAAGATACAGGGCCATGAAGTACGTCCTGATTGGTGATGATATGTTCTACAGGACTTTGGAAGGGTTACTTCTCAAGTGTTTGGGACCAGCCGAGTCCAATCGGCTCTTGCATGAGGTACATGAGGGTGCCTGTGGAACTCACCAATCGGCTCATAAGATGAAGTGGCTGATCAGGCGATCGGGATTTTATTGGCCTACTATGCTTGAAGATTGTTTCCAATACTATAAAGGGTGTCAAGCATGTCAGAAGTTTGGAAGCATTCAGATGGTGCCTGCATCAGCAATGAATCCTATCATCAAGCCGTGGCCGTTCCGAGGGTGGGGCATGGATATGATCGGCAAGATACATCCTCCTTCAAGCAAAGGTCATGTATGGGTTCTGGCCATTACAGATTATTTTACTAAATGGGTAGAGGCCGTCCCTATGAAGGCAGTGGCAGCGTCAGATGTTGTCGATTTTGTGAGGGAGCATGTTATTCACAGATTCGGGATTCCCCAGACTATTACGACCGATGGAGGTTCGGTCTTCGTGTCTAAGGAGTTTAGAAAGTTCTGCGAGGATATGGGAATCAAGTCGATCCGATCGTCTCCATACTATGCTCAAGCAAATGGACAGGCTGAAGCGTCCAACAAAAGTTTGATCAAGCTGATTAAGAGGAAGATCGACGAGCATCCTAGACGTTGGCACGAGGTATTGTCAGAAGCTTTGTGGGCTTATCGCATGTCGTGTCATGGAGCAATAAAAACCTCGCCATACCATCTGGTCTATGGACAAGAAGTTGTGTTACCCTGGGAAATCAAGGCTGGGTCGAGAAGGGTTACATTTCAGAATGATCTAACTACTGAAGAATATGCAGCCCTGATGAGTGACAGTATTGAGGATGCAACGGAACTTAGACTTTGGTCACTTGAGAAAATCAAGGAGAATAAAGCCAAGGTGGCTCGCGCGTATAATAAGAAGGTGAAGCCAAAGGAGTTCCAGGTTGGTGATCTGGTATGGGAAGCTGTATTGCCATTGGGGACTAAGGATAAAATGTATGGAAAGTGGTCTCCAAATTGGCACGGCCCGTACAAAGTTGACCAAGTTTTAAAGGGTAATGCATACATGCTCGAGCAGTTGGATGGTGTGAAGTTCCCAGTGGCTGTCAATGGCCAGCATCTCAAGAAGTACTTCCCAAGCATGTGGGATGATGAGCAGTAAGATATGGAGGCCGATACACGAAATCGGCCGTAAATTTTTTTAAAATTTTTGGGAAACAGCCGATGCACAGACATCGACTTTAGAATAAAAACAGCCGATGCGCAGTCATCGACTTTAGAGGTACAAAGCATCATGGTCAGGTATCAAGTTATTGTCTAAATCTGAGGATTGTTTGCTTGAACCTGTCTAGTTGGTTATCAGATTGGCTTTATGGGCGTCTGATGGTAAAAAGCCGATACGATGTTATCGGCTCTTGGGGCGTTGACCACCTTTGACATGAAATTGAACAATTGGAAATTCAATTGGAAGAACATTTTCATTGATTCAAAGGGGATTTTACAACGAAGAGCTAATTGCTCTCAAAAGGGGTCATCTGAGTGCCTAATGCACTGCTACTAGCCCTATACTACTCCCTAATCTAAGGGCCGTCACTGCCCTCGTCGTCGCCGCCGTCGGTGCTGCTACCGGCGGGTTCTTCGTCGCTGATGAAGCCGCCAGTAGCGTCTTCATCCTCCTCGTCGTCGTCGTCGTCGTCATCTGACCAGGCCCAGCCTCGGAGGCGCTTGGCCGGCGGGTACCCGGCGGAGGAGGAGTCTTCCTCCTCCGACTCCTCCGCCTCTTCTTCCTCCTCGTCGGAGGAGAGATCCGCCTCCCATGAGAGGAGGTCGTCCTCGCTCGCCGATTCCAGTTCCCCGTCGACGAGGAACCGGAGGTCTTCTTCCCCGATGGTGCGGGGCTCGTCGTCCTCCGACTCGATGGCGAAGTCCCATTCTCTCGCGTCCCAATACTCGGGCGCGAGAGCCTCATAGATGGCCATCTGATTGACCTCCGGCTCCAGTTCACTCGAGGAAGAGGATTGGGAGGAGAGAGCCGATGAAGCGGAGGAGGAAGAGGAAGACATGGCTACAGAGGGAGAGGGTTTTTTGGCCGACGGCTAGTTCGGAGCAGGGGGATGAAGAGGTGAACTGTTCGATGCGGTTAAATAAAAGGAGATATAGTGGAGATTTAATGCTCGAGCAGTTTTCGAGGATGTGGTGCCAAAATTGTCAAATCGTGCAGAGAAGTTGAGAAGGCAAGGCGTCATGATGAAGAATACTGCGACGGTTCTGCTCTGCCACGACATGACCCCTCGAAGGAAAAAAACAGAGTGGTTTTAAAATTATCATTACCAAAACCAGGGGGCATGTGTTATCACCAGATTTTGGCGAAATCAGGAGATGGGCCGTAATGAAGATGGGATTGAAGGATATACACGTGGAGTATCTCTGAAGCGGCCTTGTGCGAAGAGTTTGGGCTAGATTGCCCGTGTATCTGTAAATATAGTAGATTGCATCTTAGTTTAGAATTAAAAGATAGAGTTTAACCCGTGCACGGTTAGGTGCCTCAATTAGAAAGTCCCTTGGACTATAAATATGTATCTAGGGTTATCGAAAAGGAGGACAATCATGTTCACAACAAACACAAACCAGGCGCATTGCCACCCCTTCTTCGAGGGTTTCTTCCGGGTAAGCATCATGCTGCCTAGATCGCATCTTGCGATCTAGGCAGCGTACGTTTATTCGTTTACCTTGTGTTGCTCGTGCTGAAGCGTTGTTGATGGCGAGTAGCACTATTTATCTTAGGTGTTTTGGGGCTTGCATGGATGCTTTTCTTATACATATTTGCTTAGCCATGCCGTCCCTCGATATCTAGCTGCCCTTATACCTACCTAGGTGTAAGGGCAGCACCTTGCTTGTTCGTTATTTAGTAGATCCAATCTGTTATAGTTGCTCCTTGATTCTTCAAGGATTGGTTTAATATCTGTATGGTTAGGCCTTGCAAACGGGTTGAACGATCCGGTAGTACGTAGGTACGGTTTGTTAGTCCTAAGAGGGATGTTTCGGGAATTAACTTAATGTTGGTTTTTAGGCCTCTTTTAGGTTAGTTTTCCATTATCTTTCGTGTCTATTAGGCTCAACTACGCGTAGGATGTTCCGATCATGCGGTGAAAACCCTAAACTGTCGTAGATTAGATTAACTTTATATTGATCAAGCAGGAGCCCCATGTCATCGTTATCCCGCGTGAACCATGGGGCGATCGGCTCTTTGAGCCGATCCACAGGGCAACCTGAGAGCCGATCGGGCTCGTATTTAATGTTTACGTGTATGCGCATGCAGGAAACTAATCGAAGCAATCTAACACCTTCCTGACCAGGTATAGGTCAGGTGGCACGCCCTAGCAACCGCTGGGACGTGTGCCGGAACATTTGCGAGACGACGATCGAGGACGAGGGCCCGATCTTGGAAGCCTCCGGCTCTTCGTGTTGCTTAACCCACTTTCCGGTGGGTTTTGTGAGCAACAATTATTTGTATTTTTAACATTTTGAATTGAATTAGTTCTATTTTTTGAATTTTTTGATATATTATTTGTATTTTTAACATTTTGAATTGAATTAGTTTTATTTTCTTAATTTTTGATATATTATTTGTATTTTTAACATTTTGAAATGAATTAGTTTTATTTTTCTGATTTTTTTGATATATTATATGTATTTTTAAAATTTTGAAATGAATTAGTTTTATTTTTCTAATTTTATTGATATATTATTTCCATTTTTAAGATTTTAAAATCAAAAGTATTTTAAAAATAACCTTTAGTCGCGGTTGGCCTCCCCAACCGCGACTAAAATTCTTTTTGAGCGAAATTTCAGTGAAAAAACCCTTTAGTCGCGGTTGGTGTGGCCAGCCGCGCTCTACTGCTAGTCGCGGTTGGGCACACCAACGCGACTAAAGGTGGTCCGTGTAAACGCGCGATGGCGGTTCACTTCACTCTCCTTCCTCGAACACACAGCGCGCGGCGGATCGATCGTCTCCTCGCTCTCGGGGCCGTCGGGCTGCTCGCCGCCCACCGTCGCCGCGCCAACGCCGCCGTCGTCGCTGCGCCAACGGCCCCCCGTCGTCGTCCCGCCGTAAGTCGACGCCGTGCCTCTCCGGTACTGTCGTCGCGCGCGCGCTCCGCCGTGCGCCTCCCTCGCCGGCCGCCGCCCTCGCCGCCCGACGCGACGTCGCTGCGCCCGCTCCACGCCGCCGGCCTCGACTACCACTGCCTTAGCTTCCCGCCGCCGGCCAGCGTGCGCCGCCGTGCGCGCCATCGGCGCATGCATCGCAGAGAGAGAGAGAGATGAGCAGAGAGGGAGAGGAGAGAAGGGCCAGGGGCGCCCTGGCCGGTTTTTTTTGTTTTTTGTTTTTAAAATCGTAACTAAGTTTTTTTAATTAAAATTGTAACTTAATTAAATTGTAAACGTGTATATATGTGAAGAACTAATTTGTAACTAAGTTTTTTAATTAAAATTGTAACTTAATTAAATTGTAAACGTGTATATATGTGAAGAACTAATTTGTAACTAAGTTTTTTTTGTTTGAAACTAAAAAAAACTTAGTTACAAATTCAAAAAACAAAACTAAAAACTTAATTAAATTTGTAACTTAATTAAATTGTAAACCTGTATATGTGAAGAACTAATTCGCCGCCAACGCGCTCGTCCTCCTCCGCCTCCCTCTCCGTGACGCCGTCGTCTGCCGCCCCGTCTCGCGCTCTTCCGCGACACCCTCTCCCACCCCTTCCTCGCCCCCTCCTTTTGCCACCGCCCTTTCGCCACCGCCACCGCCCCCCTGCCCCCTTCTTGACTTAATTAATTAGTTTTTACTACATGTTTTCAAGACTGACATATGGCGGACGATAGAGCTGACCCGATTATGGCCAACTATGATCCGGAAGCTGAAGAACATATAATGGGCCTCATAAACGGCGATATTCTTTATGTGCCGACCGAACAAGATGAAGAAGAGGATATCTCTTCTTATCTGAACCTTGACGGTCAAGATGAAGGCCGTCAGCAAGATGATGACGAAGAAACATCGATAAACGACGATCTTCAATTGCAAGTAGCAACCACCTCCGGAGAGGTATATATATACATTGAGCCTCTGGTGATACAAACTTACTGATTTGAATAAATATGTGTGTACTAACGCGCGCGACTCTCTTTCTTATTTTAGCCCTCGGCCGGATCGTCGAAACAATCGAGTACGTCGTCAAAGCGTGGCGCAACCAAGACGATGAAACAAGGAGAAACATATACCATCGAGGTTGTCGACAGTGCAACCGGCAAGCCGCTGGAGCCCCACAAGAACTCCACCAAGTTTATCAACCAATGCGGAGCCGTTGTTAGAGACAACGTCTCGATCACCCTCCAGGAGTGGAATGAGCCAAAGAAGGCACGTCTTGGTTTCACTTTTGTCGAGAAGAGAACAAAAAAAGATTGCTTGAAAAAGCTTATGGAACATTTCGTTCTACCTCCGGAATACAACAAATTCGATGAATTGGGTAACAAGATTGAGGAAAACAAGGAGAGGAGGAGGCTAGTCAAACAGTTCGCTCTTCATAAGATGGCCGAAGCATTCCGGAAATTCAAGCAAAATCTAGCCCGTGACTATGTCAACAAGAACAAGACTCCGGATTTCAAAGGACAATATGAGAGACTGAAACATGATTGGCCAGAATTTGTGAGGCAAAAGAAATCGGAGCAGTTCATTGAAATATCGAAAAAAATAAGGAAAATGCGGCTAAGAAGGAGTACAATCATATTATGGGGCCAGGAGGGTATCGCCTTTGGGAGCCTAGGTGGGAGAAGATGGAGAACGAGCTGAGGGCGCGAGTAATTGATACGTCCAATTTGCATCACTATTTTGTATCATAATTTGTTGTTATTCATTGATATATTTCATATTGGGACACAATACTTATGTTATTTCATCTATTTTGCATGTTTCATCATTATTGGAGGATCAAGCACCGGAGCCATTCTGCTGGAAAAAGCACCGTCCGAACGCAATATTTCGGAAGATCAAGCTGTGGAAGGGAATTTCACGTAAATTCCTATTTTCCAGATCACGGAGGAGCCAAAGGGGGGAGGAGCCCGCTGTGGGCCAGGACCACGGGCGGCGCGGCCCAAGGCCTGGCGCGCCACCTGTGCTCAGGGGCCCACCAGCGCCTCCTTTTCTTCGCGTACTCCTTCGTCCCGAAAACCTAAGCCACAGAGGACCTCACGAAGGGTTACAGCCGCCTCTGCGGGCGGAGAACACCAGAGAAAAAGAGCTCTCCGCGAGCAGGAATCCGCCGGAAATTCCCTCCCCGGAGAAAATCGACGCCATCGCCATCGCCATCGAGCGGGACATCATCTCCATCATCATCATCATCATCTCCACCGTCTACACCGCCATCACCACCGCTGCACCTCGTCACCGCTGTAGCAATTCGGGTTAAATCTTGATTGTTTGATAGGGGAAACTCTCCCGGTGTTATTCTATACTTGTTGTAGATGCTATTGAGTGAAACCATTGAACCAAGGTTTATGTTCAGATTGTTATTCATCATCATATCACCTCTGATTGTATTCCATATGATGTCTCGTGAGTAGTTCGTTTAGTTCTTGAGGACATGGGTGAAGTCTAAATGCTAGTAGTGAATTATGGTTGAGTAATATTCAATGTTATGATATTTAAGTTGTGGTGTCATTCTTCTAGTGGTGTCATGTGAACGTCGACTACACGACACTTCACCATTTATGGGCCTAGAGGAGTGCATCTTGTATTCGGTTGCTAATTGCGGGGTTGCCGGAGTGACAGAAACCTAAGCCCCCGTTAGTATATCGATGCAGGAGGGATCGCAGGATCTCAGAGTTTAAGGCTGTGGTTAGATTTATCTTAATTACTTTCTTGTAGTTGCGGATGCTTGCAAGGGTATAATCACAAGTATGTATTAGTCCTAGGAAGGGCGGTGCATTAGCATAGGTTCACCCACACAACACTTATCAAAACAATGAAGATTATTAAACCACATGAAGCGAAAGCACTAGACTAAAATCCCCGTGTGTCCTCGAACGTTTGGTCATTATAAGTAAACAAACCGGCTTGTCCTTTGTGCTAAAAAGGATTGGGCCACTCGCTGCAATTATTTCTCTCGCATTTTATTTACTTGTACTTTATTTATCTGCAATATCAAAACCCCTGAATACTTGTCTGTGAGCATTTACAGTGAATCCTTCATTGTGCAACACCTTCTGCTCCTCGTTGGGATCGACATTCTTACTTATCGAAGATACTACGATACACCCCCTATACTTGTGGGTCATCAAGACTATTTTAAAGCGCCGTTGGGAGTGAAGCGCTATTGGTAAGTGGAATTGGTAAGGAAACTTTTACTGTTTGTGCTGATTTTATTTCTGCCTGCTGCTATAAATCATTATGGAGAGATCTTCTCTTCAATTTCTATTTGGGAAATCTACTACTACTGCAACGGTAGTGGATGAAGCACCAGGTGAGGAAGTAGTACCATATAAAATACCTATGAAAATTATTGAACGTGTTATGGATAACCGCTATGAAGGGGATGGAACTGTCCATCCTGGTGATCATTTATGTTTTGCATGAATTATGCGGTTTATTCAAATGTGCAGGTATTTCTATGAATGAAGTTAGGAAGAAACTATTCACTATATCGCTGTCTGGTAAAGCGGCGCACTGGTATAAATTGCTGAAGAATGGTGATTCTATTGATTGGGAGGACATTGTGCCTTTATTCTATTCAAAATTTTATCCTCCAAGTGAAATTCACAAAGATCGGAACCGCATATATAATTTCTGGCCTCATGATGGAGAGAGTATTGCCCAAGCTTGGGGGAGATTGAAGTCTTTAATGCTCAAATGCCCCATTCATGAGCTTCCTGGTAATGTTATTATTGATAATTTCTATGCAAGACTTTCTTTTCAAGACAAGACCTTGCTGGATACTTCTTGTTCTGGATCATTTACACGCAAGAATGAAGAGTTTAAAAGGGACCTTCTTGATCGGATCCAAGAAAATACTGAAGGATGGGAGAACGACAAAGATAGAGAATCAGGTATAATTTATGATTATAAATGCATTGAAGCTTTTATGGATACTGATAAATTTCGTAATATGAGTGCTACATATGGTCTTGATTCCCAAGTTGTTGCAAATCTTTATAAAGCTTTTGCCTCTCATTATGAACTGCCTAAGAAGAATTTTGATAAGTATCATGAACCGTATAAGGATAAAGTTGATTCATCTGTAAACAAATGTGTAGTGGTTGAAACTGTTGATAATGTTATTCCTGAAGCTTATATTGAAAAAACTCCTTTCCCTGCTAAAATGAAGGAGTACTCTGTCATATCTAGTGTTGTTAATAAAAGTGAAAAGAAACCTAGAGAACCTGAAGAACAAATTAAAATTGAACCTGCTGTTGCAATAGTTAAAGATCTTGTGACTGAAAATGTGGAGGATGGTCATATTATTTTCTGTGAAGATGCTTCTAATATTGTTTCACATCCTAATAAATCCAAACAAGTTAGTGTTCCTATGCTATCTGTTAGAATTGGTGATCATTGCTATTATGGTTTATGTGATATTGGTGCAAGTGTTAGTGCTATTCCTTATGAGCTTTACACGGAGATTATGCACGAAATTGGTTCTTGTGAACTTGAGGATATTGATGTGGTTATTCATCTGGCTAATAGAGAAACTATTTCTCCAATTGGTATTGTTCGAGATGTGGAAGTTCTATGTGGTAAGATTAAATATCCTGCTGACTTTTTGGTACTTGGTTCTGCTGCTAGTGATCATTGTCCTATCATTTTTGGTAGACCTTTTCTAAATACTTGTGGAGCTATTATAGATTGTAAGAAAGAGAAAATTTTGACTAGATTTGCTGGTGAACCTTATGAATTTAACTTTTCTAAATTTACCAAAACTCCTTATAAAGTTGACTTGCCTAGTAATGATTTTAAAATGGAGCAGTGTGCATCTATTGTTCTTGTTCCTAATAATCCTTTGCAGCAACATTTGGAGAATAGTGAAAGTGAAGCTTTTAGGAAAGAAAGAGATGAGCTTGAGGAAATTTTTCTTCGTCAACCTATTCTCAAGCATGATTTACCGGTGGAAGATTTGGGTACAACACCGCCACCAAAGGAAGATCCTGTTTTTGATTTAAAGCCTTTACCTGATAATCTTAAATATGCTCATATTGATGATAAGAAAATATATCCTGTTATTATTAGTTCTAAGCTTTCAGAGATTGAGGAAGAAAGGTTATTGGAAATATTGAAGAAACACCGAGGAGCTATTGGCTATACTCTTGATGATTTGAAAGGGATTTCTCCTTCTATTTGCCAACATGCTATTAATATGGAAGAAGATGCAAAGCCTGTTGTTGAACATCAACGTCGTCTAATTCCGAAGATGAAGGAAGTGGTAAGGAACGAGGTATTAAAACTTCTTGAAGCTGGTATTATATATCCTATTGCTGATAGTAGATGGGTTAGTCCTGTGCATTGTGTTCCTAAGAAAGGAGGAATGACTGTTGTGCCTAATGATAATGATGAGCTTATCCCTCAAAGAATAGTTGTAGGTTATAGAATGTGCATTGATTTTCGAAAAGTTAATAAAGTTACTAAGAAAGATCATTACCCTTTACCCTTTATTGATCAAATGCTAGAAAGGTTGTCTAAAAATACTCATTTTTGCTTTCTTGATGGATATTCTGGGTTTTCACAAATTGCTGTTAAAGCTAAAGATCAAGAGAAAACCACGTTTACTTGTCCTTATGGAACTTATGCTTATAGGCGTATGCCTTTTGGTTTATGTAATGCTCCTGCTACTTTTCAAAGATGCATGTCTGCTATTTTTCATGGTTTTTGCGAAAGTATTGTAGAGGTGTTCATGGATGATTTTTCTGTCTATGGGAATTCTTTTGATAATTGCTTGCGAAACCTCGATAAAGTTTTGCAGAGATGTGAAGAAACTAACCTTGTTCTTAATTGGGAGAAATGCCACTTTATGGTTAATGAAGGAATTGTATTGGGACATAAAATTTCCGAGAGAGGTATTGAAGTTGATAGAGCTAAAGTTGAAGCAATTGAGAAGATGCCCTATCCAAGGGATGTTAAAGGTATTCGTAGTGTTCTTGGTCACGCTGGGTTTTATAGGAGATTTATTAAAGATTTCTCTAAAATTTCAAAGCCTCTTACTAATCTTCTTCAAAAAGATGTACCTTTTGTTTTTGATGATGATTGTAAGGAAGCTTTTGAAACTCTAAAGAAAGCCTTAACAACTGCTCCTGTAGTTGAACCTCCTGATTGGAATTTGCCTTTTGAAATTATGTGTGATGCTAGTGATTTTGCTGTAGGCGCTGTTCTTGGACAGCGGGTAGATAAAAAATTAAATGTTATTCATTATGCTAGTAAGACTCTTGATGCTGCTCAAAGAAATTATGCTACAACTGAAAAGGAATTGTTAGCTGTAGTCTTTGCTTGTGATAAATTTAGACCCTATATTGTTGATTCGAAAGTTACAATTCATACTGATCATGCTGCAATTAGATACCTTATGACAAAGAAAGATGCTAAGCCAAGGCTTATTAGATGGGTACTTCTGTTGCAAGAATTTGATTTACATATTATAGATAGGAAAGGTGCTGATAATCCTGTTGCTGATAATTTGTCTAGATTGGAAAATATTGCTTATGATCCTGTTCCTGTTAATGATAGTTTTCCAAATGAACAATTGGCTGTAATAAAGGTGAGCTCGCGAGAGAGCCCTTGGTATGCAGATTATGCTAACTTTATTGTTTCGAAGTATTTGCCTCCAACCTTTTCAGCTCAGCAAAGGAGGAAATTCTTTTATGACTTAAGGCATTATTTTTGGGATGACCCACACTTATATAAAGAAGGAGTGGATGGTATTATGCGAAGATGTGTTCCTGAATATGAACAACAGGAGATATTGAATAAATGTCATGGTAGTGTTTATGGAGGACATCACGCTGGAGATAGAACCGCGCAAAAGGTTCTACAATCAGGTTTTTATTGGCCAACACTCTTCAAAGATGCAAGGAAATTTATTTTATCTTGTGATGAATGTCAAAGAGTTGGTAATATCTCCAGACGCAATGAAATGCCTATGAATTATACTCTTGTTATTGAACCATTCGATTGTTGGGGATTCGACTTCATGGGTCCTTTCCCTTCTTCAGACGGTAACACTCATATACTTGTCGCTGTTGATTATGTTACTAAATGGGTAGAAGCTATACCTACAAGGAGTGCTGATGGTGAGACCTCTATAAAAATGCTTGTAGATGTTATATTTCCTAGATTTGGAGTACCTAGATATATTATGACTGATGGAGGTTCTCATTTTATTCATGGAGGTTTTAGAAAAACTCTTGCTAAGTATGGTATTAATCATAGAATTGCTTCCTTATCATCCTCAAACTAGTGGTCAAGTAGAATTATCAAATAGAGAGATTAAAGCTATCTTAGGAAAGACTGTTAATAAATCTAGGAGGAATTGGGCTAGCAAATTGAAAGAAGCACTATGGGCTTATAGAACTGCTTATAAAAATCCTATGGGAATGTCACCTTATAAAATGGTTTATGGAAAAGCTTGTCATTTACCTTTAGAACTAGAGCACAAAGCTTATTGGGCTGTTAGAGAACTAAATAAAGATCCTAAATTAGCCGGTAATAAAAGGTTGCTGCAATTAAGTTCTCTAGATGAATGGAGAAGTGAAGCTTATGAAAATGCTAAACTCTTTAAAGAAAAAGTTAAGAAGTGGCATGATAGAAGGATCATCAAAAGAGAATTTAATGTTGGAGATCAAGTCCTATTATATCGGTCTCGTCTCAGATTCTTTGCAGGGAAATTACTCTCGAAGTGGGAAGGACCATATGTTGTTGAGGAGGTGTATCGTTCAGGAGCAATTAAAATTAGCTCTCTCCAAGGCAATGCCACACAAGTGGTGAATGGACAAAGACTCAAGCATTATATCTCGGGCGATTCTTATAATGTTGATGTTGATATTATTCAAGTGGAAACACCGGAGGCTTTCATCAAAGGACAAATTGACAGTCCGCCAGAACTGGACTTTGAATAGGTAACAGTATAGGTAATAAAAGTCCGCGTTTACCTTTCCGAACATTATTTCTGCTGTTTTTAGAAAATATGAAAAATTACGAGTTCGAAACGGAGTGGAAAGGACGCACGAGGGCGTGCCACCATAGGCCGGCGCGGCCTGACCTGGGCCCGCGCCGACCTATGGTCTGGCCGCCTCGTTGCCCCTTTCCGACTCTGGTTCGATCTGGAACCTTCCTTTTGTCGTAAAAATATTTGCTATATAATCCCCCGGACCCCTGGAGGTCCGTAATATCGTTTTCTCGTCGTGTTTTGTTTCGAGCTGTTTTCTGCCAGGATCTGCTTTGGATCTAGATCCATCATGTCTTCGTCGGGAACTCAGAAGGACAGCTTCTTTGAGGACGTCGTCAACCCGTACATGAACGAGCTGAAGATGCACCCCAAAGAGTTGCAGCTCGTGGATGGAGAGTTGCAGATCAAAGATGTCCAGGGTCCTAAGGGAGAAGGGAGTTTGGAAGACAGGATGGAGAAACTGGAACAAGAGGTTTTCAACTACAAGAAGATGGCTGAGCGTGAAGTGGATATCTTTCACAAGATTGTGTCTGAACTCATTGATGGGCACAAGAAGGAGACTGCAAAGCTGTGGGACGATATCTTCTCACTTCACGACACCACCAACAAACTCCAAGCTCAACTCTATGCCGGCCATAAAAGAATTGCCGGCGCACCACGAGCCCGCCGGTGCGAACGGGCCGGTGATAAGTGGCTACTGCCGGCGCACCAACCAGTGCGCCGGCGGAAGTTCATCTACTGCCGGCGCACCAGCGGTGCTTCGCCGGCAAAGGTCTTGTTCCACCGGCGCACGTGCCACTGCGCCGGCAGTAGAGCTTCCAGCACTGGCGCGTGCGATGTGCGCCGGCAGAAGGGCATTGAGGTGCGCCGGCAGTAATATTCGAAAATTCAATTTCGCGCTTTTTCCAGCATATAACAATTCATATTTGCATATTTATATAGCAGTATATAACAGTTCACATTTAGACAGCAGTACATGCAATATGAGAAGCACATAGAGAGCCAAGTTTCATTTCGGTATCAATACACAAATACGCAAGTCTCGTTGATTCATACAACACATGTGCATATGCAACACCGAAGGACGAAGTTTCACAAAGTTAGAAGTCTCGGTACATAGTCGTCACAAGTGTCGTCATACACCTCCCAATGTAGCTACTAACCTAAACTACGATCACATAGAACATGACCAACATGGTCACGATGACCATCATCACGAAGGCCATGGTCTTCATCCGGTTCCTCCTCATGTCCCTCATCTCTCCCGCTAGATAACGGGCGTATCTTCCTTCCGCCTCCACCCTAGTGGGGTATCCCTTGTAGCTGTTGCCGCTGAAGCGGTGCACCTGTCTCCGACAGTCCTCCCAGTCGTCGTAGACTCCAGGAACCCTCCCCTTGTACACGACATATGTCGTCGGCATCTCCATGCACAAGACAAATAAAACGTTAGTACCAATGCAATGAACAAGTGCGAACTCAAATAAAAGACAAGTAGTATGAACTAAATAGCATGTGCCTCATACTTTGTTGGTCGAAATAAATAATAACATACAGGGATGGGGTCAGCGAGGCTAGGTAGGATGCACAATAGATTGATATTTGTGGCCATCACACCAAGCCTCACTGGCCCCACCCCGGAGTGTACAAGTGACCAAACATTTTAATCATCGGCCAATGCAATTAAGAAGTGCGAACTCAAATAAAAGACAAGTAGTACGAATTAAATAGCGTGCCTCATAATTTGTCGGTCGAAACACATATTAACATCCAGGGATGGAGTCAGTGAGGCTAGGTAGGATGCACAATAGATTGATACTTGTGGCCATCGCACCAAGGCTCACTGGCTCCACCCCCGAGTGTACTAGTGACCGAACATTCTAATCATCGGCGAACTCCAAATACGAGGCAAGTAGGGGTCGAGTAAATGCAAATAATTATTAAGGTATCTACGCCATAATCTTGAAATATATAGCAAAGTAAATGAAACTATAGACACATGTTCACATGCACATCCATACAACTAAATAAAAGCAACAAGTCGATTCTATGGGAATATGTAGCAAGTATTACAATACGGAAGTTCAAAGACATATCGTTCAAGCTGTAGCAATATTGTTCCCGTCGTAGGATCAGGTTGTACGCCTAGGGGGGAATGGACGGCAGCCCTCAAGCGTGTTGAACGGCCTCTCATCACGCGACATCTCCAAGCGGAGTTCTATCTCGTCATTAGGTGGTAGACCGTAGCCGTAGAAGAACTCGCCAGACCTTTTGTTGACATCATGCACGATTACCGTGCAAATGAACTGCTGGATGCGACTCCAGTTCTTTCTAATCTCTCTATCAGGGGCATCCGCCATGTTTACAAACCTCTCTCTGAGACTCTCTGGCAGCAACATGTCATCTGCGTACTTTATGTACTCCTGCATCTGAAGGATGGCGTACCACGCGTCCATCCCATTGTCTTGCTTCGACTGCCTGAGGCAGGGGAAGTTGGTTGTGTGGGTTAAGACCAAGCCTCCTCGGGATTTCCTCTCTACTTTGAGGGGGCCTGCCTTGTTGGCGAAGCCGGTGAGAGCATCATTGAGAAGGGCCCTGATGTTGGTGTAGTCTTTCTTCTTGTCCCTACCCGAGTCGAGATAGACTGCATGCGAGTGTTGCGGGTGCACGACGATGAGGGTGCAGTACATGTCTCTGCGGAAAACACACGGATTAACCTTTGGAAATGCAAATGGAGATATAGGATAGAATGGTGATGGGGACTAGTGTGTGATTACTTACTCGGGGAAGTAAGGGATGAGAATGGCGCCCTTCTTAATGTTCGCCAGCATGAAATCCTCGACCTGCCGTGTGGCAATCGCCCGATCCCCAGCGTTGCAGATGATGCTCTCCCGCATATAGAAGGGGTCCATTATCGCGATGGTCGGCGTCCCCTCCTTAACGATCTGGGAAGACAAGCTAAGAGCAACTAGGCGAACCACACTAAAGTGGAGCATTTGCATGCGATAGATGCTGAAGATGTCATTGAACCGGATGAAGCACAAGTCCGCGGGGTACTTCTCGACGAAGTTCATGCCAGTTGGCACCTTCGCCACGAAGAGAGGGTAACTTGGATTTTTTGATTTGAGAAGCTGCCTCTCCAAATACTGGACTTGGTTATGCAAGCTCGCCATATCCCCGGTGAGTAGGTTGAGGACATGCTCCGGCAGCATCGGTTCACCCAAGTGATGCAGAGGTCGCCAATTGTTTGGCAACTTGTCAAGGAGTGCCACCTTGTCCTTGTCTTTGGCCGCCGCCTTGTCTTTGGCGTCCTTCTTGTTTGCCCTCTTCCTCTTCTTGGGTTGTAGTACTGGACCATCTCCCACCGCCGTAACCGTAGCACGGAGTGTGTTTGGGCTCAGCATCTTTTTGACGGCGACGGCGGCGACCTCCTCGGGATTTTCCTCCTCAGCCGTTTCTTGAGAATCGAACAGCTTCTTGGAGCACCCAAATTTCGGGGCCGGCGCATCCTCATGGACAACTTGTGAAGACGTAGGAATATCCCATTGGAAGTCTTCACGTTCGTATTCCTCGGCCTCTGGCGCCGCTGGCTGTTGTGGTGGGGCGCTGACCACCGGCGCCGCTGGCTGTTGTGGTGGGGCGCTGACCACCGGCGCAGCTGGCTGTTGTGGTGGGGCGCTGACCACCGGCGCCGCTGGCTGTCGTGGAGGGACGCTGACCTGTGGCGCCGCAAGGTGCTTGTCTTTGCTTGTCGTCGACCCCGAGTAGGTGTTGATCCTAATTAGGGTCTTCGGCCATAGCAGTACCCAACCCTTCAGTGAGGCAAGATTCAACGGGTCTTCGTCATCGGCACCATGCGGTTGATTAGGAGGAAACAAATCCTCATAGCCCGGTAACGCCCGATCCACTTCAACCCGGTAAACGTCATCCTCCATATCTCGTGTGTGCCACTTCTTATCCAGGGGCCGAAGGATGGACCCCCTCGCGACGTCTTTGAGTTCGCCGTTTACTCTCATCAGGAAGGTGCATGGCGTTGAGAGCGCCTGCGAGAACATGTGTATGGCGTTAGAGAGAGGGCAAGGATGACGAAACTAATATATTAACTTGATGTACACATGGGTTAATTACCGTGAGGGCGTTGAGCTCGGCTAATGTCGACGGGCCGGCACATGCGGCGGCGGGCGTGCAAGTGACGGAGGGGCTGCTACCCGGCATGGACGGTGAATCCCTAGCACCAGCGACATTGCCGGCGGCCGGAGGAGTCTCCATTATAACATTGTCATTGCCGGCGGACGGCGGCGCCATCGAGTTGCTGCCGTCGAAGCTAACCACTTGCATTTTCGGGGGGGGGCCTTGTTTGCCACCCTCATACCACGCGTGTAGAGCGTTGAAATCTGCTTGGACTGAAGCGGCGACTTCAGCTTTGACTTCAGGTACGAGCGTAGCTTTGAGTTGTGGTACCAGTTGCGGTACCAAACCAGCTTGGACTTCGGCTAGGATTGACTCCCTCATTTCCTCCGCCTCCCGCTGCTTCCTCTCACTGCGCGCATTTTTATCGTCCGCAGACGACAAGCCATAGTGACCATGCTTGTAGCCTGTACCGGCGCCAGCCACACGGCCTCTATGCGGCCTTCTCGTCGGTGAATGCTCATTAACGATGTTTAGCGCCCGTACGAGAGGCTTGTCCCAGGCTACCCTGCCCGTCGACGCCTGGGAGGAGGAGCCTTCGTCACATTGAGAAAGTTTTTGTCTTTCTTCTTCCTGCGGAAGAAACGCGAACCATTTAGAAATGTTGCTACTATTATATGAACGATACTTGATCTAATTAAACCGGTAAATTGCTTACCAGTTTTTTCTCCAACGCCAGGACCTTCTTGTCGTTCGTGAACCAAATTATGTCGGTTACGACCTTCGGGTCCGTGACAAGTTCCCCGGTTAGTTTCTTCTTATGGTACCGGGACCTGATGAATCTTCTTTCAAGCGGGTCCTTGTACTTGAGCCAGGGGTTCTCAATGCCGGCATTTACATACGCCTCGTCCTCCTTCGCCCAATAGGGCTCCTTTCCCTCGTACCCACGGCTCCCAAGGTTGTGGTTGCCGATGTTAAGCTCCCGCATTTCCTTCCCCCACAACTTGCGATTCTTGGTTGCTTGTAGCTCTTCATTGGCCACAAAAGCATCAAAGTCCGCCTGGGAGACATGCGGAAAGGCGGAGTGGACCTCTTCGAAACCTTTGCCCTCAGCAATCAGCTTCCGCACCATGTACTTGTAGCTGCTGAGGTGTTTGGTGAACTTCAGGAGGGCTTGTGAGTTCACAATGTTATTGGTTTGATCAGTGGAGGCGTAGTCGCCTAGGAACTTGTATCGTGAGTGCAACCTCGCAATGAGCTGGGCTCGCAGAGGCGCTTTGCTCTCAGCTCGGAGGTCCGTCTCGTTGAGATTGACGACCTCTCGGAGGATACATGCCAGTTGGTTGCCGTACCCCTTGGCAACATCCTTAGGCTCCTTCGGCAATCCACTGGCGGGGTCCACCTCTTTGACTGTGTCTCTGCCGGTGCCGACCGTGTTTTGGCGCCTTGCCTTCCGCGGCCTCTTGGAACCACTTGTCCCGGTGCCACTACTCCCGGCGGCGCCGCTAGGATCGTCGCCGCTTGTCTCGCCGCCACCCCCGGCGGCGCCGGTTGCCTCGTCGCCGCTTGGCGCGTAGGTACTACCCCCGGCGGCGTCGCTTGCCTCGTTGCCGCTTGGCTCGTCGCCACTACCCCCAGCGTCATCCTCCATCTCATGATCCTCGTCGCCGCCAACACCAGCGGCCTCGGCATCCTCCTCCGTCCTAAAGAAGTGCCTATTGTAGTGCTCCTCTAATTGTTCTTCAGACGCCATGGTGGCTTGCACTAATAGAAGATGAAAGAGTTAGAATTCACGGAAAAATTCGGCATGACCTTTGCTAAAAATTGGTCATGCCGAGTGCTAGAATTGCCGGAACGGAAATGAATCGACATTCCGGCACTCAATAGCAACTCAATCCCTGTAACAGAAATGCAAGCATCTTGACAACACATGTAAATATTTACAGACATGTAAATGTGTAACATACATCAACTAAGCAATATTTACTAAATCTGAACATGTATACAGTATCTTGATTTTTTTACCTTTCAGCCAGCCAGCACACTTACAGAGAGCTAGCTAGACCTTGGCATTTTGCTATATCTTGGCATTTACAGAATTTGTACAGAATTTACAGAATCTTTCTATGCCCACATGATGAACCAAAACATCTTTCTATGCACAAAATGAACCAAAACCTAGGTACCTTATCATTTTCATTTTGTTTTAAATGAACCAGATAAGGAACATAGCACCAATTTTCATTCTCTTTTAAATGAACCAGAGAAGCTCACATGTGTCATTTTAGCAAACCAGAGAGCAAAACCAGAGAGCATTCTTTTTTGGCAGTGAGCATGAGCATGAGCAGTAGCATTTCAAAACCATTTCAAAATCTTTATTTGCAACCAGTGAGCATCAACATGAGCATTCATTTCATTTCCATTTCCATTTTAAATAGTGAAGTAGCAATAGTGAACTAAACCAGAGAACTATTTTAAATGAACCAGTAGCATTTCCATTTCATTTACACTATAATAAAAAACCCCAACTCAATTTCTTTTTTCAACAGCACTTAGTATATAAAGCATTTTATTAAAGCATTTTATTTTTATTGCTAACATAATTTGACAGTAGCATGAGCATGAGCATGAGGTTTTTTCACAGTAGCATTTCACCATAACCATCATTTTCATTTTGTTTTAAATGAACCAGAGAATGAATTAAACACTAAAGTGCTCATTTCACCATTTTTTAAATGAACCATAGCTTACTTTCCATTAGCCCTTCCTTTCAAAAATGACTACTAAACCTAGCACCAATAACTGGAACCAAACATAGCACCAATTTAAATCCTAAATCATTTAATACACATGTATACAGGTTATTTAACTTTGGCATGGTTTTGAAATGTGACAGTAACATGAGCATGAGCATGAGCTTTTTTCACAGGTTCTGTTCAAAGCTGCATTTCTTACAACTCATGAACCTACTATTAATACTGCTAGCATTTTTCATTTAGTTATTTCTATATCACCAAAACCAGAGAACAATGCTAAGGAAAAACAATACTGCTACTGCTAGCATTTGAACCTACTGCTAACATGGATTAAACCCTAGCAACCTGCAACTAAAATCATTTTCTTGTTTGAACCAAACCTCTCTGTTCATTTTATTTTTTCCTACTGCAACCTGCAACTAAACCAACTAGCTAGCAATAATGAACTAAAATCATTTAATAGCATGGACTGGCAGTGGCATATATATGGTTCATTTTAGTTTCAAACAAGAGAGCATACAACATACAGAGCTTGTACCCACTTATAATAGCATGGACTGCAATATTAATAGCATATTTTTATGATGGAGTAACAAATTCATTTAGTTATTCATCAAGATTATCCAGAAATTCTTCTATGCACCAACAATATCATGCATTATTCCAATATCAGCCATTCTTCTATGCAGAGGGTACCAATTTTAGCATTCAAACCAGAGAACAAATTCGGTTGGACATCAAGTTTAAAAGGGTACCAATTATGGCCACTTGTGAATGTCTCAATCATTCTGTACTACAGGATGAACATCAAAACTCAAGATTGTGCCCATGTTTAAATAATTGGAAGCAGAGATTAAGAAAAATGGAGAGGGATGGAGAGGGAAGGGAGAGGGGGATGGAGAGGGGAAGGGAGAGGGGAAGGGGGAGGGGGAGGGAGAGAAGTCTTACCAACAGCGATGGTGGCGACGCCCTGCTGCTCCTCTCCGCGACGGTGGCCGGCGCGCAACGCCCTCCTCCTCCTCTCGGCGACGGTGGTGACGGTGGCCGGTGGGTGACGCCCTCCCCCTCCTCTCCGCGGCGACGGTGTGCTCCTCCTTGCACGGCGGCTCCGGCGGTTAGGGTTCGTCGATCGATCACGGCGGCGCTCACGGCGGTTAGCTAGGGTTCGTCGATTGGGAATGGGGAGGGAGAAGTTGTGGTCGCGTGCGGTTAAGTCCCAGGTATACATGGACTAGACATATTGCCGGCGCACCAGGGCGTTGGTGCGCCGGGGTCCACCTGTCCCCGCCCGGTGCGCCGGCAATATGTCTAGTCCATGTATACCTGGGACTTGGCCCAGATCATGCAATATGACCTCCCCAACTCATATTTTCTTTTGTTTTTGTTTATTTCTTTTCTGGCCTTTTCTATTATATTTATGTTCTTATCTTGACTGGTGTAATAGCCAAGAATTATGCATGATTTATATATGCAAAAACAAAAAATATGAGATTATACATACACATAATATAATATTGACCAACACAATATTAATTAGTCATACATAAAATATTGGCCATGACCATATGAGTTAATTATGCATTACAAAAGCAATATGAGTTATAGATTGCAAATAAAGTTTTACATCATCGATTGAGAAGAGTGTTTCGCTTTCTTCTTGCTTTTCTTGCTCGTCGTTGAATAATTTAGCCCCGTGTCGTGACTTCTTCTTTTGAAGGGTCGACCTGACCTCGGTAGCGTGGTCCTGCTTCTTCTTGTGGTGTATGTTGTGTCTTCATCCTCGGATTCTTCCATCATTGGGTCTCCGACTTGTCCTTCGAAGTCTTCCTCGTTGGCGACTCCATCCATTCCGACGATGGTCCTCTTGCCTCTCCTCACGATAACACGGCTAGGCCTGGATGGGTCGGTTATGAAGAAGCATTGGTGCACGTGTTCTGCCAGTACCCATGGCTCATTCTGCGCGGTGGCGTTCGTGGACTTTGATTTGTTGGCTTCGGGTAGAAACATGGTGGTGAAATACCGGTCTTCTTTTGTGACGTTCTTAGCCCATCTGATACGGAACATCGGCACTTTCTCCCCAGCGTAGCTAAGCTCCCAGATTTCCTCGATTCTTCCGTAGTATCTAGTCTTTACGTCACCCGTCCAGGAATCCATCGTTACCCCTGAGTTCTGGTAAGCACTGTTCTTGTCTTTTTCTTCCGTGTAGAATGTGTACCCGTTGATATCGTACGCTTGGTAAGTCATGAGGTTGGGCGCGGGGCCATGTGACAAGGCCAATACTAGTTTATCCTTGTCAGAATCCATTGGTGGGGGATTAGCATCAATGTGGTCTTTGAACCAGCGCGCGAAAGAGGAGTTGTGCTCTCTGTATATTTCTGCTTCCGTCATCATCGGCTTGCCACTGTTCTCTATCATGGTTTTGTGCTCTTTCAACCAAGGATCGATCAAGTCAATGTGTTGTAGCGCTACTAAGTTGGCCCTGTCAAAGTCGGAAGTCCGACCAGACATGTGCACGTGCAGTTCCTTCCTTCCATTTTTGTGGCCTACTCCCTCGAACCTGCGGAGGTGCTTGTTTTGAGGCAAACCAACAGGGTCCTCGATGTCTAGATAATTCGTGCAGAAAGAGATGCACTCTTCGGTGAGCCAGCCCTGTACGATGCTTCCATCCGGATGTGACCTGTTACGAACGTATCCTTTAATGACCCCATTCATTCTTTCAAACGGCATCATGTTGTGTAAGAATGCCGGCCCTAGACTGACGATATCATCCATGATATGGACCAACAGATGGACCATCACGTCAAAGAATGCAGGCGGGAAGTACATCTCAAGCTCACATAGGATCACCACGATCTCTTCCTGGAGCCTTGCGAGTTTCTTCACGCTTATCGACTTCCGAGTTATGACGTCGAAGAAGTTACAGAGCCCAGTCAGCGTTGCACGGACATGGTCATCCATTATACCTCGGATTGCAACCGGAAGAATCTGCGTCATCATCACGTGACAGTCATGAGACTTCATGCCGCTGAAGTTTCGTTTCTTGGGGTCCATGTATCTGCTTATTAGCCCGGAGTAACCGAAGGGCACTCTGACTCCTAGAAGGCAATTGAAAAATTGATCGACCTCGGCCGGACTAAAAGTGAAGCAGGAGGGGGGACAGTAATAGTCTGGCTGCTTAATCCTTTTGCGCTTCTGACCGCCGTCCGCCTCCTCCTCCGACTGTCCCTCTTGGGCCGCCGGGATCTGAAGCTCTTCCCTGATGCCCAAAACTTTCAGGTCGTGTCTTGCTTTCGGCCCATCTTTGGTCCGGTCCGGCATGTTGAGAAGAGTGCCAAGCAAGCTCTCGCACACGTTCTTTGTAATATGCATGACATCAAGGCAGTGAGGTGTATCGAGAATTTTCCAGTACGGCAAGTCCCAAAACACGGACCTCCTTTTCCATACACCAATGAGCGGCGTCGTCACCGTTGCCTTTTTCTTCTTCTTCTCTCCAGGCTTTTGACGTATCTTTCCCGGCGGAGGGCACTCCTTCCAACCTTTCAGTAATGTATCGATCTCTTCGCCGCTCTTCTTCCGTGGAGGTCCTCGGGGTTCATTTGTACCATCGAACAGATCTCCACGCTTTCTCCACGGGTCAGTCTTCTGTAGCCACCTTCGATGCCCCATGTAAACTGTTTTCGAAGAGCCGGGATCCTTACCAAGCTGCAAAAACATCGTCTCTTCCATGCACCTGACACATGCCTTGTGTCCATGGCACACCTGGCACGAAATGTAACCGTATCCGAGGTAGTCCTGCACCGTCGTGATCAACGCGGCTCTCAAAGGGAAATATTCTTCCGCGACGGCGTCCCATGTATCTACCCCTTCCTCCGCCCACAACGTTTCAAGCTCCTCCTTTAATAGTTCGAGATACATGTTGATATCGTTTCCTGGCTGTGTCGGCCCTTGAATTAGCATACTCATCTGTATGTACTTCCTCTTCATGCACAGCCAGGGCGGGAGGTTGTAGATCCATACAAACACGGGCCATGTGCTATGTGTGCTGCTCTGGTTTCCGAACGGATTGAATCCGTCCGTGCTCGCACCCAACCTGATGTTTCTGGGTTCTGCCCCAAAACTTCCGAATTCATTGTCTAATGCTTTCCACTGGCTTGCATCCGAAGGGTGTGTCAGCACTGGGTGCTCAATCCGATCTTCATCATTCAACACTGCCTCCTTTCTTTCAGCGTGCCAGCGCATGAGCTTTGCTTCCTTGCGGTCCGCGTAGAACCGTTGCAGCCGGGGGGCGAGCGGGAAGTACCACACAACTTTCCGAGGAGCTTTCTTCTTCCCTTTCTTGTACCGTTCAGCGTCACACACAGGACATTTGGTCTTGTCCACGTGCTCCTTGCGATACATGATACAGTCGTTGATGCAGGCGTGATACTTTTCGTGGGGTAAGTCGAGAGGGCACGTGATTCTCTTGGCCTCGGCTAGACTACCAGGACACGTGTTCCCGGCAGGAAGGAGATCTTTCACGTATTCCAGGATGTCGTCGACGCTTGTGTCCGTCCATCCGTGTTTCGCCTTCATCTGCAGCACATCGAGAGCTACTCTCAAGCGAGACTCCCCCAACCCGCGACCTGAGTCGTACAACGGAGTATTCGAGTCTATCTCCAGTTGCTCAAGCTTTGATTTCCGCTTGGCGCCCTTCGTCTTTTCGAGAAGCAGATCTTGAAGATGAGGGTCCCGCACGACTGAAGCTAGCGGCACCTCTTCGTCGTCGTCAAGGTTATTGTCATCGTCAAGGTTATTATCGTCGTCAAGGTTATCGTCTTCTGCGACAAACTCTTCATCGTCATCAATGTCATGATGCCCTCCTTCTTGCCGGCCATTATTACCACCTGCTGCCGTCGCCCCATTGACCTCCGCGCCATCATCGCTCATCCATTGAGTGTGTCCATGCATGAAACCATTAGTGAGCAGGTGCCCCTGCAATTTTCCTGAATACGGGTCAAACCATTTCCCTCGTTTGCATCTCCGGCACGGACACAATACCTCCGTGCGTTTATTTTCATACATGTCGATGATCGCGTGTTTCAGATATCTCATCACGATGCTTTCACTCATCTCGATAACCATTCTCGCCTGCATGGTAAGATTACATAATTCATTAGAACCATGCATCCGTCGGTAGTTTTCACGGAAAATTTCGGCATGACCTTCCTACACGGTAGGACATAGGAGCGCCAGAAATGTGCCGAAACGGAAACTTGAAGAATCAACATTTCGGCGCAACGTTGGCAACTCATTTTCAACGCCAACACACACACAAGCACAAGCACAAGCACAACATATATATATGCCACACACGAGAGCTTTTCTTCAAATGTCCAACATACATTGATACATTCCTTAATTTGTTCATTAATCACCTATTTGTTTGATATATTCGTCAACAAGATCGAGACGTCGCGCCGCTACCACGGCGTATGGAAGCCGACTTTCTAGATCTAGATCTAGATTGAGCGGTCAATGCGGGATAGTAGATCTAGATCTACATAGGGGGATGTGGGAGATGCATGTAGGAAGGGAAGATTTGCTCAAAAAATATGATTTTGTTTGGTCAAATTGGTGAAATTGGGGATAGAAATGGGCAAAAATGAGCTGGGTTGGGAGAAGCCTCGGGTTTGTGTGAAGGAGTGGAGTAATGGTAGTGGGGGGAGTGGTTGTTGAGCAGAAATAACTGCCCAGGTTACTGCCGGCGCACCAGGGCATGGGTGCGCCGGCAGCACATAGCCCTTTCGGCTATATCACCCCCGGGCCAGGCCCAAGAATCATTGCCGGCGCACCAGCCCGTTCGCCGGCATAGTGTGGATACTGCCGGCGCGCCATCGGCTGGTGCGCCGGCAATGATTCTTGGGCCTGGCCCGAATCGGCCGAGGCCATGCCAGGAAATAGCGCCGGCGCGTCTGCTCCTCTGGTGCGCCGGCAGAAGGAACGCATCCCCGGCGCGGCTGGGAAGAGGTGCGCCGGCAACACATGCCACCGGCGCACGTCCTTGGTGGTGCGCCGGCACCTATTGCCTCCAACTATAGGCTTTTTCCTAGTAGTGAAGCTCAACTCTGTGACGTTCATAATCAAAACTGTGAGTATGAAAACAGGTTTAAGCGCATAAGTCATGCTGCTAGTTTCAGGTTTCCGGAGACCAAGATGTCTTTTGTTGATGGAGGGCCTCTTCCATGGAAGTCTGATGACGACAAAGATTCACCATCATCACCGAAGGAGTAATTCATCATCGGTATTGGCATCCCCTTGGTTTGTTCCAAGCTTGGGGGAGTGCCGCGGTATCACATCACCACCTTTATCTTTTACTATCAAGTAGTGTCATATCATGAGTAGGGAAGTTATCATATGGAATAGTATGCAATGTGGAAGTATCTCTCTTAGTTAGTCATCTATGTATCCGTTGGTGTGAGTTATCGTTATGGAATATTAATGAGAAGTCTTATCATTTACTTTTTGCACACCTTATTTTAGTTTGCAATCTCCATTATATGATTACTCTTGACATGAGTATTGATATCACTTTGGGAGCATCAAGTAAATCTATTTGGTTTTGGCAAACTTAGCATTGGTCAATAGCAACAACACCTTGATGTTTAATAAAAGAGAGAAATACACTTAGATACATTACTCTATTATCTCTATGCTTAGTATTCTAAAGTTAAAATTGCTTGTGCTTATGAGAAAGATGCATGATTGTTTCTATCATATGTATATTTGTTTGTTTCCCTCAACCTTTATGCTTGCTACCAAACCTTGCTAGCCAAAGACCTGTATCGAGAGGGAATGCTTCTCATACATCCATAACCCTAGACCAAACCTATGCCATTTGTGTCCACCATACCTACCTACTACATGGTATTTTCTGCCATTCCAAGTAAATACTTCATGTGCTACCTTTAAATTATTCAAACTACTACTCCTTATTTGTGTCAATGTTTTATAGCTCATGAGGAAGTATGTGGTGTTTTATCTTTCAACCTTGTTGGGCGGACTTTCACCAATGGACTAGCGGCACATCCGCTTATCCAATAACTTTGCAATAAGAGCTGGCAACGGGTTCCCAGCCTCAATTAATAACCTTCATTAATAATTCTCTTCACATGTTTTGCTCTGATTCATCAGTAAGCAACTTAATTTTGCAATAGACACTCCTCCATGGTATGTGAATGTTGGAAGGCACCCGAGGATTCGGTTAGCCATGGATTGAGAAAGCCAAGGTTGGGGGAGTGTCATCCTTAATAAAACTAAAACACATGTGTAAACAAAAGAGAAGGGGGATGATCTACCTTGCTGGTAGAGATGCCGTCCCTCATGGGAGCCGCTCTTTGAAGGTTCGTTTGGCAAGGGGGTTAGAGTGCCCGCTACCATTCGTTGACAACAACAAACACCGCTCAAAATCTTACTTTTATGCTCTTTATATGATTTCAAAACTTGAAAAGCTCTAGCACATGATTTAATCCCTGCTTCCCTCTGCGAAGGGCCTGTCTTTTACTTTTATGTTGAGTCGGTAAACCTATTTCCCTCTATCTCAAGCAAGCAATTGAGTTGTTGTGAACCAATCATTTATGCTATGATTCAGTTAATCATGTCTTTTATACTTTCTTGTTTAGTACCAATTTTATCCGAATGAATATGACTTTGAAGTTATCAATGATTATGAAGAGATTGTCATGCTTAAATATGAAGGCTCAGCTATAAATTCTAATATGAAAGCTTTGCTTAGAAGTACGATCCGTTAGTAGTTCTCTGACCAAGAACAAAGTTTGCCATCACCAATTATGATTTCTTATGCACCTTTACTTGTGATTTCTCTTTACCTATTTCAAGATGAGTTATATGAGGAAGTTGTTTACTAGAATGTCTTGTGTGAATGAATATGATGCTTCTTGTCCGTATTTTATTTATCGACTCTTCACTCCATAAACATGTGGTCTTGTTTATCGAGCTCAGTTTCGCTTGGGGACAAGCGAGGTCTAAGCTTGGGGGGAGTTGATACGTCCAATTTGCATCACTATTTTGTATCATAATTTGCTGTTATTCATTGATATATTTCATATTGGGACACAATACTTATGTTATTTCATCTATTTTGCATGTTTCATCATTATTGGAGGATCAAGCACCGAGCCAGGATTCTCTGAAAAAGCACCGAACGCAATATTTCGAAGATCAATCGTGGAAGGAATTTCACGTAAATTCCTATTTTTCCAGATGACGGAGGGAGCCAAAAGGGGGAGCAGAGAGGAGCCACTGTGGGCCCAGACCACGGGCGGCGCGGGCCCAAGGCCGCGCCCTGTGCTCTGGGGGCCCACGCCCCTTTCGCCTCCTTTTCTTCGCGTACTCCTTCGTCCCGAAAACCTAAGCCACAGAGAGGACCTCACGAAGGGTTACAGCCGCCTCTGCGGGGCGGAGAACACCAGAGAGAAAAGAGCTCTCCGGCGGGCAGGAATCCGCCGGGGAAATTCCCTCCGGGAGGGGGAAATCGACGCCATCGCCATCGTCATCGAGCGGGACATCATCTCCATCATCATCACCATCATCTCCACCGTCTACACCGCCATCACCACCGCTGCACCTCGTCACCGCTGTAGCAATTCGGGTTAAATCTTGATTAGGGGAAACTCTCCCGGTGTTATTCTATACTTGTTGTAGATGCTATTGAGTGAAACCATTGAACCAAGGTTTATGTTCAGATTGTTATTCATCATCATATCACCTCTGATTGTATTCCATATGATGTCTCGTGAGTAGTTCGTTTAGTTCTTGAGGACATGGGTGAAGTCTAAATGCTAGTAGTGAATTATGGTTGAGTAATATTCAATGTTATGATATTTAAGTTGTGGTGTCATTCTTCTAGTGGTGTCGTGTGAACGTCGACTACACGACACTTCACCATTTATGGGCCTAGAGGAGTGCATCTTGTATTCGGTTGCTAATTGCGGGGTTGCCGGAGTGACAGAAACCTAAGCCCCCGTTAGTATATCGATGCAGGAGGGATCGCAGGATCTCAGAGTTTAAGGCTGTGGTTAGATTTATCTTAATTACTTTCTTGTAGTTGCGGATGCTTGCAAGGGTATAATCACAAGTATGTATTAGTCCTAGAAAGGGCGGTGCATTAGCATAGGTTCACCCACACAACACTTATCAAAACAATGAAGATTATTAAACCACATGAAGCGAAAGCACTAGACTAAAGTCCCCGTGTGTCCTCAGAACGTTTGGTCATTATAAGTAAACAAACCGGCTTGTCCTTTGTGCTAAAAGGATTGGGCCACTCGCTGCAATTATTTCTCTCGCATTTTATTTACTTGTACTTTATTTATCTGCAATATCAAAACACCCTGAATACTTGTCTGTGAGCATTTACAGTGAATCCTTCATCGAAACTGCTGCCAACACCTTCTGCTCCTTGTTGGGATCCATTCTTACTTATCGAAGATACTACGATACGAGCTGTGGGTCGAGGAATCCGTCCAGTACGGAGGGATGGGACCCAAGGGCCAAAAGCTGGTGGTACGGGCATGGGGGAACGCTAGACCCGGAGACAGGGGCGTGTGTTCACCGGAACAAAACGTTTAAACCCACCCAAGCCCTTATTGACGCAATGAGGGATGCTCAACAGGGGAAGATCAAGTTCAACAGAGAGAACGACGCGCTGACAAAAGCCCTCGGGAATCCTGGAGGACGTGTACGAGGCATGGGGAACATTCCGTGGAAACTAGGGTTCTCCCAGGATGATGACCCGTACGGTTACAGAAGCCGTAAGAGAAAGTCGGATCGGGATGCAGATGTTGTGGCGCGGTTGGCATCGGAATTCGATGAGATGAAGAAAACCCTGAATATACTAGTACAAGATAGATCGGCAGCTGGGACGCATGAAGATCATCCAGCGGATCTCGGAAGCCAGCAGCGGAGAAGCAGCGTGGCTTCCACGGAGCCCCCGCCGGCTACTGATGCACCGGCGATCGATATTACTGCACCGGAGCCTCCTCGCTACCCCGTGGACGATGTAAAGGAGATGAAAGAATGTCATCTGCATTATCCAATTGGGAACATGTCCATGAAGGTAGCCATCGGCAGTGCTTTACCATGTTTACCTGGAGCACTCCACCACAACAACCCCATTCAAGATGGCTATGCTCGTGTCACGGTGGAGGACATAGTCCCAGGGTTTGAGGACCTGGAGATTGACTATGCTACACCCGAAGGGGAGAGAAGACTTGGAGGTGTCAAGCGCCAGTTCATTCTATGGAAAAAGAAGTTTATCAAGTTTCCAGGCGAGGCGCCAAGGCCAACAAGTCCACCCCCTCCGGTGGTGGTGGCGGTGGCGGCGGTGGTGGTGGTTCACCTACACCTCCTTCACGTCAGCCGACGCCGCCCCCCCTCGTCCGGCGGGTGATCGAATCCATGGACTATGTCTCCCAGTCATCCGGCGGGTAAGCAGACGCCGCCCCCCAGTCAGCCTCCGGCGGGTAAGCAGCCGCCCCCCAATCCACCTCCGGCAAAGAAGCAGAAGCAGTCCTGGACTATTAACCCGGACCCTTATGTACCTAAGACCACAAAGGTACCGGAGCCATCACTGAAGCCTCTCATCCCGAGACCTTGGGAACTTAGTGTCGAGGAAAATGCAGCGGCCGTGGCTGCTCAGCATGAGAAATGGAAGGCGGACTGCAAGAAGAAAAGAGAGCCCGAGCCCAAGCCAGTATTTTCTGAGAAGGAAAAGAAGTGGGCTAAGTCATTTTTGACCACACCGTCCCAAGCCGCGAAGAATCTGCCTGACGACTATGCACGTGAACTTCGTAGGCAAGCACTCATGTTCAAGAGGAACAAAGAGTTGGCGGAGAAGCAGGAGAAGAAAGCCTTGGAGGAGGCCGAGAAAGAATTAGAAAGTAAAGAAAGCGGGAAACGAGTTGCCCAGCTCGGGGAACAAAGTAAACAATCGATCCCCCCGCTCATAGTGAAAGCCACCGGTCCGGATGCTGAACTAATGGACCCCACAATCATAGCAGCTGCGGCAGCACAGGGATTGACTGTAACGGGTGCCAGAGAACAAGCGACCAACTTAGGTATGACTCTTCGTGTAGGCCTCGAGGAGGCGCCAATGAGTGAGGTAGCAATTACATATGTGCCGAATGGGCCTCTCGTCGAGCCTGCGCAGGAAGAGGATCTACCTCCACAAATGCAAAATCTGCTACGTTGGTACAAGGGTTACATAAAAAATAACGCCGGCAAAGAATATATTTATGCGGAAGTTAGACATGAGCATCACTTCAAACATTACTATGTAACAGTTCATCTGAGTGAATTGTTCCAGCTGTTCAATCTGCGCGAGCTCGACAAATCCATCATCAGTTGCTACGTTCTGTAAGTGATTTATTTCTACCCCATCTCGTTCATTGCCTGCACTATATATATATTGTCCTAACTATATTGTTGTGTACGCTATTATGCAGAATGAAGATTAGGGAATGCAGAATAAGGAACATCCATGATGTTGGGTTCATTGACCCACAAATAGTTAATGCATATGTGTTAGAAAAATTCCCCGCCGATGTGGAGAAAGACCTGTGGATGTTTCTTACAAAGCAGCAACTCAAAAGTGAAATTCTATTTCCTTTCCATTTTGGGTGAGTGTTTCTGTCTTGAGCACATTATCTTTTGTTTATTCCATGCATGGTATGTCTAATCGATGAGTTATGCATGACTGTGCATGTATCGTGTCCGCAGGTTCCACTGGATTCTGCTAATAATTCAATTTCACACCTCCTCAGTTATCGTCATCGACTCTCTGAATATGGATCCAAAGCTTTGGGCCGACATGAGAAAAATGATGCAAAAGTAATTATTTTCATTCATTTGCGCTCTATATCGATCGGCCTATTTCGTTCATTTCCTAATATCAAGTAACTAATAACTCTCTTGTTCATTTAATTTTCTTTGCCTCGTAGGGTTTGGAGACGGTTCGTAGATGAAAAGGTCGGTGAATTCAAAAAAGAGCTAGAATTTAAAAGGGCAGACTGGGGATATTCAGCCAGAGGGGACCAATCTATGTGGATACTATGTTTGTGAGATGATCCGGAGATACACCACTGAGCGGCAGCCGTCTGAGAACAACATCAAGAGGAATAACCTCCGGAAGACGCTTAGTCCAGAAGCTCGCTTCCGACCACTTCAAGAGGAACTAGCAGGATGGTTCATGAGGGAAGTCCTCCATCCTAAAGGAGAACACTATTACGAGGACGTAGAACTGTGGATGAAGTAAATTATGTATGGAAACTTGTTCAAAATTGTATATGGTCATCCGATATTGAATATATATATATTGTATTCCTCTTGAATTTTCTTGGTTCTAATTTCAAATTTGTTTGAAATTGTACATTCATATGCATGTATATAGTACCATAGAATATGTGTACTGAAACTTCTTCAAAATTAAAATAAAACACAAAATAAAATATAAAAGAAATAAAACAATTACAAACTAAAAAGAAACCAGATTTAGGGGGGGGCTAAAACCCTAAACCTGCGGAGGCCTTTAGTCGCGGTTGGCCATGAGAACCGCGACTAAAGGCCCTCCCGACGACTGCGGGCCACGTGGACGCGCCTTTAGTCGCGGTTCGGAAGCAACTGCGACAAAAGGGGGGGGCCTTTAGTCGCGCTTCGTACAAAAGCGACTTGAATTTGCCTAAATTCGACCTAATTAAATTTGATGCGATGGCAAAACTATATACCAAAAAATCGGCTCCAGCTCCAGAATGCTCACCGGAGCCTTTTGCCGTGGTGGGGACGCGGCAATGGCCTCACTCGTCGTCGCTACAGAAGAGATTGCAGTAGACCTTTCCCTGCTCCATTGCCACTCCTCGGCCTTCTCCGCTTCGCAGCGGCTCGTCTTCGACATGAGCCCTAGGACGGTGCAGAGGTGATTATCATTGACGAAGTCACCGGGCACGAAGCTGGCCACGTCGTCGAGTGTGGGAAGGATACATGCGAGCTCCGCGTCCTCGACCTCCATCTTCACCGGCACCGTCTGCGGTGGCACGAACGAGGAGGCGATGCGGCGGCGGGAGAAGCTGGACTCCTGCCGGTAGAATGTGGGTGACGACGCGAGCACGTACTTCGTGTATCGGTATGACCCATGGAGGCGCGTCGCGTCCTACCGCTTCTTCTCGGCCGCCGATTTCACGTCGGCGCTTAGTTCCCTCCGCGCCCGCTCGAGCTCCCGGCTCGGCTACTCGAGCTTCCGCCGCGGCCGGACACCATGACGCTGCAGCGGTGGTAGATCTACGCGCGGGCGACGATTGCTCGCCGGAGGTAAGGCTGGACGTTCGGGCAGATCTTTTGGCTCGGCCCGAGTTGGGCTCGGCCCGCAGTTGGAGTGGACCAAGTCGAGCCTAAAAACTTGGACCGCCGCGGGTTTTTGGCTCGCCTGGCTCGGCTTGGTCCAACTCGAAAGCTTGCACTATTTTTTTTTTGTTAACGAATTGAGAGAAGGGAGAGGTGGCCTTATTTCTGGCCCGTGAGGAGATTAGCCAGGGACTAGGTCAGGTACGCTCGTCACTGTCGGTTCCTTCGTTCTCCATCTCCATCCCAGATGCCGCCACCCAACCGCACCAGTATACCTGGTCATGGGCAACCCGGCCCGGTCGGCCCGGCCCGACCCGGCCCGAAATTCCCGGGCCAAGCCCGACCCGACCATGCCTGTGGGCCGGGCCTGGGCCAGTGTTTTTGGCCTGATGGTCAGCATGGGCCGGGCCTGGGCCAGTGTTTTGCGCGATTTAAGGAACCGGCCCGAGGCCCGAGGCCCGACGGGCTTTCCTTATGATGGGCTGGGCTTGGGCCAAGATTTCCGGCCCGACGGTCGGGCCGGGCCGGGCCTAGGCCAAGGTTTTCCGCGTCGGGCCTTGGTCGGCCGGCCCGAGGCCCGGCCCGGCGAGAAATGCTCGTATACGCATCTATCCACCAAATGTCGTTGCCATCAGTGGTACAAGATGAAGTCGCATCCTCCTAGCCCACTCCCGGAGTCCCCCGTCCCGCGGGCGGCATCTTTGCTGTAGAATTCCTAGTCCCCTACGTGTCCATCCATGACGCCATGGACTCGAAGAAGAAGCCCTGGCGCCGGCGAGGAAGACCCGACGCCGGCGACGAAGAAGAAGGCCAGAGCCGGCCAATCCAGCCTCCGCCCAAAGCCTCCTACCGGACGGAACCGTCGCCAAACTGCTGCAGCTTCCTTCCCCTCGCGCTCGTCACCTACCCTGCAACCAATTCTTCCATTGCGCCTCTGGAGAAAGATGGGCCCACCTGTCATCGACCCATCACGTTAGGCTCGCGAGCCAGACCGAGTTTCACCGAGTTCATCGCTGGCTCGGGCCGAGCCTACTTTTCCGGCTCATCAGCCAAACGAGCCAGCCCGAGCCAAGCCAAAAACCAGCGAGCCAAATCGTGGCTCGCACCGAGCCCAGCCCGAGCTGGCTTGTGTCCAGCCTTAGCCGGAGGTGCGCATATTTCGCGTCGACGAGGAAGAGGGAGACTCAGCGGCGATGTGGATGGGGATTGCCCGCATCGACCTATCGGTACGGGATACATACGTGCGGATCCAGGTTTTGGACTGCGGCCAGGATACACTATCCAGAGCAGACCACATATACGGTGTCTGGTATGGCCCAAAAATCGGCATAAAACCGCCTATCAGGCCAAACTACCCAATAGGGGCTGATATATGGTGTTTGCTAGAGATGCCCTTACTCCTGTCAATTGTTACTGAAGTTTCTGCATGTGGTCCAAATTTGAGGTTCAAGTCCTGGACTCATTCAGTCATTCTTCACCGAAAATTCACACGGATTTCCGCAAAGTTTTCCTAGTAACCACTGACACCATTTCAAAGCATTCTCTCGCACTAGTGACCATGAATTTTCTATTTGCGACCAGCGTGCCTGCACCGGAGGCACCGAGCTTGTCTCTAGCCTAATTAATTCCAGGATTGATATTTTCAGGTACTGTACTTTCACTACAGGAATGGACGCATCGCCGAGGCTGCCTGCTCCTGGCGTAGCCACGCCGCCCTCGGCGTAGGCTACGCCGACGGCAGCCCTCGGCGTATGGCGTCGGCGTTTAGGTCCCTCGGCATAGACAATATTGCCGTCGGCGTAGCCCGGCCCTCGGCGTAGCACGCTACGCCGACGGCAAAACCGTCGGCATACAAATTTTAAAAATTTGAATTTTCATTTTTCCAAAAAAAAAATCAAGAAACAAATTCGAAAAAAAAAAAAATTTATATGCCGAGGGCTTTGCCGTCGGCATAGAGTTTTAAATTTTTTCAAATTTTAATTTTTTTTTTTTCTTTTTTTTACTTGTTTATCTTTCACCCATACACTTTTAACTCTAAGTACACTTAATCCTAGGTCAAATTACAATCATGGTTAAACTTCCCAGCCGGTCACCCATCCTCACACTACTCCAACCTCAGCACGCTTAACTTCTTGGTTCCATTCGGATGAGCTTCCCTTAAAGAATTGACACCTTACTGATAATAATAGCCTATCAACCCTATTAACCCTTGGACCGTGATGTCACAACTCTTTATTTTTGAATTCCAAAAAATTACTTAAGTAAACAACAATGAATATATAAGTAACAATGAATAATAATATTGAATTCAAATAACAATAAAATGATTTTATTTTTGGTTTTTTCTATTTAATATGGAATAATTAATATCTTTAAATCGAAAAATCGAAATTCCACAAATAATATGTCTAAATCGATCAGAAAAATGAGAGGAATCTAAATATAACATCCATATAATCATTTGAACCTAAAAATTAGAGTAATCCAAATATGACGTCCAGCATCTGGCCAAAACGGCCCCCTCGGGAGATGCGAAATGGCCGTACCAGACGCGCTGGTGCACCGTTCGCCAACATGCTAAACGGAAAAAATTAGCACATAAAGTGATGTGTTATAGACCTAAAAACATTTTTCGCGGAATTTATTGAGCGACGGAAAGTGTAGCCCTAGTTCAAATCCGGTCAGTTTCCAGCGGATTCGGTGGGACACCGCAGGAAGCCGCATGGATTTCCAGATAGCTAGCACGCACATATGGCATGTGATATGTGGTGCGGAGGCGGTGTCCTACCACTACGCGGAGGTCTCGCGCAATACTAAAATACGCCTCATGTAGTGCTTCACAAAAAAAACTCGTTTTGGCACCCCGAAAATGAAAAAACCATCGCCCATGGGTCGGATTGGAAATCCGCTCCCGGGGCCATGCCTTTCCCAGGGACCACACATGTGCCAAATATGGCCTCGTTCCGACAAACTATGCGGTGTCACAGGCCGTTTCCTACTCATTTGCCCTAAAAGCCATAGAACTCCGGACGTGATAGCTCTGTTTGTGAAGGGTTTTCCAAAATAATTGCCGTATCCTAATTCCAATTTTTGGAGTGGTTACTAGGACACATAAAATGACGCCATGCGGCTCCAAGGGATTTTCTAACTTAGTTTAAATTGCCATCCGGCCAAAACGGGCCCCCACGGAGATGCGGTATGGCCGTACCGGGCGCGCTGGTGCACCCGTTCACCATCGCGCTAAACGGAAAAAATTTAGCACATAAAGTGATGAGTTGTAGACCTAAAAACATTTTTCCCGGAATTTATTGAGCCACGGAAAGTGTACCCCTAGTTCAAATCCGGTCACTTTCCAGCGGATTCAGCGGGACACAACAGGAAGCCGCAGGGATTCCCAGATAGCTAGCACGCACATATGGCATGTGATATGTGGTGCGGAGGCGGTGTCCTACTACTACACGGAGGTCTCGCGCAATACAAAAATACGCCCCATGTAGCTGCTTCACAAAATAAACCCGTTTTGGCACCCCGAAAATGAAAAAACCATCGCCCATGGGTCGGATTGGAAATCCGCTCCCGGGGCATTGCTTCCCATCCCAGGGACCACGCACGTGCCAAATATGGCCTCGTTCCGACAAACTATGCGGTGTCACGGACCGTTTCCTACTCATTTCCCCTAAAAGTCATAGAACTCCGGACTTGATAGCCCTGTTTGTGAAGGGTGTTCCAAAATAACTGCCGTATCCCAATTCCGTCTTTTGGAGTGGTTACTAGGACACATAAAATGACGCCATGCGGCTCCGCGGGATTTTCTGACTTCGTTTAAATCGCCATCTGGCCAAAACGGGAACCCGATGACATATAAGAAAGTGTTTGAATTGTTACTATATTAACATGATATACATGATTCAAATATGCATGATTTTGACATAAACGGATAGAGGATGTTTTTCTGAACATTTTGATACCTTATACGCATTTTTCTGACATCATATGAATTAGTTATGATTTTTACAAAATTAGACAAATTTGAAAAATAGTCTACGCCGAGGGTGGCCGTCGTAGCCCTGTCTACGCCTAGGGCCAAATATATGCCGAGGGCTGCTCGGCGTAGACTTCGCTACGCCGACGGCCACGATACGCCGAGGGTCAGATGACTGGCTGGCCGTGCCGGGGCATACGCCGACGGCCCCGATAAAAAGCCCTCGGCGTACGTGGTGGCCGTCGGCGTAGCCGTCCATTCCTGTAGTGTTTGTTCAAAGTGGGGAGATTGTACATCTGCCTCAGCTTAACCGTTGCTCATGTTTACCTCTTACTTTTCAGGGTTGTCATCTTGGAGAATTTCAGCTTGTGGTACTTGGAGATCTGTGGAAGAAGAATGGGAAAACCTAGCCGCAACAACGTCAAGAAGAGCATATGGCAGCTTCTCTTCGGCTGTGGGGCACCTCAGACCAGCAAATAATTAAGATGGGTACATTATGCGTGACAGAGTGAGAGTGTCTAATTGGTCTTCATCGGTGAAATTACTTCATATAAGGTCTCCAGAAGCTCCTTCAGGTGAACTTGGAAAGCGGTGTGAACTGTTGGATATTGTTAACTTGTAAGGTTCAGTTGGTTTCTAGTCTTGTCGTTATATCGGGCTAGCTTCTCCAGCAGCAAGAATATGTAAACGAGTGTCATGTAACCATACTTGAAAATAATATTGTGTTTCTTTTAAATTCTCTTGTTATCCATCTGAATCGTGTTATCTTTGAAAAAGTTGGAACGAGACTAAATCAAGAACTTTTTTTTTTTGCATGGTGGCCTGGATTCCAAGCATCATTACTACAAGTGGAATATTTTGATCCACAGGTCTCATGTTTGCAGAGCATAAACTTCCAGTCGAAATTAACAAATTGTTATCAGCGCAAGGCGATGGCGTCGCTTACCTTGATTATCGTTTGGGAGGTTTTGAATTAGCGAAATGCTGGGGTTATCCACAAAAAGCATGCACTAAATGGATGCTTCAGTCAGCAGTTAAACCGCTATAGCTTTAAACGGGCAGCTAGAGACAGGGCCGTTAGTTTAATCTTCTTTTACGCGTGCTACCATATATATTTTGTGTAATCTAACAATTGTGTTGCTTGCATGCCGACCAGAAAATTCGTTAATGAGTAAACATTGAAGGCATCAAACCTCGGAGCATGTTAAACTGACCTCACACTCACAGTCAAAGTCACGCGATCACGCGGACTGAAAGGAACATCCAAAACGTCAGGTTTCTCAAAAGGAAACGGTCAGGATCAGCTATCCCAAGTCATTTTCTGGTTGCTTTTTCAGTTCTACTACTATAAAACTTGCCACTGGTCAATTAACGGAGACAAGACAACGACCGCTAACGAGACAACCTTTTCTACTTGGCAAGATTTAACAAGTATCTTTCATAGAACATTCTATGAGAAGTCCAGAGTAAGACATACTGCCCAAGTGCAGAGATTAACAATGACCAATGACCTGGTCTATGTTGAGCTCTTCTTTTGGGTAATTATTCATGCACTTTTCCAGGTACGTGCAACACAAGTTTCCCTGGTTATGTGACCTGCTGAAGTACATTAAGCAGAGTATTCACAGGCCATGACTTCTCTTTGCTAAATTTTCTTGTGTTTTTCCTGTTCTTTTCCTAGTAAAATACCTGCAGATTAGGGATACTAACTGATTACAGTAAACTGCATGTGTGAGTGCTAATTAGAGTGTGGCCTTAATAAATACGTAGTACACCTTTGGAAGCGTTACTTGTTGCATCAATCAATCATGACTTTGCTTAATTAGCTCATAATGTAATTTAGCTTACTTCAAACTCTGGGCTAGTTCAGCCATTCTTCACTGAATATTCACGTGGATTCACCGTAAACTTTCCTAGTAATGTCTGATATTGTTCCACAGCCTTGCCTCACAATGCTGGCCGTGAACTAATCACATACTTGTGTTGACTCGGAAACATTTTGTATGGAGAGCCCATAATCATTAATCTATGCGGAGCATGTTGGCATACATTACTAAGCAAGAGATCTTATTAAGCTATAACCACTGACAAGTGTGACTGAAGTTTCTGCATATGGTCCAAATTTCAAGTTCAAGTTCTGGACTCATTCAGTCACTCTTCACAGAAAATTCACGTGGATTTCCACAAAGTTTTCCTGGTAACGACTAGCACCATTCCAAAGCCTTGTCTCTCCATGAATTTGCTACTTGTGTAATCCTTATAAATAGGACGTGCCAGCGTGCCGGCACCAGAGGCACCGACCTTTCCTGGCTTAACTAATCTCAAGATTGTTATATTCAGGTATTGTACTGCGTTCTACTTTGGGGAGATTGTGCAATTGCTTGAGTTTTCACCCAACGGTGGCTCATGTTTACCTCTTGCTTTTCAGGGTTGCCATCTTGGAGAATTTCACCTTGCGGTGCTCGGAGATCTGTGGAAGAAGAATGGGAAAACCTAACCGCAACAAACGTCAAGAAGAGCATCTGGCAGCTCCTCTTCGGCTGTGGGGCGCCTCAGACCAGCAAGTAATGATTGGGATATTATGCTTGACCGAGGGCGATGTTGAGTCTATAATTGTTCGTCTTGCTTCCTGCTGAACTTAAATAGTGGCCGTGAATAGATATTGCTAAGTTGTATGGTTGAGTTGGTTTGTAGTCTTGCCGTCGTATCGGGCTAGCTTCTCCTACAGTGAGTCTGGGTGTGTACTAGTGGCATGTAGCCATATTCAGAAATAAATGTGGCATGTTTGTTTTCTTGTCATGCGTGTGAATAATGCTAGTCTCTTCGAACATTAGAAATGGGAGAAACATTAAGAGTTTTTGTTTCGCTTGCTATCCTCGATTCCAAGCATCATTACTATCTATTGAATTACAAAGCAAACGAGACTTTGGGCCCCGATTGATTACATCCACTACCTTTGCAGTAGTAGTAGATTTTCCAATAGAAATTCGAGAAGATCTCTCCATAATAAATTATAGCAGCAGGTGAAACAAAATCAGCACGTACAGTAAAAGTTTTCCTTACCAATAGGCTTCACTCCCGCCAGAAAATATCTTGATAACCCACAAGTATAGGGGGTGTATCGTAGTACTTTCGATAAATAAGAGTGTCGAATCCAGCGAGAGCAGAATGTGTTGACAAGCAGTTTCGATTAATTCACTGTAAATGCTCATGTATTTAGGGGGTTTTGATATAACAGATAAATAAAGTACAAGTAAGTAAAATGCGAGAGTAACAATTGCAGCGAGTGGCCCAATTCTTTTTAGCACAAGGACAAGCGGTTTGTTTACTTATAAAGACCAAACGTTCTTGAGGACACACGGGAATTTAGTCTAGTGCTTTTGCTTCGTATAGTTGATTAATCTTTATTGTTTTGATAAGTGTTGTGTGGGTGAACCTATGCTAATGCACCGCCCTTCCTAGGACTAATACATACTTGTGATTAAACCTCTTGCAAGCATCCGAAAATACAAGAAAGTAATTAAGATAAATCTAACAACAGCCTTAAACTCTGAGATCCTGCTATCCCTCCTGCATCGATATACCAACAGGGGTTCAGGTTGCTGTCACTCCGGCAACCCCACAATTAGCAAATGAATACAAGATGTACTCCCCTAGGCCCATAAAGGTGAAGTATCATGTAGTCGACGTTCATGACACCACTAGAAGAATAACACCACAACTTAAATATCAAACCATTAAATATTACTCAACATAGTTCACTACTAACATTTAGACTTCACCCATGTCCTCAAGAGTAAACGAACTACTCACGAGACATCATATGGAACATGATCGGAGGTGATATAATGATGGATAACAATCTGAACATAAACCTTGATCCAATGGTTTCACTCAATAGCATCAATAACAAGGAGTAATCAACACCGGGAGAGTTTCCCCTATGAAATACCAAGATTCAACCCAAGATGTTACAGCGGAGACGAGGTGCAGCGGTGGAGATGGCGGTGTCGATGGTGGAGATGATGATGATGATGATCCCAATGAAGTCCAGCTCGATGACGGTGACGATGGCGACGATTTCCCCCTCGGGAGGAATTTCCCCGGAGGATTCCTGCCCGCCGGAGAGCTCTTTCTCTCTGGTGTTTTTCGCCCGCAGAGCGGCTGTGTCTATTCTCGATTATCCCCGGTACCTTAGGTTTCGGGTAGATGAAGTACGCGAAGAGAGACGGCCGAGGGGGTCGTGGGCCCCCTCCCCACATGTCGGCGCGGCCAGGGGGGCCGCGCCGGCCTATGGGGGGCCCATGGTGGCCCTCCTCGGCCTCCCCTTTTGGCTCCCTCATCTGGGAAAATAAGAACTTCGGTGTATTTTCTGTCAATTGTTGATCTTGAATATGGTATCTGATGGTGCTTTTTCCAGAGAATTGACTCCGGTGAATAATTCTCCAATAATCATGAAACATGCAAAATAGGTGAAATAACATAAGTATCATCTCTAAATATGAAATATATCAATGAATAATAGTAAATTATGATATAAAATAGTGATGCAAAATGGACGTATCAATGGCCCCGGTAGGCAAAGGTATGGCAAAGTTGCCATGATTCTTTCTAAAGATGCCGGATTGTAGATCAATCCGGATGGTTTTGTGATATTGGCAAGAGCCAAGTTAAAACCTACATCCCAGGAGGAGATACGGAGCTTAGGAAGCAAGAGAGGTACCATAGTACCGGTATGATTTCACCGTAGCCCGTCGCACTGTCAAAGATTCTTCCCAGGCTAGAGGACAAGGATGAGCGAAGCAAAGTAACTTTAAACGAAGCCCTGGCGCCAAAGCAGAAGATGATGTTAATTAAAGCTTCCGGAGGACGTCACCGTTCCCCGATTAAAGACATACCGGTGTCATCTGAGGCCAAAGAGGCTTTGTAAAGTAGTTTGTCTAGTCAAAGATGCCATTAGGGTTCCTTCCCTTGTAAGCCACCCTCTCCCCTATATAAGGAGAGGGGGCACTCCCTCCGCCCCAGACAATAGAGAGTTCACCAATGAAACCCTAGCTGATAGAGCTTGTCTGTTCATCTTCAACCTACGGCCAAGGCCAAGTTCATCAATAAACATACCGGTTTCCACCCAAAATCCTTCCCTGTGTTAACCAAACCCTCCCCCGAATCCTCTAGCGCACATTCGGCCCCAACCCAAGCCATCCCATGGCATCCATGTTCACCACGACGACACCGCCTCGCCTAGCTCATCACCGCACCTCCGCCTAGTGCCTAGACACGCCTAGCTGCTCGCTAAGCCCTGTCGCCGTCGTCCCCTTCCAAGCTTTTCCGCCGGAACCATCGCAGACATTGCATCATCCCGAGCCGCTCCAGTCTCTTTCTCTCGCGCCACACGCTCCGAGCATCGCCATGATGCTAGCCAGCCCACGCCGTCTCGCCTTGCCTCTTCGCGGCCCGAGAAGCCACGCCATGGACGACCTCGGCACCGCCGCGAACCCTCGCCCGCTATAAATAGGGGCCTCCCCCTCTCTAATTCTTCACACCAGCAGCCTTCTCCTCCCATCTCCGATTCTCCTCGAGCAACACCGTCCCAATTCCATCTGTAGACCATCAATCGGCGGGAATGCGAAATGGAGCAGCCGCGGAGAACGACTCTGGGCGCCACCCTCGGGCTGTAGCTTGTACTGGAACTTTGCCGTCGTCCACAACCGCACGGCTTTCGCCGACAGCGCGGACCGCCGGTGAAACTACGACCCCCTACCTCGCCGCGCCGATGGCGCGTGCTCGCGTCGACAACGCCGCACGAGAGCGCACGATCTGCTTCTAATCCAACGCCTCCCTTGATAAATCTTTGTTTGACTTTGTGAAATAGTCAGCGCGCGTGGGACCCATCGTCCAGACGGCCGTGCATCGCGAGCCCGCGTTCTTGGGCCGTGCATTAGGTTTACTCTCACGGGCCCATTTGCGTTTCCCGCCTGAAGCCCCGGTAATTCAAATTTCATTTAACTCTTTTTAGTTAAATTCAATAAAGTTCCATTTTCAAAATAACAAGGCAGGGCCTTTTCAAACTTCAAAGATTTATTAAAAATCAACCATAAATGATTTTGAGTTGATTCCAACTCTCAAAAATCACATTTCATATTGTCTATCTGAATATGTAAAAATATGACATGGTTGCTTCATATGATCATGGGCTAGAACAAATAATGGCTATGTGGCTATTTCTTGTCCATTTAAATTACCCCAATTAATTGATCAAAGAGTATGAGAGATATTCTCTCATTTAAATCTTTGTCTCAAGTAATCCAACATGAGGTAATGACCTTAGTCTAATGAACCTCATATTTTATTACTTAGTGATATTACATTATTACTATAGTAGTGTTAAATTGCATGAGGTGTAATGCCTCATTTAAATCATTTTCCCAAATGATAAATATGAAGTGTTGACCTTGGTCAACATGTGTTCATACTTTATTATTTGAGGATATTAAATCTTAACAAGATTCAATGAGAGAAAATTATTTCTCCAAAGAACTAAATAGAAACCCTAATAAATATTTTTAATGAGAGGAAATTATTTTTCTTAAAAAGAAAGCAAAGTCAACCACCATGTTAATAAGGATGTGATGCTAGAATAGCTTGTGTGAACCATTTGTGTGTTTAGTCTAGCCCTTAAGATTTGTTTGGTGATTGTATACCTCGTATCCGTTTATAGACGCTAGTACTGAGGAATACCAGGAGGAGGAGGTCTACTTTGAAGAAGAAGAAGAAAGCACGACCACTGTACCACTCAAGGCAAGCTATACTCTTGCAAGCTACCTTAGTGCAAAGCTCTACTAGAGCAAGGCACTCTTACATAATACTTTATGCTTAATGATCCCACCCAAGTTTTTACCTTACAAGTTTTTGACTTTGGTTTATCAAAGTTTACTTTTGATTCATGATTCACTTGGTCTAGATATGGAGTAGTACAAGAGCATCAAATTTAGCCTAGAGCAATACAAGCTAGTTAGCACCCCTCATGATTAGTTGCTAGTGCTAAAACTAAAATTGACTACTCTAGATTGGAACATGTGAATCAAATGACTTTGAAAAACCTTGGAATGATGAGTCATTCTATTGAAATTTTTTGAAGGTGAATATGACTGGAATGACATGGTGATTTTGACAAAAACTGATGATTGGGGCCGGATGCGATACCATTCCAATTTTAGAGTACCCCCACAATACCTGATTATGGGTAGGGCTTAACTGGAAGTTTATGTATCTTAGTATGAGTTCCCTCTAAACAAGCGTCATAGGGTTATGCCGAGGGCTGCCTCCGTACTGAATATGAAATGACGTGAAATGAGGTGAATGTCCTACCCAAGCCATGTGCAGTTCCCAGGTTGACGGTTTGTCTTCACTGGGAGGCCAAGCTCATGGGGAGAGGTTCCTATACTAGGATATGTAAGTGAAAGGTTAGGGTTGATGATCCGCATACTGAGATTGATTCGAGGTTATCCTCGACGGATGTAATCAAAAGTTGTGGCACAAGAGTACAACCTCTGCAGAGTGTTAAACCTATTCGAATAATGATGGTCGCGGTTATGGAAGGTTGGATGGCCATACTGTTCCGTTGTCAGACGTTTTCCAAAAATGAATGGTGAATTGAAAGGTGAACTTGATTTGATCACAACAGAGTTGTGGGAATGGCACTAATGTTCCCACTTGAGTTAGTTAGACAATGAAGAGTCTCTTACTAAATGCTTATAAACTAAAATTGGCTTTATGCAAATAAACTTAGAGCTTAGCATCCCCTAAAATTGATAGAGCTTACACTAGTATTAGTTTGCAAGTACTTTAAAAGTACTCATGGGCGTGTCCTGGCTATTCAAGTGGCAGACTATGAAAGAGGAGCAACAATATCAGGATGACGGACAGCAGGACATCTACGATAACTAGGATCGTCTTCTAACGTCAAGCGTTGCCTGTGGACTAGATGGACTACTACTACTTACGCTTCCGCTATGTGTTGTGTTTGTTATCATTAGATCAACTATTATTGTAATAAGTGTGGATCATGTGATCTATTGTTGTAAAGACGACTATGGTTTGTAATAAATGATGACTCTATGATATCAACTGGTTATGTCTCGCAAAAACAATCTTCCTGGGATTACGTGTATGGCATAATAGGCATATATTAGCAATACTACGGAGTGGGTATAGGGTAGAACCTATCTGAATGGTTGACCATATAGATCTAGCAACCCGACAATTGAAGAAAATGTGTTTATTGTCGCTTCTTCGTGACAGAACACACATTTCTTACAACTCTGCCAATTGCGTTTTGCAAGGTTATCTTTAGTAAGAATCACACATCGACGAAGATACCATGCAAAGACCTTTGTTTTCAGAGGTATCTTCATCTTCCAGATGGATTTATTATTTACGACCGGTTGAGTAGGAATGCAAAGAGCCTTTGTACATGGAGCTAACCGAAAATATGCCATTTTTGGTGAGACTCCAACGGAATTCATCCGTCCCCTGAACCAGCTGGATAGAACCTAACCGCTGAAGCAGTTCATTCCAGGAAGCTAGTCGAGGACCGACAAGATCACGCCTGAATGTCATAGAGGGGGGAGAATGTTCCATCACCTTCTGTAAGTTGTTATCCCTTATAACGAACAATATTGTACAAGGTTGAATACTCTTCACAGTGGTTGTTCCCAACCAACGATCCTCCCAAAACCGTATCTCCGCCCCATTCCTAATGGAGAAGGAACCAAATGGGAAAAAGTGCTTCTTAGTTGCCATGATGCCAGCCCAAAAGTGTGAATCTCCAGGTTTCCACAGAACCTGGGATATCGCCTTTGAGCCTACATACTTTTTTTAGGAAGTTGTTTCCATGCACACAATCCTCAGGTGCTAACCAGTCGGCCATTTTCCTAGCAAGGCCTGTTTTTAACTTCAGGATCTATGAACCTCAGAGTCGACCGTGATCTTTTGAATGACATCCACAACCTCCATTTTGTCAACTGGTATTTTTCTTCTCACTATCCCTTGCCAAAGAATCTTGATCGAAAGTAATCAGTTGGCTTGAAGACTCCTTTGGTAACTCGAAGAAACGAAATCATATACGTGCCATATTAGTGAGTTCTGAATTTATGAGAACTAATCTTCCCCAAGGGATAGCAATTTTCATTTCCAACTACTGGGCAACACCGAGTCGTTCTTCAACTATTTTCCATTTAACCGGTGTTGATGAAATCTCCAGATGATGTATACGAATACCAAGATAGCTAATTAGAAAACAACCAAGCCCGCATACAAAATCTTCGATTGTAAAGGTTAGCAGCCCGTCTATGGCATCGCCAAAACAAACAATTCGCTTCTATGAAAGTTAATCTTAGAGCGAGCAAGCCTTTCCGAATGCGAAAGAATTAACTTTAGATTTCGTGCCTTTGCCAAATCATGATCCATAAATAGAATTGTATCATCGGCATATTGAAGGATAGATAAGCAGCCATCAACCAAATGGGGAACTACACCTTCAATTTGGCCATCGAACTTAGCGCGCTCAACTATAATTGCAAGCATATCCGCCAGAATGTTAAAAAAACATTGGGATAGAGGATCACCTTGCCTCAACCTCGTTCGTTTGGAAGTATTTGCAGCGTCATTGACTTCTATGGCAACACTAGCACGAAAATGTAGTTATTAATTCGCTTGCGCCACTCATCGAAAATTCTTTCCTCCGGAGGCGTTTGTTGAAGAAAAGACAATTTAACTTTATCATAGCCTTTTTCAAAGTCGATTTTAAGGATAACCCCATTCAACTTTTTGCGATGCATCTCATGGATTGTTTCATGCAAAGTGACAACCCCATCTAGGATGTATCTACCTTGCATGGTATGAAGGCGCACCCATGATACGCAGCTGAATTAAGTCTAATAGTAGCTACTTTTGTGAAAATTTTAAAACAAACATTTAGTAGACATATGAGTCTGTATTGCTAAATACGTCCGCATCAATAACCATTGGTAAAAAAATGATTTCACCAAAGTTGATACGGAACAGACCCAGCTATCCCGGATGGAGCTCAGCAAAGAACTCCAATAAGAAAACCTGCACTATATCCCAGAAAGACTGATAAAATTCAGCTGGGAAACCATCCGGTCCTGGCGCCTTATTGTGTTCCATCAGAATGATCGCTTTCTTAATCTCCTCCTCAGAATAAGAGGCAACTAGAATAGCATTTTCTTCTGGGGTCACTTGAGGAATATCCTCTATCCTAGATTCATCCATGGACACATCCGATTCCTTAGGATCGCCAAACAGACCTTTATAATAAGAAGTAATATAGGATTTGAGCTGCTCCTGACCTTTCATTAGACCCTCTTCACGAACTGATGAGTTTCTTTACATGTCGACCATTGGCGAAGCTATGAAAATATCACCAGTATTGAATCTCCTTCAACAAGAACTAGGCCTTATATCTACGGTACCATTTGAGTTCGTCCTCCAGAAGTAAATGGCTAACTTTGCATTGTATTGACTTTTAAGTTCAATCTCATGCGTTGTCAGTGGACGTACTTCAGCAAGAGCTTCTAAAGCATCAATACATGATGATAGATTGAGTTTCTCTTTTTTGAGCTGTCCCGACATCTGCCTAGCCCACCCTCCAAGGTATCTACGCATGGAGCGTAATTTATTATTCCACCTTTGGATAGGGGTGTTCCCAGCGACGGGTTTGTCCCAAATAGATTTAACCATATTCGAAAAGCCATCACGATTAAGCCATCCAAGTTCAAATTTGAACGGACGTTTACGTGACGGCAATGGGGTACCAGTAGACAACAGAATTGGGGCGTGATCTGACAAAGCTTCAATCCGAGGAAGAACCCGTGTCTACATGTGCTTCTATTCTTGTAGGCAGTGTTGGGCCTCCAAGAGCCGAGGTTTGTAGAACAACAACAAGTTTTCCTTAAGTGAATCACCCAAAGTTTATCGAACTCGGGGAGGTAGAGGTCAAAGATAGTCCTCTAAAGCAACCACACCAATTAAGACAAGAAGTCTCTTGTGTCCACAACACACCTAATACACTTGTCGGATGTATAGGTGCACTAGTTCGACGAAGAGATAGTAAACTCTGAGGTGGTATAGATGGTAGTGTGATGAATTGCGATATGAAGTAAATGTTTTGCAGCACGCGAACATGTAGCAGAACTTGTTGGAAACGGTGTTTCAATGCTTAGAAACAAGGCCTAGGGATCATACTTTCACTAGTGGACACTCTCAACAATGCAATCATAATTGAATATAAATAAGCACTTCATTATGCTATTCCGAATTACTCTTCCTGGCTGGATAACGAACACTAATTCACCATGTAGGGATGCAAAGCAAACCTTAAAGATGTATTCCAAAGTACTAATAAACACTTGTCACTTTGGGCATTCATAGGAGGTACTAACACACCACAATTTCATAGAGACATCCAACTCAAATCATAACACAGTGAATAAGTATTCTGTGAAATATAGCCTAAGAGACCCACACGGTGCACACATTGTCACCTTTACACACGTGGGACAAGGAGTCTCCGGAGATCACATAAGTAAAATCCACTTGAATAACATAACTACATCTAAATTACAAAGCTCATCATATGGATCTCAATCATGCAAGGCAATTCATGAGATCATTGTATTGAAATACGAGAGAGAGATTAGCCACATAGCTACCGGTACAGCCCTTGGCCTCGGGGAGAGCTACCGCCCTCCTCGTCATGGGGCTTGACAGCGTTCTTGAGATGGCGGTGGTGTCGATGGAGATGACTCAGGAACTATTCCCGTCGACGAGAATGCGGGAACCGAAGACTTCTGTCCCGGGTGGAGTTTGTGATAAGCGACGAGCGTCCTGGAGTCTTTACGGAGTTTCGTCGATCGGTATGAAGTTTTGGGTCACGAAGTCTTATAGGCGAGAAGGCGGCGGGGGTTCCGGAGGTGGGCTCCCCACAGGGCGCGCCCCCTCCTTGGCCCCGCGCCGCCGAGTGGTGTGGGGCCACAGCCTCTCCGGCTCCCGGTGTCACGGTCCGTCTCGGTGAATTATGATGTTTGGTCTTCGTTTCGTCGAATTCGAGAATATTGCCCAAACAGCCTTTCTGGAACCAAAAACAACAAGAACTGGCACTTCAGCATCTTGTTAATAGGTTAGTTCCGGAAAATGCATAAAAACGATATAAAGTGTGAACAAAACATGTAGGTATTGTCATAAAACTAGCATGGAACATCAGAAATTATAGATACGTTGGAGACGTATCAAGAACTAGTAATGAGACTAGAGGGAACTTAAACTCCCAATCTAAGTCCAAGAGTACTCGATCCGCTTCTGTTATGTGAAGCTCCCAGAAATTGTGTGTCAAACCTGCCCTGCTTTTCTCTGAGGATATCTAAAGCGAGTTAAAATCCCCTCCTATGATGATATATATATGGATTGTCCTTAGCATAGATTTACCAACTCACGGAGAAAAGCGGGTTCTCCCATCTTTGAGCAGCCCCATAGCCCCGACAATCCACATGGAAATTATCGGACTAATTCCAGATGTGGAGTTTGATATGAAAATCACCACCGAATTATCTAAAATCTCCATAGTCGAAGTCTGGGACCCCAACTAACAGGCACGGAAACGCCCCGGCGGGCGGGATACCCAAGCAAAGTCTTCCCCGCCTGAAAGGCGATTTAGAAAACTTGTTGAGTAATTCCGTTTGCCCGTCTCGGAGATAGCAACAAAATCTAAAACATGTTCCCTAATGCTTTCAGCGATGTGTAAGTGTTTAGCCAAGTATTTGAGACCTCTGCTATTCTTAAAGATGCCATTCATTTGGAAACAATGGGAGATTTAGTCATTTTGGCCTTTTATTAGGCAAGCATTTCGTTAATAGAGGAAGTGCGGGATTTCCGTTCGGTAGCTTGTAGTTCAATACATAAACCCAGCGTTGATCATCCGGACCAACCTCAGAGCACACTCTCTACTAGATGTGTGAGTAGCTGGCCGTCTGAGACGGGCGTACACTTCCTCATCATCATCTCAGGATAGAGAGTGTATCCGACTTATCGAAATCGTATGGTAAATTTGAGTCTATCAAACTCCATATGTCTAAGAGCATTAGCCAAAACTGAAATAGAATTAATAGAACCTTGAGGGAAACACCCATGTTATTTGGCTTGGAAAGCGATAAGTGGTGTTAGGAAAGTTAAACGACTTAAGTACACTTATCAATACGAGAAGTCGAGGGTTCGATGCGGCCTTGCGTCGCATGGCCTTGGCCATCGAATCCTCATCCGTAGTTGTAGCCTCATCGAGACCAACTCCACGATGGCCCTTTCTGTGAATGTGTGCAGCCTACGGCAAGTGGGGACGCGTAGGTGCTGCAGCCTAGGGAAGTTGCGTCGGAAGATCCTCCCCTGTTTGCCATCCGGATTTGCACCCCGATGCTCCCAAGCTCGGTGAAGAAGGAGGCGTCCGCCGCCCGATCGCGTCAGGGCACCATGACCGCGCGACGAGGTGCTCGGCAATTGCCACCTTTGGGGCTTATGGTTGACGAATCTAGCAGTGACACAAGACATCGGATACCAAACAAGCGGGGAGAGAGATTTACCTAGGTTCGGGCCCTCGATGAGGTAAAACCCTTACTTCATGCTTGTCTGATCTTGATTATCGAAATTATTGGGTTACAATGGCGTAGCCGAAGGCTCAAACTATGATCTCGTCGAGAGGCTAAGATTTCTAATGACCTAGCTCTAGACTTGCGGTGGTTTTTGTTGCGGTGATTGTGTGTCCCTCGCGGACCCTCTCCTGGCCCTTATATTGCGAGCCAGGTCTCAAGAGTTCTATCCGGGTTCGACTAGGTTACAAAGAGTTCTACATCTAAACTTTCCTTGTTTCTTCGTCTTCTTGCCTTGTTCGTCAAGAATCTTTCTTTGGAACCGACATAACGGCCCACCTTGGTCGGTGGATGATCTTCATGGGCCCCTGGTTGGGCCGTAGGAGGTAGCGTAATATTGGTTACCCGAAGGGTAATGCCCACATCAGTAGCCCCCGAGTGACTGGCCGAAGTAATTAAAGCTTTGGGCAGGGACTAAAATTGTCTTATGTCGAACGTCCATAATTGCCGGAAGATCTTGATCTCTTGAAACAAAAAGCTCATTTTTATCGGGTGCGCGTCCAGCGCTCCCGATGGGAGTAGCCCCCGAGTCTAGGCACGGATGCTTGCAACCGTGTGTAGACTCAAGTTGTACTACTCGAATGTTTTTAGCTGTCGATGTTTCTCGCAAGCTGTTGTAATCATCCGATATCTTTTTTATATCGGGTCCTCCATAACTTCGAGTAAAGTCATACCAATTGATAGTACGTAAGGGATTGGAGTAACGTGCCCAGTTTTACTCGGTAAATCGATGCTTAATGTGATGGCAATACATGGAGTACTCTACTCAGAATCAAGTTCCCGAGCATGATCCTGGATCTTTTGAAATCTTCGAATCCATAGCATTTATCGGGTGCGCGTCTAGCGCTCCCAATGGGAGTAGCCCCCGAGTCTAGGCATGGATGCTTGCAACCGTGTGTAGACTCAAGTAATGACTTCGATGTTATCATTTCCTTCGGATGCTTCATGACAGTCGATACTTTTTGTGGAATCATCAATGACGTTGCCAGCTGCGGCGGTTTGGTTGACAGGGACGTGACCCCGGGCCCACCTTTCTTACGCACGATCGTTATAAGCGACTCGTCCTTGCACATTAGTAGCGCCTCCCTCAATTTCCGCGCGTGGTGGAGAAAATGTCCTTTGTTATGATGGATGCAATGACACGTGGTGACCTAATCATAGATCTCTTTTGGTAACTTCTATTTTATAAAGGAGAAGGAAGAAATTTACTTCCTTCGTTCCCCTCTTTCACAGTCTTTCTTCTTCCTTTGTTCTTCTTCCTCCAAACTATCGCGCCGCCGCTGCCATTCTTCAATCTTCTTCCGCTTTCCAAACGCTCCCGGATATGGTGAAGAATAACCCCACTGTTATCGCCGGCGCCACATCCAGTGGCATCACTGCCAAGGTTACATCTGGTGCGCCAAAGAGGGCGCATCGGAAGTTTCTGCCCGTAGCGCCCCGTGCGGAAGTTTCTCACAGTGGCGCATGCGCCGGCGGCGCGGCTTTGCCTCAGCGACGACCAAGCACGACGAGAGAGAGAAAGCTCGTAGCCTTGATACGATTCATGTGAGGAGCGTTATTCTTCTAGGTTTGGCCTTTTTGATCACTCCTGCTGGTTTTTACTATGATGTTCATATCATTCTGTGCCATGGTCTTTCTCTACCTGCCCACCGAGTTTTCTCCAACGTCTCCTTCACGTGTATGAGATCCAACTATGGCAATTGACTCCCAATTCAATCCTTCATCGGCTATTTTAATCACCCTATGTGAGGCCTTTGGGCATTGAACCTCATGCAGGGTTTGTGAAAAAAGATCTTCCTTGTCAGCGTTATAACAATAGTGGCGGTTCCTTTGTCATCGGTGGAGTTGGATTAGTCGTCCGCAAAGAGAAAGCGGGTATTTCAATGAGAGAGTCGGTTCAAGGGTGGAGGCTGAAGTGGTTCTATCTCAAAGACTCATCGGCAACTAAAATGTGTCTGCGGAAGTTTGTTAATGTTCTTAAGCCGTCTTAGAAGAAATATTGGAAGAATACTGCGACCTAGAGAGGAAAGCCTATAGTCGGTAGATTGTCTGATGGCCAAACTATGATGGGTACCGAAATAGCGGCTATTTTCCTAAAACGTAGTATCCAACCAGTTATGTCTAGATCCCACCCGATGTGGTTATATTAAGATCCCTATGGACGAGAACCGAGTCAATGTTGCGAGTTGTATCTGATCTCTACTCCACGCTTCTTTTCACAGACAGTGTTGGGCCTCCAGAGCAGAGGTTTGTAGAACAGCGGCAAGTTTTTCCCTTAAGTGGATCACCCCAAAAGGTTTATCGAACTCAGGGAGGAAGAGATCAAAGATATCCCGCAACCCTGTAATCACGATACAAGAAGTCTCTTGTGTCCCCAGCACACCTAATAACTTGTGAGATGTATAGGTGCACTAGTTCGCCGACAAAGAGATAGTGAAATACAAGTAGTATGGATGTATATGAGTGGTAATAGTAATCTGAATAAAATATGGCAGCGCGAGTAAACATGCAACAGAACAGTAAGTAAGCGGTGTTTCGATGTTTGGAAACAAGGCCTAGGGATCATACTTTCACTAGTGGACACTCTCAACATTGATCGCATAATAAATAAATAACTTCTCCTCACTTGTGCTACATACACTATTTTGTTGGATGACAAACACCATTCGTTGTGTAGGGCTGAGCTCCCTCAAGCAGGAGTTAACAAGCGCCACAACATTCGGCATTCATATTTAAGTAACCTTAGAGCATAATAGATCTTTGCAAAATAGCCCGAGTACTAACATAGCATACACACTATCACCATTACACTATGAAAGGGGAATAGATCACATCAATACTATCATAGTGATAATCAACTCCATAACCTACAAGAGATTATGATCATAATCTACGACAAGAACCACACGATGCACACACTGTCACCATTACACCATGCAGGGGGAATAGACTACTTTAATAACATCACATGAGTAGCACATAGACTAGTAGCGATACAAAGCTCATCATATAGATCTCAATCATGTAAGGCAGCTCATAACATCATTGTATTGGAGTACAGAGAGAGAGATTAACCACATAGCTACCGGTACAGCTGATGTCTACGGGAGCTTCTATTCTTGTAGACAGTGTTGGGCCTCCAAGAGCAGAGGTTTGTAGAACAGCAGCAAGTTTCCCTTAAGTGGATTACCCAAGGTTTATCGAACTCAGGGAGGAAGAGGTCAAAGATATCCCTCTCATGCAACCCTGCAACCACAAAGCAAGAAGTCTCTTGTGTCCCCAACACACCTAATAGGTGCATTAGTTCGGCGAAGAGATAGTGAAATACAAGTGGTATGAATGAATATGGGCAGTAGTACGGCGCCAGAAAATAGCTAACGGCGTGCGATTGATCGTAGTAATATTGCGGGAAGTAAACAAGCGATAGTAACACAGCAGTAGTAACGCAGTAAAACAGTAAACAAGCAGCGATAGCAATATTTAGGAACAAGGCCTAGGGATTAGACTTTCACTAGTGGACACTCTCAACTTTGATCACATGAGAATAGATAGATGCATACTCTACACTCTCTTGTTGGATGATGAACACATTGCGTAGGATTACACGAACCCTCAATGCGGAGTTAACAAGCTCCACAATTCATTGTTCATATTTAGTAACCTTATAGTGTAAGATAGATCAAAAGACTAAACCAAGTACTAACATAGCATGCATACTTTGTCACCTTCATGCATATGTAGGAGGAATAGATCACATCAATATATCATAGCAATAGTTAACTTCATAATCTACAGAGATCACAATCATAGCCTACGCCCAGTACTCTGCAGTGCACACACTGTCACCTTTACACACGTGGAGGAGGAATAGAGTACTCTAATAACATCACTAGAGTAGCACATAGATGAATAGTGATACAAAACTCATATGAATCTCAATCATGTAAAGCAGCTCATGAGATCATTGTATTGAATTACATAGGAGAGAGATGAACCACATAGCTACCGTACAGCCCCGAGCCTCGATGGAGAACTACTCCCTCCTCATGGGAGACAGCGGCGTTGATGAAGATGGCGGTGGAGATGGCAGCGGTGTCGATGGAGAAGCCTTCGGGGGGCACTTCCCCGTCCCGGCGGGAACAGAGACTCCTGTCCCCCGGATCTTGGCTTCGCGATGGCGGCGGCTCTGGAAGGTTTCGCGTGCGTGGCCTCCACATCGGGGTTTAGGTCCAGGACCTTTCGTGGCGAAAGGGCGGGTCGGAGGGGGCGAAGGGGCGGCGACACCATAGGGTGCGGACGGCCACGGCCGCGCCACCCTATCATGCAGAAGCACGGGGCCCCTGCAACGGCTCTCGGGTGTTACGGATGCTTACGGACCAGAAATAGGAACCACAGGCGGTGATTTCGTCCGAATTCCGAGAATATTTCGTTACTAGGATTTATGAAACCAAAAACAGAAAACAGGAAGTGGCACTTCGGCATCTTGTTAATGGGTTAGTTCCGGAAAATGCACAAATATGACATAAAGTGTGCATAAAACATGTAGATATCATCAATAATGTAGCATGGAACATAAGAAATTATCGATGCGTTGGAGACGTATCAGCATCCCCAAGCTTAGTTCTGCTCGTCCCGAGCAGGTAAAACGATAACAAAGATAATTTCGGAAGTGACATGCCATCATAATCTTGATCATACTATTTGTAAACATATGTAATGAATGCAACGATCAAAACAATGGTAATGACATGAGTAAACAAGTGAATATTAAGCAAAGACTTTTCATGAATAGTACTTCAAGACAAGCATCAATGAGTCTGCATAGAAGTTAACTCATAAAGCAATAATTCCAAGTATAGACATTGAAACAACACAATGGAAGATTAAGTTTAAGCGGTTGCTTTCAACATGCATATATCATGGATAATTGTCAACATAAGGTAATATAACAAATGCAATATGCAAGTATGTAGAATCAATGCATAGTTCACACAAGTGTTTGCTTCTTTGAGGTGGAGAGAGATAGGTGAAGTGGACCCAACATAAAAGTAAAAGAAAGGTCCTTCAAAGAGAAAGCATCGATTGCTATATTTGTGCTAGAGCTTTTATTTTGAAAACATGAAACAATTTTGTCAACGGTAGTAATAAAGCATATGTGTTATGTAAATTATATCTTACAAGTTGCAAGCCTCATGCATAGTATACTAATAGTGCCGCACCTTGTCTACTTAGCTTGGACTACCGGATCTTTGCAATGCCATGTTTCAACCAAGTGTCACAAAGGGGTACCTCCATGCAGCCTTGTACAAAGGTCTAAGGAGAAAGCTCGCATTTTGGATTTCTCGCTTTTGATTATTCTCAACTTAGACATCCATACGGGGACAACATGGACAACAGATAATGGACTCCTCTTAAATGCATAAGCATGTAGCAACAATTATTATTCTCATATGAGATTGAGGATATATGTCCAAAACTGAAACTTCAACCATGATTCATGGCTTCAGTTAGCGGCCCAATGTTCTTCTCTAACAATTTTGCATGCTCCAACCACTAAAATGATAGATCCTTCAGTCAAGACGGACATGCATAGCAACTCACATGATATTCAACAATAGTTGATGGCGTTCCCCAGAAGCATGGTTGTCGCACAACAAGCAACTTAATAAAAGATAAAGTGCATAAGTACATATTCAATACTACGATAGTTTTTAAGGCTATTTTGTCCATGAGCTATATATTGCAAAGGTGAATGATGGAATTTTAAGGTAGCACTCAAAGCAATTTACTTTGGAATGGCGGAGAAATACCATGTAGTAGGTAGGTATGGTGGACACAAATGGCATGAATATTGGCTCAAGTTTGGATGCATGAGAAGTATTCCCTCTCGATACAAGGTTTAGGCTAGCAAAGGTTTATTTGAAACAAAAACACAAGGATGAACCGTGCGACAAAACTACATAACATATTGTAAACATTATAAGACTCTACACCGTCTTCCTTGTTGTTCAAAACTCAATGCTAGAAATTATCTAGACCTTAGAGAGACCAATTATGCAAACCCGAATTTTAGCATGCTCTATGTATTTCTTCACTAATAGGTGCAAAGTATATGATGCAAGAGCTTAAGCATGGGCACAACAATTGCCAGGTATCACATTATCAAGACATTTTACAGTACTACATGTGACATTTTCCAATTCCAACTTCCATATAACAATTTAACGAAGAGGAAACTTCGCCATGAATATTATGAGCTAAAGAACACATGTGTTCATACGAACAAGCGGTCTCTCTCACACAAGGATGAACTTATTGAGGAAAACTAAGATAACAAAACAAAAACAAAAGCACACAGACGCTCCAAAGTAAAGTACATAAGATGTGTGAATAAAATATAGTTTCAAGAGAAGGAACATGATACTTTGTGATGAACCACCTGGGCATCCCCAAGCTTAGATGCTTGAGTCTTCTTAAAATGTGCCGGGGATGAACCACCGGGGCATCCCCAAGCTTAAACTTTTCACTCTTCCTTCTTGATCGTAGTATATCATCCTCCTCTCTTGACCTTGAAAACTTCCTTCACACCAAACTTCAAGCAAACTCATTAGAGGTTAGTGCATAATCAAAAATTCACATGTTCAGAGGTGACACAATCATTCTTTACACTTCTGGACATTGCATAAAAAAGCTACTGGACATTAATGGATCAAAGAAATAAATCCAACATAGCAAAAGAGGCAATGCGAAATAAAAGGCAGAATCTGTCAAAAACAGAACAGTCCGTAAAGACAAATTTTAAGATGGCACCAGACTTGCTCAAATGGAAAAACTCAAAACTAATGAAAGTTGCGTACATATCCGAGGATCACGCTCGTAAATTGGCAGATTTTTTTCAGATTTCTACAGGGGCCTGTGCCCAGATTCGTGACAGACAGCAGTGCTGTTTCTGCGCAACGATCCCAAATATAACATCAACTTTGGCATAGAAACTTTACTTGGCACAAAAACAAGATAAGAGGTTACTACAGTAGTAAACAACTTCCAAAACACAAATATAAAACAAAAATACTGTAGTAAAAAAACACATGGGTTATCTCCCAAGAAATTCCTTTCTTTTATAGCCATTAAGATGGGCTCAGCGGTTTTAATGATGCACTCGCAAGAAATAAAAGTTGAAGCAAAAGAGAGCATCAAGAGGAAAATTCAAAACACATTTAAGGCTAACATGCTTCCTATGCGCATAGGAATCTTGTAAATAAACAAAGTTCATGAAGAGCAAAGTAACAAGCATAGGAAGATAAAACAAAAGTAACTTCAAAAATTTCATCACATAGAGAGGTGTTTTAGTAACATGAAAATGAATTTCTACAACCATTTTTTCCTCTCTCATAATAACTTTCAGTAGCATCATGAGAAAAATCAACAATATAACTATCACATAAAGCATTCTTATCATGAGTCTCATGCATAAAATAATTACTACTCCCAACATCAGCATAGTCATTCTTATTAATTGTAGTGGGAACAAATTCAACAAAGTAGCTATCAAATATAGGAGGTATATTGTAATCATAATCAAATTTATCCTCCATAACAGGTGGTAACAAAAGACTACTATCATTATAATCATCATAAATGAGAGGCAAAGTATCATCAAAGTAAATTTTCTCCTCAATGCTTGGGGGACTAAAAATATCATGCTCATCAAAGCCGACTTCCCCAAGCTTAGAATTTTCCATAACATAGCAACAATAGTGTTCAAAGCATTCATATTAATATGTTCCATGGGTTTTTAATTTTCGCATCAAACCATCCATGTCTTAAATCAGGAAATAGAATAAGAAGCTCTTTGTTGTCCATTATGCCTAACTAGTGTAAACAAGAAACCAAATGTCGCAATTGCGGAGTAAAAGAAATAGCTTCGAGCACACACACAATGGCGCCAGAAAAGTACTTAATAGGACCGGAGTATGAGTGCCTTTTACCTTTCCTCCACGGACGGCGCCGGAAAAGTGCTTGATGTCTACGGGGGCTTCTATTCTTGTAGGCAGGTGTTGGGCCTCGAAGCGCAGAGGTTTGGAGAACAGCGGCAAGTTTCCCTTAAGTGGATTACCCAGGGTTTATCGAACTCAGGGAGGAAGAGGTCAAAGATATCCCTCTCATGCAACCCTGCAACCACAAAGCAAGAAGTCTCTTGTGTCCCCAACACACCTAATAGGTGTACTAGTTCGACGAAGAGATAGTGAAATACAAGTGGTATGAATGAATATGAGCGGTAGTACGGCGCCAGAAAATAGCTTCTTTGGCGATACGATTGATAGTATGTGTGCGGGAAGTAAACAAGCAGTAGTAACACGGCGGTAAGTAACTCGGTAAGAAACGGTAAACAAGCGGCGATAACGATATTTGTAGGAACAAGGCCTAGGATTAGACTTTCACTGATGGACACTCTCAACTTTGATCACATAACGAGAATAGATAGATGCATACTCACTCTCTTGTTGGATGATGAACACATTGCGTAGGATTACACGAACCCTCAATGCGGGAGTTAACAGCTCCACAATTAATGTTCATATTTTAGTAACCTTATAGTGTAAGATAGATCGAAAAGACTAAACCCAGTACTAACATAGCATGCACCTGTCAACATCCACGCCAGTTAGGAGGAATAGATCACATCAATATATCATAGCAATAGTTAACTTCATAATCTACAAAGAGATCACAATCATAGCCTACGCAAGTACTCACACGGTGCACACACTGTGTCACCATTACACACGTGGAGGAGGAATAGGTACTTTAATAACATCACTAGAGTAGCACATAGATGAATAGTGATACAAAACTCATATGAATCTCAATCATGTAAAGCAGCTCCTTGAGATCATTGTATTGAATTACATAGGAGAGAGATGAACCACATAGCCACCGGTACAGCCCAGAGCCTCGATGGAGAACTTCTCCCTCCTCATGGGAGACGGCAGCGTTGATGAAGATGGCGGTGGAGATGGCAGCGGTGTCGATGGAAAGCCTTAGGGGCACTTCCCTTTCCGTGAGGTGCGAGAACGAGGGACTCTGTCCCCCCGAGATCTTGACCCGCGATGGCGGCGGCTACGGAACTTTTCGCGTGCGAAGTGGCTTCCTCCATCGGGGTTTTGGAGGTCGGGACCTTTAAATAAGTAAGAAAAGTGGTCGGAAGGAAATGAAGGCGACGACACCATAGAGGTGGCGCAGGTGCCCAGCCCTGGCCGCGCCACCTATCATACGGGGCCCACGGGGCCCCTAGGCGGCTCTCGGGTGTTCTGGATGCTTTCGGGCAAAATAGGAACCTGGGCGGTGATTTCGTCCAATTCCGAGAATATTTCGTTACTAGGATTTCTGAAACCAAAAAACAGCAGAAAACAGGAGCTGGCACTTCGGCATCTTGTTAATAGGTTAGTTCGAGAAAAATGCGTAAATATGACATAAAGTGTGCATAAAACATGTAGATATCATCAATAATGTAGCATGGAACATAAGAAATTTTCGATACGTTGAGACGTATCAGCAACCCTTAACCTCGGAGAAGTTGCTCCTCCTCATCGCCAGAACGACGACGATAGGCGGTGAAGATGGTGGTGGTGTCGATGGAGAAGCCTTCGGGGGGCACTTCCCCGTCCGGGCGGCGAGCAGTCTGTCCCAGGATCCAGCCGCGATGGCGGCGGCTACGGAACTTTTCGTGGATGGAGGCTCTGGTCTCGAAGATTTAGGTCAGGGGCTTCTTATAGGCGAAGAATCGATGTCGGTGGAGCAGGGCCAGAGTGGGATAGCGTAGCATAGAAAACAAAATTTTCATCGCGAACACGCAATCCAAGCCAAGATGCAATCTGGAAGACGGTAGCAACGGGGATTATAGGGTCTCACCCTTGAAGAGATTCCAAAGCCTACAAGATGAGGCTCTTGTTGCTGCGGTAAACGATCACTTGCCGCTTGCAAAAGCGCGTAGAAGATCTTGATCACGGCGCCACGAACGGGCAGCACCTCCGTACTCGGTCACACGTTCGGTTGTTGAGGAAGACGGCGTCCACCTCCCCGTTCCAGCGGGCAACGGAAGTAGTAGCTCCTCTTGAATCCGGCAGCACGACGGCGTGGTGTGGAGTGGTGGTGGAGAAATCCGGCGGAGCTTCGCTAAGCATGCGGGATGTGGTGGAGGAGCGGGGTGGCTAGGGTTTGGGGAGAGGGAGGCGCCGGCCACTAAGGGGTGCGGCCACCTTGGTGGTTCTTGGGTGGCCAGCCCCCTCCCCTTGGCCCCTCATTATATAGGTGGAACCCCAAGTGTTGGTCTCCAAGTCTTCGAATAAGACCCGAACCAAAAACCTTCCATATGGTGGGGAAACCTTCCCAAGCTAGGACTCCCACTAGAGGTGGGAGTTCCACCTTCCATATGGGGGGGTGGCCGGCCCCTTATGGGGGAGTCCACTTGGGACTCCACCCCACTAGGGTTGGCCGGCCATGGAGGTGGAGGCCCATGTGGACTCCACCTTCCTTGGTGGTTTCTTCCGGACTTTTCTAGAACCTTCTAGAACCTTCCATAAAACCTTCGAATCATTTATTCACATAAACTGACATCCTATATATGAATCTTATTCTAGGACCATTAGGAACTCTCGTGATAGGGATCTCACTTAGGGACCTCAAGACAAATATTGAACTCATTCCATTTCAAGTTCTACCATTTCAACATCCAACTTTAAATGTGTGTCACCCTACGGTTCGCGAACTGTGCGGACATGGTTGAGTACTCACTCAGACCAATAACCAATAGCGGGATGGAGATCCATAATGGCTCTCACATATTCAACGATGACTTTTAGTGATCGAATGAACCATTCACATACGATATCAATTCCCTTTGTCACGCGATATTTTGCTTATCAGGGTTTGATCATCGGTATCCTCCTATACCTTGTTCAGCCTCGTCTCCCGACAAGTACTCTTTACTCAACTCGTACCGAGGTATGTGGTCTCTTATGAACTTATTCATGCTTGCAAGACATTAGGCAGGCATTCTCTGAGAGGGCCCAGAGTATATCTATCAGTCATCGGGATGGACAAATCCACTTGTTGATCCATATGCCTCAACTCATACTTTCCGGATACTTAATCCACCTTTATAACCACCCATTTACGCGATGGCGTTTGATGTAATCAAAGGACCCCAGTATAAGTGATTTACATGATCTCATGGTCATAAGGACTAGGTAACTATGTATCGAAAGCTTATAGCAAATAACTTAATGACGTGATCTTATGCTACGCTTAATTAGGTGTGTCCATTACATCATTCATATAATGATATAATCTTGTTATTAATAACATCCAATGTTCATGATTATGAAACTAATCATCTATTAATCAACAATCTAGTTAAGAGGCTTACTAGGGACTCTTTGTTGTTTACATCACACATGTATCAATGTTTCGGTTAATACAATTATAGCATGGTGTATAAACATCTATCATAAACATAAAGATATATAATAACCACTTTTATTATTGCCTCTTGGGCTATCTCCATGATCTCCCACTTGCACGAGAGTCAATAATCTAGATTACATTATGAGTACCTAACAGCCATGGCGTGCAGTGTTGGTCATGCTTTGCCTAGGGAGACTTAGTCAACGGATGTTTGCTACATTCGGATCGGTGTACTTTGCAAATCTTTACTTCTCCATCTTCGATGTACTCACGAATCGAATGATAGCTTGATATGCTTCAACCTCTTGTGTGACCTTGGTTCATGTGCATTGGCGATGGCACCCATGTTGTCACATAGATGACTAGTGGGTCCAATGCACTAGGAACCACACCCGAGATCTACAATGAACCTCTTCATCCATCACAACCACGATGAAGCCTCAAAGCCCAGCTATGTATTCGATGCAGTGTTGAGGATTTCGCCAGGTACCTTTGCTTCGAGCTTGCCCGACTGCTGCGACACCATTCAATATAAACACGTACCCCGAGGCTGAGACTTAGAGTCATCGGGATCAGTGTTTCAACTTGCATCGGTGTAACTTATTACAACGACTCTTGGTCACCTCCATAACAAAGAAACATATCCTTAGTTCTTTTCAAGTACTTAAGGATATTCTTGACCGCTGTCCAGTGTTCCATTCCTGGATCACTTTGATATCTGCTAGTTAAACTAACAGCATGTGCTATATCCGGTCTAGTACATAGCATGGCATACATGATAGAGCCTACTGCCGAGGCATAGGGGATCTAACTCATCCTTTCTCTTTCTTCTGCTGTAGCCGGACCTTGAGTCTTACTCAAGACCTTGCCTGGTAACATAGGTAAAAATCCTTTCTTACTTTCGTCCATTCTAAACTTCTTTAGAATCTTGTCCAGGTATGTACTTGATACGCGTAGATGCACACGTCCGTTGGGAACCCCAAGTGGAAGGTATGATGCGTATAGAAGCAAGTTTCCCTCGGTATGAAACCAAGGTTTAATCGAACCGGTAGGAGCAAGAAGCACGTTGAAGGTTGATGGTGAGGCGAAATGTGATGCGGCGCAACAACGGGGATTCCGGCGCCAGTGGAATCTGCACAACAAAACTAAAGTACTTTGCCCCAACGAAACAGTGAGGTTGTCGATCTCACCGGCTTGCTGTAACGAAGGTTAAACGTATCGAGTGGAAGATGATTGTTTAAGGAAAATAGTAAAACACAATTGCACTAGATTGTATGCTATGTAAGGAATAGGACCGGGGTCCCACAGTTCACTAGAGGCGTCTCTCCCATAAGATAAAAGCATGTTGGGTGAACAAATTACAGTCGGGCAATTGACAAATAGAGAAAGGCATAACAATGCATATACACGATATGATAAATATAGTGAGATTTAATCCGGGCATTACGACAAAGTACATAGACCGCCATCCAAATGCATCTATGCCTAAAAAGTCCACCTTCAGCATTCGGTATTAAGTTGCTAAGCAACAGACAATTGCATTAAGTATGGTGCGTAATGTAATCGACAGCTACATCCTTAGACATAGAATCAATGTTTTATCCCTGGTAGCAACAACACATCACAACCTTAGAACTTTGTGTCATGTCCCCGGTGTCAATGAAGGCATGAACCCACTACCGAGCATAATCCCTCTTGGAGTTAAGAGTACAAACTTGGCAGGCCTCTACTACTAATAAAGGAGAGCATGCAAGATCATAAACAACACATAAACAATAGATTGATAATCACCATAACATAGTATTCTCTATCCATCGGATCTCGGGCAAACACAACATATAGAATTACGAGATAGATGATCTTGATCATGTTGGGCAGCTCAAAATCCAACAATGAAGCACAACAAGGAGAAGACGACCATCTAGCTACGGCATGGACCCATAGTCCAGGAGTGAACTACTCACTCATCACTCCGGAGCGATCATAGCGATGAAGAGTCCTCCGGGAGATGAATCCCCGGGTGCCGGAGGCGATCTCCTGAATCCCCGAGATGGGATTCGCGGCGGCGCCGTCTCTGGAAGGTTTTCCGTATCGTGGCTCTCGGTCACCAGGGGGGTTGCGACGGGAGGCTTTAAGTAGGCGAAAGAACGCGTGGGGGCCACACGGGCCCACACCATAGGTGGGCGATGTCTGCGTTCCCCTCCGCTCACTGTGAAGCGGTGTTGGGCCTCAGAGTGCGAGTTTGTAGAAACGTGACAGGATTTTCCCTTAAGTGGATCACCCAAGGTTTATCGGAACAGGGAGGAAGAGGTCAAAGATATCCCTCTCATGCAACCACAAAGCAAGCACAAAGCCAGAAGTCTCTTGTGTCCCCAACACACCAAATATGTGCACTAGTTCGGCGAAGAGATAATGAAATACAGGTGGTATGAATATATATGAACAGTAGCCGGCGCCCGAAAATAGCTTGCTGGCGTGTAGTTGATGGTGGTAGTATTGCAGCGATAATGCTGTGTTAAACGGTAATAACGGTAGTAACAACGCGGTAGTATTTAGGAACAAGGCCTAGGGATTACACTTTCACTAGTGGACACTCTCAACATTGATCACATAACAGAATAGATAAATGCATACTCTACACTTTTGTTGGATGATGAACACATTGCGTAGGATTACACGAACCCTCAATGCGGGTTAACAAGCTCCACAATAATGCTCATATTTTAGTAACCTTTAGTGTAAGATAGATCAAAACGACTGAACCAAGTACTAGCATAGCATGCACATTGTCATATATGCTATGTGGAATAGAATCACATCAATATTATGTAGCGAGTTATTGCAATCTACAAGAGATCACGATCATAGCATAAACCAAGTACTAACACGGTGCACGCACTGTCACCTTTGCACACATGCAGGGGGAATAAAACTACTTTAATAACACATCACTAGAGTAGCACATAGATAAATTGTGATACGATGCATATGCAATCATAAAGAGATATAAATAAGCACTTCACTACGCTCTTCAACAGTGAATAAGTACTTCGTGAAATATAGCCTAAGAGACCCACACGGTGCACACACTGTCACCTTTACACACGTGGGACAAGGAGTCTCCGGAGATCACATAAGTAAAACCCACTTGAGTAGCATAATGACATCTAGATTACAAGCATCATCATATGAATCTCAATCATGTAAGGCAGCTCATGAGATTATTGTATTGATACATAGGAGAGATGAACCACATAGCTACGGTACAGCCCGGAGCCTCGATGGAGAACTACTCCTTCCTCATGGGAGCAACGGTGAAGATGGCGGTGGAGATGGCAGCGGTGGCCGATGGAGAAGCCTTCGGGGCCTTCCCGCTCGGCGGGGGCCGGAACAGAGACTTCTGTCCCCCGAAACTTGGTTTCGGCGATGACGGCGGCTACGGAACTTTTCGTGGATGGAGGCTCTCGTCCCTGGGGTTTTCCCGATACGAGGAATAAATAGGCGGAAGGGCGGAGCAAACGAGGCGACGAGGCGCCAGTACATGGGCCAGGCGCAGCCAAGGGTGGGGCCGCGCCTTCACCGGGTGTTACAGAGCTTCATGGAAAAATAGGAACCTGGGCGGTGATTTATTCAATTCAGGAATATTTCGTTACTAAGTTTCAGAGCAAAACAGCGAAACGGAGCGAAAACGCCCGGCATCTTGTTAATAGAGTTAGTTCCGGAAAATGCGTAAATACGACATATAATGTGCATAAAACATGTAGGTATCATCAATAAAGTAGCATGGAACATAAGGAATTATCGATACGTTGGAGACGTATCAGCATCCCCAAGCTTAGTTCTGCTCGTCCCGAGCAGGTAAAACGATAACAAAGATAATTTCTTAAGTGACATGCCATCATAATCTTGATCATACTATTTGTAAACATATGTAATGAATGCAGCGATCAAAACAAAGGTAATGACATGAGTAAACAAGCTGAATCATATAGCAAAGACTTTCATGAATAGTACTTCAAGACAAGCATCAATAAGTCTTGCATAGAGTTAACTCATAAAGCAATAATTTAAAGTATAGACATTGAAGCAACATAATGGAAGATTAAGTTTCAGCGGTTGCTTTCAACTTATAACATGTATATCTCATGGATAATTGTCAACATAGAGCAATATAACAAATGCAATATGCAAGTATGTAGGAATCAATGCACAGTTCACACAAGTGTTTGCTTCTTAAGGTGGAGAGAGATAGGTGAGCAACCGACTCAACATAAAAGTAAAAAAGAAAGGTCCTTCAAAAGAGGAAAGCATCGGTGCTATATTTGTGCTAGAGCTTTGGTTTGAAAACATAAAAAGAGAACAAAAGTAAAATTTTGAGAGGTGTTTGTTGTTGTCAGCGAAGATGGTAATGGGTACTCTAACCCCCTTGCCGACAAACCTTCAAAGAGCGGCTCACATTTTATTTATTTTGTGTGGCACTCCTTCCAGCCTTTCTTTCACAAACCATGGCTAACCGATTCCATCGGGTGACTGCCAACAATCTCATACCATGAAGTATTGCCTTTTTATTTTAGTTTTATTATGATGACACTCCTCCCCACCTTTGCTTTCTCAAGCCATGGCTAGCCGAATCCTTCGGGTGCCGTCCAACAATCACATACCATGGAGGAGTGTCTATTTTGTTAATTAATTTGGGACTGGGAATCCCATTGCCAGCTCTTTTTGCAAAATTATTGGATAAGCGGATGAAGCCACTAGTCCATTGGTGAAAGTTGCCCAACAAGATTGAAAGATAAACACCACATACTTCCTCATGAGCTATAAAACATTGACACAAATCAGAGGTAATAACTTTTGAATTGTTTAAAGGTAGCACTCAAGCAATTTACTTTGGAATGGCGGAGAAATACCATGTAGTAGGTAGATATGGTGGACACAAATGGCATAGTGGTTGGCTCAAGGATTTTGGATGCATGAGAAGTATTCCCTCTCGATACAAGGTTTAGGCTAGCAAGGTTATTTGAAACAAACACAAGGATGAACCAGTGCAGCAAAACTCACATAAAAGACATATTGTAAACATTATAAGACTCTACACCGTCTTCCTTGTTGTTCAAAACTCAATACTAGAATTATCTAGACTTTAGAGAGACCAATTATGCAAACCAAATTTTAGCAAGCTCTATGTATTTCTTCATTAATAGGTGCAAAGTATATGATGCAAGAGCTTAAACATGAGCACAACAATTGCCAAGTATCACATTATCCAAGACATTTTACCAATTACTACATGTAGCATTTTCCAATTCCAACCATATAACAATTTAACGAAGAGGAAACTTCGCCATGAATATTATGAGCTAAGAACACATGTGTTCATACGAACCAGCGGAGCGTGTCTCTCTCCCACACAAGGATGAACTTATTCAGAGAACTAAGATAACAAAACAAAAATAAAAGCACACGAACGCTCCAAGTAAAGCACATAAGATGTGCCCGAATAAAAATATAGTTTCAGGGGAGGAACCTGATGATGTTGTCGATGAAGAAGGGGATGCCTTGGGCATCCCCAAGCTTAGACGCTTGAGTCTTCTTAAAATATGCAGGGATGAACCACGGGGGCATCCCCAAGCTTAGAGCTTTCACTCCTCTTGATCATAGTATATCATACTCCTCTCTTGACCCTTGAAAACTTCCTTCACACCAAACTTCAAGCAAACTCATTAGAGGGTTAGTGCATAATCAAAAATTCACATGTTCAGAGGTGACACAAACATTCTTTTCACTTCTGGACATTGCATAAAGCTACTGGACATTAATGGATCAAAGAAATTCATCCAACATAGCAAAAGAGGCAATGCGAAATAAAAGGCAGAATCTGTCAAAACAGAATTCGTAAAGACGAATTTAAAGATGGCACCAGACTTGCTCAAATGGAAAAACTCAAAACTAATGAAAGTTGCGTACATATCTGAGGATCACGCTCGTAAATTGGCAGATTTTTTCGAATTTTCTACAGAGCTTTGTGCCCAGATTCGTGACAGACAGCAATGCTGTTTCTGCGCAGCGATCCTAAATATAACATCAACTTTGACATAGAAACTTTACTTGGCACAAAAACATGATAAGGAGAGGTTGCTACAGTAGTAAACAACTTCCAAGACTCAACAAAACAAAAATTGCTGTAGTAAAATAAACACATGGGTTATCTCCCAAGAAGTTCTTTCTTTATAGCCATTAAGATGGGCTCAGTAATTTTAATGATGCACTCGCAAGAAATAAGAGTTGAAGCAAAAGAGAGCATCAAGAGGCAAATTCAAAACACATTTAAGTCTAACATGCTTCCTATGCATAGGAATCTTGTAAATAAACAAGTTCATGAAGAGCAAAGTAACAAGCATAGGAAGATAAAACAAGTGTAGCTTCAAAAATTTCAGCACATAGAGAGGTGTTTTAGTAACATGAAAATTTTTACAACCATATTTTCCTCTCTCATAATAACTTTCAGTAGCAACATGAGCAAACTCAACAATATAACTATCACATAAAGCATTCTTATCATGAGTCTCATGCATAAAATAATTACTACTCCCAACATAAGCATAGTCATTCTTATTAATTGTAGTGGGAGCAAATTCAACAAAGTAGCTATCAAATATAGGAGGTATATTGTAATCATAATCAAATTTATCCTCCATAACAGGTGGTAACAAAAGACTACTATCATTATAATCATCATAAATGGGAGGCAAAGTATCATCAAAGTAAATTTTCTCCTCAATGCTTGGGGGACTAAAAATATCATGCTCAGCTTCCCCAAGCTTAGAATTTTCCATATCATTAACAACAATGGTGTTCAAAGCATTCATATTAATATGTTCCATGGGTTTTTTAATTTTCGCATCAAACCATCCATGTCTTAAATCAGGAAATAGAATAAGAAGCTCTTTGTTGTCCATTATGCCTAACTAGTGTAAACAAGAAACCAAATGTCGCAATTGCAGAGTCTAAAGGAAATAGCTTCGAGTACGGTGACGCGGAAATAGCTTAGTAGCCGAGATCCGGAGTGTGAGTACCTTTTACCTTTCCTCCCCGGCAACGGCGCCAGAAAATAGCTTGATGTCTACGTTCCCCCTCCTTTCCTGTAGACAGTGTTGGGCCTCCAAGTGCAGAGGTTTGTAGAACAGCAGCAAGTTTTCCCTTAAGTGGATCACCCAAGGTTTATCGAACTCAGGGAGGAAGAGGTCAAAGATATCCCTCTCATGCAACCCTGCAACCACAAAGCAAGAAGTCTCTTGTGTCCCCAACACACCAAATAGGTGCACTAGTTCGGCGAAGAGATAGTGAAATACAGTGGTATGAATATATATGAGCAGTAGCACGGTGCCAGAAAATAGCTTGCTGGCGTGTAGTTGATGGTGGTAGTATTGCAGCAGTAGTAACGCAGTAAAACAGTAAACAAGCAGTAGTAACTCAGCAGTATTTAGGAACAAGGCCTAGGGATTACACTTTCACTAGTGGACACTCTCAACATTGATCACATAACAGAATAGATAAATGCATACTCTACACTTTTGTTGGATGATGAACACATTGCGTAGGATTACACGAACCCTCAATGCCGGAGTTAACAAGCTCCACAATAATGCTCATGTTTTAGTAACCTTTAGTGTAAGATAGATCAAAACGACTAAACCAAGTACTAGCATAGCATGCACACTGTCACCTTCATCCATATGTAGGAGGAATAGATCACATCAATATTATCATAGCAATAGTTAACTTCGCAATCTACAAGAGATCATGATCATAGCATAAACCAAGTACTAACACGGTGCACACACTGTCACCTTTGCACACATGCAGGAGGAATAAAACTACTTTAATAACACATCACTAGAGTAGCACATAGATAAATTGTGATACGATGCACATTGCAATCATAAAGAGATATAAATAAGCACTTCACTACGCTCTTCAACGGTGAATAAGTACTTCGTGAAATATAGCCTAAGAGACCCACACGGTGCACACACTGTCACCTTTACACACGTGGGACAAGGAGTCTCCGGAGATCACATAAGTAAAACCCACTTGACTAGCATAATGACATCTAGATTACAAGCATCATCATATGAATCTCAATCATGTAAGGCAGCTCATGAGATTATTGTATTGAAGTACATAGGAGAGAGATGAACCACATAGCTACCGGTACAGCCCCGAGCCTCGATGGAGAACTACTCCCTCCTCATGGGAGCAGCAGCGGTGATGAAGATGGCGGTGGAGATGGCAGCGGTGTCGATGGAGAAGCCTTCGGGGGCACTTCCCGCTCGGCGGGTGCGGAGCAGAGACTCCTGTCCCCAGGATCTTGGCCCGCGATGGGCGGCTGGAAGGTTTGTGGGTTTCGTCGTCGTAATAGGGTTTTCGCGACGGAGGCTTTATATAGGCGAAGGCGGCGCGGGAGGGCTGACAGGGGGCCACACCATGGGCGGCGCGGCCCCCCCTGGCGCGCCAGGTATCATGCGGGGCCACTGGCCCCCTGCGGTCCTTCAGGGTGTTGGAAGCTTCGTGGAAAAATAGGAACCTGGGCGGTGATTTCGTCCAATTCCGAGAATATTTCGTTACTAGGATTTCTGAAACCAAAAACAGCAGAAAAACTGGCACATGGCATCTTGTTAATAGGTTAGTTCCGGAAAATGCGTAAATACGACATATAATGTGCATAAAACATGTAGGTATCATCAATAAAGTAGCATGGAACATACGAAATTATCGTACGTTGGAGCACGTCGATCGGCGCGTGACCGGGGCCAGCGCCGCCCTATGGTGTCGGCGCCTCGTGGCCCGTTCCCTCTTCGATCTTCTGGAAGCTCCGTGCAAAAATAGGACCCTGGCGAAGATTTCGTCCAATTAAGAATATTTCCTTACTAGGATTTCTGAAACCAAAAACAGAAAAACAAGCTGGCACTTCGGCATCTTGTTAATAGGTTAGTTCCGGAAAATGCATAAATATGACATATAATGTGCATAAAACATGTGGGTATCATCAATAAAGTAGCATGGAACATAAGAAATTATCGATACGTTGGAGACGTATCAGCATCCCCAAGCTTAGTTCTGCTCGTCCCGAGCAGGTAAAACGATAACAAAGATAATTTCTGAAGTGACATGCCATCATAATCTTGATCATACTATTTGTAAACATATGTAATGAATGCAGCGATCAAAACAAAAGTAATGACATGAGTAAACAAGTGAATCATATAGCAAAGACTTTTCATGAATAGTACTTCAAGACAAGCATCAATAAGTCTTGCATAAGAGTTAACTCATAAAGCAATAAATCAAAGTAAAGGTATTGAAGCAACACAAAGGAAGATTAAGTTTCAGCGGTTGCTTTCAACTTATAACATGTATATCTCATGGATATTGTCAACATAAAGTAATATAACAAGTGCAATATGCAAGTATGTAGGAATCAATGCACAGTTCACACAAGTGTTTGCTTCTTGAGGTGGAGGGAGATAGGTAAACTGACTCAACAATAAAAGTAAAAGAATGGTCCTTCAAAGAGGAAAGCATCGATTGCTGTATTTGTGCTAGAGCTTTTATTTTGAAAACATGAAACAATTTTGTCAACGGTAGTAATAAAGCATATGAGTTATGTAAATTATATCTTACAAGTTGCAAGCCTCATGCATAGTATACTAATAGTGTCCGCACCTCGTCCTACTTAGCTTGGACTACCGGATCTTTGCATGCCATGTTTCAACCAAGTGTCACAAAGGGGTACCTCCATGCCGCCTGTACAAAGGTCTAAGGAGAAAGCTCGCATTTGGATTTCTCGCTTTTGATTATTCTCAACTTAGACATCCATACCGGGACAACATGGACAACAGATAATGGACTCCTCTTAAATGCATAAGCATGTAGCAATGATTATTATTCTCATATGAGATTGAGGATATATGTCCAAAACTGAAACTTCAACCATGATTCATGGCTTTAGTTAGCGGCCCAATGTTCTTCTCTAACAATTTTGCATGCTCCAACCACTAAAATGATAGATCCTTCAGACAAGACGACGAACATGCATAGCAACTCACATGATATTCAACAATAGTTGATGGCGTTCCCCAGAAGCATGGTTATCGCACAACAAGCAACTTAATAAGATAAAGTGCATAAGTACATATTCAATACTACGATAGTTTTTAAGGCTATTTTGTCCCATGAGCTATATATTGCAAAGGTGAATGATGGAATTTTAAGGTAGCACTCAAGCAATTTACTTTGGAATGGCGGAGAAATACCATGTAGTAGGTAGGTATGGTGGACACAAATGGCATAGTAATTGGCTCAAGGATTTTGGATGCATGAGAAGTATTCCCTCTCGATACAAGGTTTAGGCTAGCAAGGTTATTTGAAGCAAACTCAAGGATGAACCGGTGCAGCAAAACTCACATAAAAGACATATTGTAAACATTATAAGACTCTACACCGTCTTCCTTGTTGTTCAAAACTCAATACTAGATATTATCTAGACCTTAGAGAGACCAAATATGCAAATCAAATTTTAGCAAGCTCTATGTATTTCTTCATTAATGGGTACAAAGCATATGATGCAAGAGCTTAAACATGAGCACAACAATTGCCAAGTATCACATTATCCAAGACATTTTAGAATTACTACATGTAGAATTTTCCAATTCCAACCATATAACAATTTAACGAAGAAGAAACTTCGCCTTGAACATTATGAGTAAAGCCTAAGGACATATTTGTCCATATGCAACAGCGGAGCGTGTCTCTCTCCCACAAAGTGAATGCTAGGATCCATTTTATTCAAACAAAACAAAAACAAAAACAAACCGACGCTCCAAGTAAAGAACACAAGATGTGATTGAATAAAAATATAGTTTCAGGGGAGGAACCTGATGATGTTGTCGATGAAGAAGGGGATGCCTTGGGCATCCCCAAGCTTAGAGCTTGAGTCTTCTTAAAATATGCAGGGGTGAACCACGGGGGCATCCCCAAGCTTAGAGCTTTCACTCCTCTTGATCATAGTATATCATACTCCTCTCTTGACCCTTGAAAACTTCCTTCACACCAAACTTCAAGCAAACTCATTAGAGGGTTAGTGCACAATTAATAATTCACACATTCAGAGGTGACACAAACATTCTTTACACTTCTGGACATTGCATAAAGCTACTGGACATTAATGGATCAAAGAAATAAATCCAACATAGCAAAAGAGGCAATGCGAAATAAAAGGCAGAATCTGTCAAAACAGAACAGTCCGTAAAGACGAATTTAAAGTGGCACCAGACTAGCTCAAATGGAAAAACTCAAAACTAATGAAAGTTGCGTACATATCTGAGGATCACGCTTGTAAATTGGCAGATTTTTTCGAATTTTCTACAGAGGCCTGTGCCCAGATTCGTGACAGACAGCAATGCTGTTTCTGCGCAGCGATCCCAAATATAACATCAACTTTAACATAGAAACTTTACTTGGCACAAAAACATGATAAGGAGAGGTTGCTACAGTAGTAAACAACTTCCAAGACTCAACAAAACAAAAAAATTGCTGTAGTAAAAACATGGGTTGTCTCCCATAAGCGCTTTTCTTTAACGCCTTTCAGCTAGGCGCAGAAAGTGCAAATCAAGTAACATCAAGAGATGAAGCATCAACATCATAACCAGGGGTATTGGGAGTTTTCTCAACTAAGCATAGTATATTGGATACATAAGTTTTAGCGTCTCCCTTTTCATTAGTCTTGGGCTTGCTACTCTCATCGAACAAATTTTCAGGAACAAGCCAAGCATAGTTATTTTCTAGTGCATCATTCATAGCTAGGAGTTTACATGGTATTGGTGCTTTGATCTCCCCACCATCATTAATATTATTAGTGTATCTTATTCTATCTATGTCCATTTTTTCAAGGAGACCAACAAAATTAGTATGAGAACCTAGCATATTAAATTTAGCAAAGACCTTTCTAGCCTCTCTTGCTAGACCACCAAATTCTCTAAGAAGAGTTTCTAAAACAAAATCTTTCTTTTCCCCTTCTTCCATATCACCGAGTGTAAGAAACATGTGTTGGATTATAGGATTGAGATTAACAAATTTAGTTTCCAACATGCGAACTAAAGCAGCAGCAGCAATTTCATAGGTAGGTGCAAGTTCTACCAAGTGTCTATCTTCAAAATCTTCAGTAATACTAACATGATTGAAAAATTCTTCTATATTATTTCTCCCAACTATGGACCCACGTCCTACCGGTATGTCTTTTGTGGTAAAATTAAAAGGAAACATGATGCAATAAGCAAAAAGTAAACTAGGCAAACAAAGTAAAGACAAGTAACTAATTTTTTTGTGTTTTTGATATAGAGAGCAAGACAGTAAATAAAGTAAAACTAGCAACTAATTTTTTTGTGTTTTGTTTAGGTGCAGCAAACAAAGTAGTAAATAAAATAAAGCAAGACAAAAACAAAGTAAAGAGATTGAGAAGTGGAGACTCCCCTTGCAGCGTGTCTTGATCTCCCCGGCAACGGCGCCAGAAATTTAGCTTGATACGCGTAGATGCACACGTCCGTTGGGAACCCCAAGTGGAAGGTATGATGCGTATAGAAGCAAGTTTCCCTCAGTATGAAACCAAGGTTTAATCGAACCAGTAGGAGCCAAGAAGCACGTTGAAGGTTGATGGTGGCGAAATGTGATGCGGCGCAACAACAGGGATTCCGGCGCCAACGTGGAATCTGCACAACAAAACCAAAGTACTTTGCCCCAACGAAACAGTGAGGTTGTCAATCTCACCGGCTTGCTGTAACAAAGGATTAAACGTATCGAGTGGAAGATGATTGTTTGCAAGAAAATAGTAAAACACAATTGCAGTAGATTGTATGCTATGTAAAGAATAGGACCGGGGTCCACAGTTCACTAGAGGCGTCTCTCCCATAAGATAAAAGCATGTTGGGTGAACAAATTACAGTCGGGCAATTGACAAATAGAGAAAGGCATAACAATGCATATACATGATATGATAAATATAGTGAGATTTAATCCGGGCATTACGACAAAGTACATAGACCGCCATCCAACTGCATCTATGCCTAAAAAGTCCACCTTCAGGTTATCATCCGAACCCCATTCAGTATTAAGTTGCTAAGCAACAGACAATTGCATTAAGTATGGTGCGTAATGTAATCGACAACTACATCCTTAGACATAGAATCAATGTTTTATCCCTAGTGGCAACAGCACATCACAACCTTAGAACTTTCTGTCACTGTCCCAGGTGTCAATGAAGGCATGAACCCACTATCGAGCATAAATACTCCCTCTTGGAGTTAAGAGTACAAACTTGGCCAGAGCCTCTACTAATAACGGAGAGCATGCAAGATCATAAACAACACATAAACAATAGATTGATAATCACCATAACATAGTATTCTCTATCCATCGGATCCCGACAAACACAACATATAGAATTACAGATAGATGATCTTGATCATGTTAGGCAGCTCACAAGATCCAACAATGAAGCACAACAAGGAGAAGACGACCATCTAGCTACTGCTATGGACCCATAGTCCAGGGGTGAACTACTCACTCATCACTCCGGAGGCGATCATGGCGATGAAGAGTCCTCCGGGAGATGAATCCCCTCTCCGGCGGGGTGCCGGAGGCGATCTCCTGAATCCCCCGAGATGGGATTCGCGGCGGCGGCGTCTGGAAGGTTTTCCGTATCGTGGCTCTCGGTGCGGGGGTTTCGCGACGGGGCTTTAAGTAGGCGAAGGGCAGCGTGGGGGCCACACGGGGCCCCACACCATGGGTCGGCGCGGCCAGGGCAGGCCGCGCCGCCCTATGGTGTCGGGCCTCGTGGCCCCACTTCCTTCCCTCTTCTCTTCTGGAAGCTCCGTGCAAAAATAGGACCCTGGGCGAAGATTTCGTCCAATTCCGAGAATATTTCCTTACTAGGATTTCTGAAACCAAAAACAGCAGAAAACAGCAACTGGCACTTCGGCATCTTGTTAATAGGTTAGTTCCAGAAAATGCATAAATATGACATATAATGTGCATAAAACATGTAGGTATCATCAATAAAGTAGCATGGAACATAAGAAATTATCGATACGTTGGAGACGTATCTGTGATAGCCCTATTAGGCGTCTTGATCTATCTCTATAAATCTTGATGCCTAATATATACGATGCTTCACCAAGGTCTTTCATTGAAAAACTATTATTCAAATAACCTTTTACACTGCTTAATAGTTCTATATCATTCCCAATCAATAATATGTCATCTACATATAATATCAGGAATGCTACAGAGCTCCCACTCACTTTCTTGTAAATACAGGCCTCTCCATGACACTGTATAAACCCGAAGTCTTTGATCACCTTATCAAAGCGTCGGTTCCAACTTCTTGATGCTTGCTTCAGTCCATAGATTGAACGCTGAAGTTTGCATACTTTGTCAGCATTTTTAGGATCGACAAAACCTTTGGGTTGTACCATATACAACTCTTCCTCAATGTCTCCATTAAGGAACGCCGTTTTGACATCCATCTGCCAAATCTCATAATCGAAAAATGCAGCTATTGCTAACAAAATCCTCACAGATTTTAGCTTCGCTACAGGTGAGAAAGTCTCATCGTAGTCAACACCTTGAATTTGTCGGAAACCCTTTGCGACAAGTCGAGCTTTATAGACAGTAATATTACCATCAGCATCTGTTTTTCTCTTGAAGATCCATTTATTCTCGACAGCCTTTCGGCTATCAGGTAAGTCTACCAAAGTCCATACTTTGTTATCATACATGGATCCCATTTCGGATTTCATGGCTTCTTGCCATTTGTTGGAATCTGGGCTCATCATCGCTTCTTCATACGTCGCAGGGTCTTCATCATTGTTATCCACAATCATGACATTTAGACAAGGATCATACCAATCAGGAGTGGCACGTTCCCTTGTCGATCTGCGAGGTTCAGTAGCTATCTCATTTGAAGTTTCATGATCATTATCATTAGCTTCCTCTGTTGCCGGTGTAGGCGGCACAGGAACATCTTCCGGTACTGCGCTACTCTGATCAACGAGTAGAGATTCTTCAATCTCATCGAGTTCTACTTTTCTTCCAGTCACTTCTTTAGTGAGAAATTCTTTCTCAAGAAAGGTTCCGTTCTTAGCAACAAAGATCTTGCCTTCGGATCTGTGATAGAAAGTGTACCCTATAGTTTCCTTAGGGTATCCTATGAAGACGCATTTCTCCGCTTTGGGTTCTAGCTTGTCCGGTTGTAACTTTTTTACATAGGCTTCGCAACCCCAAACTTTAAGGAACGACAGCTTAGGTTTCTTATTAAACCATAATTCATACGGTGTCGTTTCAACGGATTTTGATGGTGCTCTATTTAAAGTGAATGCGGCTGTCTCTAATGCATAACTCCAAAATGATAACGGTAAATCAGTAAGAGACATCATAGAACGAACCATATCTAAGAGAGTTCGATTACGACGTTCGGACACACCGTTTCGTTGTGGTGTTCCCGGCGGTGTCAATTGTGAAAGTATTCCGCATTTCTTTAAATGCATGCCAAACTCATAACTTAGATATTCACCTCCGCGATCAGATCGTAGAAATTTAATCTTCTTGTTACGTTGATTTTCTACTTCACTTTGGAATTCCTTAAACTTCTCAAAAGTTTCGGATTTATGTTTCATTAAATAGATATACCCATATCTACTCAAATCATCTGTGAAGGTTAGAACATAACGATAACCACCGCGCGATGCTACACTCATTGGTCCGCACACATCTGTATGTATGATTTCCAATAAGTCAGTAGCTCGCTCCATCATACCCGAGAATGGAGTCTTAGTCATTTTTCCCATCAGACATGCTTCGCATCTATCAAGTGACTCAAAGTCAAGTGATTCAAGTAATCCATCGGTATGGAGTTTCTTCATGCGTTTCACTCCAATATGACCAAGACGACAGTGCCACATATAAGTAGAATTATCATTTAATTTAATTCGCTTAGCATCAATGTTATGTATATGTGTATCGCTACTATCGAGATCTAACAGAAATAAGCCATTCTTTTCAGGTGCTCGACCATAAAAGATATTATTCATAAAAATAGAACAACCATTATTCTCAGACTTGAATGAATAACCGTCTTGCATTAAACAAGATCCAGATATAATGTTCATGCTCAACGCGGGTACAAAATAGCAATTATTTAGGCTTAAAACTAATCCCGAAGGTAGATGTAGAGGAAGTGTGCCGACAGCGATCACATCGACTTTGGATCCATTTCCAACGCGCATCGTCACTTCATCCTTCAGTAGTCTTCGTTTATTCTTTAGTTCCTGTTTCGAGTTACAAATATGAGCAACCGAACCAGTATCAAATACCCAGGTACTAGTACGAGAACCAGTGAGATAAACATCTATAACATGTATATCAAATATACCTTCTTTCTTCTTCTTGACAAGGCCGCTCTTCAGATCCGCCAAATACTTGGAGCAATTACGCTTCCAGTGTCCCTTCTCCTTGCAGTAATAGCACTCAGCATCAGGCTTAGGGCCAGCCTTAGGTTTCACAGGAGGCGTGGCAGCTTTCTTGCCACTCTTCTTGTTCTTGCCTTTAGACTTGCCCTGTTTCTTGAAGCTGGTGGTCTTGTTGACCATCAACACTTGGTGCTCTTTCTTAATTTCAATCTCAGCAGATTTTAGCATGGCGAAGAGTTCAGGTAACTCTTTGTTCATGTTCTGCATATTGTAATTCATCACAAAGTTCTTATAACTAGGTGGCAGTGATTGAAGGACACGATTAATCCCCAGTCTGTTAGGAATCACTATTCCCAAGTCACTGAGTTTCTTCGCATGCCCGGTCATGGCGAGCATGTGCTCACTAACGGAGCTGCCTTCTTCCATCATGCAGCTGAAGAAGTGTTTCGATGCTTCATAGCATTCCACGGCCGCATGAGTCTCAAAGATAGTTTTCAACTCATTGATTAACTCATGTGGATCGTGGTGCTCAAAACGTTTTTGAAGATCGGCTTCCAGACTGCACAGGATGGCACACTGAACTTGAGAGTACCGAGTTTTCCGAGTTGCGTAAACATTCTTTACTTCATCGGTTTCAGTTTCTGCAGGAGGGTCACCTAGCGGTGCATCAAGCACATATTGCAGGTTTCCGCCATTGAGGAAGATCCTCACATGACGGAACCAGTCGGTGAAGTTGCTACCGTTGCTCTTAAGCTTTTCTTTCTCTAGGAACTGGTTAAAATTGATTGGGGACGCCATATCTACAACATATTTGCAATAGTTTAGACTAATGTTTATGACAAATTGAGTTCAAATTTTAATTTAACAAAATTAAAAACTAGGTGAACTCCCACTCAAAACAATATCCCTCGCATTGTCTTAGTGATCACACGAACCAAATCCATCACACCTATGCCCGATCATCACGAGACAAGATGTAATTTCAATGGCGAACACTCAAAGTGTTCATCATATCAATCATATGATTCATGCTCTACCTTTCGGTATCACGTGTTCCGAGACCATGTCTGTACATGCTAGGCTCGTCAAGGCCACCTTAGTATCCGCATGTGCAAAACTGACTTGCACCCGTTGTATGCACTTGTTGATTCTATCACACCCGATCATCACGAGATGCTTCGAAACGACAAGTCTTGGCAACGGTGCTACTAAGGATGAACACTTTATTATCTTGAAATTTTAGTGAGAGGGATAATCTTATAATGCTACCGTCGCGATCTAAGCAAAATAAGATGCATAAAAGGATTAACATCACATGCATTCATATGTGATATGATATGGCCCTTTTGTCTTTGCGCCTTTGATCTTCATCTCCAAAGCACGGACATGATCTCCATCATCAACGGGCATGATCTCCATCATCGTCGGCGTAGCGTCAAGGTCAATGGCGCCGTCTTCATGATTGTTCTCCATGTAGCAACTATTACAACTACTTTGAAATACTACTCAACATGAAATTTAAAGACAACCATAAGGCTCCTGCCGGTTGCCACAATACAATAATGATCATCTCATACATAGTCATCATCACATTATGGCCATATCCCATCACCAAACCCTGCAAAAACAAGTTAGACGTTCTCTAATTTGGTTTGCATATTTTACGTGGTTTAGGGTTTTCGAGTGAGATCTAATCTACCTACGAACATGAACCACAACGGTGATACTAGTGTTGTCAATAGAAGAGTAAATTGAATCTTCAATATAGTAGGAGAGACAGACACCCGTAAAGCCACTTATGCAATACAAGTTGCATGTCAAGCGTGGAGCAAATCTCATGAACGGTCATGTAAAGTTAGCCCGAGCCGCTTCATCCCACTATGCCACAAAGATGCAAAGTACTCAAGCTAAAGATAACATAAGCATCAACTCCCACAAAACCATTGTGTTCTACTCGTTCAACCATCTATGCATAGACACGGCTCTGATACCACTGTAGGATAACGTAGCATAGAAAACAAAAAATTTCCTACCGCGAACACGCAATCCAAGCCAAGATGCAATCTAGAAGACGGTAGCAACGAGGGGATTATCGAGTCTCACCCTTGAAGAGATTCCAAAGCCTACAAGATGAGGCTCTTGTTGCTGCGGTAGACGATCACTTGCCGCTTGCAAAAGCGCGTAGAAGATCTTGATCACGGCGCCACGAACGGGCAGCACCTCCGTACTCGGTCACACGTTCGGTTGTTGATGAAGACGACGTCCACCTCCCCGTTCCAGCGGGCAGCGGAAGTAGTAGCTCCTCTTGAATCCGGCAGCACGACGGCGTGGTGTCGGTGGTGGTGGAGAAATCCGGCGGAGCTTCGCTAAGCGTGCGGGATGTGGTGGAGGAGCGGGGAAGCTAGGGTTTGGGAGAGGGCTGCGACCTAAGGGGTGCGGTGCCTTGGTGGTTCTTGGGTGGCGGCCCCCTCCCCTTGGCCCCTCATTATATAGGTGGAACCCCAAGTGTTGGTCTCCAAGTCTTGAATAAGACCCGAACCAAAAACCTTCCATATGGTGGGAAACCTTCCCAAGCTAGGACTCCCACTAGAGGTGGGAGTTCCACCTTCCATAGGGGGGTGGCCGGCCCCCTAAGGGGGAGTCCACTTGGGACTCCACCCCACTAGGGTTGGCCGGCCATGGAGGTGGAGTCCCATGTGGACTCCACCTTCCTTGGTGGTTCCTTCCGGACTTTTCTAGAACCTTCTAGAACCTTCCATAGAACCTTCCGAATCATTTTAATTCACATAAAATGACATCCTATATATGAATCTTATTCTGGGACCATTAGGAACTCTCGTGATGTCGGGATCTCATCCGGGACTCCGAACAAATATTCGAACTCCATTCCATTTCAAGTTCTACCATTTCAACATCCAACTTTAAGTGTGTCACCCTACGGTTCGCGAACTATGCGGACATGGTTGAGTACTCTCCGACCAATAACCAATAGCGGGATCTGGAGATCCATAATGGCTCCCACATATTCAACGATGACTTTAGTGATCGAATGAACCATTCACATACATACCAATTCCCTTTGTCACGCGATATTTTACTTGTCCGAGTTTGATCATCGGTATCACTCTATACCTTGTTCAACCTCGTCTCCTGACAAGTACTCTTTACTCGTACCGTGGTATGTGGTCTCTTATGAACTTATTCATATGCTTCAAGACATTGACGACATTCCACCGAGAGGGCCCAGAGTATATCTATCGTCATCGGGATGGACAAATCCCACTTTTGATCCATATGCCTCAACTCATACTTTCCGGATACTTAATCCCACCTTTATAACCACCCATTTACGCAGTGGCGTTTGATGTAATCAAAGTACCTTTCCGGTATAAGTGATTTACATGATCTCATGGTCATAAGGACTAGGTAACTATGTAACGAAAGCTAATAGCAAATAACTTAATGACGTGATCTTATGCTACGCTTAAATGGGTGTGTCCATTACATCATTCATATAATGATATAATCTTGTTATTAATAACATCCAATGTTCATGATTATGAAACTAATCATCTATTAATCAACAAGCTAGTTAAGAGGCTTACTAGGGACTCTTTGTTGTTTACATATCACACATGCTCGATGTTTGATTGTCTAATTATAGCATGGTATATAAACATCTATCATAAACATAAGATATATAATAACCACTTTTTATTGCCTCTTAGGCATATCTCCAACACCCACCACAGTGGAAACAGCCCCCTGCAGCAGCAGCAGCGGCTGACTGTGTGGGGCCCCTATCTTCTGCTGGTTCCTCTCAGGGTGTTCACGGAAAGCAGTAGGTCTAAGATCTTTGGGCATTGATTTCGTCCAATTCCGAGAATGTTCCTTACTAAGTTTACGAAACCAAAAACAACGAAAACGAGACGGCATGACATCTCGTCAATAGGTTAGTTAGGAAAATGCATCGAAACGATATAAAGTGTGAACAAAACATGTAGGTATTGTCATAAGACAAGCATGGAACATCAGAAATTATAGATACGTTGGAGACGTATCCAGCATCCCCAAGCTTAGTTCCTACTCGCCCTCGAGTAGGTAAACGATAACAACAATAATTTCTGAAGTGACATCCTACCAACATAATCTTGATCATACTATTGTAAAGCATATGACATGAATGAAGTGATATGAACAAAAGATTGCTAACAAAAGATGATGACTAAACAAATGAATCATATAGCAAAGCTTTTCATGAAAAGTACTTTCAAGACAAGTATCGACAAGACTTGCATAAGGCTAACTCATAAACGATGAATTCTTATTGATGCATTGAAGCAACACAAAGGAAGGATATAAGTTTCAGCAGTTGCTTTCAACTTTCAACATGCATATCATGGATAATTGTCAACATAGAGCAATATAACCAGGTGCAATAAATAAACATGTAAGAATCAATGCTGAGTTAACACAAGTGTTTGCTTCTAGATAGAAAGAAGTGGAGGTAAAACGCTCAATCATAAAGTAAAATAAATAATGGCCCTTGAGAGGAAGCATGGATTACTATTTTTGTGCTAGAGCTTTTGTTTTGAAAACATAGAAACAATTTTGTCAACGGTAGTAATAATTCATATGTGCTATGCATAATACTTCCTACAAGTTGCAAGCCTCATGCATAGAATACTAATAGTGCTCGCACCTTGTTCTAATTAGCTTGGATTAACACGGATTATCATTGCATGACATATGTTTCAACCAAGTGTCACAAAGGGATACCTCTATGCCGCCTGTACAAAGGTCTAAGGAGAAAGCACGCATTGGATTTCTCGCTTTTGATTATTCTCAACTTAGACATCCATACCGGGACAACATAAACAACAGATAATGGACTCCTCTTTTAATGCTTAAGCATTCAACAACAAATAATATTCTCATAAGAGATTGAGGTTATATGTCCAAACTGAAACTTCCACCATGATGCATGGCTTTGGTTAGCGGCTCAATGTTCTTCTCCAACAATATGCATACTCAAACCATTTGATCATGAAATCGCACTTACTTCAGACAAGACGGACATGCATAGCATCTCACGTGATATCCAACAAAGGTAAAAAAAGTTGATGGCGTCCCCGGAAACATGGGTTACAGCTCAACAAGCAACTTATAAGAATTAAGACACATAACTACATATTCACCACAATAGTTTTAAGCTATTTGTCCCATCTGGGCTATATATTGCAAAGATAAAAGAAGAATGAAATTTTAAGGTAGCACTCAAGTAATTTCTTTGGAATGGCAGAGAAATACCCATAGTAGGTAGATATGGTGGACACAAATGACATGGGTTTTGGCTCTAAAGGTGTTTGGATGCACGAGGAAGCATTTCCTCTCGGTACAAGGTTTGGGCTAGAAAGGTTGTTCGAAGCAAACACAAGTATGAACAGGTACAACAAAACTTACACAGAACATATTGCAAGCATTATAAGACTCTACATTGTCTTCCTTGTTGTTCAAAAACTTTACCAGAAAATATCTAGACTTAGAGGGACCAATCATGCAAACCAAATTAAACAAGCTCTACGGTAGTTCTTCATTAATAAATTAAACTACATGATGCAAGAGCTTAAACATGATCTATGAGAGCTCAAACAATTGCCAAGTTATTCCAAACCATATGCGCATTTGATTCCAACCAAATAGCAATTTAATGAAGCAATTTCAGCCTTCGCCATGAACATTAAAGCACAATTAAGAACACAAGTGTTCCATATGAAAAACGGAGCGTAATATCTCCAATATAAGGATGATGGGATCCAACTTTATTAAAACCAAAACAAAAATAAAAGCAAACCGACGCTCAAAGTAAAGAACATAAGATGTGATGGAATAAAAATATAGTTTCACTAGAAGTGACGATAAGTTGTCGATGAAGAGGGGATGCCTTGCATCCCCAAGCTTAGATGCTTGAGTCTTCTTAAAATATGCAGGGATGAACCACGGGAATCCCCAAGCTTAGACCTTTCACTCTTCTTGATCATAGTATATCATTCTCTTCTCTTGACCCTTGAAAACTTCCTCCACACCAACTTCAAGCAAACTCATTAGAGGGTTAGTGCATAATAAAAATTCACATGTTAAGAGGTGACACAATCATTTTTAACACTTCTGGATGCACACAACTTCTGAAAGTTAATGGAACAAAGAAACTCATTCAACATAGCAAAAGCGGCAATGCGAAATAAAAGGCAAAATACGTAAAAAACAGACAGTCCGTAAGGCAATTTGACCTTAACTTGCTCAAGTCAAAGAAATATCAAGCAGAATGAAAGTTGCGTACGTATCTGGGGATCACACACATAAATTTACGAGATTTTTACGGATTACCTACAGAGACCACAACGCTTGAATTCGTGTGAGGCAATAATCTTGTTTACCAGCATCGGTAATCCAAATCTAGCATCAACTTTACCATAGAGATTTTACTTGGCACAAAAACATGATAAGGAGGTTGCTACAGAGTAAACAGCTTCCAAGACTCAAATATAAAACAAAAGTGCTGTAGTAAAATAAACACTTGGGGTTATCTCCCAAAAGTTCTTTCTTTATAGCCATTAAGATGGGCTCATTAATTTTAATGATGCTCTCGCAAGAATTAAGAGTTGAAGCAAAGAGAACATCAAGAAGCAAATTCAAAACACATTTAAGTCTAACATGCTTCCTATGAAAAGGGATCTTGTACACAAATAAATTCATGAAGAACAAAGTGGCAAGCATAGAAAAGCAACATAAGCGCAATTTCAAGATTCAACATAAAGAGGGGAAACTTAGTATTATTAAGATGCATATAACCATGTTTCCCTCTCTCATAATAACTTTCGGTAACATCATGAACAAACTCAACAATATAACTATCACATAAACATTCTTGTCATGAGCCACATGCATAAAGTGTACTCTCCACATAAGCATAATCAATTTTATTAGTTCTAGTGGGAGAGCAAATTCAACAAAGTAGCTATCGTTATTATTCTCATCAAGTGTAGCAAAGAACAGTATAATCATAACCGTTACTCTCCATAGTAGGAGGCACCAAAAGACCACTATCATTATAATCATCATAAATGAGAAGCAAAGTATCATCAAAGAAAATTTTCTCATCAATGCGGGGGACTAAAAATATCATACTCATCAAAACCAGCTTCCCCAAACTAGAATTTTCCATATCATTAGCAACAATGGTGTTCAAAGCGTTCATATTAATATCATTGCTACTAGCATGCAAATAAGATTCCATAGGTTTTTTAATTTTCGCAGCAAACAATCCATGTCTTAACTCAGGAAATAGAATAAGAAGCTCACTTTTGCTTTCCATTATGCCTAACTAGTGTAAACAAGAAACCAAAAGATGCAATTGCGGGATCTAAAGGAAATAACCCGAGGAGGCACTTACAATGTTAGAAAATAACTTAGTTACCTGGGAACGGAGTATGAGTGCCTTTTACCTTTCCTCCCAGCGAGCGCGGAAAATAGCTTGATGTCTCTCACGCTTCTTTTCTGTGAAGCAGTCTTTGAGCCTCCAAAGGCAGAAGGTTTGTGAAACGGCGACAAGTTTTCCCTTAAGTGGATCACCCAAGGTTTATCGAACTCGGGGAGGAAGAGGGTCAAAGATATCCCTCTCAAGCAACCACTGCAATCACGATACAAGAAGTCTCTTGTGTCCCCAACACACCTAATACACTTGTCGGATGTATAGGTGCACTACGGCGAAAAGATAGTGAAATACAAGTAGTATGGATGTATATGAGTGGTAATAGTAATCTGAATAAAATGTGGCAGCGAGTAAACATGCAACAGAACAGTAAATAAGCGGTGTTTCGATGTTTGGAAACAAGGCCTAGGATCATACTTTCACTAGTGGACACTCTCAACATTGATCGCATAATAAATAAATAACTTCTCCTCACTTGTGCTACATACACTCTTTGTTGGATGACAAACACCATTCGTTGTGTAGGGCTACAAGAGCTCCCTCAAGCCTGAGTTAAGCGCCACAACATTCGACATTCATATTTAAGTAACCTTAGAGCATAATAGATCTTTGCAAAATAGCGAGTACTAACATAGCATACACACTGTCACCATTACACTATGAAGGGGGGAATAGATCACATCAATACTATCATAGTGACAATTAACTCCATAACCTACAAGAGATTATGATCATAATCTACGACAAGAACCACACCATGCAGGAGGAATAGACTACTTTAATAACATCACATTAGTAGCACATAGACTAGTAGCGATACAAAGCTCATCATATAGATCTCAATCATGTAAGGCAGCTCATAAGATCATTGTATTGGAGTACGAGAGAGAGATTAACCACATAGCTACGGTACAACCCTTAGCCTCGAGGAGAACCCTCCTCATCATGGAGACAGTGGCGGTGAAGATGGCGGTGGTGTCGATGGAGAAGCCTTCAGGGGGCACTTCCCCGTCGACGGCGTGCGAACCGAGACTCTGTCCCCAGGATCTTGGCTTCGCGATGGCGGTGGCTGCGGAACTTTTCTCGTCTTAGTGGCTTATTCGTCTCGAAGATTTAGGTCAGGGGGCTTCTTATAGGCGAGGCGGAGTCGGAAGGGTTACGGGGGGCCACACAGTGGGGGGCGCCCCCTCCCACGCCTTAGCCTTGTGTGGGGCCCCTATGGCCCCCTCTTCCTCTCAGGTGTTCTAGAAGCTTGTGGAATTCTAAGATGCGGGCGTTGATTTCGTCAATTCAGATATTTCCTTACTAGGATTTACGAAACCAAAAACAGCGAGAAAACGAGGCGGCACTTCGGCATCTCGTCAATAGGTTAGTTCCGGAAAATGCATCAAAACAATATAAAGTGTGAACAAAACATGTAGGTATTGTCATAAAACAAGCATGGAACATCAGAAATTATAGATACGTTGGAGACGTATCATTGTCTGAGAAGGAATTATTGGATGAAGTCAGACGTTTGACTCATTTTAGTCAAGAGGACTCAATTCCGCGTCTTGCTCTTCAAGCACCTTTCGATTCTGACCATCAACCGAATGAGCTAATTCCCTTCTATTGTTTATAATAACTTTTGTATCCGATATACGCCCTTTTCCTTTTGTTAAATCTTCACTTTGAACTGATAGTCCTATCAGCTGCCGAATTCTTCCCGAATGTGTCGGATAAAAGTCTTGAAGAGGGTGATTCTACAGCCCCCATAGAATCCTATGTCGAAGGAAATGAAGCTTTTGAAGATGAAGACAATGATCCTGCAAATCCTGAAGCTCTTTCTACATACCATAGATCCTTTCCTGAAGACATAAGTGATACAGCGGAGTCAAATCATGACAATGATACTGATCATGCTGCTTTGTTGATGCAGCTCCGGAGAAAGCTAGCGCTCAACCGCCGAAGAGACCCTCTGGCGGCTTTGCAGACGAAGATGATCTATTCGACTTGTAGGTTTCTTTTATTACTCCAAGAATTCATTTGTATTCAATTACTTATTCTGATTGATTTATATGCTTATAGCGACGAAGGCTTCATAGAGCCTCCTTCGAAGAAGGCAAAGACGAGCCCCATGAGGCCCGCTCCCGCAGCTTCTGATGCTTCTGCTCGAGCGGCAGCTACGACTGCTCAACTTTCAATGGCTTCTTCCATTTCTAAAGGGAAGGAGATTCATTCGACAGCTGTTGCTGCAGTTTATTCTCCTCCTACTGAAAAGCCTGTGAGTTTTTCGTTTTCCTTGATGATGGTTCTGCTCCTATCAGCCCCGAGTCTATATTCGACTGCCCGTAGTTGAATGTGGACTTTAGAAAGATATATCACTGTTTTAGCAGGTGCTAACTTTGTCTTCTTCTTCTTATAGGACATTCAAACGGTCATCACTGCTTTGAAGGGCTTTGTCTCTTAGTTTTCTTCGCTTGAAGCTGATAAAATTCGACTTCAAGAGGAGGTTGAATCTACTTCTTCAAAGCTTGACAATGCAGTGAAAATGGCTACCGCTGCCTGCCAGAACGCAGATTCCTTAAAGCAGGAGCTTGATCAGCTGAAGAAAAATCTAAAGGATGAGGAAAAGCTGAGGGTTGAAGACTTGAAGCCGAAGCCCAAAGGAATGAAAAGGAAGGCCTTCTTGGCCAATCCACTTTGGCTTTGCTTAGTAATCTTCGGTGCCTTATCCTTCTACAGAAGCTGCTGATATTCCTGCTGGTTCCTTGGACAAGCTCCCGAATGATTCTCCCTCCGACGCTTTGTCCATGGCAATTGACTCTGGCGAACTTATTGGAGCTCTTCTTCAGAAGAACAAGGGAGTTATGTCGAGGCTGCATGCCATGATCTTTCCAAAGGCCAATCAAGAGAAGTCGTTGGAGCAGCTAATGGATGCTTTCGCCATCGACACCGAGGATATTATCGAGGTATTCAAACGTACCTCGCGTACCTACGGCGCTCTCCTTGCTTTCCAGCTTATGATGAGATATGGCTTTAAAGCCGATATGGGACAGATGACGAAGGAGCTGAAGGATCAAAACGGGCAAGCTATTGACCTGAGCCTTTTCAAAGTATCAGCGCGCAAATGCGCACTACAGCTTCTTGGATTGGTTTCGGCTAACAAGTCATCTGCTGGGAAAGCTGGTCCAAGTTTATCGACTCAAACCCAGGCACCTTGATTTTCTTTCTGCGAACTTGTAATCTTCTCCGTTTGATTCAGAACAATGCCTTTGCAAAAGGCCTTTTGATTGTAACGAACTCCGTACTAGCAATGTTGCCAGTATCTCCTTATTTTAATCGCAATGTTTCTGGTCTTTGAATGTACGCTCCCGATGGGAGTAAGATCAATTGAAATTATATATAATCCTTGACACACGTAATGATGTATCTTACATGTGGCTCCTATACCTTCCTTTGCCGACGGTTCTTCATCTAATGATTCTGAAAACGATCGGCTTCAGCGTATGAAGACTCGTACTCCAGATGGAAAAAGATATGCGTGGTATTCATGCCATGGCTGCCATTATAAATAAGAAAGGCGAGCTAGCCATTGAGGCAGAACGATATGCACTCAGCGAATTGAAAAAAGCAACAAAAAGTTTAAACTGTAAGTATTTGCCTCTTCCCTAGCTTCTTTGATACCACCAGGAATTTCTTTCTGATGCCATCTTTTGTCATTGCTTTTGATAGTCATAGCTCTGAATTTGTCGGAAGAGAACAAGCGCGTGCATGAACGTGCAAATGCTTTGACCAGTCTGGCACATTTTGATGAAGTCTTCTGGAAGAATCAATCAAAGGCTGCTACTGTCGCAAAGTTTCAAGATCGGGTGCAACAAGTGCACTGATTCTTTGACAAATGTTATACTGGCTTGAAGATGATATGGAAAATGATGTTTCCCCTGAATGAAACTCCTCAAAATTTCTTGACTTTGATGTCGAAGTTTAGCAACGCCAAGAAGGTCTGGAGTTTAATTCGTGTCCAACTTCTTGCAGGAGCCGAAACTGCTTTTGCCCTTGTGCTATCGAAACATCCTTCCGCGAATTTAATGGCAATTGCAAATGCTGATGGTGATGTAGGGCAATTTTAACTTGTTGTGAAAGGTCCTGCTTCCATTGCAATTGAGAGGTTGGAAGATAGCTCAAAGGTTGATGACGAAGTAGAAATTCCATAAGGTTAACCCTGATGATATTTGTACTCCTATTGGAATGATAAATTTATGCATCCGATATTTATTGCAGCCGAATACTCGGGTGCATTGGGTACAAGTTTATTCGTGTCTATGATGTAATTTTGTGTACTCTTAAATCTGTTGGAGATGTTATATTTTGCCACTTTTTGCTAAATACCACTTTCTCCTGATTTAACTTCAGAAGCCGGTGGCAAATATTTGTTGGGCAATTCTTGATGCTTTTTAGTATTTTTGGCATCGGTATCGTGATGCTATTGTACGAAAGTTTTTCTTTGAGTGATCAAATCATGTTGCAGGTTTGATGAACCCGTAGTAATTTCAACTTTCCTTCAACCGACGATGTATGTTTTGGCGACAGCCCCCGAGCGAATCGAGGGAACAATGCCTGTCATCGAATCCGTCACTCTTTAGTACCTCCTTAGTTTGAAGTACCAGCACGGGTTTTTTTGTAAGTAATTTTTATCCTTTACATCCGCAGCACTCACTTATTCTTGAGGCTTCAGCAGAGGATAATTGTGTATTGTTATAAGTTCAATTTGTTTCACCTTCTATTGCAGCGCTCGTATTTTTTCGAGGCTTTAGATGGTAATTTCGGGTATATTCATTGAAAAACGACCCTCGATCTTTTTTATCGAGTTCATGTGTCGAAATCAATATTTGCGAAATTGTGCGAAAAAATGTTGAAGAACTTGTTCGGGTGTCCCGGATCAATTTAGTACTCGAATAAACGAAACTTGAGTCTTTATTAATAAGATAAACTAAGAATGTTGTGGCTAGAAATACCTTATTTGAAAGAAAATTTCTCAGAACAAATTAAAGATGGATAACGCCGCTCGTCCTCTTTATGAAAGAGGAGGGTTCTCCTTGTCTTGGGTCTTGTCTAGGGAGCCGATGGCTCTGGAGGTGCCGATGATTTCCTCAGGAGTACTTGCGACAAGCGCCAGAGTGTTAACGTCTTTGGCTGAGGCCTTATTATCAACTGTCAAAGGCGCAACCACTGAAACTCCCAATGCAGGATCATCTGGTTTATTTTTCGACTTATTGACGCTGTCATCCTCCTTTAGTTTGAAATCTTTATCTCGAGAGGTCAATTGTTTAGAGGGGAAGTCGATAACTTCCTGCTTCACTCCAAACTTAGCGGCGATCTTCTGAAACTCACGATCACAGTTATCCGAGCGAGAAAAACTTCTATGGACTGTGATATTGGTTCCATTGTTGCCTGGCATCTTGGGCTTGAGATACGCATAATGTGTCACATCCATGAACTTGGAATAAGCTAGTCTCCCGAGTATAGCATGTGACCGTGATTCCCAATTCAATACCTCAAATTCGATCCTTTCTTTCCTGAAATTGTCGGGTTTCCCGAAGACAACATTCAAGGAAATCTTGCCAAGGGAATACGCTGGCAAAGTAGGAATGATTCCATGAAAACATGTATCATATTCTTATAGCATTTTGATTGTAATGCCCATGTTCTGATTGTGCTGGCGAATATCAGATTTAATCCACTTCCGCCATCCATGAACACTTTGCTCATATTGAATCCTCCTATTTGTGCTTCAACTACCAAGGCAGCATGACCTGGCTTTGGGATGGTCATCGGATGGTCCGCCCTGCTAAACAGGATACTCTACGACGACCAGTCGACGTACTCTGGAATATTTGCCATGGTACTTTCTGCGAGGTTGATTTCTTGTGTGAGCTTTTTCATCTCTCTTCTTGAAACACCAGTTTTGTGAATCATGCTCATCTGTCCCCGCGGTGGGGGAAAGGACTCATTAGGATTGCGAGTTTGCACTTGCTGAACTTGGTGCTGAGGTGGTGGTGGTGGTGGAGGGTTCGACTGCTGCTGCTGCCCTCTGCCTGTCTCGTAAAACTTCTGCATCTCAATAAACTATTGACAGTCTCCGAGTAGATGACTCGACTTCTTAATGTCATCCTTGGGGTCAATGTATGCATGTATATAACAGGGGGCATTTAGCTGCTCAGCAAAAGGCAATTCTGGGACCCTCGAAGGCCGCCCTTTGTAATTGCCGCGATTCCCTCCCTAAATTGTTGTGTTGTGCTTGTGATCATCACGTCGATCATCATACCGATCATCTCGTCGATCGGAATATCCGGCAGCTACAATGTTGGTATCATCGTATCCGTGATCTTTCCTCTTCTTGCGGCGATCCTGACGATTACCCGAATCGTGCCTCGGCTGGTTGTCATCTTCGTCGTCACTGCGCGGACGTGGTTTTCTTACGTGATCTTCTCCATCAGCCCAACTATTGGCCATCTCCATCAACTTGGTGATATTCTTTGTCTTCTTTTGGACCAAGTTCTTCAATATATGATTCTCGTCGGATTCCATCACTGAAAGCATCGATTGCTCTATCGACGGAAACATCTTCGGCAACATTCAATAGTTTGGTAAAACGTCCGATGTACGTGCGCATCGACTCTCTTGGCTTCTGCTGGCAATGGCGTAGTTCTTCGATTCCTACCGGCCTCTTGTATGTTGCTTGGAAATTTTTGACGAAAGCATCGACCAAATCTTCCCAGGATTCCCTTTGTCAAGCCTCTCAACCATGCTCGTGGCGAATCTTTTAGGTAAATCTGCAAACACTGCATTGCTGCTATTTGATTTCCTTTGTGCAAGATCACAATTTGTAAGTAATCATCTATCAAGGACCTTGGCTCCTACTGCCCGTCGTATTTACCAGCATCAGTGGGAGTAGGCTTAAACCTTTTAGGTGCCATCGTCTCCCGAATCTTATAGCTTAAACAATCGTCTCCTCGTATTTCGTCGTCATATTCTTGAGTTTCCTCGGAGTCATCGCTGTCATATCCTTCTCTTGCAGCTCGTCTTCGTCGAGCTTTATCAATCCTGCTTTGAGTGATATCATCTCGAGCATCTTTCGAACGATGCCTGAAACCACTGCCCTTGTGTGTAGACTTCTCCTTTTGAGGAACGAGTTTATCTCCAAGAATCGCAAGGCTTTCCAAAGCACCCCGATGAGCTTGCGCCATGGGCCCTTCGGGTGCTGGCTGATGGTTGATCAGATAGGCGGCCAGGTTGGCGGTTTCTCTCTCAACGGTTTTTGGTCTCAGCATGCCTGCGGTGTCCATAGTCATAAAGGATTTGGACAAGTTCGTAGTTATCTCCCTTGCATCATCTTCCGAAAGTCGAGGCATCCTTGGTCGATATCTTCCTGAACCTTGGTTGCTCCGAGATGCACTAGCGTGTGAAGCTCTACGGCGCTCACTAGATTGATCAGCCGCGATCCGACATCGATCGATATTTGCTTGCGCGTTCGACAGCCGCACTCGATTCCTCTCCAGGATAGAACGATATGCGTTAAGAGTCCCTACCGAAGTTCTACTAGGGAGCCGTGTATTGTTGGTTATGGCAGCTCGAGCTGCTTCCCACTCTTCGTCAGTAATAGTGTAGTCACTTTTATCGTTGCTGGCGTTGTTTTCGGCGTTGCGGCGCCTACTGGCACGTGATGTGCGATCTCCTTCTTCTCCTTCGTCACCCGAATTGAGGATAGCGTAGATCTGATGATGTGCCACCTTGCAAGTGGCTATCCTGGTGGCACTGTCGATACTTTCCTCATCCGAAGAATAATTGGCGCTGCAGACGAGCGGCGTGTTTTCTGAGCCCAATCCATGCATGGTATCGCAGTTTAAGCAGTAATATGAAGTTAGATCGGATGACGTAGAATCATCGCATCCGAAGGACATAGATGACATCGATCGACGGGGAGTCGATGGTGGTGAAGAGGTTGTTGATGTAGATAACTCAGCCGATAGATCGATCGGGACCGGAGTCGACGCGGTTGATCCTACTGCCGATGAAGATGGAGTCCTTGCTGAGCTGGGGATGAGTGGATCAGGCAGCCGAAGGATGCCCTCAGCGTTGATGCAGTAGTGGATGCTCCCGAACATCATGTCCAACCCGCCATGTAGATCCGAAAAGATCAGACGAGACGAGTCGTTGTGCAGAGTAAACTCGAAGGACCCAAATCGAATCGAGTTCCCCGAGCTTGGCGAGAAGAGGCTTTGTGTCGCCTTCTATTCATAGACGGTGTTGGGCCTCAAAGCGAGAGGTTTGTAGAACAGCGCAAGTTTCCCTTAAGTGAATCACCCAAGGTTTATCGAACTCGGGAGGTAGAGGTCAAGATATTCCTCTCAACAACCCTACAATTAAGATACAAGAAGTCACTTGTGTCCCCAACACATACACTTGTCGGATGTATAGGTGCACTAGTTCGACGAAGAGATATTAAAACGCAGGTGGTATAGATGGTGGTAACATTGCGATCTGAAGTAAATATTGCAGGAAATAAAGATGCGGTAAAATAGTAAATAAGCGGTGTTTGCGGTATTTGGAAACAAAGCCTAGGGATCATACTTTCACTAGTGGCCACTCTCAACATTGCAATCATAATTGAATATAAATATAAGCACTTCATCATACTACTCTGAAAACACTCTCTTGTTGGATAAAGAACTCAAATTCATTGGGCAAGTGTGCAAAAGCACAGCTCAAAGGCATATTCCCAAGTACTAATAAACACCCCACACCGTCACCGTGAGCATTCATAGGAGGTACTAACACACCACAATTCATAAGGGAGTTACACATGGCGCACACACTGTACCTTTACACCGAGGTCACAGAAACTCCAAAGTTCACATAATAAAACACTTGAGTAGCAGATGACATCTAGATTGCAAGCCTATGATCACATAGATCACACCATGGGAGAGAGAGATGAACCACATAGCTACCGGTAGATCCCTCGGCCTCGGGGGAGAACTACTCCCTCCTCATCATGGGAGACAACAACGGCGATGAAGATGGCGGTGGTGTCGATGGAGATGGATTCCGGGGGCGATTCCCCGTCCCGACGGCGTGCCGGAACAGATACTTCTGTCCCCCGAACTTGGCTTCGTGATGGCGGCGGCTACGTTACTCCTCGTGGAATATGACTGATCGATTTAGGGTTTTTACTCCTGGAAGAATATGTAGGCGGAAGGGCAGCCTCGGAGGGGTCCCGAGGGGCCCACCCCATAGCTGGGCGCGCCCCCCTCTTGGCCGACCCTCTCCGTCTCTCCTTCGGTGTTCTGGAACACTCCGTGGAAAAATAAGGCCTTGGGCTTTTGTTTCGTCCAATTCCGAGAATATTTACTATGTAGAATTTCTGAAACCAAAAACAGCGAACAGAGCTGCACTTCGGCATCTTGTTAATAGGTTAGTTCCAGAAAATGCATAAAAATGATATAAAGCGTGAACAATACATGTAGGTATTGTCATGAAACTAGCATGGAACATCAGAAATTATAGATACGTTGGAGACGTATCATAGCCGACGACAATGCCGGCGATGCTGATGAAGTTGCAGATGACATGACTAAAGCAGCCGATGCCGGGCCTTGCGCAAACAAGTTTCCCATAGACGGCGCCAATTGACGAGGGTGCTCCTCGGCAATGCCCACCTTTTGGGGCTTAGGGTTGACGGAATCCTGCAGGCTGGCACGTGACATTGGATGCCAAACAAACGGGGAGAGAGATTTACCCAGGTTCGGGGCCCTCGATGAGGTAAAACCCTTACTTCCTGCTTGTCTTATCTTTCTTATCGAAATTATCGGGTTACAATGGGGTAGCCGAAGGCTCAAACTATGATCTCGTCGAGAGGCTAAGATTTCTAATGACCTAGCTCTAGACTTGCGGTTGTTTTTGCTGCGGTGATTGTGTGTCCCTCGGCAGACCCTCTCCTGGCCCTTATATTGCAGGCCAGGTCCCGAGAGTTCTGTTCGGGTTGGACTAGGTTACAAAGAGTTCTACATCTAAACTTTCCTTGTTTCTTCGTCTTCTTGCCTTGTTCGTCAAGAATCTTTCTTCGGAACCAACATAACGGCCCACCTTGGTCGGTGGATGGTCTTCATGGGCCCCTGGTTGGGCCGTAGGAGGTAGCGTAATATTGGTTACCCGAAGGGTAATGCCCACATCACCGCGGGAGGGGACGGAGATGCCAATGAACCCCCCGTCCCGCAGCCGCGTTGGTGCGAAAGTCGCCCTCCCCCTCCGGCGTAAATTATCGTGTTACCCCCGAAAGAGGAGCAGCAGCGACCTGTACCGCTGGAAGGGGGATTCGGGTCCACCGCCCGGCTGACACCGCCAGGGGCCTAGCTGGCGTAAGAGCAGCAACGTCCGCCAGCACCGACCGAGGGGGCAAGGTGGAAGAAGAGCCCCCCGATCGACCGCGGTGGTGGAAGCCACCACCTCTTCCTCCGCCCGAGTAAGTGAGGGTGGCGGGGACACGGACTCCCGAGGAGGAGTGGGTGAAGAAGAGCCCACTCGGCTAGCCATATCTCAATCGCTTCGTCGCTGCACAACAACAACGTCGTTCCCAGTATGCGACGGGGAATACGTCGGAGCCATAAACGCCGAAGAAGCCGCAGCTCTCCTAACTGTCACGGCTGAGATGTGACCCATAGTCCAGACCCTCCCTCACGCTGATCTATCGGAGTGAGAGTGCTCCACTGCCGCTGCATCGAGAGCCATACGCAAGGCCTCCGCAGAGACACGAGGAGAAGCCAACGAAGAAGACCGACCCTCCAACGAAGGGCTAATTTCCCGTAGCTTCTTCACCACCACAATAGCATTGGGAGTCTGCGGACTCGAATTATAAGGCGTAACTACAATAAGCGATGCCACTGTATTTGCAGTGGCGGGTGCCGAGGTGCTAGGGCCCGTCTGCTGGAGCTGTGAAGACTCGGTGCCAGATGGTCCCAACCTAGACTCAGAACTGTCCATCGCATCATCACTGCCATTAGCCGGACCACCCCCTCCCTCATCAGGATCATCCCTCTTTACCCAAATCAAAGGTACAAAATCTGGCTCTGGCACATAATCAGCTGGCTCCCTGCGGAAGCGGAACAAGAAGGCCTTGAACTTGACCACAACATCAGCTCTAGCAATGGGTCGTGCCTCATCAGATGGATTTCCAAGGACCCCTGCCTGTAGCATAGCCACGTGAATCCGGAATACCACTCTGCGCCTCAGACTAGTCAGATCGACATCCACCGTTTTGCCCACAAGAGATCCAACTGCACTAAACCCTAGGAAGTGCCGAAGAGTATATATGGGGCACTCGCTCCACATGCAGCCACACCGTTTCTAACTCTTCCTTATGGGGCACTAAACCCCAGTAAGTGCCGAAGAGTATATATGAGGCACTCGCTCCACATGCAGCCACAGCCATGCATAAATACAAATGGATGAGCTGAAAGATGGCACCCCCACCTGAATACCATCCACTCTGTCAAGGTCATCGACAGAAGGAATTGAAACCAAGAACTGCATGTCCACATGAGGAACCTCCTCCCACTTGCAATTCGGATAGTCTGAACAACGACGAGACACATGTCTAGCAATCACATCGACTAGAATCACATCACCAGTGACCGTAACCAGCGCGATAGACAAACTCGGGGCAAGATCCCCATTAACCACCGAATCTGGAAAGGCGGTGAAGTACGTCTCCAAAAGACCAGACCTAGACACAAAGACGGATGGCCTCGGCATCTTCAGAACACGGCAGCGAGCTGTGGGGTGAGCCTTCTTGTCGCAAATAATGTAACAATAATCTTTCACCTTGCAGTCCTTCGCCGCATGCAAATTATCTGAACATTTCTAACACCAAACACCTTTCTTGGATTTGGCAGCTTCAGTCGTCTCCCCTCCCTCCAGAATAACCCACGCATGTGGAGCCACAAGCTGACCCAGCTGCTGCGGCGGCAAAGACGGCATTGGTGGCTGAGGTGGTGTAGCATATACATTTTGCAAGGCCGGTACCGACTAGGATGCTGCTAAAACTGAGGATTGTAGTACCCCTACTTCTCGTATCCGGACGGTATGTAAGGAAATTGATACATATGATGCTGAATCTGCAACGGTGTCATCGAACCCTATCGAACCCTGAGGAGCAAAATCCTGCTGCTATAAAGAAGCCCGTCTGAAACCCTGAACCCCGGCAGCATGTGCAACAGCCTCCTGCACAGCTGGAGGTTGAGTGGTTTTCTTCTTCTTGTTCTTGTGTTTTGGAGCAGGTTTCTGAACCTGCATCGGCATCGACTGTACTTGCGCCATCGCAGCCGCTTAAAGATGACCAGTCGGAGGCGAGAAGAAAGGCTGTGACAGGACCACCGGTCTGATGGCTTGGGTGACTGGACCGCACGGAGGAACCATCCCGCGCAAGTGCTGGCCAAGGGCAGCGACAGGGGCATTTGGTCGCAGCAACCCCTGGGAGGGCTGACCACCATACGACGGTCTGAGCGGACCCCCCGGGCGCAGGGGGACGGATGCCCCGACCTGGCTGGCCAGGGTGGGAGTATATCCACGATAAGTTGTTTGAGCACCACCGGCGCCGTTGATACGTCTCCAACGTATCGATAATTTCTTATGTTCCATGCTACTTTATTGATAATACCTACATGTTTTATGCACATTATATGTCATATTTATGCATTTTGGAACTAACCTATTAACAAGATGCAGAAGAACCCAGTTGCTGTTTTCTGCTGTTTTTGGTTTCAGAAATCCTAGTAAGAAATATTCTCGGAATTGGACGAAACTTTCGCCCGGGGTCCTATTTTTGCACGAAGCTTCCAGAAGACCGAAGAGATAACGAAGTGGGGCCACGAGGCAGCCGGGGACGGGCGGCGCGGCCCGAGGCCTTGGCGCGCGGCCCTACCCCCTGGGCACCTCGTGTGGCCCCCGCGTTGACCTTCCGCCTACTTAAAGTCTCCGTCGCGAAACCCCGGTCAAAGAGCCACGATACGGAAAACCTTCCGGAGACGCCGCCGCCAATCCATCTCGGGGGATTCAGGAGATCGCCTCCGGCACCGGGAATTCATCTCCAGGAGGACTCTACACCGCCATGGTCGCCTCCGGAGTGATGAGTGAGTAGTTCACCTGGACCATGGGTCCATAGCGGTAGCTAGATGGTCGTCTTCTCCTTGTTGTGCTTCATTGTTGGATCTTGTGAGCTGCCTAACATGATCAAGATCATCTATCTGTAATACTATATGTTGTGTTTGTCGGGATCCGATGGATAGAGATTACTATGATTATGGTGATTATCAATCTATTGTTTATGTGTTGTTTATGATCTTGCATGCTCTCCGTTATTAGTAGAGGCTCCGGCCAAGTTTGTACTCTTAACTCCAAGAGGGAGTATTTATGCTCGATAGTGGGTTCATGCCTCCATTAAATGTGGGACAGTGACAGAAAGTTCTAAGGTTGTGGATGTGTTGTTGCCACTAGGGATAAAACATTGATTCTATATCTAAGGATGTAGTTGTTGATTACATTACGCACCATACTTAATGCAATTGTCTGTTGCTTAGCAACTTAATACTGAATGGGGTTCGGATGATAACCTGAAGGTGGACTTTTTAGGCATAGATGCATTGGATGGCGGTCTATGTACTTTATCGTAATGCCCAATTAAATCTCACTATATTTATCATATCATGTATATGCATTGTTATGCCTTTCTCTATTTGTCAATTGCCCATTGTAATTTGTTCACCCAACATGCTTTTATCTTATGGGAGAGACACCTCTAGTGACTGTGGACCCCGGTCCTATTATTTACATAGCATACAATCTATTGCAATACTTGTTTTACTGTTTTCTTTGCAAACATTTTCCACTCGATACGTAATCATTTGTTCAGCAAGCCGGTGAGATTGACAACCTCAACTTTGTTTCGTTGGGCAAAGTACTTTGGTTTTGTTGTGCAGATTCCGTTGGCGCCGGAATCCCTGTTGTTGCGCCGCATCACATTTCGCCACCATCAACCTTCAACGTGCTTCTTGGCTCCTCCTGGTTGATAAACCTTGGTTTCTTTCGAGGAAAACTTGCCACTGTGCGCATCATACCTTCCTCTTGGGGTTCCCAACGGACGTGTACATTTACGCGCATCAAGCCTGTTTTCTGGCGCCGTTGCCGGGGAGATCAAGACACGCTGCAAGGGGAGTCCCCACTTCTCAATCTCTTTACTTTGTTTTTGTCTTGCTTTATTTTATTTACTACTTTGTTTGCTGCACTAAATCAAAACACAAAAAAATTAGTTGCTAGTTTTACTTTATTTGTCTTGCTCTCTATATCAAAAAACAAAAAAATTAGTTACTTGCATTTACTTTATCTAGTTTGTTTTATTTACCGTTGCTAAAATGAATACCTGAAAATACTAAGTTGTGTGACTTCACAAATACAATAATAATGATTTCCTATGCACACCTATTGCTCCACCTGCTACTACAGTAGAATTCTTTGAAATTAAACTGCTTTACTAAATCTTGTCATGAGAGATCAATTTTTGGTGTTAGTTGATGATGCTGTTGCCCATCTCAATAATTTTGTTGAACTTTGTGAAATGCAAAAGTATAAAGATGTAGATGGTGATATTATTAAATTGAAAGTGTTTCCTTTCTCATTAAGGAAGAGCTAAAGATTGGTTGCTATCTTTGCCTAAGAATAGTATTGATTCATGGACTAAATGCAAGGATGCTTTTATTGGTAGATATTATCCTCCGGCTAAAATTATATCTTTGAGAAGTAGCATAATGAATTTTAAACAATTAGATACTGAACATGTTGCTCAAGCATGGGAGAGAATGAAAACTTTGGTAAAGAATTGCCCAACCCATGGACTGACTACTTGGATGATCATCCAAACCTTCTATGGGGGGCTAAATTTTTCTTCGCGGAATTTATTGGATTCAGCTGCTGGAGGTACCTTTATGTCCATCACATTGGGGGCGGCTACAAAACTTCTTGATGATATGATGATAAATTACTCTGAATGGCACACGGAAAGAGCTCCACAAGGTAAGAAGGTAAATTCTGTTGGAGAAACCTCTTCCTTGAGTGATAAGATTGATGTGATTATGTCTATGCTTGTGAATGGTAGATCTAATGTTGATCCAAATAATGTTCCTTTAGCTTCATTGGTTGCTCAAGAAGAAAATGTTGATGTGAATTTCATTAAAAATAATAATTTCAACAACAATGCTTATAGGAACAACTCGGGTAATAACTATAGGCCATATCCTTCTGCTAATGGTAATGGTTATGGTAATTCTTATGGGAATTCTTACAACAATAATAGGAGTGTACCCTCTGGTCTTGAAGCCATGCTTAAAGAATTTATTAGTACACAAACTGCTTTTAACAAATCTGTTGAGGAAAAGCTTGATAAAATTGATACTATTGCTTCTAGAGTCGATAGACTTGCCTTCGATGTTAATCTTTTAAAATTGAAAGTTATGCCTAATAATGATATTGATAATAAGATTACTACTACAGCAAATGCCATCAAGTTAGAATTAATGAGAATATAAGATTAATGGCTGAATTGCGTGCTAGGTGGGATAGAGAAGAAAATGAAAAACTAGCTAAAGAGAGTAATGTAGCTAAAGTTTGGACTATTACCACCACTAGTAATGCTAATTCTTCACATGTTGCTGCACCTCCTACTATCAATGGTAAAATAATTGGTGTTGGCAATGTTTCTACTCCTAGTGCAAAGCGACAAAACTGCCTGAAATTGCTAAAACTGCTGAAACTGCTTGTGATAAAACTGCTGAAATTTTTCCAACCTTGGGAACAATGATCCCATTGCTGTAGCTCATAATGATTTAGATTTTGATGATTGCCACATCTCTGAAGTTATAAAGTTCTTACAAAAACTTGCTAAAAGTCCTAATGCTAGTGCTATAAATTTAGCATTTACAAAACATATTACAAATGCTCTCATAAAAGCTAGAGAAGAGAAACTAAAACTTGAAACTTCTATTCCTAGAAAGTTAGAAGATGGTTGGGAGCCCATCATTAAAATGAAATTCAATGACTTTGAATGTAATGCCTTATGTGATCTTGGTGCAAGTATTTTTGTTATGCCTAAAAAGATTTATGATATGCTTGACTTGCCACCATTGAAGAATTGTTATTTGGATGTTAATCTTGCTGATAATGTGCGCATTACGGTTAACAATAACCTTGTCCCCGTTGATTTTGTTGTCTTGGATATCGAATGCAATGCATCTTGTCCTATTGTGTTGGGAAGACCTTTTCTTCGAACCGTTGGTGCTGTTATTGATATGAGGAAAGGTAATATTAAATATCAATTTCCTCTCAAGAAAGGTATGGAACACTTCCCTAGAAAGAGAATGAAGTTGCCTTTTGATTCTACTATTAGAACAAGTTATGATGTTGATGCTTCTACTCTCGATGTTACTTGATTTGCACTTTATGCGCCTAGAAGGCGTTAAAGAAAAGCGCTTATAGGAGACAACCCATGTTTTTACTACAGCAATTTTTTGTTTTGTTGAGTCTTGGAAGTTGTTTACTACTGTAGCAACCTCTCCTTATCATGTTTTTGTGCCAAGTAAAGTTTCTATGTCAAAGTTGATGTTATATTTTGGATCGCTGCGCAGAAACAGCATTGCTGTCTGTCACGAATATGGGCACAGTTCTCTGTAGAAAATTCGAAAAAATCTGCCAATTTACGAGCGTGATCCTCAGATATGTACGCAACTTTCATTAGTTCTGAGTTTTTCCATTTGAGCAAGTCTGGTGCCATCTTTAAATTCGTCTTTACGGACTGTTCTGTTTTTGACAGATTCTGCCTTTTATTTCGCATTGCCTCTTTTGCTATGTTGGATTCATTTCTTTGATCCATTAATGTCCAGTAGCTTTATGCAATGTCCAGAAGTGTAAAGAATGTTTGTGCCACCTCTGAACATGTGAATTATTAATTGTGCACTAACCCTCTAATGAGTTTGCTTGAAGTTTGGTGTGAAGGAAGTTCTCAAGGGTCAAGAGAGGAGAATGATATACTATGATCAAGAGGAGTGAAAGCTCTAGCTTGGGGATGCCCCGTGGTTCACCCCTGCATATTTTAAGAAGACTCAAGCGTCTAAGCTTGGGGATGCCCAAGGCATCCCCTTCTTCATCGACAACATCATCGGGTTCCTCCCTGAAACTATATTTTTATTCAGTCACATCTTGTGTTCTTTACTTGGAGCGTCGGTTTGTTTTTGTTTTTGTTTTTGTTTGAATAAAATGGATCCTAGCATTCACCTTGTGGGAGAGAGACACGCTCCGCTGTTGCATATGGACACATGTGTCCTTAGGCTTTACTCATAATGTTCATGGCGAAGTTTCTTCTTCGTTAAATTGTTATATGGTTGGAATTGGAAAATGCTACATGTAGTAATTCTAAAATGTCTTGGATAATGTGATACTTGGCAATTGTTGTGCTCATGTTTAAGCTCTTGCATTATATGCTTTGCGCCCATTAATGAAGAAATACATAGAGCTTGCTAAAATTTGATTTGCATATTTGGTCTCTCTAAGGTCTAGATAATATCTAGTATTGAGTTTTGAACAACAAGGAAGACGGTGTAGATTCTTATAATGTTTACAATATGTCTTTTATGTGAGTTTTGCTGCGGTTCATCCTTGAGTTTGCTTCAAATAACCTTGCTAGCCTAAACCTTGTATCGAGAGGGAATACTTCTCATGCATCCAAAATCCTTGAGCCAACTACTATGCCATTTGTGTCCACCATACCTACCTACTACATGGTATTTCTCCGCCATTCCAAAGTAAATTGCTTGAGTGATACCTTTAAAATTCCATCATCCACCTTTGCAATATATAGCTCATGGGACAAAATAGCCTTAAAAACTATCGTGTATTGAATATGTACTTATGCACTTTATCTTTTATTAAGTTGCTTGTTGTGCGATAACCATGCTTCTGGGGAACGCCATCAACTATTGTTGAATATCATGTGAGTTGCTATGCATGTCCGTCTTGTCTGAAGGATCTATCATTTTAGTGGTTGGAGCATGCAAAATTGTTAGAGAAGAACATTGGGCCGCTAACTAAAGCCATGAATCATGGTTGAAGTTTCAGTTTTGGACATATATCCTCAATCTCATATGAGAATAATAATCATTGCTACATGCTTATGCATTTAAGAGGAGTCCATTATCTGTTGTCCATGTTGTCCGGTATGGATGTCTAAGTTGAGAATAATCAAAAGCGAGAAATCCAAAATGCGAGCTTTCTCCTTAGACCTTTGTACAGGCGGCATGGAGGTACCCCTTTGTGACACTTGGTTGAAACATGGCATGCAAAGATCCGGTAGTCCAAGCTAAGTAGGACGAGGTGCGGACACTATTAGTATACTATGCATGAGGCTTGCAACTTGTAAGATAAAATTTACATAACTCATATGCTTTATTACTACCGTTGACAAAATTGTTTCATGTTTTTAAAATAAAAGCTCTAGCACAAATACAGCAATCGATGCTTTCCTCTTTGAAGGACCATTCTTTTACTTTTATTGTTGAGTCGGTTTACCTATCTCCTTCCACCTTAAGAAGCAAACACTTGTGTGAACTGTGCATTGATTCCTACATACTTGCATATTGCACTTGTTATATTACTTTATGTTGACAATATCCATGAGATATACATGTTATAAGTTGAAAGCAACCGCTGAAACTTAATCTTCCTTTGTGTTGCTTCAACACCTTTACTTTGATTTATTGCTTTATGAGTTAACTCTTATGCAAGACTTATTGATGCTTGTCTTGAAGTACTATTCATGAAAAGTCTTTGCTATATGATTCACTTGTTTACTCATGTCATTACCTTTGTTTTGATCGCTGCATTCATTACATATGTTTACAAATAGTATGATCAAGATTATGATGGCATGTCACTTCAGAAATTATCTTTGTTATCGTTTTACACTCGGACGAGGAACTAAGCTTGGGGATGCGATACGTCTCCAACGTATCGATAATTTCTTATGTTCCATGCTACTTTATTGATAATACCTACATGTTTTATGCACATTATATGTCATATTTATGCATTTTGGAACTAACCTATTAACAAGATGCCGAAGAGCCGATTCTGTTTTGCTGTTTTTGGTTTCGAGAAATCCTAGTAAGGAAATATTCTCGGAATTGGACGAAACTTTCGCCCGGGTCCTATTTTTGCACGAAGCTTCACGAAGACCGAAGAGATAATGAAGTGGGGCCACGAGGCAGCCGAGGGGGGCGGCGCGGCCCGAGGCCTTGGCGCGCGGCCCTACCTGGGCACCTCGTGTGGCCCCCGCGTTGACCTTAGCCTACTTAAAGTCTCCGTCGAAATCCCCGTGCAAGCACGATACGGAAAACCTTCCGGAGACGCCGCCGCCGCGAATCCCATCTCGGGAGATTCAGGAGATCGCCTCCGGCACCCTGCCGGAGAGGGGATTCATCTCGGAGGACTCTACACCGCCATGGTCGCCTCAGGAGTGATGAGTGAGTAGTTCACCCCTGGACCATGGGTCCATAGCGGTAGCTAGATGGTCGTCTTCTCCTTGTTGTGCTTCATTGTTGGATCTTGTGAGCTGCCTAACATGATCAAGATCATCTATGTAATACTATATGTTGTGTTTGTCGGATCCGATGGATAGAGTACTATGATTATGGTGATTATCAATCTATTGTTTATGTGTTGTTTATGATCTTGCATGCTCTCCGTTATTAGTAGAGGCTCGGCCAAGTTTGTACTCTTAACTCCAAGAGGGAGTATTTATGCTCGATAGTGGGTTCATGCCTCCATTAAATGTGGGACAGTGAGAGAAAGTTCTAAGGTTGTGGATGTGTTGTTGCCACTAGGGATAAAACATTGATTCTATGTCTAAGGATGTAGTTGTTGATTACATTACGCACCATACTTAATGCAATTGTCTGTTGCTTAGCAACTTAATACTGAATGGGGTTCGGATGATAACTTGAAGGTGGACTTTTTAGGCATAGATGCGGTTGGATGGCGGTCTATGTACTTTGTCGTAATGCCCAATTAAATCTCACTATATTTATCATATCATGTATATGCATTGTTATGCCTTTCTCTATTTGTCAATTGCCCGACTGTAATTTGTTCACCCAACATGCTTTTATCTTATGGGAGAGACACCTCTAGTGAACTGTGGACCCCGGTCCTATTATTTACATAGCATACAATCTACTGCAATACTTGTTTTACTGTTTTCTTTGCAAACATTTTCCACTCGATACGTTTAATCCTTTGTTACAGCAAGCCGGTGAGATTGACAACCTCCTTTGTTTCGTTGGGGCAAAGTACTTTGGTTTTGTTGTGCAGATTCCACGTTAGCGCCGGAATCCCTGTTGTTGCGCCGCATCACATTTCGCCACCATCAACCTTCAACGTGCTTCTTGGCTCCTCTGGTTCGATAAACCTTGGTTTCTTTAAGAGGAAAAACTTGCGCATCATCATCCTTCCTCTTGGGGTTCCCAACGGACGTGTACATTTACGCGCATCAGCCGTCACCCGGCGAGGCGACACCATACCCCTCTAGGTTCCTGCTCTCGGCTTCTTCGGCATCGTAAAGCCTACCTTCAACGATGGGAGTTTCACCGTCACAGATGCCAGCGACGCCGGACCTCCATCCTCCTACGGAACATCCTCGTCGTACATGCAGGAACTAGAAACAGCATTACCGTTACCTGATCTCGCTGGAGAGAAGACCAACCAAAACCTGGACGCTGGCGTGGGGAAGCCAATTTCAGACCAAAATTCCTGGGCGAGTTCTTCATCGGACCTTCCCCCTCGTCTGACCACCGTTGAATCAAGCCGAGTCGACGAAGAGTCGACGATGTCTCATGTCACCTCAAAAGGGACCTCGGACTCGCACGAGTCGTCACTATCCACATCCTCGACGAGGACCTCGAACATTCAACCAATGGGAGAAAGGTTGTCCACGACCGGCGATCCCCCCCCCCCCACGATCCGCAGACCTCCAGGAGGGAGCGTCGACCTCCGGTAGTGGCCGGCGGCAGCAGCAGCCACCGTGCCCCCCGCGCCCGCTAACACGCCACCAACGGTCATCCCACTAATCCGCTATCTTGTGCATGATGGGATAAATGAGAACATCTTTTGATGAATCTTTGAAGACAGCCGACCCGCTTCCTATGCCAAAGGCGACTCCTCCAACTGGAATCCTTTATGCACTTGAAAAAGGTAGAAGGTTTGGAGGATTCTGGCATGCTGAGAGTTTATGGGGAGTTGATCATCAACGAACGTTTGTTTGAAGCACTCATGGCGCTCCCCGAGACCTCAAGGAAGCCATGACTATTGACCTTTCCTTGATGTTTGCTATCATGTGTGGTTGTTTTTATGAACTATGTGTGGGCTATATGTAAGAGACATGATCTATGCATTTTTCCTATTGTCATCCATGTTACGATTGTCGTTGGTACTTATATATTTGGTGACATGCGTGGTGTTCTTGTATCTTATTTATATTATTTTAATGTTATAATGTGTGAAAAATATATATACATATTGTACTATATACATGCTATTTTTATTCATGTACACAAGTTTATATTATCTAAGAGAATCTCTAGCGGAGCCCGTAAACAGCCGAAAATCGAATAATAACCGCTAGTTTACGGGTTCGGTTCGAAAAGCGGCCCAGATCGGTTACTATAAACGAGGCAAAACCGAAAAAAAAAAATTTAGGTCGAGACCGAAAACCCAACTCGGCTTGTATTTGTAGGGGCTGAAAGGGCGAACTGAACACAAACCCCTACTCGTGGCGCGTTGAAACTTCAGATCAGGCCAACCGCTTTCGCTTATACATTCGGCGGAATTCAGCCAAATTCCGGCGAATCTCAACCTAATCCGACCGAGATGTAGCATCGCGACATTGCTGGCCTAGAGCAGGACGACCGACGGTAGGTGACGCAACGCGGGGCGAGATCGGGGCGAGGTGAGCTCGCAACAGCGAGGCGGTGCGGGGCTGGGCGGCATGGCGTGGGGCTGGCGGGGGTAGGGCGAGGCGGAGCGGGTCGGCGCGGGGGCTGGGCGAGGCGGCGCAGCGCGGCTGGCAGGAGCGGGACGGGTCAGCGCGGGGGCAGGGCGGCGCGGGGTTGGGCGGGGCAGTCGGGCGGGGTGGCGCGGAGCATGGTCTTTGGCGGGGCGGGTCGGGCGCGGGTGGCGCGCGAGCTGGGCGGCGCGAGGCTGGTCGGGGCGAGGCGGCGCGGGGCTGGGCAGGTCGAGGCGGGAAGAGCAGGGGGCGGCGCGGGGCTGGGGACCGGGCGGCGTGATGCTCGAATAGGGAAAATGAAGACAAGCCAGGGAAGAAGAAGACCAAGAAAAAAAAGCTGATAGGTGGGTCTTTTTTTGAATATGTTGTTTTATAATTTTTTTTACGGGTTTTGTTCCGCGCCAGTAATTTTTCCACCCATAAACATGAGTTTGATGAACTGAACTTGGTATTTCCAGTTCACGTGTTTACGAGCTTTCCTAGAGATGCTCTAAACTCAACAAAATATCCAATTTTATGGTTTGTACATCAAAACAGGAATTGAAATTGATCACCAGCCTCTGATTCCAAAAGGAAATTCCAAACGCACCCAGCAGCAGAATTGAAATTGAAAGCCATTTTCTTTCCATCCTAGATTTGAAATTCCTTTTCCAATTCAATGTCATGCTAGTTTTCCAACATCCAAACACAGTGTAAAGGTTCTCGCATTAATTTTTGCTACCCGAAACTCTTTTTAAGTAAAAGCATCGACCAACAAACTCTTCACTGGTGTTACAACAACCTTTTCCCAATTCTGAAAATAAAACTGCATATTCGCCGTTCATGCATTCACACCACAAACTAGCTTAATTATGCAAAGCAAATCAACAGCGTAACTTACGAAGTTCTATATGCAAATACTAGGTTAACAACGCCAGTTTTTTCATCAAGGCATTTTCCTTGCGATTTCGACTGCGCCGTCCAGTTCTGACAAAAAATATTCCGGTCCAAATTTGTTGGCAGGTGGGTCATAGTTATACCTATTCCTCCTTAAATAGGATTTCGTTCCGCTATATTAATATTGCAACCACGATACAACAAGCATGCTGGGACCGCAGCACAACCAAGCTCAAAGGAACATCTATTCATCCATCCAATTCGAGGAATCAAGGGTGTAAGGGCGAGCCGTGTCCTTTAATTTGCGTTAAACACCAATATTACATTACGTGCGTGCCTAGCATGCAGCTGAAGTGATCTGCAAAGTACAGGACCTAACCTCTCCCCCGCGCCAGCGGCGCCGCGCCGCGCCGGGGCCCAGCCACCCCCGCCGCCGTCCTTCCTTAGGGCGCCCTCCTCCCCCACCACCGTCGCGGGAAGCGCTGCCGGGTAAAGACCTGCGACGTGGCGGCGACGGCGGCCTTTCCTCTCGCCCCGCGACCGGAGGGGACGGCGGCGGCGTCCGGCCAGGCCTCTCCTTGATGCGGCGGCGTAGGGAGGCGACGGCTATGGCGTCGATCTACAGGCGGCAGCCGGGCGGCGGCTGTGGATCGGGTCCAATCTAGGTCCGTTGGGCCGGGGCGGGCGTCGATCTGCGTCGTGGCTCTGCCTCCTCGGTAGTGAGGCGTTCGTGGGCATCTCTCGCGTCATGAGGAAACCTGGGGCAGCAGCCCCGGGCATGGTGGTGGTGGTCATCTTCTTCGTCGGAGGTGGTCGGCCAGGCTGGTAGTCCTGTGTGGGGGATTATGGGATCTCACACAGGTCTCCAGCAATGGTGATCTAGTCCGGGGTGTCATGGCGGCCGGTGAAAACTGAGCCTCGATCTCGGTCTTGGCGGATGATGGCGGCGTCGGTCGACGTCGTTACCTTGTCGAAGGCGTCATCTTTGCCCATCTTGGCACTACACTCGGCGAGTTGGGGATGCGCGGCTGCCGGTGAAAACCGTGCTCCGACCTCGGTTGGCCGACTATGGCGACGTGTCGCGCCGCTACCTTCTTGAAGGCATCGTCGTCGCAGTCTGCGGTCTCTCAATCGTGCTGCTCCGGGGGAAACCCTAGGTCTGGGTCTCCCGGATCGGACGATGGCGGCGCGTCCTGCGTCGTTCTACCTCTTGGGGCATCGTTTTTGGAGCAGCTGCCGGATGTTGGCGGATTTCGGTGGAGTGGTATTCATCTACCACATTGTTGGCGCTGAGTCTCAGTGGCATGGTTCTGCAGGGTATCGACGACAGATGCGAGATGATGTATGCGTGCAGGATGGTGGAGCCGTCTGGTGTCATGGTGGCATCGACGGCGGGTCTTGCAAGGTTAATGCGATGATCTCTCTTGAAGATGGAGTCGAGGAAGACGGCGGGAGCAACTTCTGTGGCGTGGGTGTTGGCGTGCGCTGAGAGTCTGCTTGACTGGATGTGATTCTCACCTGCTATTGGGCGGTTTGAGAAGGCATTTAGTTTTTTAGATGATGTGAGTTGGTGTATTATCACCCTCTTCATCCCACTGTAGGTATAGTAAGGTTGCTTCGAGATTGATCTTTTGTATTGTTCTTGTAAGGTTTTGTGAATAATCTAATAAAAAATCCGTGCATCCTTTGGATGCAGAAGCTGGAGCGATATTTTTCCCATTTCGAAAAAAAAACTAGCATGCAGCTAGCAGTTGAAACATTCCAAGCATCACGGCGTGGAGCCGAGGCTTGATTCTAACTTGGAGAGGTGGTGGACCGAGGCGAGGAAGAGAGTGAGGAAGCTGGACAGGAAGAGGTTTGACTCTATGATCATCATCACGGCGTGGACTCTATGGAAGCAGCGGAACGCGAGGGCTTTTGGGAATGCAAGGGAGCAGAAGGATCCCACAGATGTTGGCGGCCATAAAAGAGGAGTTTCATCTGTGGGAGCTAGCTAGGAGAGGAGGGAGCTCACAGATAGCGAGAGAGTAGGCTTGAGTAGGAGGGAGGGGTATGAAAAAAGTGTGAGTGGGTCTAAGCACTGATGTGTGTATCAGTTGCTTATCTTGTATATGATGCTTTCTTCTTCTATAAAGATAAGGCACGCTTTCCGCGTGCTCTCGAAAAAAGAAACATTCCAAACATCTTCAACGGACAGGAAGAGAGATGTGTGATTAAACTAATCCACATTTACGCGTATCATGTATGTTCTATGTAACCTAGCCGATTGTGTTGCATGGATTCCGACCAGAAAACCCGTTCAATGACCAAACATGGAAGGCATCAAACCCGGTAGTCAAAGTCACGGCTCATGTTTTGCGCGTGCTCTCGAAAAAAAAAAAGTCACGGCTCATGCTGTCTTACAGGAACACCAAAACGTCAGGATTCTCAAAACGAAACGGTCAGGTCATCCCAAGTCGTTAAAGAGTCATTTTCTGGTTGTTTTTCAGTTCTAAAACTGGTCACTGGTCAGTCAACGGAGACAAGATAGCTAGCCCTAGCACGAGCATATACTTGCAATACAAGCACCTTTTTTTTCCTACTTGGCAAAATTTAGCAAGCATCTTTCACTGAACATTCTATGACAAGTGCAGAGATTAACTATGAGCAGCCACCTCGTCTAGGCTGATCTCTCTTCTTCATTCTTTTAGTGATTATTCGTGTAATATTCCTGGTATGTGCAACCCAAGTTTCCCCTGGTTATGTGACCAGCTGGAGTACTGTAAGCGGAGTATTCACAGACCATGACTAGTTCTTTGCAGAATTTTCTCGTGTTTTTCATGTTCTCTTCCTAGTAAAATCACTGTAGTTCATAAATGCGAATTAAGTACAGTAAATTAATTGTGCAAGTGTTAGTGAGAGTGTGTGGCCTCTATAAATGGACCTTTGGAAGTGCTGCTTGTTGCATCAATTCATCCTGTCTTTACTTAGGTTCCTCAAGCAGTTGCGACTTCCAGGTAATTTTTGCCTTGTGAAGATGGGAATTGTTGCACTTTGTTCTTCATGTATATTTATACTAGTACCTACTGCCAGTTTTGTTGGTATATAACTAGGTAAATATACATTGTTAAAGAAACCCAGTCTGGAGTTTTTGTTTTCTAACAGATAATTCATTTACTGAAGTCTCAAACTTTGATTTTTGACGATCTAATTCTTGGAGTATTTCAGCCTGTGTAGCTAGGAGAGATTCGGGACGAAGCTACCTAGGAAAAATGGCTGGACGCGGCGGCGTTAAGAGGAGCATTTGGCAGTTACTCTGTGGCTGCTCGTCATCTAGCACGGAAGAATGACTACGCAAAACGAGATCTCAACTGGGTGCAATGTTTCCAAGAACTTTATTAAAATGTTTATCTCTGCCGCAAGTAATTGATGTGTCTTGTTAGATGTCAGGTGTAAGGTGGTGCTCAGTTGTTAATTAATTTGCTTGGTCGTTATGTAGTCTTCTCGTTGCAAGTGTCATGTACAAAGCAAGGTTTTGAAATAAATTAAATCTAATATTTTGTTATTAACATACGATTTGTGCCATTGAGTATTCTTTTTTCCTTAGTAGCGAGATGTTCTATGATGACATGCGTGTTTTGTGTATATGGCAACCTACATATGCCGGCAAATTCTGGTAAACCTACCTGCTTACCTAGGTGGGCACCAGTCGGGACGAGAGACCAGTCTTGTGGTGGTTCTAGCATCACCTTTAATATATGGTGGTTTTCAATTTAGATTTGGAAATATTTCAGTATTTCGTTGAAATTCACAGAGTTACAGTGATTCTGGTTTGTATTTTGGCCGAACAATGAAACTATGACATGAAATTAACTGAATCTGGGCCAAAACCAGAGATTTTTTATAAATTGCATTTGAATTGGTGTGAACTTGTAATTCTTTAAATATTTTGGATGAAAGAAAATATTGCCTATCTAGTTAAATGGCTCCAATTCCCTTTTTTGGGTGAAAATTCATGAAAAGTGGGCGCCACACCACCACCGAAGGATGGGATCAGGAGGCATCTATCATACCACAAACTTCAACTGTAAATTCAATCTACATATCTTTACTACTATATATTAGAGTTAGTCGTAGGTCATACAACGCGTTTGGTGAAGAAGATTCAGATCATCCCGCTCAATCTACATCTAGCAGTATAGTAGGTTGCTGAAATACCGGCTTAGCTAATTACAACTTCATGCCACCGATAAATGAAAAATAAACGCCACCACGGAAAGGCGACGCCTCGACCCATCCGTGAACGCCGCAGCTCCCGTCCGTCTCCCGGCCTCCCGCCGCCCTCACCTTCCTCGAGGACGCCAAGCAGCAGCAGTCCTTGGCTGACCACGAGAAGGCACTCGGGGCACTGGAGGAGTCCCACAGCCACGGAGGCTGGTCACTCCCGGTCGCGCGCGCCCTCCTCTTCTCCATTGCCACGGCCTCCCGCCTGGGCCTCCTCTTCTATAGCATGTACCCTAGCCTCCGGTCGCCGTTGTGAGATCTTCGATTCCTTGTTGGGCGGGGGCACCGAGATGGCTTGGGGGCTAGATCGACGACCGCGGGGCCTAGGTCAACGGACGACACATCTTCATCGAGCTGTCCTTTGGGGCCTTCTTCTCCTCCGCACAGTGCTGCTGGCACGCACGGCGGCCATGGTGCCGAAGGCTGCGACCTCGCCCAACCGGTCAAGGAGATGCCGGATCAACTGGCACCTTTGTGCGTGCAGGGATCGTCTTGAGCGCAGCGCCCTGCTGTGTCGATGCAGAAGTGCTTAAATTGCATCAGATCCCTTCAGGCTCCATCTCCCCTAGTAGGGCAGAGCACTCACCCTAAAGGCTACGGCCACCGTTGTTGTCCATTGCTCCTTCGGCACGGACGGATTGGTGGCTGCATCGCTTCCACCCACATGCAGAGGTCCTCTGCATGTCTAGGTACATCCATCTTTGCTTCACTGCTGTTGGTCACTACACACGCTCCAAGTGATTGAGAAATGCAAGAGTTTCTATACTGTTTTATAAGTCTTTCGCATTAGCCATCCAATTGGTAGAAGCAATTTACATGTAATTTTATTCTAAAATCACTTAGCTGATTTGAAAGGTGTAAACATATGCAAATATCATAAGTACTGTTTATCTTTTTGCTCTCCTGATAATGGAAGATCGGGTTTATGCTCTTATAATAATTAATAGATCTTGTTATTACCATCTTCTCAAGTTGTTATAATTTTTTTTGTTTCCAAGAAATTATTAACACTGATATGTGTACACGCACTTGTCAAAATTCGGTTTCCCGTTGTTGTTAAAATTGCATATTAATATTCTAACATCTCCGATTAATTCTCATGTTTGTAGGAGCCATTGTTGTATACATGTCTTGTATTTGACTTTATTCACTTCGGCAGAAAAGATTCTTCAGAGGAATATTTCTGCTGGTGGTGATATATATTCTTGTACATGGATAGTTGTTGTCACACGGGAAGTATGGGACCCTCAATTTAATTTGTAGTTGATATGTAACAGGAACAAAAGGAAAATGTCCGGTAAGATAACAAAATCATTTTTTTATACATAGAAGGTTTGCTTTTGTAAGACATCTTTTTTTCTTTGACAGGACAAGATATTTCATAAACGGATAATAGCAGAACGCAGAAGAAAGGATGGTGTTAGCATGATCAAACTTTTTAATATAAGGTTCGTAAAGCAGATGGTATATGACAATAAGAGTTTTTATTTGTGCGAAAAGTTATTTATTGGAAGCACAAAGACATCAAGGCACATGCTATTTTTTTCTCCATTGCAAAGACTTCATGACGCATATTCTGTTTTCTTCATCCTTTCCAATCCAAGGTCTTCATGAGGCAATGTCTTCTGAGGTATCAATAAACAAATTCTTTTGGCTAGAGGATTTGTTTCCATTAGTTGCTGACATGTATTTTGGATGTAATTTCTGAGATTAACCCCTTTAGAAGGAATGAACCAGAACACTTATGTAGTTGATAAACAAATAGTGGAGCCAATGTGCCTTTTTGGTTTAGACCCATCATTATTACCAACTTGTGAGGATTCTAACAATGGGAATTGGCGTAACTTCTAGGGATTATTCAAGCAGATAAATTGGTACAACAGGAGTTTAGCATTTCTAGAGAAGATCACCATAGGTATAAGAAGGCATGTAGAAAATGATAGAATATACACTATAACTAGCATACCATGTTCAGTGTCGGAGGCATATTTGCCGTGGCAGGCGGAGAGTACAACGAAATTTCATCAGTTCCATTTGAGTGTCAATTTTCGCCGTCTTCAGATCTAACCTGAATTAAAAGTATACATGCGAGGATAGTAGCAATGGTAATTTTAAGGGCGACATAACGGATGGAAAAATACTGACCAAATTATTGTTAGTAGTAACATCTGTCATAGGTCCTTCTAACATGGGCTGCCTAGTTTTGAATAAAGGATTATAGAAATCAGTGTGGAAATTATAACAAATAAAATACCTTGCTGGCTCGTGCTGATGATTGGCTGGAAGGACAACCTTCGATCTAGCTATTTTGTCTGAGCTAGAAGAAAAATGGTTGAGTTCAAACACATTTCAATTTTGATGGACCGTTGTCACGCCTTTGACCTGGAAAGATGAGTTCCCATAATTGTTATTGAGACTAAACTGTGTGATAAATGATGTTATTTCAGCTGCAACAGTGTTTGGCCTCTGTGCTGCAGTTCCGGTAAGAACTTCAATATTCTACTGCATTCAAAAATCAATTGATCTAGCCTCTTATGCGTTGAAAAACCAGTGTATAATTGCTACATAGTGGTATCCTGCTGTCTGTACATAATTTTTCTTACTGGCAGCCTACAGGAAGGCTTTTATACAGAAATATAAGAAGGGTTTAATGTTCAGCTGGTGACCAAATAGATGTAAAAAAATTCATTAAAATATGTAGAATGTCAGTTTTACGTACATAAACATGAGATGGTGTGGAGAAGAAATACATCAGTGAGTTTGGCCATTTAGTACTTATTGTTTTAGCTTTGCCTTTTATTATATCAACATGATGGCACATATTTGTCGCCCCTCATGCACAAATTTGTGACATTTCAGCAACTACGTCAATAGTGATAGTGTTACGAGTTTAATGTTTAATAGCTTTGTTCTAGACACTGATGATCACTGATTGATAATGTCCATAATCCTTAGTTGTGACACAACGTGAAGCAATTTTTTGCCACAATGGGCATATCAACTGGTGTATTAGCAGCAAAGTGTTTGGTCTTTGGCATGTCCTGAAAATTCATTATTATTTTTTTGGTCACTCAACATGTACACGTACACCGTCAAAATTTGTTTCGTACATGGATTTTCCCGTGTCTTGCATTTTTACCAGAAGGATGTGGAAATCTATATGAGAACAAGGACACCCTATATATATTCACAAGTAAAAGGCCTAAATTTCACGGATATACTTAATCATAAGTAACATTAATTGAGGTCGAAATTAGGAGAAATAACACAAGCATGCACGTGCATTATTTAAAATGTGTGGAGAGGAAAGAAATCTGAAAAGGGTGAAGTGATAGTCATCAGGAGCATCTCGGGTGATAATGGCAACTTTACTAGACCATAGCAATGCACGGGCATTCAACTAGTTTAAAAGTAAAATAGTACCCAACTAAAAAAATGGTCTGGATAGTAGTCTAAGCTACAATTCATGGCATAATTAATCTCTTTCGTCTCTAAAAATGTGGATGGAATTTGTGAGTTCAAGATCGAAATGCAAATAACTGCAATCCAAGTTCAATTACTCTACCATTCTTTCTCTAGGATAACTTGATTAGTTAGTCTGGTTCGAAAAAAAAAAGTCTGGTTCGAAAAAAAACTTGATTAGGTCAAACTGTCATGGTCTGGATAGTAGTCTAAGCTACAATTCATGGCATAATTAATCTCTTTCGTCTCTTAAAATGTGGATGGAATTTGTGAGTTCAAGATCGAAATGCAAATAACTGCCATCCAAGTTCAATTACTCTATCATTCTTTCTCTAGGATAACTTGATTAGTTAGGTTGGTTCGAAAAAAAACTTGATTAGGTCAAACTGTCATGGTCATTAAAAAGGCCGTGTTCTAAGGCTAATGGTGCTTCAGTCTGTTCGAAGGAAAACTGAGAACGATCGAGAGAGAAGCAAATGAATCAACTGTGTTCTTTATTCCATTGACAATCGGGTATTTATACAAGGTCAACCGTCGCGAAGAGGAGACGCGACTGATCGTGGGGGTGTGAGGGAGCATCGCGTCGGTTGCCGAAGCAACCGCACGACGACAGTTACATAGGGAGGATTCCCTTTAATTAAGTAAACTAATTAAATCCTAACACTCCCCCTAATCCTTCCTTGTACTTGTGATTGATCATCCTTGGAATAATCTTCTCCAAAAACCCTGTGGGAAAAATATGAGAAGTAGTGTAGGATATGCTGGTAAAACTCCTTCAAACCCTGTGGGAAAATAAGGAGAAAATGATCCAACATATAATGATTATTGCCTCCGTTAACTCGATATGAAGTATATCCATAGAATTTAGAGGACAATAAATATGTCGTGTATACTTTCCTAAAAACCCCGGTGGGGAAAACAGAAAATATGACATATAATCTTATGTTGATATTACCTCATTAAAAACCTTTATGAGAACCTGTAAAGTAAACTCATAAAGGGAAAAAGAGTGTAATATGATGCTTTGAACAGGAATAGTTCAGGAAGATACTCCCCCTGACTCTTGCAAATCCCGAAGTCGGCGCATACCAATTCCATGAATATATTTCTGGAACGTTGAAGTTGGTAGAGACTTTGTGAATAGATCAGCGAGGTTATCGCATGATTTGACTTGCAAGATGTTTATTTCCCCACCCTTTTGGAGTTCATGGGGATAAAACAACTTAGGGGCAATATGCTTAGTGATATTGCTCTTGACGTATCCTGTTTGCATCTGTGCAACACAAGCCGCATTATCTTCGTAGATAATGGTAGGTGATTCGATAGAACCAATTCCACATGATTGTTGTATGTGGTTTATCATCCTGCGAAGCCACACACATTCGCGTGATGCCTCATATAATGCGATTATTTCAGAATGATTGGTGGATGTTGCAACTAGAGTCTGTTTCGAAGACTTCCATGATATTGCGGTTCCACCATGTAGGAATACAAAGCCGGTTTGTGATCTGGCATTATGGGGATCAGATAAATAGCCAGCATCTGTGTATCCAATCATATTGGTGTCCAGATTTCTCTGAAACTGAAAGAATAGGCCAAGATCCTTTGTGCCTTGGAGATATCTAAAGACATTCTTTACTCCCGACCAATGGCGTTTGGTAGGAGCTGCGCTGTGTCTAGCAAGTAGATTCACTGCAAATGCGAGGTCAGGTCTCGTACAATTTGCAAGATACATAAGCGCTCCAATGGCACTGAGATATGGAACCTCGGGTCCCAACATCTCTTCTCCATCATCCCTCGGCCTGAACGGATCTTTCTCTACGTCTAGAGATCGAACCACCATGGGAGTTTTAGATGGATAGGATTTGTCCATATTGAATTTCTCCAATATTTTCTGGATATAGGCAGCTTGGTGTACCATTATTCCTGAGGGAAGGTGCTCGAGTTGAAGACCCAAGCAAAATTTGGTTTGACCCAAATCCTTCATCTCAAATTCTGTCTTTAGATGATTGCGTGCTTCATCAATATCTTGTGTGTTGCCAATGATGTTGAGATCATCGACGTACACTGAAATGATGCAAAATCCTGAAGAGGACTTCTTGATGAAGACACATGGGCAATCATCACTATTGGAGTAACCCTTGCGAAGAAGGAACTCACTAAGTCGGTTGTACCACATCCGTCCCGACTGTTTCAAGCCGTATAGAGACTTGTTCAGTTTTACACAGTACATGTTGCGTTTTGCGCTTGCATCCGGGACAGAGATTCCATCTGGAACCTTCATGTAAATGTCCGAATCTAGTGAACCGTAAAGATATGCGGTCACGACGTCCATCAACTGCATAGATAGACGATTTTGCACTGCCAAAGATATTAGATATCGGAAAGTGATACCACTCATAACTGGAGAATATGTCTCATTGAAATCAATGCCGGGTCTCTGCGTGAAACCCTGTGCTACGAGCCTTGCCTTGTATCTCACCACCTCATTGTTCTCATTCCGTTTCCGGAGGAAAACCCATTTGAATCCCACAGGGAAAACACTGGGAGGTGTAGGTATTGCTTCTGTGAATACCTTCCTTTTATTAAGCGAGGCTAATTCTGCTTGTATTGCATCCTTCCATTGAGGCCAGTCGGAGCGTTTTTCACACTCAACGATAGTCCTTGGATCATGATCATTAAGAAGGGTATTTGCAATTGTAGCAGAAAAATAAGTGTCGACAATCGTAGACTTACGGTTGAATGATTCCCCAGAATCGTTATAGTTGATGGATATCTCGTGCACCGTTGATAACTCTTCGTGATTTCCCAATACGCGTGAGTCTAGGTGTTCCGATGTCCCAGCCAGTGTGTGCAAGCTGGAGCTGGGTTGTGGAGGTTGCCCTTCCACTGGGTGTATACTACCCATAAGGTGTTTGTCAACGTTGAGTTGACTTGCATCTACTGACTTTGAGGAGTTTCTCCTCACTCTCCTTTGCTGCTTGCGAGAAGCAGGATCCTGGTCAGAGGCCGTACTACTCCCCCTCTTTTTGGGAACAGGTAGTTGAGTGGTTTTAGTTGGTACCTCCACTCTTTCGGGCGCATTTCTGGCCGGATTCAAGGATTTTGTGACACCTTTTAAATCAGTAAATGAATCTGGCAGATTATTTGCAAGATGTTGCAAATTTATGATTTTCCGAACTTGGAGTTCGGTCTCTTGGGTACGTGGATCGGAGGCTGAAATGGCGATAGCATTCCAATCAATTTCCGGGCATTCTTTCTGGTACTTGAAATCTCCCCCTAATGCCGGAAAGTGTTCCTCGTCAAATATGCAATCAGCGTGACGGGCTGTGAATAGATCCCCAGTAAGGGGTTCCAGGTACTTAATAATCGACGGCGATTTGTACCCCACATAGATCCCCAGTTTGTGTGGGCCCATGGATGTCCGCTGAGGTGGTGAGATCGGGATGTATGTAGCACATCCGAACTTACGCAGATGGGAAATGCTAGGTGGATTTCCACGTACCAATTGCAGAGGGGAAGTACTGTGATATGCAGTAGGTCGCAATTGTATTAAGTCAGCAGCGTGTAAAACTGCATGACCCCAACACGAGGTTGGCAAGCTGCAATTCATTAACAAAGGTCTTGCAATGAGTTTTATCCTCTTAATAAGGGACTCGGCCAAACCATTTTGAGTATGGACATATGGAACAGAGTGCTGAACTTCAATCCCCAGGGCCATGCAATAGTCATTGAAGGCACGTGAAGAGAATTCTGCAGCGTTGTCCATGCGAATTGATTTAATTCGACTTTCCGGATAATGGGCCTGTAACTTAATTACTTCCCTCATTATCTTGGCAAATGCATGGTTTCGTGTGGATAGAAGGCACACATGTGACCATCGTGTAGATGCGTCAATCAAAACCATGAAATACCTAAATGGTCCAGATAATGGTTGGATGGGACCACAAATGTCTCCTTGAATACGTTCAAGGAATTGAAGTGGTTCAGCTTGTATTTTGAGGTGCGAAGGCCTCAAAATTAGCTTCCCTGTGGCGCATGATGTGCACACAAAGTCGGATGACTGAGGGAATTTTGACTCATGCAAATTATGACCAATGGAATTGCTAGTAATCTTCCTCATCATCCCGATACCGGGATGGCCTAGGCGATCATGCCAGGTTTGAAATGCATCAACATTCTGGAAAATTACCTTGTAAGCAACATGTTCTACGGGCTTGATGTACGTATAGTACAATCCGGACGACAGAGAAGGAATTTTTTCAAGTACTTGCTTGCCATATCCGTAATCTTTTGTGAAGAGTAGATACTCCTCTTTGTTGTCTTCATGGGTTTCGATGTGAAATCCATTCTTACGAATATCTCGATAACTGATTAAGGTACGTGAAGAATCGGGATACAACAAGGCATCCTCAATTATCACTTGTGTACCATTTGGGAGGGTAAATATGGCACGTCCGGTGCCAACAATTACCGTATCGCGTCCAGCGATAGTCAAAATATCACCATTCATCTTTTTCAGAGTTTGGAAATATTTCAACTCCCTCAGTATGGAGTTTGTGGTAGCACTGTCCACAAGGCATAATTCCTCTTCCATCGGATTGTTCCCGTAGAGAACTATATATAAAAAAAAATGAAGAATTTTCAGTGAGAAAACCTTATTTGAATATATAGTATACAATCTCTATTATATTAAAGTGCTGATGCAATATAACTGACAACAATACTTATGTTCTATTGCAACACCGCACCAGAGAATATTGAAATCCATCATGGTGATGTTGGAATGAACTATGCAAAATTAATGATATTTCAAGCCGTGGGCTTGAAACCATTAGTGTGAACTTCAAATTGTTAAGTATGACACGTTGTAGATACTCCCCAAAGAAAATTTCAGGGTCCATCTCTCAGCACTAGAGAGTATAATCTGATAAAATCTGTAGATACTTATATTTCTAGTACCTTATGTCATAACTTAATAAAATGTATGGGAGAGCACTTTAAGCAATCAAAATGTCAATCATGACAAAATATAGGCTTAATTAGTAGTGGTAGATAATCTGCAATGCAGTAGATCTATACACCACCTTGTGATCCCAAGACATCAATTTGAGGAAATCACTTCAAATTTTGCATATCAATTCGTGCTCGTATTAAGACAAAATCTCAATTGATACGATGAATTGATTTCTTATTTTGCAAGAAATTTAAAATCTCAATTGCAATGGATGTAATTAATCTCAACATGTGATAAACATGGAAATATATTACATCACACACATCTGGAATACAAAGTACTCTACAGATTTACAGTACTAAAATTTAAATACTGTAATATAAAAATACTGCTGGAACTACTGCTGGATGACTAATCTATTAAAATGCTAGACTAGTGCACTACTACAGCAATAAACAAATAAGTACGAGTAGTGTACTGAAATAAACAGCAAACACTAAACAAGTCTACTAGTTCCCCAAGGGCAGCACGCACATGGTCAGTACTCAGTGTCTCAGACTCTCAGCCGTATGCACTCTCCAGACTACAGTACATCGGTCAAAGCAAAAGGATAAGGGAGAGACCAGGAAAAGAAATCCCCAACTCAATCCCCAATTCCCCACAGCCTCGACCGAACGGAGCGGAGAGCACGAGGCTGGCCGAAGGGTGCTCCCGCCGCCCTCTTCCTCGTTGGAGGATCTTCCAGGGAGCAGGGTCCCCGGGGCGACGTCGTTGGAGGCGCCATCTGCGAGCCCGAGCGCGGCCGGGCTCCAGGTGCCGGCGCTGTGGGCGCGGCTGCAAGTGGGCAAGTCCGCCGACGGGCTGGCCAGCGGGAGGCCGAGAGCCAGAAGCCGGCGTCGAGCGCCTGCGCACGGTGAAGGAGGTGGCGTGGCCGGCGTCGGGGACGGCAGGCGCGGCGCGACGGCGTCGACATCGACAACCGCGTGGTTGGAGGAGCCGTTCACGCCGGAGCCGAAGGCGAAGACGGAGGCCCCGGTTGGTGCGGAGACGAAGGCGAGCGCGTCGCCGTCGCGAACCTGCACGAGGGGCGCGTCCGGTGCGCGTGCCACCGTCGGCGACCTCGTGAGCGGCGCGCCGGCTTCTGCTTCAACAACCGCTCGGGTCGGAGGCTGCAGCGGTGCGTCGTGGATGGCGAAGTCGTACTGGTGCAGGGGGCATACTACCCAGCCATGCACCGGGCACCAGAACGGCGGCAGCGGAGCAGCCAGCGCCGGGTCGATGTTCTCGTCGGCGTCAAGGCTTGGTGCGGCCGGACCGGCGAGAAGCCAGTCGGGCACGACGGGCTGGAGGGGCGCCGGAGGCAGCACCGGCTGGTTCGAGAGCCCCGCGCCGTTCCGGTGATGGCGACGGAAGTCCTGGCGGTTCCAACCTCCACGCCGGAAGCGGCGGAGGTCGTCGCGCACATGGCGCTGGAAGCGCCGGATTCCTCCCACACCATGGCGGCAGTGGCGAGCGACGAAGCGACGACCACGGCCGTCGGCGCGAAGGAGGCGAAGAAGCAGGTACATCGGAACTCGAGGCATGGTTCCGATTCTTACCTTTTCCCCTGTTCTTCTCCTCCTGTTCTTCTCGATCTCGAATCGCTCAGATGTAGAGCGTGCTGATAACGTGTTCGAAGGAAAACTGAGAACGATCGAGAGAGAAGCAAATGAATCAACTGTGTTCTTTATTCCATTGACAATCGGGTATTTATACAAGGTCAACCGTCGCGAAGAGGAGACGCGACTGATCGTGGGGGTGTGAGGGAGCATCGCGTCGGTTGCCGAAGCAACCGCACGACGACAGTTACATAGGGAGGATTCCCTTTAATTAAGTAAACTAATTAAATCCTAACACAGTCAACGTTGTACATACTCTACTCGTCACCTTTTCCTTTTGACAAAAAATTACACGCCATTGATTTGACCACATAGCCCACTCCCAATCCCAGCTGGTATACTGCGTACGACGCTAAAAAATTACCATATTCTATCTAGCTTGTACAACGATCGGCGGAAGGGCATCAAGTTAACTTGAAAGGTTCAGATCAGTCGTCAGAACGCCTCCAAAATTCACACTTGAGAATGCTGACACTGCATTCTCATAAAGGACACGATGAAGTCATTTTTTACTCTTTCAAGTCATCATCGCCCCAGTTGAAATGTCCATTGCTACTGCTTGCTAGGACCTGTTCTCAGTCAAGCTAAACTTTTTTGGTCATTGGTTACAATTTTTCTACTCACAAAGCAAGCCCTACTGTGACACCAAGCGAATCTTTCTTTGGTCATTAGTTAGAAAATCTTCTACTTGCAAAGCAAGCCAGCCTTCTCCCTCTACTGCGACACCAAGTTTTGGTAGTAGTATAAATATGGCATTGGAGAGGCTTGCTCAGGCACCAAGCATACGACTCTTCCTCTTGCTCAGATTTAGGTGCTGCATTGCAACTTGGGATAGCAAACTTTTGCCATTCCATCTGTGAACTGAAGTTCATCCGTCAGAAGGATCTATGGCTGACCACAACGGAGTGAAGAAGAGTATTTTGGAGCTCATCTGCGGATGCTTCTCCTCGTCCAGCACCAAAGATTAGTCAGATCGATGGACAAATCGTGCTCCGATGTTGGTTCTCTGGTCGAGGTGTTCTTGGTTTCTGTAACGTCGTTTTCTGATGCGTATGTGTACGTTCCAGTTGATTTGTAAAATTCCAGCTAGCCCTATAGATGTGTAGTTTTATTAGGTGAAATCTTTTGTTTGTCGTGTTTTGTTTTGTAATGTAAGAATCCGTTCCGTCCCCGTATTGGCTTCTTTTGGGTGCTAAGTACTAGCACCCAAAACAAATCTTTTATAATTTGTGTGGTTTGTGCTAAACATCAAGCTCCATTACGTCCATCACTAGCAATGGTTGAACAGTTCCAAACAGAGGTAAACGTTCCATGCTTCAGTCAAGGGAGCTTAGCCAAACTTTCAACGGACAGCTAGCAGTGTAGCAACACGCGTCATTCGGTCACCATTTGTGCGTACCATATGCAGTGATCGTGTCGCATGCATGCCAACCAAAAAACCGTTGAACGATGGAACATTGAAGAAATCAAACCTCAGGAGCTGTTAAAACTAATTACCGTCGCAGTCCTACTTGCATAGGCTCACCCTGGCATAATAAAAAAACGTCAGAATTGTCACATGAGGGTCAGCATGCAGGTTAACCAAGTCATTTCAAGAGTCATTTTCTGGAAGTTTTCAGTTCTAAAACTGGTCATTGGTGAGGTACAGGAGACAAGATAGGTATCATGGTTGAGGGTGACTTCACGGATTGGTGGTCACAGCTGGTGTGGGTCTCCCCTCGCCAGCTGCACAAAGATACCTTGTCGTTGATCATGCTCACGTCGTGATGGATCTGGAAGCTCTTGAACCTGCAGTCTTTGAAAATACGTTGTCCCTCGGTGACCTCCTGCTCAACACAATCAAAGCCGAGGCTTCAGAGTGGGCAGATGCAGAAGTCAAGGGGTCTTCACCCACTTCTACCATAGACTAGGTTTTGGATCGTGTTGTATGGTGTGGTGTTGGTTGTTCTTAAGAATTTTACATATAATCGTTTTTTTCTATCAATTCATCGAAACGTAAGGCTTTTCTATTTTCACGAAAAAAGATAGGTAGCACTAGCAGCAACATAGTTGAGCACTTCCTTTTGGTGATTATTCATGCAATTTTCCAGGCACCTGCAACCCAAGTTTTTATGGTTATGTGACCAAGAGTAAAGCAGAGTATTACCATAACATAACTCAGTTCTCCGCTGAATTTTCCAGTGTTTTTATGCTCATTTCCTAATATCTCTGATGTATGGTGTATTTACACCTCGAGAGTCAAGACGGACCCTGTAAGGTAGGGCACTAACTGCTTGTGTCCTTACAAGTTACAAGTGCGTGATTTCTATTTAAAAAGAAGGAAAAATGCCACTGCAGAGGACGCTCCGTGCTGCCAACGATGAAGATAGGCGCTTTCTTCACCGCCGGTGCCGACGATTCAATGAGGACAAATTGCTGTGGTGGACAACCGGTCATTACTACGATAATGCTGGGCATACGGGCAAGTCTATGGACAGACATGGCAATCGATGGTGCGACTGGTTGCGAAAAAATCGGGACAACTGTTGATTCCTTTCCAATCACATGACGCCATCCTGTGTCTATAAACTGATTCTGTAGATTGATTTCATAGGTGTAGCATTACTCATACCTAGGGGAGGCAGGCCTCCAAGAGTGATGGAGGGGACTCAGGCGCCACGACACGACCAACCAGGCTTCATCATTGGATTGGTCGGGTGCTAGTAAAAAGGTGGGAAAAAACACCCACGGAGATAAAGAGTAGTGGATCCATCTGGGATGCAACTTGTGGAGATAATTGACACCCATGATCAAAACAAATTTTGTCCTTTGAAAGGAAAAGCTCGGCGTGATGGATTTTCAATAAGAATACACATATGAATATGGATGTCGTGTGTAAGGATTCTGTATTAAACTCTGTATGTATAGTTTGTGGGTTGTATGCATCTTTATTATGCAGAGGCCGGATGTAACTCGTTTGGTTGTGCCACCTAATGCGAACTACTAAGTTAATAAATTTCCCTTTATCAAATCTTATTAATATTTGGGGCAGGTGTACTTGAATATGGATGTGGATCATATTTTCCTTAAATCAGAACAGATACGAATATAACGAAATAATCGACATATGTCTTATAACGGGTGAACTATAGAGTTAAATATACTGATATAATACATTGTAATTTCAAGTTCAATCATAGACGGATACATTTTACCATTTTGTTAGTTTTTTATGTTGAGTAATTGGCATATCAGGCTGGAATTTGACGAACATAACTTTATTTGGATGTGGGTATATCTATTTATAAATATTAAAATTCAATGCCACATTTATATCTGAATTTGTAAGTCAATTCCTTCTAATTACCACATATATATCCTTTTTCAGATTCATATATTTCTATATTCCTTTTCAGTTTCTCAAATATGAATTTCAGATAATTTGAGTCATACACTGCCAGTTTTCACCCTTATCATCTAGGTTGCAAAGTCTTTCATAGAACGCCCTTTACACCTGACCGAAGAGAGTACGACTACTCGCATTGTGGTATCGGAGATGCAAATGTGTCGTGTGACTAAAGTTTAATTCAAGTGGAGTTTGCATATTTGATATTCGTTTCTTCGAGACTATTAGATATTATTGGTGTTGGCATTATGTACATATGATAATCATACTACCAATAATTCAGAAATTAAGCATGAAAAAATACGAAGAAATTGGAGAATGAAAGTCACTAAAAGGGAGTATCCTAGATAAGCTTTCCTACACTGTGTGTGGTTAGGCTACTTGTTCGGGAATCATTTCTGTAGAAGAGATATTGGAGATTGCACAGCACCAATAGGGCCGGCTGCTCATATATATATATATATCGACGCGGATTTTCTACCAAGGGTGGTAGCTATGCATAGGATAGCAACCGTTAGATAGTGGGGCTCCAAATCTCTCCAGGTGCAGATCAAAGAAAAGTGTCCATCCTCTCATGTAACTCCGTTACAGAATATGGTATGTGAGTTTGAACCTTCCTTGCCAAAAACTAACCGTTGAATCATAATGAAAAAAAAAGGTCAGTGCCATGGCTACCATACCGATGATAGCTTGTCGTTTTGGTATGGAAATGACAATTTCTTGTCTGAACGGTAGGTATGTGTAGGTGTCCTTTCAACAGTGTAGTGCCCATGTTAGCTTGACGTTTTTTTTTCCAATTTGACAAAATTCTACGGCATGGCTGCCACGCCAAAGCTAGGTTGTCGTTTTGGTTTGTTTTTCACACATTGCATACGGTATGGTGCGGTGAGAATCTGGTCGCATGTTGCTATCAATTTCCGACCTAAAGATTCTGGTTTCCAATTTGACAAACAAGCCATGGCACCGTAAAAAAACATTGAATTTGCTCATCCACGCAAGGCAGATTTATTGAATGCCAACCATCATATGTCACGGTATGCTTTTTTACATAAAATGACAACTAACACACGGCACGGTCAGATTTTCCGAAACATAAAATGTAGGACTGAGAATCAAACTACACAGCGGCTATCTAAAAAAAACTCGGAAACACAGACTATTCTGTAGGAAAATACGATCATCACAGAGCCCCCTGTGTCGATCTTTTCTGGTTAATCTTAGGTAGGGATCAGCCCGCATAGGCATCTGGGCGAAAAGTTCTAGAACCGTATGCATTTAGTTGTTTTTGTTCTACATTCACAAAAATTCTCCGGCGAGGGGGAGGTAGACGTTTCACTGCCATCTGCCTGCCGTGTGCCTCCTCGACAGGCATGTTTCTATTAAATATGTTGGCTTATTTCTATCCAGCACGGTAACGCGTCCATTAACAAGGGGAGCTGTGTTTCTTTCAGTTCCGTCAAATCCAGCCCCGTGTATGTTGTGCACCAATCGATACGGCAGATACCGATAGTAGGCTGTCATATTAAGAAAATTCCACAATCTATTATCGATGAATGCAAGCAAAATAACGATACCAAACAGTGCACCGTGACCCAAATCAGGTCGCCGCCATGGTGCCGCTTGTCCAGCTGCTGCTTACCCGCCGCTACCCCTGTCTCCATTTGCCCTCAGCTGACCAGGATTGACCTGACTATGGCCGGAAATAAGTGGTGGTGAGGATGCAGTGGCAAGCGCCACCGTGGCTGAGACCAGAGGAGGGGAATTGCGAGGGATGTATGTAGTCTTCGGTCCAGGATTTTTTTGCCTTACCCTCAAAACAAAACAAAATAATTCAGATTAACTGAGAAAGGGCAAATCATCAAGGTAAACAGGGGCAAAAAATCGATTGCAAACTGGGGCAAACCATAAAGGCCATAAGTAAACTGGGGCAAAAAAAAAATTCCCCTTTCATATCTAACTGTAACTCATCACCACTTGCTTTTTGTTTGATCGATTTTGAAACATCAACCTGAAATCAATGTACACAGCAAACCCCATAATTTAACGGAGTAAGATCAGAAAAAAAAAGTAAAGTGCAGATCAGAAAAAAAAAGAAGGGGAATGTAAAAGTGAGAAACACACTTACCATTCGGGGGATTGACAAGAAATTCAACAAATAATGATCCATAGAGGGCATCCGGAGTCAACGACCCAAAAGTTTCAGCAGTATGTTTGGACCAGATCAAAACTAAATCTCCGGAGAAAAAATAGAAGAGATCTAAGAAGAACAAGTGCGCTAAACAAAGCTGAACAAAAACGATTGCTTCCTTTCTGAGGAGAGTACAGAAATAAGTAGTTGTTTTGCTGCCATGCTAATCAATACTAACCATTAGCACAAAATCTACAAAAACATCTGGACGGAGCAGAACACAAAGCAAGAGAGTGAAGTTCAAAAATAATGGAGACGACTGGGGAGATGGGCCTAATCAGGAGTCGGGCAGTCTGACGTCGGGAGGAAGAGCGACCGGCCGGCGGCACGAGAATGGCGCGCCGCCGAGAGGAATCACGCGCGGCGACGGTTGGGAGAAACGCCGCGCGGCCGGGAGGAGCTCCAATCCTCTCCTGGGACCCCAGCTCTCCCTGACCTCTTGTGCGTGATACAAATACGCAGGGATGGGGTCGCCTCCAAGGACCAGCACCGTATCGCATCAACAAATTCGACCTCAATTCCAACTTACGGAGGCAACAAGGAAATCCAACCTCAAATCCATTTGTCTAATCACACAACCACCCCACAAGCTAACAAAGATCAGAGAAAAAGGGCAAAGTTAAGACCAGGAAAAAAAAACGTTAACGAATCACAAAAGCAAATAGAGGCAGGAAAGAGAAAATAGGACACTGTGGGAGTCGCCGCTGGTGGATTCGCGGTGGATGTGGCGTGGTTTTTCCCTGGCAAGGAGGCCGCAAAGAGGCAGGATGGATGAACCGCGGGGATGAGCTGCTGATTTCGCGGGGTAGTTGGTGCGTGCGGTGGTGCGGGGGAACGGGTGCCGTGCGGGAACGCCGTAGCTGTGCCGGATGGAGGACGAGGGCGGGCGCCAGCCGACCTCGCCGGTCGCCGCGAGGCCTCCACAACCATGCTCCCGCCCGCCTCCTTCCCTCTCTCCGACCCACATGCCGCCTTGATTTATCCCCGCGCTCTGTGAGGCAGGGGTAGTCTTGCATCGGTGGGAGCGGCAGGAGCCAGGTGAGGGAGAGATGAAGAAAGGGGGACGCGGGGATGGCGAAGATTTTTTTGAGGGATGAGTCGGGATTTGGATAGAGAAGCGGTGCCGCCACGCGAGAGGAGGCGGCGCAGGCAGCCAGCCGCCGAGGGGAAGGAGGTGCGGCCAGCCGCCGGAGGGAAGGAGGTGGGCGGAGGTTGGGAAGGGGAAGGACGAGTGTGGGGAGGGTGGGGTTGGAGAAAACAATGGCTATGGCAGACAATTAATGAGTAGATATGCTATTTCCGGCGTGACGGCGTTGGATACTTCTGTTAATAATTTGTGCTCTCTCTATGCAGTTTCATGCTCTCTATAGAAGATCTAAGGGTTGGATGTATATGCATAGCTACCACCCATGGTAGCCCACTATTTCTCACATATATATATATATATATATATATATATATATATATATATATATATATATATATATATATATATATAGGCGGACATATGTACAATTACAGGTACAACCCTGTAAAACACGACCTATACCTATACAATATGTTACTCAACACCCCCGCAGTCGAAGGGTCGGCACCGACACATAGACTGGAGCGAAACTCCGGAAAAGTCGTGGACGGCAATCCCTTCGTCATGATATCGGCAAACTGCTGAGACGTCGGTACGTGAAGAACTCGAACGACCGAGGGCAACTTGCTCACGAACGAAGTGAATGTCCAACTCAATGTGCTTGGTGCGCCGATGATGAACGGGGTTGGCGGAGAGGTAGACGGCCGACACGTTGTCGCAGAAGACTACCGTAGCCTTGTCAACAGGACAAGAGAGCTCGGACAGAAGCTGGCGAAGCCACGTGCACTTGGCCACAACGTTGGCCACAGCGCGGTACTCGGCCTCAGCACGGAGCGGACACGGTGGGCGCCTCTTGGAGGACCAAGAGACAAGCGACGAGCCGAGGTAGACGCAGAGCCGCTGGTGGAGCGCGCGTGTCCGGCCCCGTCCGTGTCCAAGTAGGCGACGAGGTCGGTCGACGTCGAGGGCGAAGCATGCAACGACAAGCCGAGCCCATGGTACGACGACGTAGCGTAGAATCCGCTTCACCGCGGCTCAATGAGCATCCCGAGGAGCATGCATGTGCAAAGCACACCGCTGCACGCCGTACTAGAGCTCGGGCGCGTCAACGTCAGGCATGCAAGGACACGAGGATGGAGCGATAGAACGGGCGCGTCGGACGCCAACGACCCATCACGGCGGAGAGAGCGCCTTGGTGTCGACGGGAGTAGGTGCGGGGGTTGCGGTTAAGCATCCTGCACGCTCGAGAACTCGTGCGCGTACTTCCGCGATGAAGGAAGATCCGCCGCACGCGGACAACCTCGATGCCGAGGAAGTAGTGGAGCGGGCAAGGTCGCCGGCGTGAACTTAGCGCGGCGCCGGTGATGCGCGAAGAAGTCCAGCGGTGGAGGCCGTCGGGATGATGTCGTCGACGTCAACGGCAGGTAGGCCATGTCGTTGCCGGTCCGGTACGAACATCCACGCATCCGGCGCGTGGAGCGGAAGCCAGGCGATGCGGGAAGCCGGTGATGCGGCAGGCACAGGGGGCGCACGCCGGTCCATGCAAGGACCGAAAGAGCAAGCACACGTCATCGGGGCGCTCGGTGTCGACGAAGCCGATGGGCTGCTGACAGTACACCTGCTCCTGCAAATGGCCATGGAGGAAGGCATTGGAGACGTCCATCTGGTGCACCGGCCACGCGCGAGAGGTGGCAAGGTGCAACACCGTGCGGATCGTATCCGTGAAGTCGACACCAGCGCGTTGCCGAAAGCCGCGCACGACCCAGCGTGCCTTGTAGCGCTCAAGAGTACCGTCGGAGCCGAGCTTGTGCTTGAAGACCCATTCCGGTAATGACGTTGGCGAGGGGGGGAACCAGCTCCTAGGTCGTCGTTGCAGTAGCGTCGTACTCCTCTCCCCAGCGCGGCGCCAATGTGGATCGCGCAAGCGGCGCGAGCAGGTGGCACCGGCGAAGGAAGCGGAGGAGATGCGGCAGCGAAGCGGCAGGCGGTTGCGTCGGTGAACTGCGACTGACCGGCAGACAGAGGTCGGTTGGGCGCCAGTGACGAGATGATCGGTGGGGACAGTTTGAACCGTGATGGCGAGCGAGGCAAGCCCACGGATACTAACGGTTGGCACAATCGGGGGCAGTTTTGGACCGGGCCGGCGGTCGCGGCTGTCCGGCCGGAGTGTTGGGCGGGTTGGCTCATGAAGGTGCGCCGCCGTCGTCTCAGCGGGCCGCTGCCACTGAGCCAACGTCTTGTCGCGGGAGGCGTGTAGACGGCAGCGCACGCCACACGTGCGTGGGTGAGCAGCTCGGGACGCAGCGACGGCGGCGAGGCGCGAGCGGCCAACGAGAAGCGAAGGAGACGCCGCGCAGCAGAGCCGCGGAGCGCTCGAGCGTCACTTGGGCGGCGCGAGGGGCGCCCGCAGCCGCGAGACGAGGACCAGGCGGGGCCGGCGCGAGGGGGCCGCCGCGGTCAGTCGTCGGCGCGCGGCCGCAAGAGGGCCACGGCCCTGATACGTCCAATTTGCATCACTATTTTGTATCATAATTACTGTTATTCGTTGATATATTTCACATTGGGATACAATACTTATGTTATTTCATCTATTTTGCATGTTTCATCATTATTGGAGGATCAACCACCGGAGCCAGGATTCTGCTGGAAAAAGCACCGTCGAACGCAATATTTCGGAAGATCAAATGTGGAAGGAAATTTCGTAAATTCCTATTTTCCGGATGACGGAGGGGGCCGGAAGGGGAAGAAGCCAAGGTGAGACCCACACGAACCGGCGCGGCCCATGGCACGGCCGCGCCACCATGGTGTGTGGGGCCCACGTGCCCCGCCTCCTTTTTTCCCGCGTACTCCTTCGTCCCGAAACCTAAGCCACGAGAGGACCTCGCGAAGGTTACCGCCTACGCGGGGGCGAGAACACCGAGAGAAAAAAAGAGCTCCGGCGAGGAATCCTTGGAAATTCCCTCCCACGAATCTATCGTCATCGTGGACATCATCTCCATCATCATCATCATCATCTCCACCATCTACACCGCCATCACCACCGCTGCACCTCGTCACTGCTGTAACAATTTGGGTTGGATCTTGATTGTTTGATAGGGGAAACTCTCCAGGTGTTATTCTCTACTTGTTGTAGATGCTATTGAGTGAAACCATTGAACCAAGGTTTATGTTCAGATTGTTATTCATCATATCACCTCTGATTGTATTCCATATGATGTCTTGTGAGTAGTTCGTTTAGTTCTTGAGGACATGGGTGAAGTCTAAATGCTAGTAGTGAATTATGGTTGAGTAATATTCAATGTTATGATATTTAAGTTGTGGTGTCATTCTTCTAGTGGTTTCGTGTGAATGTCGACTACATGACACTTCACCATTTATGGGTCTAGGGGAGTGCATCTTGTATTCGGTTGCTAATTGCGGGGTTGCCGGAGTGACAGAAACCTAAGCCCCAGTTAGTATATCGATGCAAGAGGGATCGCAGGATCTCAGAGTTTAAGGTTGTGGTTAGATTTATCTTAATTACTTTCTTGTAGTTGCGGATGCTTGCAAGGGGTATAATCACAAGTATGTATTAGTCCTAGGAAGGGCGGTGCATTAGCATAGGTTCACCCACACAACACTTATCAAAGCAATGAAGATTATTTAGCTACATGAAGCGAAAGCACTAGACTAAAATCCCCATGTGTCTCAAGAACGCTTGGTCATTATAAGTAAACAAACCGCTTGTCCTTTGTGCTAAAAAGGATTGGGCCACTCGCTGCAATTATTTCTCTCGCATTTTACTTACTCGTACTTTATTCATCTATTACATCAAAACCCCTTGAATACTTGTTCGTGAGCATTTACAGTGAATCCTTCATCAAAACTGCTGCCAACACCTTCTGCTCCTCGTTGGGATCGACATTCTTACTTATCGAAGATACTACGATACACCCCCTATACTTGTGGGTCATCAAGACTATTTTCTGGCGCCGTTGCCGGGGAGTGAAGCGCTATTGGTAAGTGGAATTGGTAAGGAAAACCTTTACTGTTTGTGCTGATTTTATTTCTGCCTGCTGCTATAAGTCATTATGGAGAGATATTCTCTTCAATTTCTATTTGGGAAATCTACTACTACTGCAACGGTAGTGGATGAAGCGCCAGGTGAGGAAGTAGTACCATATAAAATACCTATGAAAATTATTGAACGTGTTATGGATAACCGCTATGAAGGGGATGGAACTGTTCCCGGTGATCATTTATTGTTTTTGCATGAATTATGCGGGTTATTCAAATGTGCAGGTATTTCTATGAATGAAGTTAGGAAGAAACTATTCACTATATCGCTGTCTGGTAAAGCGGCGCACTGGTATAAATTGCTGAAGAATGGTGATTCTATTGATTGGGAGGACATTGTGCCTTTATTTTATTCCAAATTTTATCCTCCAAGTGAAATTCACAAAGATCGGAACCGCATATATAATTTCTGGCCTCATGATGGAGAGAGTATTGCCCAAGCTTGGGGGAGATTGAAGTCTTTAATGCTCAAATGCCCCATTCATGAGCTTCCTGGTAATGTTATTATTGATAATTTCTATGCAAGACTTTCTTTTCAAGACAAGACCTTGCTGGATACTTCTTGCTGGATCATTTACACGCAACAAAGAAGAGTTTAAAAGGGACCTTCTTGATCGGATCCAAGAAAATACTGAAGGATGGGAGAACGACAAAGATAGAGAATCAGGTATAATTTATGATTATAAATGCATTGAAGCTTTTATGGATACTGATAAATTTCGTAATATGAGTGCTACATATGGTCTTGATTCTCAAGTTGTTGCAAATCTTTATAAAGCTTTTGCCTCTCATTATGATTGCCTAAGAAGAATTTTGATAAGTATCATGAACCGTATAAAGATAAAGTTGATTCATCTGTAAACAAATGTGTAGTGATTGAAATTGTTGATAATGTTATTCCTGAAGCTTATATTGAAAAAACTCCTTTCCCTGCTAAAATGAAGGAGTACTGCTGTTATATCTAGTGCGGTTAATAAAAGTGAAAAGAAACCTAAAGAACCCGAAGAACAAATTAAAATTGAACCTGCTGTTGCAATAGTTAAAGATCTTGTGACTGAAAATGTGGAGGATGGTCATATTATTTTCTGTGAAGATGCTTCTAATATTGTTTCACATCCTAATAAACCCAAACAAGTTAGTGTTCCTATGCTATCTGTTAGAATTGGTGATCATTGCTATTATGGTTTATGTGATATTGGTGCAAGTGTTAGTGCTATTCCTTATGAGCTTTACATGGAGATTATGCACGAAATTGGTTCTTGTGAACTTGAAGATATTGATGTGGTTATTCATCTGGTTAATAGAGAAACTATTTCTCCAATTGGTATTGTTCGAGATGTGGAAGTTCTATGTGGTAAGATTAAATATCCTGCTGACTTTTTGTACTTGGTTCTGCTGCTAGTGATCATTGTCCTATCATTTTTGGTAGACCTTTTCTAAATACTTGTGGAGCTATTATAGATTGTAAGAAAGAGAAAATTTGACTAGATTTGCTGGTGAACCTTATGAATTTAACTTTTCTAAATTTACCAAAACTCCTTATAAAGTGACTTGCCTAGTAATGATTTTAAAATGGAGCAGTGTGCATCTATTGTTCTTGTTCCTAATAATCCTTTGCAGCAACATTTGGAGAATAGCGAAAGTGAAGCTTTTAGGAAAGAAAGAGATGAGCTTGAGGAAATTTTTCTTCGCCAACCTATTCTCAAGCATGATTTACCGGTGGAAGATTTGGGTACAACACCGCCACCAAAGGAAGATCCTGTTTTTGATTTAAAGCCTTTACCTGATAATCTTAAATATGCTCATATTGATGATAAGAAAATATATCCTGTTATTATTAGTTCTAAGTTTTCAGAGATTGAGGAAAGGTTATTGGAAATATTGAGAAACACCGAGGAGCTATTGGCTATACTCTTGATGATTTGAAAGGGATTTCTCCTTCTATTTGCCAACATGCTATCAATATGGAAGAATGCAAAGCCTGTTGTTGAACATCAACGTCGTCTAATTCCGAAGATGAAAGAGGTGGTAAGGAACGAGGTATTAAAACTTCTTGAAGCTGGTATTATATATCCTATTGCTGATAGTAGATGGGTTAGTCCTGCATGTGTTTAAGAAAGAGGGAAATGATTGCCCTGCCTAATGATAATGATGAGCTTATTCCTCAAAGAATAGTTGTAGGGTATAGAATGTGCATTGATTTTCGAAAAGTTAATAAAGTTACTAAGAAGGATCATTACCCTTTACCCTTTATTGATCAAATGCTAGGAAGGTTATCTAAAAATACTCATTTTTGCTTTCTTGATGGTTATTCTGGGTTTTCACAAATTGTTGTTAAGCTAAAGATCAAGAGAAAACCACGTTTACTGTCCTTATGGAACTTATGCTTATAGGCGTATGCCTTTTGGTTTATGTGCTCTGCTACTTTTCAAAGATGCATGTCTCTATTTTTCATGGTTTTTGAAAGTATTGTAGAGGTGTTCATGGATGATTTTTCTGTTATGGGAATTCTTTTGATAATTGCTTGCGAAACCTCGATAAAGTTTTGCAGAGATGTGAAGAAACTAACCTTGTTCTTAATTGGGAGAAATGCCACTTTATGGTTAATGAAGGAATTGTATTGGGACATAAAATTTCCGAGAGAGGTATTGAAGTTGATAGAGCTAAAGTTGAAGCAATTGAGAAGATGCCCTATCCGAGGGATGTTAAAGGTATTCGTAGTGTTCTTGGTCATGCTGGGTTTTATAGGAGATTTATTAAAGATTTCTCTAAAATTTCAAAGCCTCTTACTAATCTTCTTCAAAAAGATGTACCTTTTGTTTTTGATGATGATTGTAAGGAAGCTTTTGAAACTCTAAAGAAAGCCTTAACAACTGCTCCTGTAGTCGAACCTCCTGATTGGAATTTGCCTTTTGAAATTATGTGTGATGCTAGTGATTTTGCTGTAGGCGCTGTTCTTGGACAGCGGGTAGATAAAAAATTAAATGTTATTCATTATGCTAGTAAGACTCTTGATGCTGCTCAAAGAAATTATGCTACAACTGAAAAGGAATTGTTAGCTGTAGTCTTTGCTTGTGACAAGTTTAGACCCTATATTGTTGATTCAAAAGTTACAATTCATACTGATCATGCTGCAATTAGATACCTTATGACAAAGAAAGATGCTAAGCCAAGGCTTATTAGATGGGTACTTCTTTTGCAAGAATTTGATTTACATATTATAGATAGGAAAGGTGCTGATAATCCTGTTGCTGATAATTTGTCTAGATTGGAAAATATTGCTTATGATCCTGTTCCTGTTAATGATAGTTTTCCAAATGAACAATTGGCTGTAATAAAGGTGAGCTCACGAGAGAGCCCTTGGTATGCAGATTATGCTAACTTTATTGTTTCGAAGTATTTGCCTCCAACCTTTTCAGCTCAGCAAAGGAGGAAATTCTTTTATGACTTGAGGCATTATTTTTGGGATGACCCACACTTATATAAAGAAGGAGTAGATGGTATTATGCGAAGATGTGTTCCTGAATATGAACAACAGGAGATATTGAGTAAATGTCATGGTAGTGTTTATGGAGGACATCACGCTGGAGATAGAACCGCGCAAAAGGTTCTACAATCAGGTTTTTATTGGCCAACACTCTTCAAAGATGCAAGGAAATTTATTTTATCTTGTGATGAATGTCAAAGAGTTGGTAATATCTCTAGACGCAATGAAATGCCTATGAATTATACTCTTGTTATTGAACCATTCGATTGTTGGGGATTCGACTTCATGGGTCCTTTCCCTTCTTCAGATGGTAACACTCATATACTTGTCGCTGTTGATTATGTTACTAAATGGGTAGAAGCTATACCTACAAAAAGTGCTGATGGTGAGACCTCTATAAAAATGCTTGTAGATGTTATATTTCCTAGATTTGGAATACCTAGATATATTATGACTGATGGAGGTTCTCATTTTATTCATGGAGGTTTTAGAAAAACTTTGCTAAGTATGGTATTAATCATAGAATTGCTTCCGCTTATCACCCTCAAACTAGTGGTCAAGTAGAATTATCAAATAGAGAGATTAAATCCATTTTGGGAAAAACTGTTAATAAATCTAGAAAGAATTGGGCTAGCAAATTGAAAGAAGCACTCACTACAAGAAAAGTTGCCATGGCCGACGAAGTTGTCGCGCCGTGGTTGCTGGTGTACCATGGCCGACGATTTTGGTCCCTCCGTGGTGCATGTCAAAACTTTTTTCTCGTTTTTGAGGCCACCTAGCCCGACGAAAGCGGCCAAAACGGCGCGTATGGTGGCCCGGGACGTGGTGCATCTCGAAATCTCGGGTTCGCCGGCCGAGTCAACGCAAATCCGCACCGCCGAGGGATGTAGGGCCCAGATGGCAGCCTCTCTGGCATTGTTTTTTTCTAGATCGCGCCATCTCGTTCAACGTTCTCCGATCGAGCCGTTTACGATGCAGGATCATGGGTCCCGCATGTCATCCTCTATGAACCAAAATTCTTTCTATTCTTGGATTTTTTTGACCCCCTGATTTCTGGCTACTTCCTTTTTCTTTTGATCCCTTGCCGCCTTGGAAACGTTGAGACCGCTGCTGCTAAATGGGACCCGCATGTCATCCTCTATGTGCAATCAACTTTCTTTTCTTGGAGTTTTTTTTGGCACCTCAAATTTGGTCACTTGCCTTTTTCTTTCGATCCCCTGCCGCCTCTCAACCGCTGCTGCTAAATGGGACCCGCATGTCATCCTCTATGTACTATAAAACTTTCTTTTCTTGAATTATTTTTGGCACCTCATATTTGGTCACTTACTTTTTCTTTCGATCCCCTGCCGCCTCTCAAACGGTGATACCGCTGCTGCTAAATGGGACCCGCATGTCATCCTCTATGTACTATAAAACTTTCTTTTCTTGGATTTTTTTTGGCACCTCATATTTGGTCACTTGACTTTTTCTTTCGATCCCCTGCTGCCTCTCAAACGGTGATACCGCTGCTGCTAAATGGGACCCGCATGTCATCCTCTATGTACTATAAAACTTTCTTTTCTTGGATTTTTTTGGCACCTCATATTTGGTCACTTGACTTTTTCTTTCGATCCCCTGCCGCCTCTCAAACGGTGATACCGCTGCTGCTAAATGGGACCCGCATGTCATCCTCTATGTACTATAAAACTTTCTTTTCTTGGATTTTTTGGCACCTCATATTTGGTAACTTGACTTTTTCTTTCGATCCCTGCTGCCTCTCAAACAGTGATACCGCTGTGCTAAATGGGACCCGCATGTCATCCTCTATGTACTATAAAACTTTCATTTTGGATTATTTTTGGCACCTCATATTTGGTCACTTGACTTTTTCTTTCGATCCCCTGCCGCCTCTCAACGGTGAGACCGCTGCAGCTAAATGGGACCCGCATGTCATCCTCTATGAGCAATCAACTTTCTTTTCTTGGAGTTTTTTTGGCACCTCATATTTGGTCACTTGCCTTTTTCTTTCGATCTCATGCCACGTTTGAAACGTTGAGGTACCTGCTGGCTCATGGGACCCGCATGTCATCCTCTGTGCTATAAAAGTTTCCTTTGTTGGATTTTTTTCACCCTCTGATTTTTGGCTTGCCTTTTTCTTTTGATCCCCTGCCCCCTTTGAAACGTTGAGTAAGCTGTTGGTTCAAGGGACCCGCATGTCATCCTCTATGTCCATCAACTTTCTTTTCTTGGATTTTTTTTCACCCCCTAATTACTAGCTACTTTCTTTTTCTTTTGATCTCAAGCCGCATTACAAACATTGAGACCGCTGCTGCAAAATGGGACCCACATGTCATCCTCTATGTACAATAAATCTTGGATTATTTTTGGCTCCTGATATTTGGTCACTTGCCTTTTTCTTTCGATCTCATGCCGCCTTTGAAACGTTGAGTAAGCTGCTGGCTCATGGGTCCCGCATGTCATCCTCTACGAACAATAAAAGTTTCCTTTCTTGGAGTTATTTTTTACCCCTAATTTCTGGCTATTTGCCTTTTTCTTTTGATCCCCTGCCCCCGTTGAAACGATGAGGACGCTGTTGGCAGGTCGGTCCCATGTCATCCTCTATGAACAATAAAAGTTTCCTTTGGTGGATTTATTTTTGACCCCTAATTAATTTCTGGCTATTTCCTTTATTTTTCTTTTGATCCCCTGCCGCCTTGGAATTGTTGAGAATGCTGCTGCCTCATTTTTCTTTTGGTCCTGTGCCGCCTTGGAAACGTTGAGACCGCTGCTACAAAATGGGACCCGCATGTCATCCTCTATGTACAATAAAGTTTCTTTTCTTGGATTATTTTTGGCTCCTGATATTATTCACTTGCCTTTTTCTTTCGATCTCATGCCGACTTTGAAACGTTGAGGATGCTGCTGCCTCATGGGTCCCGCATGTCATCCTCTCAGAACGATAAATGTTTTCTTTTCTTGTATTTTTTTACCAACTGATTTTTGGCTTTTTTTATTTTCGATCCCCTGCCGCCTTTGAAACGTTGACTCCGCTGCTGGCTCATGGGTCCCCGATGTCAGCCTCCCCGTACAAGAAACATGTGATATTTTATTTTGCAGACAATAAACGTTGTATTTCGCTCTGAGCTATTGCAAACGGATAAATTAAATCTTTATATCTACATAAACAAACTTATATGTTGAATCTCCTTGTTTTTTGTTTTTGCGAAGCATAGGACTTTCCTGTTTTTTTTTTGAGAAAAATCCGACCTTTCCTGTTTTGGAGTGGGCTGAAATTGTACGAGTCAAAAGGCCCAGCAGGATAGTTCGAAGGCCCAGATGTCCAGATACAGCCCAATTGAAATCTTTCTTTTCTTGGATTTTTTTCACCCCCTGATTTCTGGCTACTTCATTTTTCTTTCGGTCCTGTGCCGCCTTGGAAGCGTTGAGACCGCTGCTACAAAATGGGACCCGCATGTCATCCTCTATGTACAATAAAGTTTCTTTTCTTGGATTATTTTTGGCTCCTGATATTATGTCACTTGACTTTTTCTTTCAATCTCATGCCGACTTTGAAACGTTGAGGAAGCTGCTGGCTCATGGGTCCCGCATGTCATCCTCTATGAACAATAAAAGTTTTCTTTGTTGGATTTATTTTTTCCCCTAATTTCTGGCTATTTTTCTTTTTCTTTTGATCCCCTGCCCCCTTTGAAACGATGACGACGCAGCGGTGGCAAGTCGGTCCCACATGTCATCCTCTATGAACAATAAAAGTTTCCTTTGATGGATTTATTTTTGACCCTAATTAATTTCTGGCTATTTCCTTTTTTATTTTGATCCCCTGCCGCCTTGAAATAGTTGAGGATGCTGCTGCCTCATGGGTCCCGCATGTCATCCTCTCAGAAAGGTAAATGTTTCTTTTCTTGAATTTGTTTACCAACTGATTTTTGGCTTATTTTTTCTTTCGATCTCCTGCCACCTTTAAAACGTTGACGACGCTGCTGGCTCATGGGTCCCCAATGTCAGCCTCCCCATACTGCAAATCCTCTTTCTGCAAAGGTTGTATTTCTAGATAGATAAGGTGGATTCGAATCTGCCATGGTTCAGGCAGCTCAGGTAAGCCTTCTTGCACTAATTAATGGAAGTAGTGTATCGCAAGGTCAAGACATGTGGCTCGGTGTAATGAATCTATATGAATCATGTTGTGGGTTCAATCTGATAGTTCTCTAACAGGTCAGCCAAAATAGAAATTAAGTTTTTTTCTAAAACGGAAATGCAAATTAAGATGAACACAAACATTAGTTATCATAATAGCTGATCATACATACATACTTGCTAAGAGCAAAAGCTTGCCAGAGTTTTACCACCCATACAATTAATTAGCAGTTCAGATAAGATAACCTTATATAAGTATAACTACAAATGCATTTGCTAAGGGCTCATGGGACAACAGAACTAGACAACCGCGAACTTTATGACCAGCATGTCACAGCGGCATCGAAAGATCTTGACCTTCAACTTTGATCCAATGCGAAGTTTGGCACCGTCAATGAACTTTTTCCACCTGGAAGTAACAGCCAAGCGGCCATCTGTGGGACTGACGGAGTACCGTCCCTCCACGGTGAGACCTTCACTCTCCATGACGAGGGATATCTTGCCCCTTCGGCCAGCATTGAGATCCTTGGAGATACTTTTAGGCAATTTCTGATTCAAAGCAAGAGATACCACCAAAAATTAGTCAATGGCACCAATGCACTGAACCATGTGAGACTTTGAGCAGAGAAGACATCAAGATAAGAGCAGTTATGCTGTCATATACTCACGAACATAGCCTTCAGATGCGTCCTGGTCACCACACGGGTGGCCACAGCAATGAGCTGAGACCTCGGTGATCTGGCTGGGGCAGGTGCATGAGCCTGGGCTGGTACACGAGCTGGTGCTGATGCAGGAGACTGCTGGGCAGGTGCAGTAAACGGTGCCTCTAGAGGAACCGGTGCTGATGCAGGAGACTGTTGGGCAGGTGCAGTAAACGGTGCAGCTAGAGGAACCAGTGCTGATGCAGGAGCCTGCTGGGCATGTGTAGTATATGGGGCCTCTACAGGAACCAATGCTGATGTAGGGGACTGCTGGGTAGATGCAGTAAACGGAGCTGGTACAGGAACCGGTGCTGATGCAGGAGAGTGGGAAGCCGGTGCCGGTGCTGGTGTGGTTGCCCTTTGTGACATCCGCTCCTGTTCCATCAGGGGATCTGCAGCTTTGATCATGTTAAACCCAGCAAGCTAGAACAGAGGGAATGGTTTAGAACAACTGCTCAGAGAAGTTATCAAAAGATATGAGTAGAAAAAAGTTACATATTATATATTTGGAAGTGTCTCCAACTCTGTAAGCAGTTACGTATATCTGCCCGTTTGAGTTTCTGATCCTCAGCTCGTCGCCCTTCTTCAGACCGTAGTCAAAAGCAAACTTTCTCCAATCATGTCCATACAAATATGTGATGGCCTGCGTCTTGTAGACATACACCTCATAGACCGTGTAGGTGTTCATCAATTTGCCATTGCCATGCATAGTGAAAGATCCTTCATGCGGACACATCTGGTTAATCATTGGACGAAGTTCACAAGGTACAGTCTGCATGTGAAAATTGATACAAATGTAAGAAGCAGGAAGACTAAAAACAAGACTTTACTATATGCCAATTCATGCTAAACCACTGAGAATACATACCTGTAACTCTGTGAAGGAGCTACTAGAAAGGTAGATAGAGCCATAGGAGGTGTTATATGCGGGGTATGTACATGGGCCCGCCATATTCCCGCAAGCTCGGCATCGGGATGGTGAAGGAAACATGGGAGGTACTACTGGTGCGTAGCGCTGAATGTAAGTGGAAGAATTAGGTTGTGTAAAGTGCATAGTTCAGAGCAATGCAAATGTTGACAAGCAAGTGCATAACACTATGTTACAAACTGAACAGTGAAAAATTAGTGTATGATGAATATAAGCATGCTAATTTGGTGTTTCCGAATTCCAAAAAGCATTAGACAGAGCCGGTGATAATATCAGACATAAATCATGGCATGTATATGTGGCTTAAGAAAATATACCCGAACCCTTGGATGGTTACGGCCCGGCTGATCCTTGGACTTGAGCTTATATAAGCATCCAGAAGGTGGGGCTGACAGTAACTTGGTGGCAGCCTCTGCAGATGCCTCATCAGCAGCAGTTGCAATCCTTTTGACCAATGAAGGCTTAGCAGTTTCAGTCTGCATATAAAAATTGAAGAGCAACAGACATCAGCAGTGATATATAAAATGAATCTATGAGACACTGATGCATATAGTGCTGGATGTAAGTGGAAGAATAGGTGTGTGTGTTTCTGAACTATTGGTAAGCATTAGACAAAGCCGGCAATAAACAGACAAAAATCAAATCATGTATGAGGATTAAGAAAATATACCTGCTTACTGAAAAGGGTACCACCCAGCTGGCCCGTGGCCTTGTGCTTGAGGAGGTTTTCAGAAGATGGTGGCAGCACCATCGTCTTCACAGCAGCCTCATCAGGATCATTTTTTATCCATTTGAGTAGAGGCACAGAAGTTTCATCCTGCATATGAATAGCAACAGAACTCATCATTGATATTTAATAAATCTATGAGATAGACTGATGCAAATAGTGCGGGTGTAAGTGGAAGAATAGGGTTGTGCATAGAGAACAGTTGACAACAATGCAAATGATTACAAAAGAAGCCAATGGAAATCAACAGTTTATATACTGGATGAGACAGACTGAAAAGTGAAAAATTAGTGTATGATGATTGTAAGCAAACGCAGTGTTTCTGAACTTTTGGTAAGCATTAGACAAAGCCAACAGTAATTAAACAGATAATAATGAAATCATGTATGTGGATTAAGAAAATATACCAGATTCATTAAAAGGTCACCACCCAGCTGGCCCATGGCCTCGTGCTTGTAGAGGTTTTCGGAAGATGGTGCCGGCACCATCGTCCTCACAGCAGCCTCATTAGCCTCATTTTGCATCCACTTGAGTAAAGGCGCAGCAGTTTCAGCCTGCATAAGAATGGGAACAGATCTCAGCAGTGATATTGAATGACTCTGAGACAGACTGATGCATATAGTGCTAGATGTAAGTGGAAGGGTATGGCCGTGTATGGACAACAGTTCACAACAATGCAAGGGTGTGTTCGGTTCTGAAACAGCGTGGAATGGAATGGAATGGTTCCATTTCAGAGGAATGGAATGGTTACATTTTTGTTCGGTTGGGAAAAATGGAGAGCAGAAGAGATCGAGGTTAAACTAACCAATTGTCTCAAAATTGTAATTAACAATTGCAAATGACATTTTAATCTCAAAGTCGTAATTAACAGCGCCTAATGGTGCTCTTTTAATCTAAAAATCGTAATTAACATCATTTTATGTTGGGTTAGGGGAACTGGAGTAGATGAACATTACTGTATGATGATTGTAAGCAAACGAATTTGGTGTTTCTAAACTTTTGGCTTCGAGATCTTATGGGTTTCAACTCTAGCCTACCCCAACTTGTTTGGGACTGAAAGGCTTGGTTGTTGTTGTTGTTGTAAACTTTTGGCAAGCATAGAAAAAACCGACAATAAACAGAGAAAAATCAAGGCATGTTTTGTGGATTAAGAAAATATACCATATTCATTAAAAGATCACCACCCAGCTGGTGCGTGGCCTTGTGCTTGTAGAGGCATTTAGAAGATGGGGGCGGCATCAACATACTGGCAGCCTGATCAGCCGCAGTTTTGATCTTCCTTTTGAGTAAAGGCCCTAAAGTTTCAGTCTGCATATGAATAGCAAAACAAAAGGCAGACCTCAGCAGTGATATTGAATTACTGTATGAGATAGACTGATGCATATAGTGGATGCTCTTAGCCTTTTGCAGCGTGAACACTAGCTATGGACAGACAAAAAAACTAGTTAACTCAGCTTTGTCTAGATATGAATGTACTACCACCATCCAAAAGCTTAAGCCTTATTTATTTTTGAGAAATCAAAACAAGCAAAGTTTGACCAAAATTTTAGAACATTCTATCAACAAATATAATACTGTGTAGATACCGTAGGAAAATATATTTTATTATCTATTTAATGATATTAATTTTGTATTTTGCATGTTACTGATTTTTGGTAAAAGCTTAGTCAAACATGGTATAGTTTGACTTTCTAAAAATAATATAAGCCCAAAGCTTTGGGATGGAGGCAGTAGTATCTAGAGCTAAAACACATCTAGATACATCCGTATCTACAGATAGTTGAGTCAATTAATTTGGATCTGAGGGAGTATCAGATTCAGACTACATCATGGTAAGTTGGTTAAAAAAATTACCCCTGGGCGGTCCCTGCCCAGCTCGGCAGTGGCATTTCGCTTCTTGTGCTGCAGATCGGGCCATGCTCCTGCAGCAGGTGGGGCGCTATTCTCGTTCCCCATAGCCTCAGCACGGAACCTGGAGGTACCAACCTGATACAGAGAATATAGAGCATGGTGTCACAGAGGCTTTACGCACAAACAGCTGAAGACATGTGCTACTTTAAGCATATTCCAGAACAGGAACAGATTGAGGATGCAGAGACCAGAGAGACACTTAAAAGGTAAAGAGTGGATAAGCAAACGGAGTACCTGCTTCGCGGGGCTGGGGACGCAGCTCAGGCTCAGCCAACTGCCCACATGCGTGGTGGCCTTACGCTCCATTGCCCCCACCGCCGAGGTCTTACCTTTCCTGTACAAGCTGACAAAAGATACAGTGAGGATCAGCAGAAACTACAAAGGTTGCAAATGTCGACAAATAAAGGAAGAACACCCCAATCCAAGCAAAGGTAGCCCCCGCCCCCACCCCCATCAATCACTCCCAGCTCGAGGGTGACCAGAAAGACACCCCTTCGCCCAGAATAGGAAAGAGATGCGCAAGATATCGAGGAGAGGAAAAAAGAACCGATCTCGAGAAAGGAGAGAACATTACTAGTCCTACCTAATCCGCTTGGGCTAGATGCAGCTTGCCCCTCCAAGCTGGATGCCTGGACGGTGGAGGCGAAAGGAGGGGATCGAGCTAGCGGCTTGCATCCGTCGGCAATCGGCACTCGATCGGGAGAGAAGGGGTGCTACATAAAGGGGAGGGGTAACATATTTTATTACACAGTGAACTTACTGATGTGACTAGTCATTACATGTCTCACTGAAACTAGGGCCCATAGTGTGGCACCCCAAATTTACTTGAAGCTGCCCGGCGGGACGCATTGGCGCGTCAAGAAACCCCCGAATTGTAGCGGGGAAATGAAACATTTCACAAAAATTCGAAATTCAAGCACACCGCCACGCGCCAAGCACGCGGCTGTTCCTTCCTCTTCCTCGGTTCCTCCTCCCCTATCCGAAAAAACCCCAAATCCCAAGCTCAAACCAAAAAAAAACAAACAAATCCCCTGGCCGCCATGCATGTCCTCGTTAACCCGCTGGAGATCGTTCCCGGACGATGCGGACCACCCGCCCTGAGATCCAGAATTCCGTCCACCTCGAGGCACTGCGTGCTGTCTCGCAGCAGCGGCTTGAGGGCGCTGAAGAGGAAGTTCCGCCGGAAAGTGCTCATGGCAACCGTGCAAGCTCACCGGCGTGCTGTATCCCGAGAGGAACTGGTCAAAGCTTTGCTATTCGCCACACAAAAAAAATTGCGGGCCAAGATCTGGTCAAAGCTTCGTCGATGGCTTGCCGCGAGAGGCTTGGAGTCCAGAGTCAATAAACTAGCTGCTCGAGGACTTGGGCGGTTTACACGGATTCATATTAACTGACTCAAGTTTGTTAGTCTAGTTAACAAATGCATCTAGATACATCCATATCTAGACAGAATTGAGTCAATTAATATGAATCAGAGGGGAGTACCTGAAAGTGTTTCATGCTACCAACTAATGCGCTGGCAGGAATCGCTGTAGAAGTAATTGTGCTACTACTCATACGATGAACTGATTGTGTGGGTGTCAAATTTTGCAACGCGATCATCCACTGAATGCTTAATCTAGCGCCAAAGGCGTACAAATCATAACATACTACAGCACCAGAACATAAGAGTACGAATCATAAAGTAGCTCAACATTTTGCATCAGGGCTGGGTGGTCCTGAGACTACCGGGACGCCCCTGATGATCTCCGGGTGTGCATCCTCTTCAACGCAAAGCTGTGTACTCGGTCCACGGCCTCCTTCTGTAGGCTGGATAATCTCAGGTGCAGGACCTTCGTCTATGAGAGGCTCGTCATCAGTACCATCCACAGGTGCATCAGGGCTGGGTGGTCTTGAGACTACCCGGACGCCCGTGATGATCTCCGGGCGTGCATCCACTTCAACGCAAAGCTGTGTACTCGGTCCACGGCCTCCTTCTGTAGGCTGGATAATCTCAGGTGCAGGACCTTCGTCTATGAAAGGCTCGTCATCAGTACCATCCACAGGTGCATCAAACTGAGATTCATCTTCAAATCTCCCATCAAACTGAGAGACCTCTTCAACTCTATGCTTCTGCAATTAGTACATCAACCGATTAGACAAACATCTAAGGGATGCAACCTGAACAAATGCCGTTTTACATATTTACCTTCTCATCTGGCACAGCACATGTCCCAGAGCTGAAACCCGTTTCCTGAAGCAAGCGCTTTTTCTCTCCTTCCCGTCCATCCATCTGCAACAAGTTAAATTTGAGTACAGAACCTTGCACAGCAATGCAAACTATTGATTGAAACAGCGGCAGCATCAATATAAATAATTAACTACATATGCCAGCACACATACAGTGTGAGCAAGATCTGCTTCTCCTGCTAAAGGATCATTATATGGTTCACCATGCTAAACCCGCCTAACATATGTGCGGTCCATCCCAAAAATGTGTAAATGATCTGCCACTACAGGGTGAGGCCTCTTCTCACCATTCATACATGTGCAGCGCGGGCAATACACGTCCAGGTTGTGACCATCATGAGCTCTAATAAACCCCATAAAGGGTTGAACACCATTTATATATGAAGGGGAACATAAGTGTCCATGCAGTATCCAAGTTCTGTCCATCTGTTTAATTATGAGATACAGTGGTTGGTGATTAATTTAAGGCGAAGTAGGAAATGTATATCCATCGAGTACAAAACTATACTACATGATTATGCATTTCAGCAATCATGTCGAGTACAAAACAAAAAATGCCCATCGACATTTTAGCAAACAGATCGTGTACAAAACTCTGCCATGGCATTTCAGCAAATTAACGGATCGAGTGCAGAACTGACTCTATATGCCCACGCAAATGAACAAATTGATCGATGACAAATCGAGCGGAAAACTATAAAGTGCCAATTAGTTCGAGCATACTGACGATTTTTTTAGCAGCATCAAGAAAATATAAATCGTTAGGCTGTCTTGCCCGATACATGATTGAGCTAGAGATAGCAGCCCTACCGTGGATCAACTTGACCGCCGGTGCGTCTCGAGAAGAACGACGGGGAGGGGAAGCTTCTTCTTCGCACGGACGGGACGGGGAGGGGAAGCTCTTCGCACGGACGGGGATAAGTTGTGTACGGGTGGGTGGGGGGTCATGCGGCCGGGCCGCCGGGGTGATAATTAAGGTCGGTAGGTGGCGTTTAATGGAGTTGCGTGTGTAATTTGCCGTGCACAAGGTTGAGGAATAGGCGGTTCCCTTTGCCGCGCGCACAATTCAAACTATCCCGCCCATGTAGTTTAAATTCGCCATATTTTCGTTAAATCGACATAAAGTCATGTGAGTGGGGGAAAATTAGCAAAGTTGCTTGAAAAATAGTAAAACTCTGGAATTATCCTTTAAATATGCTCTACTTCGTGTGAAAATCGGGGTGTGGAAGCATGTTGAGCTGTTTTATTTGTACTTTCTTCATTAAAACTCCCATTTTATGCACTTTGGATGGAAAGAAATCATTTGTACATAAATTTTGACAACGCCATTTGCAAACACTAATTGTTTACATGCCAAGATGCACCCATCCACCAAATATATATGTGGCAAAAGTTTATCACAATCTAGCAGATATGCATAATTAGTGAGGGACCCCTTTTGATTTTGTGCAATTTCCACTAATTAGGTAGAGATCGAGAAGGGTTAATTAATTAGGCCATGTTAGGGGTTATGTGTTTTAGATTAGGTTGTGTGGATTCAAATACAACTTCTTTATTTGTGTGCTATGATTAATCAAAACTAGATCGATCGACTGCGCACACATTATTAGAGGCGCATGCCTTTGCGCACAAAGTGCATGTGTGTGTTGTTGGCCACCAGAGAGAGAGAGAGAAAGAGAGAGAGGTAGAGAGAGCTACATACGAGAGAGCGATTGAAATCCCCAAATTAAACACATATATATGCATGGCACATTTAATTTAATTAGAGGACCGCGAGGCACCCCTGGCCTGCTTGATGCACAATTAAGTGTCATTGGCCTATATATAGGGTTTAATTAGGGTTTAGGGTTTAGGGTTAGGAGGTTAGGGTTTAGGGTCTAGGGTTTAGGGTTTAATGTTTATGGTGTTTAGGGTTTAGGGATTAGGGATTAGGGTTTATTTAGGGTTTAAGGTTTAGGGATCATCGATCGAGTGCGCACACACACATTATTAGAGGCACACGCGCCTTTGCGCATAAAGTGCATGCGTATATGTGTGTGTTTTTTGGCCACCAACGACATATAGATGATCGAGAGAGAGAGAGATTGAAATCCCCCAAGAATATGTTCAAATATATATTAAAATATATGCACGAATGCATGCATGGTAGGCCATGCATGCACACTAATTATATATATATTATGAGGAAACTTAATCAAATGTGTTTTCATTCGAGAGAACTTGTCAAAATTCAAGTTAATTAATTTATCATCGATAATTATATAATTAATTAATGAATCTCAGGGAGATGTTATACAACATATGATCGATATAGGCCATGTATATATTAATTGGTTTTAATCTACCGTTTAATTTGCTAGCTAGCTGCATGCTATATATAGAGCATGTTTTTATTAGATCGGGTTATAGCTAGTATAGTTTAGGGTTATGTGTTTTAATTAACTAGGGTTTGATTAGCTAGGGGTTAGTTATATATATATGGTTTAGGGTTAATGCATGGCACATTTAATTTAACTAGAGGACCGCGAGGCACCCCTGGCCTGCTTGATGCACAATTAAGTGTCGTTGGCCTATATATAGGGTTTAATTAGGGTTTAGGGTTAGCTAGGGTGGGTTTAGGGTTTAGTGTTTAGGGTGTTTAGCTAGGGTCTAGGGTTTAGGGTTTAGTGTTTACGGTGTTTAGAGGGTCTAGGGTTTAGTGTTTAGGGTGTTTAGGGTCTAGGGTTTAGGGTCTAGTGTTTAGGGTCTAGGGTTTAGGGTTTAATTAGTGTTTAGGGTGTTTAGGGTTTAGGGTTTAGTGTTTACGGTGTTTAGGGTCTAGGGTTTAGGGTTTAGTGTTTAGGGTGTTTAGGGTCTAGGGTTTAGGGTCTAGTGTTTAGGGTCTAGGGTTTAGGGTTTAATTAGTGTTTAGGGTGTTTAGGGTTTAGGGTTTAATGTTTACGGTGTTTAGGGTCTAGGGTTTAGGGTTTAGTGTTTAGGGTGTTTAGGGTCTAGGGTTTAGTGTGTTTAGGGTGTTTAGGGTTTAGGGGATTAGGGATTAGGGTTTTAGGGTTGTTTAAGGTTTAGGGATCATCGATCGAGTGCGCACACACATTATTAGAGGCACCCGCGCCTTTGCATAAAGTGCATGCGTATATATATGTGTATTTTTTTGCCACCAACAACGATATATAGATGATCGAGAGAGAGAGATTGAAATCCCCAAGAATATGCATGTTCAAATATATCAAAATATATGCACGAATGCATGGTAGGCCATGCATGCACACTAATTATATATATATTATGAGCTAGGCAACTTGATCAAATGTGTTTTCATACGAGAGAACTTGTCAAAATTCAAGTTAATTAATTTATCATCGATAATTATATATATAATTAATTAATGAATCACAGGGAGATCGATAATTAATTTAGGGTTTTAGGGTTGTACGTTTAAGGTTTAGGGATCATCGATCGAGTGCGCACACACATTATTAGAGGCACCCGCGTCTTTACGCATAAAGTGCATGCGTATATATGTGTGTTTTTTGCCACCAACGTTATATAGATGATCGAGAGAGAGATTGAAATCCCCAAGAATATGTTCAAATATACATTAAAATATATGCACAAATGCATGGTAGGCCATGCATGCACACTAAAATTATATATATATTATGAGGCAACTTAATCAAATGTGTTTTCATTCGAGAGAACTTGTCAAAATTAAAGTTAATTAATTTATCAAGATAATTATATAATTAATTAATGAATCTGAGGGATATGTTATACAACATGATCGATATAGGCCATGTATATTTTAATTGGTGTTAATCTACGGTTTGCTAGCTAGCTGTTATATATATAGAGCATGCTTTTATTAGATCGGGTTATATCTAGTATAGTTTAGGGTTATGTGTTTTAATTAAGTAGGGTTGATTAGCTAGGGTTAGTTACATATATATGGTTTAGGGTTAATGCATGTCACATTTAATTTAATTAGAGGACCGCGAGGCACCCCTGGCCTGCTCGATGCACACAATTAAGTGTCGTTGGCCTATACAGGGTTTAATTAGGGTTTAATTAGGGTTTAGGGTTAGCTAGGGTTTAGGGTTAGGGTTAGGGTTAGGGTTAGGGTCTAGGGTCTAGGGTTTAGTGTTTAGGGTGTTTAGGGTTTAGGGATTAGGGATTAGGGATTTAAGGTTTTAGGGGTTGTTTAAGGTTTAGGGATCATCGATCGAGTGCGCACACACATTATTAGAGGCACCCGCGCCTTTACGCATAAATTGCATGCGTATATATATATGTGTGTGTTTTTTGGCCACCAACGATATATTGATGATCGAGAGAGAGATTGAAATCCCTAAGAATATGTTCAAATATACATTAAAATATATGCACGAATGCATGGTAGGCCATGCATGCACACTAATTAATTATATATATATTATGAGGCAACTTAATCAAATGTGTTTTCATTCGAGAGAACTTGTCAAAATTCAAGTTAATTAATTTATCACGATAATTATATAATTAATTAATGAATCTGAGGGATATGTTATACAACATGATCGATATATATAGGCCATGTATATTTTAATTGGTGTTAATCTACGGTTTGCTAGCTAGCTGCTATATATAGAGCATGTTTTTATTAGATCGGGTTATATCTAGTATAGTTTAGGGTTATGTGTTTTAATTAAGTAGGGTTAATTAGCTAGGGTTAGTTACATATATATGGTTTAGGGTTAATGCATGGCACAATTAATTTAATTAGAGGACCGCGAGGCACCCCTGGGCTGCTCGATGCACAATTAAGTGACGTTGGCCTATACATAGGGTTTAATTAGGGTTTAGGGTTAGCTAGGGTAGAGGGTTAGGGTTAGGGTTTAGGGTTTAGGGTTTAGTGTTTAGGGTGTTTAGGGTTTAGGGATTAGGGATTTAGGGGTTTTAGGGTTGTTTAAGGTTTAGGGATCATCGATCGAGTGCGCACACACATTATTAGAGGCACCCGCGCCTTTACGCATAAAGTGCATGCGTATATATGTGTGTTTTTTGGGCCACCAACGATATATAGATGATCGAGAGAGAGATTGAAATCCCCAAGAATATGTTCAAATATACATTAAAATATATGCACGAATGCATTGTAGGCCATGCATGCACACTAATTATATATATATTATGAGGCAACTTAATCAAATGTGTTTTCATTCGAGAGAACTTGTCAAAGTTCAAGTTAATTAATTTATCACGATAATTATATAATTAATTAATGAATCTCAGGGATATGTTATACAACATGATCGATATAGGCCATGTATATTTTAATTGGTGTTAATCTACGGTTTGCTAGCTAGCTGCTATATATAGAGCATGTTTTTATTAGATCGGGTTATAGCTAGCTAGTATAGTTTAGGGTTATGTGTTTTAATTAAGTAGGGTTGATTAGCTAGGGTTAGTTACATATATATGGTTTAGGGTTAATGCATGGCACATTTAATTTTATTAGAGGATCGCGAGGCACCCATGACCCGCTCGATCGATGCACAATTAAGTGTCGTTGGCCTATACATAGGGTTTAATTGGGGTTTAGGATTAGCTAGGGTTTAGGGTTAGGGTTAGGGTTAGGGTTAGGGTACGTTTAGGGTCTAGGGTTTAGGGTTTAGTGTTTAGGGTGTTTAGGGTTTAGGGATTAGGGATTTAAGGTTTTAGGGTTGTTTAAGGTTTAGGGATCATCGATCGAGTGCGCACACACATTATTAGAGGCACCCGCGCCTTTACGCATAAATTGCATGCATATATATGTGTGTTTTTTGGGCACCAACGATATATAGATGATCGAGAGAGAGAGATTGAAATCCCCAAGAATATGTTCAAATATACATTAAAATATATGCACGAATGCATTGTAGGCCATGCATGCACACTAATTATATATATATTATGAGGCAACTTAATCAAATGTGTTTTCATTCGAGAGAACTTGTCAAAGTTCAAGTTAATTAATTTATCACGATAATTATATAATTAATTAATGAATCTCAGGGATATGTTATACAACATGATCGATATAGGCCATGTATATTTTAATTGGTGTTAATCTACGGTTTGCTAGCTAGCTGCTATATATAGAGCATGTTTTTATTAGATCGGGTTATAGCTAGCTAGTATAGTTTAGGGTTATGTGTGTAACTCACACGTTGATTAACTAAGAGGAAGGTATGATCGCACAGTAGCAGTTTTCCCTCAGAAAGAAACCAAGGTTTACGAACCAGGAGGAGCCAAGAAGCACGTTGAAGGTTGATGGTGGCGAAATGTGATGCGGCGCAACAACAGTTCCGGCGCCAACGTGGAATCTGCACAACAAAACCAAAGTACTTTGCCCCAACGAAACAGTGAGGTTGTCAATCTCACCGGCTTGCTGTAACAAAGGATTAAGCGTATCGAGTGGAAGATGATTGTTTGCAAGAAAATAGTAAAACACAATTGCAGTAGATTGTATGCTATGTAAAGAATAGGACCGGGGTCCACAGTTCACTAGAGGTGTCTCTCCCATAAGATAAAAGCATGTTGGGTGAACAAATTACAGTCGGGCAATTGACAAATAGAGAAGGGCATAACAATGCATGTACATGATATGATAAATATAGTGAGATTTAATCCGGGCATTACGACAAAGTACATAGACCGCCATCCAACTGCATCTATGCCTAAAAAGTCCACCTTCAGGTTATCATCCGAACCCCATTCAGTATTAAGTTGCTAAGCAACAGACAATTGCATTAAGTATGGTGCGTAATGTAATCGACAACTACATCCTTAGACATAGAATCAATGTTTTATCCCTAGTGGCAACAGCACATCACAACCTTAGAACTTTCTGTCACTGTCCCAGGTGTCAATGAAGGCATGAACCCACTATCGAGCATAAATACTCCCTCTTGGAGTTAAGAGTACAAACTTGGCCAGAGCCTCTACTAATAACGGAGAGCATGCAAGATCATAAACAACACATAAACAATAGATTGATAATCACCATAACATAGTATTCTCTATCCATCGGATCCCGACAAACACAACATATAGTATTACAGATAGATGATCTTGATCATGTTAGGCAGCTCACAAGATCCAACAATGAAGCACAATTAGGAGAAGACGACCATCTAGCTACTGCTATGGACCCATGGTCCAGGGGTGAACTACTCACTCATCACTCCGGAGGCGATCATGGCGATGAAGAGTCCTCCGGGAGATGAATCCCCTCTCCGGCAGGGTGCCGGAGGCGATCTCCTGAATCCCCCGAGATGGGATTCGCGGCGGCGGCGTCTCTGAGGTTTTCCGTATCGTGGCTCTCGATCTGGGGTTTTCGACGGAGGCTTTAAGTAGGCGGAAAGGAGTAGGGGGGGCTGACGAGGGGCCCACACCATAGGCGGCGCGGGCTCCCCTCGGCCGCGGCCTATGGTGGCGCCTCGTCGCCCCACTTCGTTATCTCTTCGGTCTTCTGAAGCTCCGTGCAAAAATAGGACCCTGGGCGTTGATTTCGTCCAATTCCGAGAATATTTCCTTACTAGGATTTCTAAAACCAAAAACAGCAGCAAACAGCTCTTCGGCATCTTGTTAATAGGTTAGTTCCGGAAAATGCGTAAATACGACATATAATGTGCATAAAACATGTAGGTATCATCAATAAAGTAGCATGGAACATAAGAAATTATCGATACGTTGGAGACGTATCAGCATCCCCAAGCTTAGTTCTGCTCGTCCCGAGCAGGTAAAACGATAACAAAGATAATTTCTGAAGTGACATGCCATCATAATCTTGATCATACTATTTGTAAACATATGTAATGAATGCAGCGATCAAAACAAAGGTAATGACATGAGTAAACAAGTGAATCATAAAGCAAAGACTTTTCATGAATAGTACTTCAAGACAAGCATCAATAAGTCTTGCATAAGAGTTAACTCATAAAGCAATAAATCAAAGTAAAGGTATTGAAGCAACACAAAGGAAGATTAAGTTTCAGCGGTTGCTTTCAACTTATAACATGTATATCTCATGGATATTGTCAACATAAAGTAATATAATAAGTGCAATATGCAAGTATGTAGGAATCAATGCACAGTTCACACAAGTGTTTGCTTCTTAAGGTGGAGGGAGATAGGTAAACTGACTCAACAATAAAAGTAAAAGAATGGTCCTTCAAAGAGGAAAGCATCGATTGCTGTATTTGTGCTAGAGCTTTTATTTTGAAAACATGAAACAATTTTGTCAACGGTAGTAATAAAGCATATGAGTTATGTAAATTATATCTTACAAGTTGCAAGCCTCATGCATAGTATACTAATAGTGCCCGCACCTCGTCCTACTTAGCTTGGACTACCGGATCTTTGCATGCCATGTTTCAACCAAGTGTCACAAAGGGGTACCTCCATGCCGCCTGTACAAAGGTCTAAGGAGAATGCTCGCATTTTGGATTTCTCGCTTTTGATTATTCTCAACTTAGACATCCATACCGGGACAACATGGACAACAGATAATGGACTCCTCTTAAATGCATAAGCATGTAGCAACAATTATTATTCTCATATGAGATTGAGGATATATGTCCAAAACTGAAACTTCAACCATGATTCATGGCTTTAGTTAGCGGCCCAATGTTCTTCTCTAACAATTTTGCATGCTCCAACCACTAAGGTGATAGATCCTTCAGACAAGACGGACATGCATAGCAACTCACATGATATTCAACAATAGTTGATGGCGTTCCCCAGAAGCATGGTTATCGCACAACAAGCAACTTAATAAAAGATAAAGTGCATAAGTACATATTCAATACTACGATAGTTTTTAAGGCTATTTTGTCCCATGAGCTATATATTGCAAAGGTGAATGATGGAATTTTAAAGGTAGCACTCAAGCAATTTACTTTGGAATGGCGGAGAAATACCATGTAGTAGGTAGATATGGTGGACACAAATGGCATAGTGGTTGGCTCAAAGATTTTGGATGCATGAGAAGTATTCCCTCTCGATACAAGGTTTAGGCTAGCAAGGTTATTTGAAGCAAACTCAAGGATGAACAGGTGCAGCAAAACTCACATAAAAGACATATTGTAAACATTATAAGACTCTACACTGTCTTCCTTGTTGTTCAAAACTCAATACTAGATTATCTAGACCTTAGAGAGACCAAATATGCAAATCAGATTTTAGCAAGCTCTATGTATTTCTTCATTAATGGGTGCAAAGTATATGATGCAAGAGCTTAATCATGAGCACAACAATTGCAAAGTATCACATTATCCAAGACATTTTAGAATTACTACATGTAGCATTTTCCAATTCCAACCATATAACAATTTAACGAAGAAGAAACTTCGCCTTGAACATTATGAGTAAAGCCTAAGGACATATTTGTCCATATGCAACAGCGGAGCGTGTCTCTCTCCCACAAAGTGAATGCTAGGATCCATTTTATTCAAACAAAAACAAAAACAAAAACAAACCGACGCTCCAAGCAAAGAACACAAGATGTGACTGAATAAAAATATAGTTTCAGGGGAGGAACCTGATGATGTTGTCGATGAAGAAGGGGATGCCTTGGGCATCCCCAAGCTTAGACGCTTGAGTCTTCTTAAAATATGCAGGGGTGAACCACGGGGGCATCCCCAAGCTTAGAGCTTTCACTCCTCTTGATCATAGTATATCATACTCCTCTCTTGACCCTTGAAAACTTCCTTCACACCAAACTTCAAGCAAACTCATTAGAGGGTTAGTGCACAATTAATAATTCACATATTCAGAGGTGACACAAACATTCTTTACACTTCTGGACATTGCATAAAGCTACTGGACATTAATGGATCAAAGAAATGAATCCAACATAGCAAAAGAGGCAATGCGAAATAAAAGGCAGAATCTGTCAAAAACAGAACAGTCCGTAAAGACAATTTAAAGCTGGCACCAGACTTGCTCAAATGGAAAAACTCAAAACTAATGAAAGTTGCGTTATATCTGAGGATCACGCTCGTAAATTGGCAGATTTTTGAATTTTCTACAGAGACTTGTGCCCAGATTCGTGACAGACAGCAATGCTGTTTCTGCGCAGCGATCCCAAATATAACATCAACTTTGACATAGAAACTTTACTTGGCACAAAAACATGATAAGGAGAGGTTGCTACAGTAGTAAACAACTTCCAAGACTCAACAAAACAAAAAATTGCTGTAGTAAAAACATGGGTTGTCTCCCATAAGCGCTTTTCTTTAACGCCTTTCAGCTAGGCGCAGAAAGTGCAATCAAGTATTATCAAGAGATGAAGCATCAACATTATTACCTTGGGTGTTGGGAGTTTTCTCAACAATGCATGTTATCTCGTCTATGTAAGTTTCAGAGGCTCCTTTTTCATTATTCTTAGGCTTGCTATTCTCATCAAACAAATTTTCAGGAACAAGCCAACCATAGTTATTTTCTAGAGCTTCATGCATTCCTAGGAGTTTACATGGTATTGTTGTCTTAACCTCCCCACCATCATTAATATTATTAGTGTACTTTACTCTCTCCATGTCCATCTTTTCAAGGAGACTAACAAAATTGGTGTAAGAACCAAGCATTTTATATTTAGCAAAGACTTTTCTAGCCTCTCTTGCTACACCACCAAATTCTTTAAGAAGGGTTTCTAAAACAAAGTCTTTCTTCTCTCCTTCCTCCATATCACCAAGTGTGAGAAACATGTGTTGGATTATAGGATTGAGATTAACAAATTTAGTTTCCAACATGTGTACTAAAGAAGCAACAGCAATTTCATAAGTAGGAGCAAGTTCTACCAAGTGTTTATCCTCAAAATCTTCAGCATGCTAACATGAGTGAAAAATTCCTCTATATTATCTCTTCCAATTATAGACCCTCGGCCTACCGGTATGTCTTTTAGAGTGTACTTAGGAGGAAACATGATGCAATAAGCAAAAAGTAAACTAGGCAAACAAAGTAAAGACGAGTAACTAATTTTTTGTGTTTTTGATATAGAGAGCAAGACAGTAAATAAAGTAAAACTAGCAACTATTTTTTGTGTGTGTTTTGTTTAGGTGCAGCAAACAAAGTAGTAAATAAAATAAAGCAAGACAAAAACAAAGTAAAGAGATTGAGAAGTGGAGACTCCCCTTGCAGCGTGTCTTGATCTCCCCGGCAACGGCGCCAGAAAAAGAGCTTGATGGCGTGTAACTCACACGTTCGTTGGGAACCCCAAGAGGAAGGTATGATGCGCACAGTAGCAAGTTTTCCCTCAGAAAGAAACCAAGGTTTAATCGAACCAGGAGGAGCCAAGAAGCACGTTGAAGGTTGATGGTGGCGAAATGTGATGCGGCGCAACAACAGGGATTCCGGCGCCAACGTGGAATCTGCACAACAAAACCAAAGTACTTTGCCCCAACGAAACAGTGAGGTTGTCAATCTCACCGGCTTGCTGTAACAAAGGATTAAGCGTATCGAGTGGAAGATGATTGTTTGCAAGAAAATAGTAAAACACAATTGCAGTAGATTGTATGCTATGTAAAGAATAGGACCGGGGTCCACAGTTCACTAGAGGTGTCTCTCCCATAAGATAAAAGCATGTTGGGTGAACAAATTACAGTCGGGCAATTGACAAATAGAGAAGGGCATAACAATGCATGTACATGATATGATAAATATAGTGAGATTTAATCCGGGCATTACGACAAAGTACATAGACCGCCATCCAACTGCATCTATGCCTAAAAAGTCCACCTTCAGGTTATCATCCGAACCCCATTCAGTATTAAGTTGCTAAGCAACAGACAATTGCATTAAGTATGGTGCGTAATGTAATCGACAACTACATCCTTAGACATAGAATCAATGTTTTATCCCTAGTGGCAACAGCACATCACAACCTTAGAACTTTCTGTCACTGTCCCAGGTGTCAATGAAGGCATGAACCCACTATCGAGCATAAATACTCCCTCTTGGAGTTAAGAGTACAAACTTGGCCAGAGCCTCTACTAATAACGGAGAGCATGCAAGATCATAAACAACACATAAACAATAGATTGATAATCACCATAACATAGTATTCTCTATCCATCGGATCCCGACAAACACAACATATAGTATTACAGATAGATGATCTTGATCATGTTAGGCAGCTCACAAGATCCAACAATGAAGCACAATTAGGAGAAGACGACCATCTAGCTACTGCTATGAACCCATAGTCCAGGGGTGAACTACTCACTCATCACTCCGGAGCGATCATGGCGATGAAGAGTCCTCGGAGATGAATCCCTCCGGCGAGGTGCGGGAGCGATCTCTGAATCCCGAGATGGGATTAGCGGCGCGTCTCGGAAGGTTTTCCGTCCGTGGCTCTCGGTCTGGGGTTTTGCGACGAAGGCTTTAAGTAGGCGGAAGGGTAGGTCGGGGGGCGACGGGCCCACACCATAGGGCGGCGCGGGCCCCTCTGGCCGCGCGGCCCTATGGTGGCGGCGCCTCGTCGCCCCACTTCGTTATCTCTTCGGTCTTCTGGAAGCTTCGTGCAAAAATAGGACCCTGGGCGTTGATTTCGTCCAATTCCGAGAATATTTCCTTACTAGGATTTCTGAAACCAAAAACAGCAGAAAACAGGCTCTTGACATCTTGTTAATAGGTTAGTTCGAGGAAAATGCGTAAATACGACATATAATGTGCATAAAACATGTAGGTATCATCAATAAAGTAGCATGGAACATAAGAAATTATCGATACGTTGGAGAGGGTTATGTGTTTTAATTAAGTAGGGTTGATTAGCTAGGGTTAGTTACATATATATGGTTTAGGGTTAATGCATGGCACATTTAATTTTATTAGAGGATCGCGAGGCACCCATGACCCGCTCGATCGATGCACAATTAAGTGTCGTTGGCCTATACATAGGGTTTAATTGGGGTTTAGGATTAGCTAGGGTTTAGGGTTAGGGTTAGGGTACGTTTAGGGTCTAGGGTTTAGGGTTTAGTGTTTAGGGTGTTTAGGGTTTAGGGATTAGGGATTTAAGGTTTTAGGGTTGTTTAAGGTTTAGGGATCATCGATCGAGTGCGCACACACATTATTAGAGGCACCCGCGCCTTTACGCATAAATTGCATGCATATATATGTGTGTTTTTTGGCCACCAACGATATATAGATGATCGAGAGAGAGATTGAAATCCCCAAGAATATGTTCAAATATACATTAAAATATATGCACGAATGCATGGTAGGCATGCATACACTAATTATATATATATATATATTATGAGGCAACTTAATCAAATGTGTTTTCATTCGAGAGAACTTGTCAAAATTAAAGTTAATTAATTTATCACGATAATTATATAATTAATTAATGAATCTCAGGGATATGTTATACAACATGATCGATATAGGCCATGTATATATTAATTGGTGTTAATCTACGGTTTGCTAGCTAGCTGCTATATATAGAGCATGTTTTTATTAGATCGGGTTATAGCTAGTATAGTTTAGGGTTATGTGTTTTCATTAAGTAGGGTTGATTAGCTATGGTTAGTTACATATATATGGTTTAGGGTTAATGCATGGCACATTTAATTTAATTAGAGGACCGCGAGGCACCCCTGGCCTGCTTGATGCACAATTAAGTGTCGTTGGCCTATATATAGGGTTTAATTAGGGTTTAGGGTTAGGGTTAGGGTTTAGGGTCTAGGGTTTAGTGTTTAGGGTGTTTAGGGTTTAGGGATTAGGGATTAGGGTTTCAGGGTTGTATAAGGTTTAGGGATCATCGATCGAGTGCGCACACACATTATTAGAGGCACCCGCGCCTTTGCGCATAAAGTGCATGCGTATAGTTTAGGGTTATTTGTTTTAATTAAGTAGGGTTTGATCAGCTAGGGTTAGTTACATATATATGGTTTAGGGTTAATGCATGGCACATTACATATAGTTTAAATCTCAAGAATGTTTATACATGATAGGCCATATGTGCAAAGGAATTTTTTTCCCCGTGAACTTGTCAAAATTCAAGTTTATCAGTGCCAATGGAAACTAGTCCAAAAAATTACATAGAGGACCAAAAGTACTAGACAATAACTAATAGAACCTGCAACTTTACAAAAAGGACCCCAAAACATATAGAAGAAAATCAATCGAGTCCTTCTCGACCGCACATCAGATCTCTGCTCCGCATCCTTTCCAGCAACTCCGTCGCCGGGGACGCACCACTTGGGACGGTGTCGCCGGTAGTCGCCAGGACGAAGGAGAAGAAGGGCCTCAGCAACGGCATATTGGCTCTGAGAAGGGCCGCTGAAAGTCCAAGATGTGCACGGGCAAGACGGATGACGCCGTCGTATGCCCCGAGCTTGTGAACTTTAGCAGCTTGACTTCCCCATTGGCCAGATCTGAAGCACTGACCAAAGCAAGCCTCACCGTTAGCGCCATCACATTGATGGCACCAGATCGGGGTTTGGCCGGCAAGATCCGCCAGATTCACCATAGGCCAGATCTGAAGCCGATGACGAGATCCCCGACTCCATTGCGCCATTCTGCTCATGGGAAACACTGGATCTAAGCTTACAACAACACTAACTCCCTCGGATCCAAATTAGCTGACTCAACTTTGCTTATCTAAATATGGATGTATCCACACATGTTTTTACTCTAGATACATACACGTCTAAGGAAAGTTGAATCAATTAATTTAGTTCGGAGGGTGTACAATATACAGAGAGAAGTCGGCCTCGTCTCCGGCCGGCGAGGCCGCCGGAGAGAAGGGGGAGAGGAGCCGGGGGAGTGGGAGAGACTCGAGAGAGAAAGAGAAGAGGAAGAAATGAGAGCTCCCTGGGGAAGAACATTATTTTTGTCGTTCTGCTCGTAGCTTGAAACTGAAAATTTCGGCCGCGCGCCAAATCATCCCGCCGCATCCATTCGAAAATCCCGTGACCAGTTTTACCCTTTTAACCCTGGTCCGGAAGCTACAACCCACCGACCATGGAGGGCTCATTCGGTAACAATGAAATATCTTGCCTAGATCCCGAACCCTCCCCACAGGCCCACACCCACCCACCAACCATTCGCCCCATTAGCTCAAAAATACTCTCACACGCCAAAGCTCTGACTCTCTACAGTACTAGATCTGCTTCGCCGCCGGCATACTCCTCCACAGCGTAGCCTTGATCGTGTTGGCTGTCCACCCACCTGATCCGCTCCCCCGCCGCCCTCGTCACCGACGGATCTGCTTCACCGCCGACCTCGCCACCGACGGATCTGCTTCACCGCCGACCTCGCCACCGACTACCTCGCCGCAGCGGCTGTATCAACTTCACCGAATACCTTGCCAGCCAACCAGATCTGCTTCACTAACGCCCGCTTCTACTGAAACAGGGTCGATTCATCGTCTCCCGCGTTCGCCGCCGCTGGAATGCAAGTTGCCGCCCCCGTCCACCCCGCCGCAGCTTGGTTAGTACGCTGGCCCGTTAGATCGCGGTGTTTCTTTAGCCATGTTTTGTGTAGTTATTTGCAGATCTCATATGCCGTTAACTTTCTTGATGTGTTGCTTCGCATGAAGTTTGTTTAAATATTGTACAGTACAAAAGCATTATCCGGTCGCTACCATCCTGTTCATTCTACTGACACCTGTGTGCATCCACATATTTATAGCCTTGTACCCATTCATTTGCTGCCAACTGTTTTTGTACTGCATGCTATTGTCGCACTGCTTTTATAGTCGTGCTATGGGCATTTCCAATCTGCTTGTTCTTATACCACGTCATTAGCTCACCGCTAGCTGTTTTCTCGTGTCTGCTATTCTCACACTGCTTTTATAATCATGCTATGTGCATTTCCAATCTGCTTGCTCTTATACCTCGTCTTTAGCTTATATAGTTATTGCTGCGTGCATGTCTGGTCTTTGTATTATCGTAGACTAACTTGTCAATGTTATTTTTCCTAGGGATTGATCATGCGAACCACTTATTAGAACATCCAACATTAACAGCGGGGACGCTAGGTAAGGTTGGAATCTGAGTTCGTGGTTGGTAATTTTGGCAGTTTACTTCCGTTATTATCTATAACCTATATGCATTGTTCCTTATGCAAGAGATTAACACTTGGAACCCTGCCATAGCAATGCCATTCATGCTTTACTATGTTTCTGCCTATTTGATATGCTTGTCTTGGAGAAACTTCGAGGGTGATTTGAACCTGACATTTGGTCATTCTTAATGCCAGTTTACTTTATGTGTAAAACCTTGGCATTACCCTACTCTAAATCTGAATGTCTGAAATTCGTATCTCATGCAAAGCAACATCTAGTTGGTTTTAATCTGATATCTGGTAAATATTGGCTTATTCATTTGGCAGCTCAAGTTTTTTGTTATTTGAAACCAGCTGACTTGGTCTTAAATGTGATATCTAAACACAGATTAAGGACAATGGAGCAGGAGGATTAGCATTTCACTTGATGGCTGAACCTAAAATGATAGGCATGTTGACCACGACTAGTGCACGCAAGAGAAGGACCTGCAGTGAGCCAGTATGTGCTTAGTACATGCATCTTATCTTATCTTGTGCTTATTTCTGCTACATGTTGTTATCTGATCTCTACATTGCGTAATACATGTTTGAATAGTTAATTGTTGTAACTATGTTTACAATGTTACCAGAATGCAGTTTTAATGAAGCAGTCATCATTAGAAGATAGTCGCCAAAAAAGGATCTGTAGCGACCCTGTGCAACATTATGATGTAAGTTTGTGCTTAGTACAAGTTCCATACATGTCTTATTTATGCAACTTGTTATTATCTTATATCTACATTGCATAATAAATGTTTGCATAGTTCATCGTTTAACTCTTTTTGCATTATTATCAGAATGCAGTTGTGATGAAGCAATCTTCATTACCAGTGAGGCCCACAAAAAGTTCTGATCTTTCTTCTGATGCATCTTCTCATAGCCGTCAACCTAGACCATTTCTTTCATCAGACAGTAAATATCTCAAGGCTGTACTTTATAAAAGACATGGTATTGCTGCTTTAAGATCTGTAGCTGATATGTTGACAAAGAGTACACAAGATTCAATCAAGGCGATTGCCAAATGTCAACGTGTTATTGATGATGCTAATAGAAGTCCTCAATGATTCTATGTAATTTTTTTATTTGGGCACATTAATTGCCTTGTAATTTTCCTATTTGTTTTATTTGTGTATGTACTTGTGTGTATCATTGAAATCAGATTTTAGGCTCATGAAATTTAATGCAAGTTGACTAGTCAAACAAGTAGGGCCCTACAACAGATTGGGCCGGCCCACTTACAGTAGTGTGGGACCCACTTTCATTTTGGGCCGGCCCACTTCTTTAGTAGGCCGGCCCGGTTACACGATAATGGGCTCCACATGCTTATTGGGCCGGCCCACTATCTTGTTGGGCTAGCCCACTTGCTCTATGGTGGTCCCACATGGTAAATGGAGGCCTTTAATAGGAAGGTGGGACCCACCTTGTTTTTGGCCGGCCCACTATCTTGTTGGCCGCCCACTTTCTATATGAGTGGACCCACATACCAAATGGGCCGGCCATTAACGGGAATGTGGGACCCGTGTTTGGCCGACCCACTATCTTGGTGGGCCGGCCCACTTGCTATATGGTGGGCCCCACACACTAAATGGGCGTAGTTTAACGAGGAAAGTGGGACCCTTTGTGTTTTGGCCCGGCCACGCTATTTTGGGCCGGCTCACTTGCTATATGGTGGACCCCGCAAACTAAATGGGGCGACCCTTTAACTGGAAAGTGGGACCCTGTGTTTTGGCCGACCTTAGCTTGTTGGGCCGGCCCGCTGCTATACGGTGGACCCCGCACACTAAATGGCCGGCCTTTTAACGGAAAGTGGGACCCTGTGTTTTGGCCGACCTTGCTTCTTGGGCCGGCCCGTTGTTGTAAGGTGGACCCCACATGTTAAATGGCCGGCCCATTTAAGTTTTGACGATCAACCTTAGAGGTTAGGCCGGGCCCACGTAACTAATGGACCAGCCCAGCTATATAGTTGACCGGTCAAACTATGTCATCTGGCCCGGCCCGCTTAAGACGTGGGAGGCCTCGTGTGGGCCTACCATCTACGGGGTTTCAGCGGTTAACGCCGTTAGCGCTAGTTAGCAGCTCTGCCACGTAATCGGTTTGCGTGTGTCGGCCGATCAACGGGCTCCCGAAAACACTTCCGCAACGGTCCGATTTTCCGTGGCGGAAGGGCGCTAACCGCGACGGACCGAAAAAATCGTCGTTGGACTTTGCCTGACGCAGTTTCGACAACAGAACCCATATCGTCGGGTTAGGCCCATAGGCGACGAAAAATGCCCCTTAGTTGACGATTTTGGGACGTTGTCTATCAGAACTTTTCTTGTAGTGACTATGGGCTTATAGAACTGCTTATAAAAATCCTATGGGAATGTCACCTTATAAAATGGTTTATGGAAAAGCTTGTCATTTACCTTTAGAACTAGAGCACAAAGCTTATTGGGCTGTTAGAGAACTAAATAAAGATCCGAAATTAGCCGGTAATAAGAGGTTGCTGCAATTAAGTTCTCTAGATGAATGGAGAAGTGAAGCTTATGAAAATGCTAAACTCTTTAAAGAAAAAGTTAAGAAATGGCATGATAGAAGGATCATCAAAAGAGAATTTAATGTTGGAGACAAAGTCCTATTGTATCGGTCTCGTCTCAGATTCTTTGCAGGGAAATTACTCTCGAAGTGGGAAGGACCATATGTTGTTGAGGAGGTGTATCGTTCAGGAGCAATTAAAATTAGCTCTCTCCAAGGCAATGCCACACAAGTGGTGAATGGACAAAGACTCAAGCATTATATCTCGGGTGATTCTTATAATGTTGATGTTGATATTATTCAAGTGGAAACACCGGAGGCTTTCATCAAAGGACAAATTGACAGTCCGCCAGAACTGGACTTTGAATAGGTAACAGTACAGGTAATAAAAGTCCGCGTTTACCTTTCCGAACATTATTTTTGCTGTTTTGGAAAATATGAAAAATTACGGAATCGAAACGGAGTGGAAAAGACGCGCGAGGGCCCGTCACCATAGGCCGGCGCGGGCCCCACCCAGCCGCGCCCACCTATGGTGACAGCCCTCGCGTTTTCCACTCGTTTTCGACCTGGAACCTTCCTTTTGTCGTAAAAATATTTGCTATATAATCCCCCGGACCCCTGGAGGTCCGTATATCGTTTTCTCGTCGTGTTTTGTTTCGAGCTGTTTTCTGCCAGATTTGTTTTGATCTAGAAGCACCATGGTCTCCAACAACAAGGACAAGGGGCCTTGGAAGGAAGAGATGGATGAAAGGATCAATAAGGAGAAGAAGAAGATAGCATCAGCAAAAGGAGATTGGGAAACTACGAAGAGTAAGCCAATCTTGGTGGGATCGGTTAACACTGGGCGTTCCTTTTCTCATAACTTGCAGGGAGCTCTTCCGCCTGCTCTGGACCTCGACTCTTTCCCTTGTGTGGAGGAAGCAATACGGGTTGCTGATGAGTTTTGTGATCAATATCGTGCTCTCAAAAGGGAAGTGGAGATACTTCAGGAGGAGAACCAGCGACTTCGCAGAATGCTGGAATATTACTCAAATCCCAGCACAAGGCCGTCACCGCCACACTCGGATAACAATGAGTCTCTTCAGGTTTTGGTGCAGAATTACAAAATTGAGAAGCTGAAGCTGAAGGAGATCCTTATGAAGCGCGAGAAGAAGCCATCACCATCATCACCGAAGGAGTAATTCATCATCGGTATTGGCATCCCCTTGGTTTGTTCCAAGCTTGGGGGAGTGCCGCGGTATCACATCATCACTACCTTTATCTTTTACTATCAAGTAGTGTCATATCATGAGTAGGGAAGTTATCATATGGAATAGTATGCAATGTGGAAGTATCTCTCTTAGTTGGTTATCTATGTATCCGTTGGTGTGAGTTATCGTTATGGAATATTAATGAGAAGTCTTATCATTTACTTTTTGCACACCTTATTTTAGTTTGCAATCTCCATTATATGATTACTCTTGACATTAGTATTGATATCACTTTGGGAGCATCAAGTAAATCTATTTGGTTTTGGCAAACTTAGCATTGGTCAATAGCAACAACACCATGATGTTTAAATAAAAAGAGAAATACATTAGATATACTACTCTATTATCTCTATGCTAATGAGTTTAGTATTCTGAAGTTAAAATTGCTCCTTATGAGAAAGATGCATGATTGTTTCTATCATATGTATATTTGTTTGTTTCCCTCAACCTTTATGCTTGCTATCAAACCTTGCTAGCCAAAGACCTGTATCGAGAGGAGATGCTTCTCATACATCCATAACCTTAGACCAAACCTATGCCATTTGTGTCCACCATACCTACCTACTACATGGTATTTTCTGCCATTCCAAGTAAATACTTCATGTGCTACCTTTAAATAATTCAAACTATACTTCTCCTTATTTGTGTCAATGTTTTATAGCTCATGAGGAAGTATGTGGTGTTTTATCTTTCAATCTTGTTGGGCGGACTTTCACCAATGGACTAGTGGCACATTATCCAATAATTTTGCAATAAGAGCTGGCAACGGGGTTCCCAGCCCCAATTAATAACTTTCATTAATAATTCTCTTCACATGTTTTGCTCTGATTTATCAGTAAGCAACTTAATTTTGCAATAGACACTCCTCCATGGTATGTGAATGTTGGAAGGCACCCGAGGATTCGGTTAGCCATGGATTGAGAAAGCCAAGGTTGGGGGAGTGTCATCCTTAATAAAACTAAAATACATGTGTAAACAAAAGAGGAGAGGGATCTACCTTGCTGGTAGAGATCCGTCCCTCATGACGCTCTTGGAAGGTTAGGTTTGGCAAGGGGGTTAGAGTGCCACGCTACCATTCGTTGACACAACAAACACCGCTCAAAATCTTACTTTTATGCTCTTTATATGATTTCAAAACTTGAAAAGCTCTAGCACATGATTTAATCCCTGCTTCCCTCTGCGAAGGGCCTATCTTTTACTTTTATGTTGAGTCAGTAAACCTATTTCTCTCTATCTCAAGCAAGCAATTGAGTTGTTGTGAACCAATCATTTATGCTATGATTCAGTTAATCATGTCTTTTATACTTTCTTGTTTAGTACCAATTTTATCTGAATGAATATGACTTTGAAGTTATCAATGATTATGAGGAGATTGTTATGCTTGAATATGAAAGCCCAGCTATAAAATTCTTATATAAAAGCTTTGCTTAGGAGTACAATCCGTTAGTAGTTCTCTGACCAAGAACAAAGTTTGCCATCACCAACTATGATTTCTCATGCACCTTTACTTGTGATTTCTCTTTACTTATTTCAAGATGAGTTATATGAGGAAGTTGTTTACTAGAATGTCTTGTGTGAATGAATATGATGCTTCTTGTCCGTATTTTATTTATCGACTCTTCACTCCATAAACATGTGGTCTTGTTTATCGAGCTCAGTTTCGCTTGGGGACAAGCGAGGTCTAAGCTTGGGGGAGGTTGATACGTCCAATTTGCATCACTATTTTGTATCATAATTTGCTGTTATTCATTGATATATTTCACATTGAGACACAATACTTATGTTATTTCATCTATTTTGCATGTTTCATCATTATTGGAGGATCAAGCACCGGAGCCAGGATTCTGCTGGAAAAAGCACCGTCAGAACGCAATATTTCGGAAGATCAACTGTGGAAGGAAATTTCACGTAAATTCCTATTTTTCCAGATGACGGAGGGAGCCAGAAGGGGAAGAAGAGGGAGCCAAGGTGGGCCCAGACCCACAGGCAGGCGGCCCATGGCCTGGCCGCGCCACCCTGTGGTGTGGGGGCCCCACAGCCCCTTTCGCCTCCTTTTCTTCGCGTACTCCTTCGTCCCGAAAACCTAAGCCACAGAGAGGACCTCGCGAAGGGTTACAGCCGCCTCTGCGGGGCGGAGAACACAGAGAGAAAAGAGCTCTCCGGCGGGAAGGAATCCGCCGGGGAAATTCCCTCCCGGAGGGGGAAATCGACGCCATCGCCATCGTCATCGAGCTGGACATCATCTCCATCATCATCATCATCATCATCATCTCCACCATCTACACCGCCATCACCACCGCTGCACCTCGTCACCGCTGTAACAATTTGGGTTGGATCTTGATTGTTTGATAGGGGAAACTCTCCCGGTGTTATTCTCTACTTGTTGTAGATGCTATTGAGTGAAACCATTGAACCAAGGTTTATGTTCAGATTGTTATTCATCATCATATCACCTCTGATTGTATTCCATATGATGTCTCGTGAGTAGTTCGTTTAGTTCTTGAGGACATGGGTGAAGTCTAAATGCTAGTAGTGAATTATGGTTGAGTAATATTCAATGTTATGATATTTAAGTTGTGGTGTCATTCTTCTAGTGGTTTCGTGTGAACGTCGACTACACGACACTTCACCATTTATGGGCCTAGGGGAGTGCATCTTGTATTCGGTTGCTAATTGCGGGGTTGCCGGAGTGACAGAAACCTGAGCCCCCGTTAGTATATCGATGCAAGAGGGATCGCAGGATCTCAGAGTTTAAGGCTGTGGTTAGATTTATCTTAATTACTTTCTTGTAGTTGCGGATGCTTGCAAGGGGTATAATCACAAGTATGTATTAGTCCTAGGAAGGGCGGTGCATTAGCATAGGTTCACCCACACAACACTTATCAAAACAATGAAGATTATTTAGCTACATGAAGCGAAAGCACTAGACTAAAATCCCCGTGTGTCCTCAAGAACGCTTGGTCATTATAAGTAAACAAACCGGCTTGTCCTTTGTGCTAAAAAGGATTGGGCCACTCGGCAATTATTTCTCTCGCATTTTACTTACTCGTACTTTATTCATCTATTACATCAAAACCCCTTGAATACTTGTTTGTGAGCATTTACAGTGAATCCTTCATCAAAACTGCTGCCAACACCTTCTGCTCCTCGTTGGGATCGACATTCTTACTTATCGAAGATACTACGATACACCCCCTATACTTGTGGGTCATCAGCATCGTCGGAGGTGTCGCCAAGAGTCCTTGCTGAAACGGAAAAACCAACTCGTCAAAGTACACGTGCCGGGAAGTGAGGACACGATGGGAGACCGGGTCGTAACAGCGGTAGCCCTTGGTGTTGGCGGGGTAGCCGAGAAACACACAAGGGAGAGAGCGCGGCGCAAGCTTATGCGCGGCGGTGGCAGCAGTGTTAGGATAACACCGGCAGCCGAAGATGCGAAGGTCATCATAGGCGGGCGGCACACCATAGAGGAGGTGATGCGGCGTGTAGGACCAACGCACACGACACGGGTGGATGTTAACGAGGAGAGTCACCGTGGCGAGGGCATCCGGCCAGAATCGTGGGGGCATGGAGGCGTGGAACAGAAGGGTGCGGACGCAGTCGTTGAGGGTACGAAGCATCCGTTCGGCACGGCCGTTTTGTGAAGAAGTGTATGGACACGTGAGGTGGAAGACAGCGCCGAGTGGGTGGCGAGAAGTGAGCAAATGGTGATGTTGTCGAACTCCTTGCCGTTGTCGGTTTGTAAGGCGTAGATGGGGCGACCGAACTGAGTGGAGACGAAGGCGAAGAAGGCGGTGAGGGTGGCGGCAACATCTAATTTACGGCGAAGGGAAAAGTCCATACAAAATGCGAGTAATCATCAAGAATCACAAGATAATAATTATAACCAGAATTACTCGGAACCGGCGAGGTCCAAACATCACTATGAATAAGTTGAAACGGAAAAGATGCGACTGTGGAGGAGGAACTAAACGGAAGGCGAACATGTTTGCCTAGACGACATGCTTCACAAGAGTGGGTATCCGTTTTATTACAAGTAAAGGAGAAGCCTTGCATTATTTGACGCAGAGCGTAAGCTAGGACATGGGCAGCGTGCCAAAGGTCGACACCGGCGGAGAGGGCGAGTGGGCGGTGGTGGAGGCGACCGGTCAGTGAAGACGTCAACATCGGTGGAGGAGCATCCGGGTACGACCATCCTTGACAGAGAAACCAAAAGCGTCAAATTCCACAGTCACAGGGTTATCACGACAGAAAGACTTAACGGAAACAAGATTTTTAATCAAGTCAGGAGAAACAAGAACGTTATGGAGAGAGAGAGGAGTGGAGGTGGAAGGAAAAGAGACAGAACCAGTGTGAGTAATGAGAAGAGCATGACCGTTGCCAACGATGATGCGAGAGGAAGTGGAAGCGGGTGTAGAAAAAGAGAGGTTACCGGGGTGCGCAGCCATATGCGCGGAGAGCGCCGGTGTCCATGAACCGGTCGCCACGCCACCATACGCCCCAACGGAGGGCGCTACGGGAGGCGGTCGGGAGGCGGGGATCCCACGGGGTCGCGCCCGAGCGTGGCGGGCGGTGGGGCACCGCGTAGAGCCTTTGGTGGGTGGTGGACGCGGCCCCATGATGTCCGGGTAGGGAGCGGCACGAACATCATGGCATGGTGACCCGGTCCACGGATTGTGACCGGCGGTCCATAGCGGAAGGGCGGTGTGCTTGAGATGGACGGCGCGAGGCCTTGGCACCAGCATTACCACCGCGTTGCCACCACCGCCACGGCGACGACGGCCGCGGCGACCACCGCCAGAAGGAGCCGCCTACCCGGTCCAGGTGCCGGCCTGACCGGCTTGGGCGCCGGCATGGCCGGTCCACGGCCCGGTCTGGCCGGCCTGATGACCGGAAGGGCCGGTCCAGGGGGTCTGGCCGGCTGGTGACCGGCTGCAGGGAAGCCCGACGGCGGACCCGTGGGCGAGGGCGCAGCGCGAGGCGCGGAGTCAAGCGCCGCGGGAGAAGCCGGCGACGAGCGGTGTGAGCCGCCCGAGCCCGAAGATGCTTGAGGCGGCGCTCCTCGAGGCGCAGGTATGCGCGGCCTGCCGATCCGTTGGGAACCCCAGAGGAAGGTGTGATGCGCAGGCGGCAAGTTTTCCCTCAGAAAGAAACCAAGGTTATCGACCAGTAAGAGCACGTGAAGGTTGTTGGTGGAGGAGTGTAGTGCGGAGCACCGGTGAGAGCTTCAACGTGGAACATGCACAACACAATCAAGATACTTTGCCCCAACATAACAGTGAGGTTGTCAATCTCACCGGCTTGCTGAAAACAAAGGATTAAGCGTATCGAGTGGAAGATGGTGTTTGTTTGCAAAGAACAGTAAAGAACAATGATTGCAGTGGAATGTATTCAGTAAAAGAATGGACCGGGGTCCACAGTTCACTAGTGGTGTCTCTCCAATAAGATAACTAACATGCTGGGTGAACAAATTACAGATGGGCAATTGACAAATCAAGATTCAATACATATCAATGATGATTACTATGAGATTTAATCAGGGCATTACGACAAAGTACATAGACCGCTATCAGCGCATCTATGCCTAAATAATCCACCTTCGGTTAGCATCCGCACCCCTCCAGTATTAAGTTGTAAACAACAGATAATTGCATTAAGTATGGTGAGTAATGTAATCAACACAAATATCCTTAGGCAAAGCGATGTTTTATCCCTAGTAGCAACAACACATCACAACCTTAGGACTTTCTATCCATGTCCCAGTTAAATGGATGCATGAACCCACTATCGAGCATAAATACTCCCTCTTGGAGTTACAAGTATCAACTTGGCCAGAGCCTCTACAACGGAGAGCATGCAAGAACATAAACAACACATATATGATAGATTGATAATCAACTTGACATAGTATTCGATTCATCGGATCGGAGGGTCACGGGGCCCCACACGCTAGGACCGCGGCCGGGGCACCGGGCCGCGCCGCCCTAGTGTGGCGGCGCCCCGTGGCCCCCCTCGGTCTTGGAAGCTTCGTGCAAAATAGGACCCTGGGCGTTGATTTAGTCAATTAGAAATATTTCCTTACTAGGATTTATGAAACCAAAAACAGCAGAAACAACAACTGGCGCTGGCATCTTGTTAATAGGTTAGTGCCGGAAAATGTATAATAATGCTATAAAGTATGTATAAAACATTCAAGTATTGTCATAAAAGTAGCATGGAACATAAGAAATTATAGATACGTTTGGGACGTATCACAGGTCGGCCACGGCCTGCTCGAAGGTGGGCGTGGTGAGGAGCGTGAGGTTGGAGGCGGCGTTGCTGAGATCCTCGCCGAGACCCGCCGACAGGGTGGAGAGCATGATCTTGTCATCGATCGGAAACTCCAAGTCACGGAGCTCGTCGGAGAGGCTCTTCAGCTTGAGGGCGTAGTCGTCGAGAGACATGTCGTTCTGGTGGGTGCCGAAGAACTCCTGCTGGAGGAAGGTGACCCGCTGGATTTTGTTGTCGGTGAAGAGGCCGGTGATCTTAGCCCAGACCGTGTGGGCGGAGTCGCCGTCGCGGACGACGGTGCGAAAGATGTCGTTGGAGACGGTCTGGTAGAACCAGCGGATGATGGTGGCGTCGATGGCGAGCCACTCGGGGTCGTGCGGCATGGCGAGGAGGTCGATGGTGCCGTCGACGTGATCGAGGAGATCATACTCGCGGAAGAGCAGCCCGAAGTACGTCTTCCACGGGAAGAAGTTGGCAGCGGTGGTGGAGAGCTTCACCGGCACGCGCTCGGCGATGGGGATGTCGCGGATGACGGCGACGGAGGGGCCGGCGAAGGGGTTGCTGCTGCCGGAGCCGGAGGAGTCGTAAGCGGTCCATGGCGGAACGGTGGTGGGGTTAGGGCGGAGGCGGCTAGGCTAGGGTTGGAGGCGGCGGTGGGAGGTGAAGGCCGCGGCGCCCGGGGTGGGGAGGAGCGGCTGGGGGTGGGTGGCGGCGCCCCAGGGAGAAGGGGCGCGGCTAGGGCTGGAGGAGGGAGGGCCGGCGGGCGCCCTAGGGAGAGATGGGCGGCGGCTAGGTCAGGACCCGAAGGGCCTCTGATACCATGTAGAAGAGATATTGGAGATTGCACAACACCAATAGGGCCGGCTGCTCATATATATATAGGCGGACACATGTACAATTACAGGTACAACCCTGAGAAAACACGGGGACCTATACCTATACAATATGTTACTCAACAATTTCTGTTTCGGTGTTTCTATCAGGCTCAGGGGCTACTTTCTGCCAATTGAAAAAGACCGTTGGCAATGCAAGGAATCACAACTGCTTTACTTATTTTTCTGTAGGAATTTCTGCGCCTGCATATATTAGACCCAGCCGAAAGTGCCGATGACCTACTCTTCCGATGTTAATGTATGGCGAATATTTCAACCTCATAACAGGTCCAGGTGAACCGGACGCGTTCTCTTGCGATGTGAGCACGAGAGATTCCTCGTCCCCATACAACATACTGAAATGTCCTTGATAGTTTCACGACAAAAAGAGTCAACGGCCATAGGTAAAGCTCTTTAACTTTTTGTTAGAAAAGGAAATGGAAACGCGTCTCAAATCGCGCACAAGATCGAATTAGATCAGTGCTAGTGCTAGCGCACATCGTCGAAAATGCAAGTGAGATCAAAATGTAGTAAATATTTTCATCAAGAAAGAAAAAAGTAATGTTAAACCCTTAAACACGTAAGGCTATTCAACCGTGAATTCTGAAACCTGGTCGGAGGGAGTATCTCATATGTTTTGCACGCTTGAAAAATGACATCTCAAACAGAATAACTCCATAGTCTCATGGCATCCATGGCCACCCACATGTCATATTCATATTAATCCTCTTCTAGTCCCAATCTTTGTCTATCTCTCTCGAAGACGATTACTCTACCTATGTTTACTTCAAAATGTCTTGTTCGCCTTCCATTCCCTACCACCAACAGGTCATCGATCATCCCAGGCTAATGCTCTGCCATTTCTATTTGGTGAGGGTGTGGAAGGCACCAATAACACGGACTGTGAAGGACAATGTCGCCTAAGGCGAGTGTCACCATTTCTGCTTGTATTGGGCAACTCAATCAGCGATGAGTTTTCAAATCTCTCCAACATCGGTGGCTATGTTGCCTCGCTGCACAATACATTCACTAGTGAAGTAGATGAATGAAGGTTAGCACCGAACTCCCAGAGACATGAGAGTTGGTCAAACTCTCCTTCGAGCTAGCTTGGTGGCTCATCATCCGAGGCTCGATCAGGAAGCTCTCTAGGCTCGAGAAGGCGGGGCTATTGCGGAGGTGGTTGCAGAGAGAGTCCACATGAAGTTTCGCCTGGTGACGCGCGGGGTGAGTTAATTAGCAGGTGGTTACGGAGAGTTAATTAGGCATATATTGTATCTTTGATCATCTTTGTAAGGCTGGCCATAGTGGATAGTATCATATAGTAGTATTATGTATATGATACTTTTGTATGATACTAGATCCATAATGCATAGTATCATAGACTAGTATCATAGTTTTGCTATATTAATTGATTTGTAGAATCCCAATACAAATTTGTGTACAAGATTTATTTGATACTAACTTTTCTCGTGATGTGCGCTATGATACAGTATCTACCTATGATCTTTCTAATCTCATCCATAATTACCTGCCACATCAGCATTTTTGGTGGGGCTTTAGGATGCAACTGCTTGTACTAGCACTATGGCTAGCCTAAGACGGTTTTCTCACTAATTTGTATCAGTTCGATCGCGGTGGCTTTACTTATAACCCTGCTTTTTAATAAAAAATATTATATACCTATTTTGAAACCCTGTTTCGAGGAGTCATTTACCAAGTATGGCGCGCTACTCGTCATCGTTTCCTATGTTTGACGGATTACTCAACATTGATTTTGACCAGCACAACTCCCATTGCAAGTGTGCCACGCTAATACAAACTTTTACTATTACCATATTCCACCTAGCTTGTTGCACACGATCGATGGAAGGCCATCCAAATAAGGTCCAAAGAGCATTTTCGGCGTCAGCAAAAGGAATATGTAGACGTACGTCTGAAGAAATCCTTATTAGCCAATTACCATACGACATATACATGTGGAATTTGGTGCAGCGACACGCAGGGAACCATGTAAGGGCGTAAGGCGAGCAAAAGAGACTGAAATTTGAGTCGTTTGTTAATCTACCAAGTCAACGCCCCCGTTGAACTGTTCCGTGCTAGGGCCCGCCCGTTCAACACCTTTCTGTGGTCAACCATGCGGTTCGCCGCCACTTGCAGAGCGATTATTCCCCTTGCTATTTTGAGACAACCAGTTGAAATAGTATAAATACAGCTCTGGAGAGGTTTGCTGAAGCACGTCGATTTAAGCATCCAGTTCATCTGCTCGCCGTTCAGTTTTAGTCGCTTCGCTTCAGAGTTCAAGCTCATCTGCCCGGCGCCGATCATCCATCAGGAGCACATGGCTGACCACAACGCGGTTAAGAAGAGCATGCTGGAGCTAATCTGCGGCTGCTTCTCCTCATCCAGGACCAAGGATTGATAAGATCGATGGATCAAACTCCACGTAGCTTGTTGGTCTGTGTGAGTAGTGTAATTTGCTGATGAATAAGTGTGTTCCATTAGATTGGTGAGCTTGCTTGCAGCCTTGCAGTTATGTATTTTTTAGGTTAATATTTTCATCATCTATATGGAACTTTGTCATGTATTAGTTCACTCAGTCTATCTATGGTTTAACTTTATCAAAGTTTAACATAATTTAGTTAACAAAATATAGTCGTATTCAAATACTCAAATAATGGTTAAAACAATTTTTGAACTGCTAGACAGAGGAAGTATAAAACCTCTTAGTTTTGATGAGGTTACTCCTCCCCCTAGAGTTAGTTGAACTATGAGCGCACATATTTAACATACCAAATTTAAGTTAACAAAATAAAATTATATGTAAATTATATGTTCATAAAATTAGATACCATTCAATAAAAAAGATTTCCAATATAATTTTAACATATATTTCATATTTTATTGATCAAAATAATGGTTAAAACAATTTTTTGAACTACGTGCAGCGAGACAGGAGGAGTATAAAACCTTTTTTTTTGATATTGCTCCGGTGCTTAGTTGAAGGAAGGGTTATATTTAGATTTTTTCTATGTTGGGTCCACAAAAACACATATGCAGCCCATGTATATCCGTTTATATTGATATCGTATGTATGTTGCGTAAGAAGAAGAAAAAAAAGGTCGCATGACCAGTTAATGATCTCATCCGTCTGGGCACCGCCGCACGTCGTGTGCATGCCTTGTTTTGAAACCGTAGATACGTACAAAAATGCGGTACAATAAAACGCGGGCCATACGGGCATGTACTAGGCTGTACGGACGGTGGACCTACACTAAAATTATGATCTTGCCCTGCTTAGAGCATCTCCACTCGTCTCCCCGACGAGGCCCCCGAGCGACGTTTTTTCCATCCGGACGGCGAAATTCGGCCCAGTCGCGCCCCCGGTTCCTCGATTTCGTCCGGATTTGGGCCTAAATTCATCCGGCGATCCCACGCCATCCCCGGCCCCCCGGGGAGCGCTCGGGGACTCCGGACGAAACGAAAAGCGCGCGAAACGGCGAGGAAACTTCCCGCGCGTCTGGTGGCCCCAACTTGTCGGCGAGAGACACCGATCGTCGTCCTCATCGCATCGTCTTCCGCGCGCTGTAAAAGCCTGCCGCCGGTCAGCATTCGCCGGCCGCGTAGCTTCCACGCGGCGAGTTAATGTCGTCGTCTTCCGCGCACGCATCGCTTTCCACGCGTACACCGCCGGCGCCGCCGCGCCCGGGCCGCGCCTATTTAAGGCCACCCGCTCGCCGCGACCCCTGCTCCACTCTCTTTCCTCCATTCTCCCTCCACTCACCGTCCACCTCCAACGAAGATGGCGTTCTCCGACGACGACGGCGCAGCCACCAATGGCTTCCCCCGCCGGTCGCTCCACGCGTGGGAGGGGCACCTCCTCCACCAGGCGGGGTACCCCTGCCCGCCGGACACGAGGCCTCCCGGCGGCGGGTGCGGGCGGCGCATCAATCCCGCCGCCGCCGGGCGCTCGCTCGACGTCGCCATCGAGGAGGCGCGGCTCACGATGACCGACGAGGAGCGCGCCGACCCGCGCCACCACCCCGAGAACTACACGCGGTGGAACTCATACTTCCTCCGGCGGTGGGAGCGGGAGCTGGCGGCCTACGACGGCCCGCCGCCTCCGCCTGCGCGCAACAACGCCGCGGGACGACGACGGTGGTGGAGCGCGCCGGATAGGACGCTGGCGAACGTCCTCGAGCACATCGAGGGCGGAAACTTCCCGGTGCTCACGATGCCCCCTGCATCGAGGGCTCGGCGAGCCGCCGCCGGGGACGTCTGGCAGCCACGGCGCATGGCTGCCAGCTCGTCGTCTTCCGGATCGGCGCCGAGGCCGTCCTTGGCGCCGGTGAAAAGGGAGGCGACGTCTCCGTCGACGCCGGCGCGCGTCAAGAAGGAGCCGGCGTCTCCACCACCGCCGACCAGAGGGCGCAGCGGCGCCCTCGTCATCCGCGAGCCCTCCTCCCCGCAGCGTGGGCGGAAGAGGAAGTCGAAGCGAGGACGTCGCTGCCGCCGCCAACGCCGCCGCAAACAAGCTCGCCGAGGAGGAGGCGAAGCGCGCGGAGGAAGCGCGTTGCGGAGGCGATCGCCAGGTCGCTGAAGGACCTGGTGCCCGCCGACAAGCGCTCCCCACGACGCCGCACTGGAGTGGTCCAGGCGCGACTGGGAGCGCCAGGAGGCGGAGCAGCAGCGGCGGCGATGGACCTGGCCGCCGCGCGCCAGCTCGCCGCCCGCCGCCGCTCCAACCGCGCCACCGACTTACTTCGCTGCCCGCCGGCCTGCAACACCTCCATCCGGCGTCGTCGTCCCCGTCGTCGACCTCGAAGCCTCGGACGACGAATGGTACAAGCCATCGCCGCCTCGGTGGGGAGACGCCGGCCAGGGCAGCAGCCAGGCCGCGCCGCCGCAGTTCGACGACGGCTCGGACGACGATGGCGACGACGGCGGTGACTACACGGTGTTCTACCGCCATTTGGGCATGTAGAACGCCGTGTTTTATAATTTAAGTTGTATTCCCCTAGCCGAATTCGAAATATAGTCGAATTCGGCCTCTATGTATGAACTTCGCCCTCTATATAGTAAATATCATTAAATTTAGTCTAAATTCGCCCGTTTTTAGCCGTAGTTTGTCAAGTTTAAGTTTTTCAAATTTACATCGTCGACTGAGCACACGACTGGGAAACTACTCCTCCCCACGCCAAATTTACGTCCAATCCGGACGTAACTTCCGATTTCGCGTGGGAGGCAAACGAGTGGAGATGCTCTTACAAACATGTATGAAAAGATCTCCACTGTTGTTGTGTTTGACGCTCCCAAATTCTTTCTAGGGAAGGAGCACCGGAGCAGAAGTGCGTTTTGATTGCTAGATCGAGAATTGCCTCTTTATATTTTTTGCATGTGTTTGCTTCTTAAATGTATGTTAAATTATTGTTAGAAACATCTAGATTGGATCGCGGTTTACTCGCTCTCAATGACAAGGGAAAAAATGAATGGTGGAAGAAGCGCCTCACCGTTTTAAGATGAACATTTCTAGGCCACCACAGTGAACCATCAGATCAGACTCTACTATTCGTGCAAGCGCATAAGCAAAGAGGATACTTCTAAGTCGATTGAGCCATAGCACACAATGATAAAACAAATGCGGATTGGCTGCTATCACGAATCATAATCACCGATGTTCTCACTTCAAATGGTCTATGGCCGATTTCGTTGGGAAACACACCGTGGATGTACTGCACGCGTGATCCCACACACATTGGTGCCACCTCAGCTGACCCGGAACTTTTTATTCTGTGATCTATGATTATGAAATCGTAACTTGGTGAAAAATCACGTCTACGAGTTTCAAAAAATTGCGGAAAAATCACACATGTAAAAGATCCTCATAAAAGATAAGTAGAAGCATATGAATGTAAATTTGACAACATAATATGACTTCTAAGCTGCTGAAAAATGAGTTATAGTACATAGAAATAGCAATGGTAAGTTACAGTACAGTAATGTGGCGAACAAGAAGCTCCTAAGTTACAGCAGCTACATGCCGAAAATGATCATACTATATGGCCAAACTTGACATGTACATGTTCCTACCCGTTTTCTACATGCACGATTTTTTATACAATTTTATTAAATTTTAAATATGATTTTTTTTTGCTATTTCTATGAACTTACAATCATATAGATACCTGTACCTTTAGAAGTTTTCTGTGTTGGATGATTACAGCATATTGGTCGCAACGGCCCTTCGCCTTAGATGACCGTGGTTGGAATGGAAAGAACCCAACAAGATTTGGGTGGGCTCCGGTAACCCTTGCTCGGAACAAGACATGGACATTTGTTACGCCGCCACGACCATTACGGTTTGCAATGGAATGAAGACTCCTTTTTGGTATGCACCTTGGCTTGATGGGAGAAAGCCAATTGAAATTGCCCCGCTAATCTATGCTTCCGCCAAGCCCAAAAATTGGAAGGTGGCTCATGATCTACGAAACAATGCTTGGGTGCAAAAAGTTGTTTTGGGGGATGATTTTTCTTTGGAGCACATCTCGCAATTTGTGAAGCTATGGGGCCTCATACAAAACTTTCACCTAAATGACAACCTTGAGGACGACATTACTTGGAAGCTCACCGAAAATGGCCACTATTCTTCCAAGTCCGCCTACGAGTTGCAATTTTTGGGTTCCACCTTCTCAAGCTTATACAAGCCCATGTGGAAAATGTGGGCGCCACCAAAGATTAAGTTATTCACTTGGCTTGTTTTCCAAAATAGAATTTGGACCGCCGACCGCTTGGCAAAACGAGGGTGGCCAAATTGTGGGGATTGCCCCTTGTGTGACCAGTGCACGGAATCCGTCGACCACCTTCTTGTCCATTGCCGCTTCACCTTGCGTCTTTGGGACAAGGCCAAAGAAGGTTTTGCCATTCCGGCTTCTCATGTCAACAATTGGGCGGGCCTCTCCTTCCCGGAGTGGTGGATCATGATATCATCGGGGCAAAACCGCAAGGCTATGACTTCCCTCGTCATGCTCATCATTTGGGAGATTTGGAATGAGAGAAATGATAGAGTTTTCAAGAACAAAAGCGCACCTACGCAAGTACTCTTCGAGAGGATCAAGAAAGAAGCGAATCTTTGGGTCATAGCGGGTGCTAAAAGTTGGAGTAATTTCATGCCGCGAGAGTAGAACTTGTATTATGTCTAAGACTTCAGAAACTCAATTCGGCTCCCGGGTGCGTATTATTTACTCTACCATAAAAACATATTTCCAAGTGTTAAAAAAATTTGACAAAAAAATTTACATATACATCTCCATAATATATGTGTATTCGTCAAGTTTCACAGAAAAATGATATTTTTTGTAGTCTAAGCGAAAAAGAGAAAATTTATCTTGTGACAAGTCTTTGTTTCAGCACCGAATTTTGTCTTTTTTACACACGCCACATGACATGTCGATTTTTCATGAAACGACTTTGTAAGCGCGTAGCACATGAAGATGTACGTGCGAAATTTTTGTTTCAATTTTTTTGACATTTTAAAATGTGTCTAACATGTATTTCAAGATAAAGGGAGCATACGCTCCAATGTGCCAAAACATCATACTACTAAGACTTTTACTTTCTTGTAAACTCCTTTCTTAATCAATGAATGAGCAAAGCTTTTGCCCTCGTTTAAAAAAAATATTGGCGAGTTTCATTGCAACTGAGCCCTGTTTCAGGCTATTTTCTAGTGCAGTCATATGCATGAAAGAAAATGACGCCTTCCGTGTTTCACTTTGCGTGTGACTTTGGTCTAGCGCTGGAGAGCCGGCCGGAACATTCTGCATACCTTGCTGGTATCGAGCGGGTAATACTGTAGTAGCACCTGAACTTGAAGTGAACCGCCCGGTTTTACGCTGATAAAGCCGCACGAGGAAAAACAAGAAGCAAAACAGACACATTTTCCGGGAAAATACAGTGTGCAGTGCACAGCAAAAGGTCGCCAGTGTCCTACTAGGTATTTTTGTTGCCACACGACCATCCGACCAAGACCAAGCAAGAACAACGCAGGACTACAAGGTATACGACCCAATTTGGTAAGACCCGGGTGGTAGACCACATCTGACGCCATACATTTGTGCCAACTTGTTTTTCCGGTATCTGATTGAAATATTTTTTTCTACGTGTAAGATGGTAGATTGGGTCTACCACCAGGTCGTACCAATCTGGGTCGTATAGGATTTTTTTCCCTTCAAGTGTGACTGACAGTCTGACACCCAGAACGATACAGGTGAGCGGGCGTTTCCTTCTATACGAAGACACGTCCATCCGACACCAGCGCCCAGTCACTCACAGTCACACATACTCAGTACTTACTATGTGTTTTCCTGAACTTACCCTAGAAACAGGCGTGCAAATGTCTCACCCGGCCTGCAGTTCTGACCTCTACATACCTATTTATACACCGTCCTGCCGAATGTTATAGCGCTGTGAAAGTGTGAAGTGCTTGTTGGGAACGTACGCTACTAGCTAGTCTTCCTCACTCCTCAGCAGGGCATTCACCTTGAACCTGACCCCTAACTCATCGCTTCACCTTTGCCTCGGTCCGATGCGCTCATGCTCATGTGCTCGCGTAAACTCAGTCTACATATGACAACCATGGCACCTATGATATCCTTGATTTGCACGTAAAACATTGTTGATCGATCTTGTCCATCCATTGCAAGCGTTGATTCCATATATTTTATATCTCTATTATTATTATTGAAGTAAGCCAGCAAATAGTCCACATAGGTTAAATTGTTCTGACCATTGATAACGTCGTGGGCCGTGATTCTAGCGGTTTAGATTTAAAGTTTAATCGAATATATTGATGTCGCCGGGATGTCATGAAATCAACAAATTGATTTTCACTCATTTTCTCTTCACATCTTTTATCCGGAGTCCAACTTTGCCATATGATATGTGTGTTTCGACTATGTTGTGATTTGCTAAACTATATAAGGATTTGTTTTTCCTAATTTCACAATCCTGAGGTTGTCAAAATCATGATTCTATCATATGGTTCTATGACTTTAGAATCCAAATTGACTGCACCGATTAAGAGATTTTGGTCGATAACATATTAGCATGTACGAATTCTGATACTCATAATTATTATCATATGATTTGCAATCCTATCATATTTGCTCCTATCCAATTTAGAAATTGAATCCTTATGTTCTAGGAGCACCTTCCCTTTGATCCGTGTTTATCATGATTTTTTTGTTCCTATAAAAACCGGTTCATTTGCTAGGTGCTTCCTACTTTGGCTAGATTTGGTGAAATTGATTCATTTATTTCCTTGCCCTAAGCTTTTGGTTCATCATCAACATGTACAACACGATATTCTGCTCCTCCTCATAATCCTTTTAGTTTGGTTTTAGTTAATTCATTAGCCTTCAACTATTTCTTTGTAGTTTTGGAAATTGATACCTTATTCAGCGACTCACTGTTTCCTGCAAAAAAAACATAAAATATGTATTGGCCAATAACATGAAAAATTTAGAAATTGTAGAGGAAAAAAATAAAAAAAAAATGAATGTACATGCAAATGTAGGAAAAAAAACTTACATGGTTATCCTTTGTAAATTCAGTGTTCGTGGGTTCTTTATCATCATCGGTACACCGTATGTTGCTTCTTGAACCATGCTCCATAATATTTTCCAAACTTTCATAATTATAAATATTTTCTGATATGTTATGAACGCCCCAATATCTGCAAGTTACTGTTAACATTTTTTTCCATCTTGGTTTCTTGAATTGGTTATATATTTTATGTGTCTTTTTTGCTCAGTCGACGACAATATACCCAACTCTCCTTCCACTTCAGAATTTTATCGCAGAATGTAGCACTCAGCATGTTGAGCGTGCATAATTTTAGCAACTATCATGCACCGGCACGACTATGTGGGCTGCCAGTTTATCGAGGATTAAAAGTTACCAATTTTCTATACATTATATACAATTTATATGTCTACATCTGCATGGAGACAATCAGTTAAGACTAATGCAGAATATGTGGCACACAACTATTTATACTAAACCTTTTTACTTTTGGTAATGTATTTCTTCAACTCAATATATGTTACTATATATTTCCAAATCAATTTTGATATACTATTTTACAAATGGTACTTTTCTTATAACTGGTTAACTTAAGCATGTTTTTTTCTTGTTAAAATGCATGTTTTGACTCAATACTATAATGCATGTCATTTATTATACCATTTCATTTCAATTTTCGGTGCTAGACTGAAAATATATTTATTAACAATAATTTAGTTTTGCGCATCTAAGGAAATATTTATTTTCCCTAAATCTTAGCGAATAAAAAAACATATTTCTGGATAAGTTAATTCGTCCCACTTAGTGTATTACATTGTGTTTACTTGTAGTTTCATCGAAATGTCGTGGTAACTAGTATTATAGGTACAGGTCAAACAATTAAATATCCTAATATTGGTCACTACTGTACGAGAGGGATAAGCATAGGAGTGACTCAACAAAAGATTATAGTTTTTGCGGAGTCAGCGTTGTGGTTTGTCCTCGAAACGAATGTAACGAAGTCTGGATTTAGAGCATCTTCAGCCGTCTCTCCCATGAGGCCCCTAGCAATCGTTTTTTACATCTGGATGGTGTTATTCTGCTCACACTACCTGTCCTGGTTTCTCGGATTTGGTTTTCATCTGTCCGGAGAGCCCAGGCCATCCCCGGCCCCCCGGGGTGCGCTCGGGGACTCCGGACGAGAGAAAAGCGGGGACGGGCCCGCTCTATCGGCGAGAGAACACACGAACCCCACCACTTTGTCGACGCAAATCCCCCTCCCTCCCGTTGTCGCTGCCGGCACCACCCTTGCTAATCTGCCGCCGGTTGCCTCAACTCCGCCGTTCTCCATCCAAGCAGCCTATATTCCGCGCCCGTCCTGCCCTCTGCCTAGTTTCCGTCGCCGGAAGCTCGCTGCCGCTCCTCGTCACACGCCCGCAGGTGTTCGTCAATTGCCTGGCCGGACATGGACTCCGACGAGGAGGAGGAGCAGATGTTCGCCGAGCTTTTTGAAGAAGAAATGGCAACCGCCGCCCAAGACGAGGAGCATGCTGATCCTAACTTGCACGTTTGGTTTGTACGAGTCCGGCCATTGGCCGCCGTGGTGGGTCGGCACCAGGTCGCCGGAAGTGCAAGCCGAGACAGCGAATGGAGGGCTACTGCATGCTCTACGCCGACTACTTCGCCGACGATCCATTGCACGGTGAGGCTGTTTTTAGGCGTCGTTTCAGGATGAGCCGAAAGCTCTTCCTGAAAATTGTGTATGCCCTTCGAGAGTACGACTCCTATTTCAGATGCAAGTTGGATTGCACCGGCATGGCAGGGTTTTCCGCCCTCCAAAAGTGCACGGTGGCTATGCGGATGCTGGCATATGGAGCTCCTGGTGATTCTGCAGATGACTATCTTCGGATGGCGGAGTCCACCGCCCTTGATTGTTTCTACCGGTTCTGCAGGGCGGTGATAGCAGTGTTCGGGGACATCTACTTGAGATCACCCATTGTCGAAGAGACTGCTAGAGATCCTTGCAACAAATGAAGCTAGAGGTTTTCCAGGGATGCTTGGAAGCATTGACTGCATGCATTGGAAATGGAAGAACTGTCCGTTTGCGTGGCAGGGAATGTACAAGGGTCACAAAAAAGGCTGCACTGTGATACTTGAGGCAGTGGCTACCCATGATCTCTGGATTTGGCACTCCTTCTTTGGTATGCCGGGATCCAACAACGACATGTTGAGGGTCATGCTCCCCCGGTTAACTTTGTGATCAATGGCCGGCAGTACAACAAGGGATACTATCTTGCAGACGGTATCTATCCAAAGTGGGCAACATTTGTGAAGACTATCTCAAGCCGTCCTCCCGAAGGAGGTGGAGTTTGTCAAGGAACAAGAAGGTTGCCGAAAAGACGTCGAGCGTGCATTTGGTGTCCTCCAGCAGAGATTTGCTGTCGTCCGGTTCCCCGCTATGACTTGGTCCAAAGATCAGATGTGGGAGGTGATGAACTGTTGTGTGTGCTTACACAACATGATTATCGAGAATGAGCGGAAGTATCTGGTTCCTCCGAACGAGCAAGCTGCACCATATAACAGAGATGGTCCTTGTCGTTGCCTATTCGACGGTACTCCAGAGGAGGGATCCTCATGGAGGGAAGAAGAAGTAGGGGCCATTGGGCGGAGAGTCCTCGGGACGGTGGTACGCGATTTACCCAGCTTCGGAACACCTGCAGGAGGACAGGGCCTACTGCTGCTTGTCTGGAATTATCTGGGCGCTTTCGCGTTGTTACAATGAGTTGTGGTTGTGCCTCTAGGGCTCCCGGGATCCGGCTTATAAAGGAGCACGGATCTAGGGTTTACATGGAGAGTCCTAGCCGGAATACAAGTTGCCTAACTATGGTACAATATCTTGCAGTGTACATCAAGGATCCGCCTTCCCTTACACGTCATACCGGATCCGGCTACCCCTTGGGCCAGGAGGATCCGACCTCCGGTCGGTGGATCCGGCTCCTTGTTCCTGGGCTGGACTTCATCCATCTTGATCTACAGCAACTGGGCCGCCCGATGGGCCATACGCCACCATCACCGTCTATGGGCCACCCGGGCTTGCCGGATCTAGGCACTGTCGATGGTACACCCATGAAGTATACCCACACAGTAGCCCCCAGATTTCTCCGAGTTTCACCTCTTTGTTTCCGCCTTGCTCGAACCGTCCTTGCTTCCGACAATCCTTTCGGTAACATGGGGAAAATTGAAGAACTCCAACTTCATGATGATTTTTCTTTCTTTCCAGCGGTTTGCCAGAAAAAATCCCTCATCTCGCGGGACTTCATCCATCGATCTCATGGTCACAAGTCTCCGGATTACTCCCCTGCAGAGATAACGGATAGTCGCTTTTAAACCCTTATACAGAACCTTAAGAGGTTCAAACGGTTCCGCCAATCTTGGCGCCATTTTGGGTAATTCGGGTGGTAACTTATCCTTAGCCATTTTTACCGTTAGGGTTTTCGACATGTGTCAACCATCCAACGGCGCGACGCTTGCGTTCCAACCATAGGATGCGGAGCACGAATCTCATCACATGCACTAGTAGAAAAAGAGGCTTCCATCCGCCCCCATTGGTCCCCAAAATATTCGAACCGCGACTAAAGGGGTCTTTAGTCGCGGTTTGGGAGGCGACCCGCGACCAAAGGTGGGCCCAGCCGCTCGGTGGCCAGCTGGTGGACGGGAGATTTAGTCGCGGTTGGCCAGGCCAATCGCGACTAAAGGTCCTCTGGCCTGGCCCGAAGGCGTTTAGTCGCGGTTGGCCAGGCCAACCGGGACTAAAGGCCCATCCCTATAAAAGGCAGCTCAGCTCACTTCACTTAGCCATTTGGTGCCACTTCTCTTCACAATCTTCACAAGGGGTGGTGGGTTTGCTTTTGGTTCCTCTTATGCACACAAGGTGTTCGATGAAATGCCCGAGAGCATGAAACAAACATGATATGAAGTGTCCGAGCCACACTTGAGCTTTCTCATTTATTTTTTCCTCCTCGATCGCGGTTAGCAACTTGAACCTTTCATGTGTCATTGATAAAATATGCATGTGTGTAGTTCATTGTTTAATTTCTATTATTTCTAGCTAGTTAGTTTAACAAATGCATGATGGTTAATTATATACTTTATATAATAATAATGCAGATGAATCGGCAATGGATGTACGGTAACCGACTCTCCGGCGAGTTCATTACGGGTTTGAAAGATTTCCTCGTAGTGGCTAATGCGAACAAGCAGGGGGGTTTTGTTATCTGTCCATGTGTTACTGTAAGAATCAGAAGGGTTACTCTTCCTCAAGAGAAGTTCACCTGCACCTGCTTCGGCACGGTTTCATGCCAAGCTATAATTGTTGGACCAAGCATGGAGAAAGAGGGGTTATAATGGAAGAAGATGAAGAAGGGGATGATATCATCGATGACAACTATCCTGATCATTTCGGTGATACTTTCATGGAGGATGCTGAAGGTGGGGAAGGTGAAGGGGAAGGTGAAGAAGAGGCACGTGATGAGCCCGCTGATGATCTTGGTCGGACCATTGCTGATGCACGGAGACGCTGCGAAACTGAAAAGGAGAGGGAGAATTTGGATCACATGTTAGAGGATCACAAAAAGTCGCTGTACCCAGGATGCGATAATGGTCTGAAAAAGCTGGGCTGCACACTGGATTTGCTGAAATGGAAGGCACAGGAAGGTGTAGCTGACTCGGGATTTGAAAACTTGCTGAAAATGTTGAAGAATATGTTTCCAAAGAATAACGAGTTGCCCGCCAGTACGTACGAAGCAAAGAAGGTTGTCTTCCCTCTAGGTTTAGAGGTTCTGAAGATACATGCATGCATTAACGACTGCATCCTCTACCGCGGTGAATACGAGAATTTGAATGAATGCCCGGTATGCACTGCATTGCGTTATAAGATCAGAGGCGATGACCCTGGTGACGATGTTGAGGGCGAGAAACCCAGGAAGAGGGTTCCCGCCAAGGTGATGTGGTATGCTCCTATAATACCACGGTTGAAACGTCTGTTCAGGAACAAAGAGCATGCCAAGTTGTTGCGATGGCACAAAGAGGACCGTAAGTCGGACGGGGAGTTGAGACACCCCGCAGATGGAACGCAATGGAGAAAGATCGACAGAGAGTTCAAAGATTTTGCAGCTGACGCAAGGAACATAAGATTTGGTCTAAGTACAGATGGCATGAATCCTTTTGGCGAGCAGAGCTCCAGCCATAGCACCTGGCCCGTGACTCTATGCATCTACAACCTTCCTCCTTGGTTGTGCATGAAGCGGAAGTTCATTATGATGCCAGTGCTCATACAAGGTCCGAAGCAACCCGGCAACGACATCGATGTGTACCTAAGGCCATTAGTTGATGAACTTTTACAGTTGTGGGGCAGACCTGGTGTACGTGTGTGGGATGAGCACAAAGAAGAGGAATTTGACCTACGAGCGTTGCTTTTCGTAACCATCAACGATTGGCCTGCTCTTAGTAACCTTTCGGGACAGACAAATAAGGGATACAATGCATGCACGCACTGCTTACATGAGACTGAAAGTATATATTTGGGTAATTGTAAGAAGAACGTGTACCTGGGGCATCGTCGATTTCTTCCCCGAAATCATAACGTAAGAAAGAAAGGCAAGCATTACAACGGCAAGGCAGATCACCGGCCGAAGCCTGCGGAACGCACTGGTGCTGAGGTATTTGATATGGTCAAGGATTTGAAAGTCATCTTTGGAAAGGGTCCTGGCGGACAATCAGTTCCGCAGGGAGTTGACGGGCACGCACCCATGTGGAAGAAGAAATCTATATTTTGGGAGCTAGAATATTGGAAAGTCCTAGATGTCCGCTCTGCAATCGACGTGATGCATGTTACGAAGAATATTTGCGTGAACCTGCTAAGCTTCTTGGGCGTGTATGGGAAGACAAATGATACAAAGGAAGCACGGCAGGACCAGCAACGTTTGAAAGACCCTGATGACCGGCATCCGGAATGGTTTCAAGGTCGTGCCAGCTACGCTCTTACCAAAGAAGAGAAGGTCATCTTTTTTGAATGCCTGAGCAGTATGAAGGTCCCGTCTGGCTTCTCGTCGAATATAAAGGGAATAATAAACATGGCGGACAAAAAGTTCCAAAACCTGAAGTCTCACGACTGCCACGTGATTATGACGCAATTGCTTCCGATTGCTTTGAGGGGGCTCCTACCGGAAAATGTTCGAGTAGCCATTGTGAAGCTATGTGCATTCCTCAATGCAATCTCTCAGAAGGTAATCAATCCAGAAGATCTACCACGGTTACAGAACGATGTGGTCCAATGTCTTGTCAGTTTCGAGTTGGTGTTCCCACCATCCTTCTTCAATATTATGACGCACCTCCTGGTTCACCTAGTCGAAGAGATTTCCATTCTCGGTCCTGTATTTCTACACAATATGTTCCCCTTTGAGAGGTTCATGGGAGTATTAAAGAAATATGTTCGTAACCGTGCTAGGCCAGAAGGAAGCATCGCCAAGGGCTATGGAAATGAGGAGGTAATTGAGTTTTGTGTTGACTATGTTCCTGACCTTAAGCCGATTGGTCTTCCTCGATCGCGGCACGAGGGGAGACTAAGTGGAAAAGGCACGATCGGAAGGAAATCAACGATATGTATGGACGGCCATTCTATGACTGAAGCACACCACACAGTTCTGACCAATTCCAGCTTGGTGGCTCCGTACTTCGAGGAACACAAGAATATTTTACGCTCGGACAACCCGGGGAAGCCTGAATCCTGGATTAGAAAGGCCCACATGGAGACTTTCGGCAGTTGGTTGAGAAAACATTTAATGAATGACAATGATGTTGGAGATCAGCTGTACATGTTGGCCAAGACACCATCTTCGACTATAACGACTTTCCAAGGGTACGAGATAAATGGGAATACATTTTACACGATCGCCCAAGATAAAAAGAGCACCAACCAAAACAGTGGTGTCCGCTTTGATGCAGCAACCGAGAATGGGCAAAAGGTCACATATTATGGTTACATAGAGGAGATATGGGAACTTGACTATGGACCCTCCTTTAAGGTCCCTTTGTTCCGGTGCAAATGGTTCAAGCTAACAGGAGGTGGGGTAAAGGTGGACCAGCAATACGGAATGACAATGGTGGATTTCAACAATCTTGGTTACCTTGACGAACCATTCGTCCTAGCCAAAGATGTCGCTCAGGTTTTCTATGTGAAGGACATGAGTAGCAAACCGAGGAAACGGAAAGATAAGAAAACGATCAGTACATCATGCGATGATCCAAAGCGCCACATTGTTCTTTCAGGGAAAAGAAACATCGTGGGAGTGGAGGACAAGACAGACATGTCAGAAGATTATAATATGTTTGGTGAAATTCCGCCCTTCAAAGTGAACACTGACCCAAGCATTAAGTTAAATGATGAGGATGCTCCATGGATACGGCACAATCGTAAGCAAGCAGGGACACAAGGGAAGAAATGATGTGTAATAATTTATTGTACCAAACTTTGTTGAATGGATCATGTGAATTATATTATCCGTGATGTGTTTGGTGTCCATTTTCGAATGATTCGATTGATTCGAGATACCACTGATGATACATGAAATTTGGAGTGATTTAGTCATACTCCTGCCTAGGCGTATAATATGCATACTCGTAGTCTTCATAGTCGCCGCCGTTGTACTGGTAGTCGTCGCCTCCAACGTTCCAACGTATCGTCGTTTCTGTTCTGCTTTATTGATGATACCTACATGTTTTATGCACACTTTATGTCATATTTGTGCATTTTCTGGAACTAACCTATTAACAAGATGCCGAAGTGCCAGTTCCTGTTTTCTGCTGTTTTTGGTTTCAGAAATCCTAGTAACGAAATATTCTCGGAATTGGACGAAATCAACGCCCAGGTTCCTATTTTGCCCGGAATCCAGAACACCCGAGAGCCGCCAGAGGAGGGCCCTGTGGGCCCCAGATGATAGGGTGGCGTGGCCTGGGCCCTGGCCGCGCCAGCCTATGGTGTCGTCGCCCCTTCGACCTTCTGACGCTGCCCTTTCGCCTATATAAAGCCCCTGCATCGAAAACCCTTACGGAGGAAGCCACGGTACGCGAAACCTTCCAGAGCCGCCGCCATCGCGAAGTCAAGATCTGGGGGACAGGAGTCTCTGTTCCGGCACGCCGCCGGACGGGGAAGTGCCCCCGGAAGGCTTCTCCATCGACACCGCTGCCATCTCCACCGCCATCTTCATCACCGCTGCTGCTCCCATGAGGAGGGAGTAGTTCTCCATCGAGGCTCGGGGCTGTACCGGTAGCTATGTGGTTCATCTCTCTCCTATGTAGTTCAATACAATAATCTCATGAGCTGCCTTACATGATTGAGATTCATATGATGATGCTTGTAATCTAGATGTCATTATGCTAGTCAAGTGAGTTTTACTTATGTGATCTCCGGAGACTCCTTGTCCCACGTGTGTAAAGGTGACAGTGTGTGCACCGTGTGGGTCTCTTAGGCTATATTTCACAGAATACTTATTCACTGTTATGAATGGCGTAGTGAAGTGCTTATTTATATCTCTTTATGATTGCAATGTGTTTTGTATCACAATTAATCTATGTGCTACTCTAGCAATGTTATTAAAGTAGTTTTATTCCTCCTGCACGATGTAATGGTGACAGTGTGTGCATCCGTGTTAGTACTTGGTTTATGCTATGATTATGATCTCTTGTAGATTGCGAAGTTAACTATTGCTATGATAGTATTGATGTGTATTATTCCTCCTACATAAGCATGAAGGTGACAGTGTGCATGCTACGTTAGTACTTGGTTTAGTCGTATTGATCTATCTTACACTCTAAGGTTATTTAAATATGAACATTGAATTGTGGAGCTTGTTAACTCCGGCATTGAGGGTTCGTGTAATCCTACGCAATGTGTTCATCATCCAACAAGAGAGTGTAGAGTATGCATTTATCTATTCTGTTATGTGATCAAAGTTGAGAGTGTCCACTAGTGAAAGTCTATTCCCTAGGCCTTGTTCCTAAATACTGCTATCGCTGCTTGTTTACTGTTTTACTTTACTACTGCTGCGTTACTCTGCTTGTTTACTTCCTACAATATTACTACCATCAACTGCACGCCAGCAAGCTATTTTCTGGCGCCGTACTACTGCTCATATTCATTCATACCACTTGTATTTCACTATCTCTTCGCCGAACTAGTGCACCTATTAGGTGTGTTGGGGACACAAGAGACTTCTTGCTTTGTGGTTGCAGGGTTGCATGAGAGGGATATCTTTGACCTCTTCCTCCCGAGTTCGATAAACCTTGGGTAATCCACTTAAGGGAAACTTGCTGCTGTTCTACAAACCTCTGCTCTTGGAGGCCCAACACTGTCTACAAGAATAGAAGCACCCGTAGACATCAAGCACTTTTCTGGCGCCGTTGCCGGGGAGGAAAGGTAAAAGGCACTCATACTCCGGTTCCAGGTAACAGTACTTTTCTAGGCGCCATTGTGTGTGTGCTCGAAGCTATTTCCTTTAGACTCTGCAATTGCGACATTTGGTTTCTTGTTTACACTAGTTAGGCATAATGGACAACAATGACCTTTTTATTCTATTTCCTGATTTAAGACATGGATGGTTTGATGCGAAAATTAAAAAACCCATGGAACATATTAATATGAATGCTTTGAACACTATTGTTGCTAATGCTATGGAAAATTCTAAGCTTGGGGAAGCTGGCTTTGATGAGCATGATATTTTTAGTCCCCCAAGCATTGAGGAGAAAATTTACTTTGATGATACTTTGCCTCCCATTTATGATGATTATAATGATAGTAGTCTTTTGTTACCACCTGTTATGGAGGATAAATTTGATTATGATTACAATATACCTCCTATATTTGATAGCTACTTTGTTGAATTTGCTCCCACTACAATTAATAAGAATGACTATGCCTATGTTGGGAGTAGTAATTATTTTATGCATGAGACTCATGATAAGAATGCTTTATGTGATAGTTATATTGTTGAGTTTTCTCATGTTGCTACTGAAAGTTATTATGAGAGAGGAAAATATGGTTGTAAAAATTTTCATGTTACTAAAACACCTCTCTATGTGCTGAAATTTTTGAAGCTACACTTGTTTTATCTTCCTATGCTTGTTACTTTGCTCTTCATGAACTTGTTTATTTACAAGATTCCTATGCATAGGAAGCATGTTAGACTTAAATGTGTTTTGAATTTGCCTCTTGAAGCTCTCTTTTGCTTCAAATACTATTTCTTGCGGGTGCATCACCAAAACTGCTGAGCCCATCTTAATGGCTATAAAGAAAGAACTTCTTGGGAGATAACCCATGTGTTATTTTACTACAGCAATTTTTGTTTTGTTGTGTCTTGGAAGTTGTTTACTACTGTAGCAACCTCTCCTTATCATGTTTTTGTGCCAAGTAAAGTTTCTATGTTAAAGTTGATGTTATATTTGGGATCGCTGCGCAGAAACAGCATTGCTGTCTGTCACGATTTCTGGCACAAGTTTCTGTAGAAAATTCTAAAAAATCTGCCAATTTACGAGCGTGATCATCAGATATGTACGCAACTTTCATTAGTATTGAGTTTTTCCATTTGAGCAAGTCTGGTGCCATTTTAAAATTCGTCTTTACGGACTGTTCTGTTTTTGACAGATTCTGCCTTTTATTTCGCATTGCCGCTTTTGTGTTAAGTTGAATGAGTTTCTTTGTTCCATTAACTTTCAGAAGTTTTGTGCAATGTCCAGAAGTGTTAAGAATGATTGTGTCACCTCTGAACATGTGAATTTTTGATTATGCACTAACCCTCTAATGAGTTTGCTTGAAGTTTGGTGTGAAGGAAGTTTTCAAGGGTCAAGAGAGGAGTATGATATACTATGATCAAGAGGAGTGAAAGCTCTAAGCTTGGGGATGCCCCCGTGGTTCACCCCTGCATATTTCAAGAAGACTCAAGCATCTAAGCTTGGGGATGCCTGATACGTCCAATTTGCATCACTATTTTGTATCATAATTTGCTGTTATTCATTGATATATTTCATATTGGGACACAATACTTATGTTATTTCATCTATTTTGCATGTTTCATCATCATTGGAGGATCAAGCACCGGAGCCAGGATTCTGCTGGAAAAAGCACCGTCAGAACGCAATATTTCGGAAGATCAACTGTGGAAGGGAATTTCACGTAAATTCCTATTTTTCCAGATGACGGAGGGAGCCAGAAGGGGAAGCAGAGAGGAGCCATGTGGGCCCAGACCCTAGGGCGGCGCGGCCCATGGCCTGGCCGCGCCACCCTGTGGTCTGGGGGCCCCACAGCCCCTTTCGCCTCCTTTTCTTCGCGTACTCCTTCGTCCCGAAAACCTAAGCCACAGAGAGGACCTCACGAAGGGTTACAGCCGCCTCTGCGGGGCGGAGAACACCAGAGAGAAAAGAGCTCTCCGGCGGGCAGGAATCCGCCGGGGAAATTCCCTCCCGGAGGGGGAAATCGACGCCATCGCCATCGTCATCGAGCTGGACATCATCTCCATCATCATCATCATCATCTCCACCATCTACACCGCCATCACCACCGCTGCACCTCGTCACCGCTGTAACAATTCGGGTTAAATCTTGATTGTTTGATAGGGGAAACTCTCCCGGTGTTATTCTATACTTGTTGTAGATGCTATTGAGTGAAACCATTGAACCAAGGTTTATGTTCAGATTGTTATTCATCATCATATCACCTCTGATTGTATTCCATATGATGTCTCGTGAGTAGTTCGTTTAGTTCTTGAGGACATGGGTGAAGTCTAAATGCTAGTAGTGAATTATGGTTGAGTAATATTCAATGTTATGATATTTAAGTTGTGGTGTCATTCTTCTAGTGGTGTCGTGTGAACGTCGACTACACGACACTTCACCATTTATGGGCCTAGGGGAGTGCATCTTGTACTCGGTTGCTAATTGCGGGGTTGCCGGAGTGACAGAAACCTAAGCCCCCGTTAGTATATCGATGCAGGAGGGATCGCAGGATCTCAGAGTTTAAGGCTGTGGTTAGATTTATCTTAATTACTTTCTTGTAGTTGCGGATGCTTGCAAGGGGTATAATCACAAGTATGTATTAGTCCTAGGAAGGGCGGTGCATTAGCATAGGTTCACCCACACAACACTTATCAAAACAATGAAGATTATTTAGCCACTTGAAGCGAAAGTACTAGACTAAAATCCCCATGTGTCCTCAGGAACGTTTGGTCATTATAAGTAAACAAACCGGCTTGTCCTTTGTGCTAAAAAGGATTGGGCCACTCGCTGCAATTATTTCTCTCGCATTTTACTTACTCGTACTTTATTTATCTGCAATATCAAAACCCCTTGAATACTTGTTTGTGAGCATTTACAGTGAATCCTTCATCGAAACTGCTGCCAACACCTTCTGCTCCTCGTTGGGATCGACATTCTTACTTATCGAAGATACTACGATACACCCCCTATACTTGTGGGTCATCAAGACTATTTTCTGGCGCCGTTGCCGGGGAGTGAAGCGCTATTGGTAAGTGGAATTGGTAAGGAAAACCTTTACTGTTTGTGCTGATTTTATTTCTGCCTGCTGCTATAAATCATTATGGAGAGATCTTCTCTTCAATTTCTATTTGGGAAATCTACTACTACTGCAACGGTAGTGGATGAAGCGCCAGGTGAGGAAGTAGTACCATATAAAATACCTATGAAAATTATTGAACGTGTTATGGATAACCGCTATGAAGGGGATGGAACTGTCCATCCTGGTGATCATTTATTGTTTTTGCATGAATTATGCGGGCTATTCAAATGTGCAGGTATTTCTATGAATGAAGTTAGGAAGAAACTATTCACTATATCGCTGTCTGGTAAAGCGGCGCACTGGTATAAATTGCTGAAGAATGGTGATTCTATTGATTGGGAGGACATTGTGCCTTTATTTTATTCCAAATTTTATCCTCCAAGTGAAATTCACAAAGATCGGAACCGCATATATAATTTCTGGCCTCATGATGGAGAGAGTATTGCCCAAGCTTGGGGGAGATTGAAGTCTTTAATGCTCAAATGCCCCATTCATGAGCTTCCTGGTAATGTTATTATTGATAATTTCTATGCAAGACTTTCTTTTCAAGACAAGACCTTGCTGGATACTTCTTGTTCTGGATCATTTACACGCAAGAATGAAGAGTTTAAAAGAGACCTTCTTGATCGGATCCAAGAAAATACTGAAGGATGGGAGAACGACAAAGATAGAGAATCAGGTATAATTTATGATTACAAATGCATTGAAGCTTTTATGGATACTGATAAATTTCGTAATATGAGTGCTACATATGGTCTTGATTCCCAAGTTGTTGCAAATCTTTATAAAGCTTTTGCCTCTCATTATGAATTGCCTAAGAAGAATTTTGATAAGTATCATGAACCGTATAAAGATAAAGTTGATTCATCTGTAAACAAATGTGTAGTGATTGAAACTGTTGATAATGTTATTCCTGAAGCTTATATTGAAAAAACTCCTTTCCCTGCTAAAATGAAGGAGTACTCTGTCATATCTAGTGCTGTTAATAAAAGTGAAAAGAAACCTAAAGAACCTGAAGAACAAATTAAAATTGAACCTGCTGTTGCAATAGTTAAAGATCTTGTGACTGAAAATGTGGAGGATGGTCATATTATTTTCTGTGAAGATGCTTCTAATATTGTTTCACATCCTAATAAACCCAAACAAGTTAGTGTTCCTATGCTATCTGTTAGAATTGGTGATCATTGTTATTATGGTTTATGTGATATTGGTGCAAGTGTTAGTGCTATTCCTTATGAGCTTTACACGGAGATTATGCACGAAATTGGTTCTTGTGAACTTGAAGATATTGATGTGGTTATTCATCTGGCTAATAGAGAAACTATTTCTCCAATTGGTATTGTTCGAGATGTGGAAGTTCTATGTGGTAAGATTAAATATCCTGCTGACTTTTTGGTACTTGGTTCTGCTGCTAGTGATCATTGTCCTATCATTTTTGGTAGACCTTTTCTAAATACTTGTGGAGCTATTATAGATTGTAAGAAAGAGAAAATTTTGACTAGATTTGCTGGTGAACCTTATGAATTTAACTTTTCTAAATTTACCAAAACTCCTTATAAAGCTGACTTGCCTAGTAATGATTTTAAAATGGAGCAGTGTGCATCTATTGTTCTTGTTCCTAATAATCCTTTGCAGCAACATTTGGAGAATAGTGAAAGTGAAGCTTTTAGGAAAGAAAGAGATGAGCTTGAGGAAATTTTTCTTCGCCAACCTATTCTCAAGCATGATTTACCGGTGGAAGATTTGGGTACAACACCGCCACCGAAGGAAGATCCTGTTTTTGATTTAAAGCCTTTACCTGATAATCTTAAATATGCTCATATTGATGATAAGAAAATATATCCTGTTATTATTAGTTCTAAGCTTTCAGAGATTGAGGAAGAAAGGTTATTGGAAATATTGAAGAAACACCGAGGAGCTATTGGCTATACTCTTGATGATTTGAAAGGGATTTCTCCTTCTATTTGCCAACATGCTATTAATATGGAAGAAGATGCGAAGCCTGTTGTTGAACATCAACGTCGTCTAATTCCGAAGATGAAAGAGGTGGTAAGAAATGAGGTATTAAAACTTCTTGAAGCTGGTATTATATATCCTATTGCTGATAGTAGATGGGTTAGTCCTGTGCATTGTGTTCCTAAGAAAGGAGGAATGACTGTTGTGCCTAATGATAATGATGAGCTTATCCCTCAAAGAATAGTTGTAGGTTATAGAATGTGCATTGATTTTCGAAAAGTTAATAAAGTTACTAAGAAAGATCATTACCCTTTACCCTTTATTGATCAAATGCTAGAAAGGTTATCTAAAAATACTCATTTTTGCTTTCTTGATGGTTATTCTGGGTTTTCACAAATTGCTGTTAAAGCTAAAGATCAAGAGAAAACCACATTTACTTGTCCTTATGGAACTTATGCTTATAGGCGTATGCCTTTTGGTTTATGTAATGCTCCTGCTACTTTTCAAAGATGCATGTCTGCTATTTTTCATGGTTTTTGCGAAAGTATTGTAGAGGTGTTCATGGATGATTTTTCTGTCTATGGGAATTCTTTTGATAATTGCCTGCGAAACCTCGATAAAGTTTTGCAGAGATGTGAAGAAACTAACCTTGTTCTTAATTGGGAGAAATGTCACTTTATGGTTAATGAAGGAATTGTATTGGGACATAAAATTTCCGAGAGAGGTATTGAAGTTGATAGAGCTAAAGTTGAAGCAATTGAGAAGATGCCCTATCCGAGGGATGTTAAAGGTATTCGTAGTGTTCTTGGTCATGCTGGGTTTTATAGGAGATTTATTAAAGATTTCTCTAAAATTTCAAAGCCTCTTACTAATCTTCTTCAAAAAGATGTACCTTTTGTTTTTGATGATGATTGTAAGGAAGCTTTTGAAACTCTAAAGAAAGCCTTAACAACTGCTCCTGTAGTCGAACCTCCTGATTGGAATTTGCCTTTTGAAATTATGTGTGATGCTAGTGATTTTGCTGTAGGTGCTGTTCTTGGACAGCGGGTAGATAAAAAATTAAATGTTATTCATTATGCTAGTAAGACTCTTGATGCTGCTCAAAGAAATTATGCTACAACTGAAAAGGAATTGTTAGCTGTAGTCTTTGCTTGTGACAAGTTTAGACCCTATATTGTTGATTCGAAAGTTACAATTCATACTGATCATGCTGCAATTAGATACCTTATGACAAAGAAAGATGCTAAGCCAAGGCTTATTAGATGGGTACTTCTGTTGCAAGAATTTGATTTACATATTATAGATAGGAAAGGTGCTGATAATCCTGTTGCTGATAATTTGTCTAGATTGGAAAATATTGCTTATGATCCTGTTCCTGTTAATGATAGTTTTCCAAATGAACAATTGGCTGTAATAAAGGTGAGCTCGCGAGAGAGCCCTTGGTATGCAGATTATGCTAACTTTATTGTTTCGAAGTATTTGCCTCCAACCTTTTCAGCTCAGCAAAGGAGGAAATTCTTTTATGACTTGAGGCATTATTTTTGGGATGACCCACACTTATATAAAGAAGGAGTGGATGGTATTATGCGAAGATGTGTTCCCGAATATGAACAACAGGAGATATTGAGTAAATGTCATGGAAGTGTTTATGGAGGACATCACGCTGGAGATAGAACCGCGCAAAAGGTTCTACAATCAGGTTTTTATTGGCCAACACTCTTCAAAGATGCAAGGAAATTTATTTTATCTTGTGATGAATGTCAAAGAGTTGGTAATATCTCCAGACGCAATGAAATGCCTATGAATTATACTCTTGTTATTGAACCATTCGATTGTTGGGGATTCGACTTTATGGGTCCTTTCCCTTCTTCAGACGGTAACACTCATATACTTGTCGCTGTTGATTATGTTACTAAATGGGTAGAAGCTATACCTACAAGGAGTGCTGATGGTGAGACCTCTATAAAAATGCTTGTAGATGTTATATTTCCTAGATTTGGAATACCTAGATATATTATGACTGATGGAGGTTCTCATTTTATTCATGGAGGTTTTAGAAAAACTCTTGCTAAGTATGGTATTAATCATAGAATTGCTTCTGCTTATCACCCTCAAACTAGTGGTCAAGTAGAATTATCAAATAGAGAGATTAAAGCTATCTTAGGAAAGACTGTTAATAAATCTAGAAAGAATTGGGCTAGCAAATTGAAAGAAGCACTATGGGCTTATAGAACTGCTTATAAAAATCCTATGGGAATGTCACCTTATAAAATGGTTTATGGAAAAGCTTGTCATTTACCTTTAGAACTAGAGCACAAAGCTTATTGGGCTGTTAGAGAACTAAATAAAGATCCTAAATTAGCCGGTAATAAGAGGTTGTTGCAATTAAGTTCTCTAGATGAATGGAGAAGTGAAGCTTATGAAAATGCTAAACTCTTTAAAGAAAAAGTTAAGAAGTGGCATGATAGAAGGATCATTAAAAGAGAATTTAATGTTGGAGATCAAGTTCTATTGTATCGGTCTCGTCTCAGATTCTTTGCAGGGAAATTACTCTCGAAGTGGGAAGGACCATATGTTGTTGAGGAGGTGTATCGTTCAGGAGCAATTAAAATTAGCTCTCTCCAAGGCAATGCCACACAAGTGGTGAATGGACAAAGACTCAAGCATTATATCTCGGGTGATTCTTATAATGTTGATGTTGATATTATTCAAGTGGAAACACCGGAGGCTTTCATCAAAGGACAAATTGACAGTCCGCCAGAACTCGACTTTGAATAGGTAACAGTACAGGTAATAAAAAGTCCGCGTTTACCTTTCCGAACATTATTTCTGCTGTTTTTAGGAAATATGAAAAATTACGAGTTCGAAACGGAGTGGAAAGGACGCACGAGGGCGTGCCACCATAGGCCGGCGCGGCCTGACCTGGGCCCGCGCCGACCTATGGTCTGGCCGCCTCGTTGCCCCTTTCCGACTCTGGTTCGATCTGGAACCTTCCTTTTGTCGTGAAAATTTTTGCTATATAATCCCCCGGACCCCTGGAGGTCCGTAATATCGTTTTCTCGTCGTGTTTTGTTTCGAGCTGTTTTCTGCCAGATTTGTTTTGATCTAGAAGCACCATGGTCTCCAACAACAAGGACAAGGAACCTTTGAAGGAAAATATTCAAGACCCGGAGCTGAAGAAAGAAGACGCAAGAGAGGATGAGGAAGAAGTGGAGGAAGCTCCGCAGGAACACCAGCAAGCCACCGTTGCAAGTATTGGCGTGATATCAAATCCATCCAACATCAAGAGGAGTGCACGAATCGCTACCGGAGGAGCGGTTCCACGTCATTACTTGGCTCCAAGGACATCTTCTCCGAGCAATTACAACCCTTACCGCAATCTAATCTACGATCGTCAAACTGAAAGGACCCCCAAGGTAGTGTTGCCAAGTAATTGGGATATAGATCGTTCTGACATTGCAGGAGAGATGAAATCTGAAGCTGAAGGATGGGGAAACAATTCTAAGAGTTGGGATTCACCACCGGACATGATTATGAGCCGCGTTGAGCACAACTCGGAGATGATTCGCAACCTCACCTATGAGATTGAAGATTTAAAGGAGCTGGTTAAGAAGCTTGTCGAGAGGAATCCATCGCCATCATCACCGAAGGAGTAATTCATCATCGGTATTGGCATCCCCTTGGTTTGTTCCAAGCTTGGGGGAGTGCCGCGGTATCACATCATCACCACCTTTATCTTTTACTATCAAGTAGTGTCATATCATGAGTAGGGAAGTTATCATATGGAATAGTATGCAATGTGGAAGTATCTCTCTTAGTTGGTTATCTATGTATCCGTTGGTGTGAGTTATCGTTATGGAATATTAATGAGAAGTCTTATCATTTACTTTTTGCACACCTTATTTTAGTTTGCAATCTCCATTATATGATTACTCTTGACATTAGTATTGATATCACTTTGGGAGCATCAAGTAAATCTATTTGGTTTTGGCAAACTTAGCATTGGTCAATAGCAACAACACCCTGATGTTTAAATAAAGAGAGAAATACACTTAGATATATTACTCTATTATCTCTATGCTTAGTATTCTAAAGTTAAAATTGCTTGTGCTTATGAGAAAGATGCATGATTGTTTCTATCATATGTATATTTGTTTGTTTCCCTCAACCTTTATGCTTGCTATCAAACCTTGCTAGCCAAAGACTTGTATCGAGAGGGAATGCTTCTCATACATCCATAACCTTAGACCAAACCTATGCCATTTGTGTCCACCATACCTACCTACTACATGGTATTTTCTGCCATTCCAAGTAAATACTTCATGTGCTACCTTTAAATTATTCAAACTACTACTCCTTATTTGTGTCAATGTTTTATAGCTCATGAGGAAGTATGTGGTGTTTTATCTTTCAATCTTGTTGGGCGGACTTTCACTAATGGACTAGTGGCACATCCGCTTATCCAATAACTTTGCAATAAGAGCTGGCAACGGGGTTCCCAGCCCCAATTAATAACTTTCATTAATAATTCTCTTCACATGTTTTGCTCTGATTTATCAGTAAGCAACTTAATTTTGCAATAGACACTCCTCCATGGTATGTGAATGTTGGAAGGCACCCGAGGATTCGGTTAGCCATGGATTGAGAAAGCCAAGGTTGGGGGGAGTGTCATCTTTAATAAAACTAAAATACATGTGTAAACAAAAGAGAAGGGGGATGATCTACCTTGCTGGTAGAGATGCCGTCCCTCATGGGAGCCGCTCTTGGAAGGTTCGTTTGGCAAGGGGGTTAGAGTGCCCGCTACCATTCGTTGACAACAACAAACACCGCTCAAAATCTTACTTTTATGCTCTTTATATGATTTCAAAACTTGAAAAGCTCTAGCACATGATTTAATCCCTGCTTCCCTCTGCGAAGGGCCTGTCTTTTACTTTTATGTTGAGTCAGTAAACCTATTTCCCTCTATCTTAAGCAAGCAATTGAGTTGTTGTGAACCAATCATTTATGCTATGATTCAGTTGATCATGTCTTTTATACTTTCTTGTTTAGTACCAATTTTATCTGAATGAATATGACTTCGAAGTTATCAATGATTATGAAGAGATTGTTATGCTTGAATATGAAAGCTCAGCTATAAAATCTAATATGAAAGCTTTGCTTAGAAGTACAATCCGTTAGTAGTTCTCTGACCAAGAACGAAGTTTGCCATCACCAACTATGATTTCTTATGCACCTTTACTTGTGATTTCTCTTTACTTATTTCAAGATGAGCTATATGAGGAAGTTGTTTACTAGAATGTCTTGTGTGAATGAATATGATGCTTCTTGTCCGTATTTTATTTATCGACTCTTCACTCCATAAACATGTGGTCTTGTTTATCGAGCTCAGTTTCGCTTGGGGACAAGCGAGGTCTAAGCTTGGGGGGAGTTGATACGTCCAATTTGCATCACTATTTTGTATCATAATTTGCTGTTATTCATTGATATATTTCATATTGGGACACAATACTTATGTTATTTCATCTATTTTGCATGTTTCATCATCATTGGAGGATCAAGCACCGGAGCCAGGATTCTGCTGGAAAAAGCACCGTCAGAACGCAATATTTCGGAAGATCAACTGTGGAAGGGAATTTCACGTAAATTCCTATTTTTCCAGATGACGGAGGGAGCCAGAAGGGGGAGCAGAGAGGAGCCACTGTGGGCCCAGACCCTAGGGCGGCGCGGCCCATGGCCTGGCCGCGCCACCCTGTGGTCTGGGGGCCCCACAGCCCCTTTCGCCTCCTTTTCTTCGCGTACTCCTTCGTCCCGAAACCTAAGCCAGAGAGGACCTCACGAAGGGTTACAGCCGCCTCTGCGGGGCGGAGAACACCAGAGAGAAAAGAGCTCTCCGGCGGGCAGGAATCCGCCGGGGAAATTCCCTCCCGGAGGGGGAAATCGACGCCATCGCCATCGTCATCGAGCTGGACATCATCTCCATCATCATCATCATCATCTCCACCATCTACACCGCCATCACCACCGCTGCACCTCGTCACCGCTGTAACAATTCGGGTTAAATCTTGATTGTTTGATAGGGGAAACTCTCCCGGTGTTATTCTATACTTGTTGTAGATGCTATTGAGTGAAACCATTGAACCAAGGTTTATGTTCAGATTGTTATTCATCATCATATCACCTCTGATTGTATTCCATATGATGTCTCGTGAGTAGTTCGTTTAGTTCTTGAGGACATGGGTGAAGTCTAAATGCTAGTAGTGAATTATGGTTGAGTAATATTCAATGTTATGATATTTAAGTTGTGGTGTCATTCTTCTAGTGGTGTCGTGTGAACGTCGACTACACGACACTTCACCATTTATGGGCCTAGGGGAGTGCATCTTGTACTCGGTTGCTAATTGCGGGGTTGCCGGAGTGACAGAAACCTAAGCCCCCGTTAGTATATCGATGCAGGAGGGATCGCAGGATCTCAGAGTTTAAGGCTGTGGTTAGATTTATCTTAATTACTTTCTTGTAGTTGCGGATGCTTGCAAGGGGTATAATCACAAGTATGTATTAGTCCTAGGAAGGGCGGTGCATTAGCATAGGTTCACCCACACAACACTTATCAAAACAATGAAGATTATTTAGCCACTTGAAGCGAAAGTACTAGACTAAAATCCCCATGTGTCCTCAGGAACGTTTGGTCATTATAAGTAAACAAACCGGCTTGTCCTTTGTGCTAAAAAGGATTGGGCCACTCGCTGCAATTATTTCTCTCGCATTTTACTTACTCGTACTTTATTTATCTGCAATATCAAAACCCCTTGAATACTTGTTTGTGAGCATTTACAGTGAATCCTTCATCGAAACTGCTGCCAACACCTTCTGCTCCTCGTTGGGATCGACATTCTTACTTATCGAAGATACTACGATACACCCCCTATACTTGTGGGTCATCAATGCCCAAGGCATCCCCTTCTTCATCGACAACATCATCAGGTTCCTCCCCTGAAACTATATTTTTATTCGGTCACATCTTATGTACTTTACTTGGAGCGTCTGTGTGTGCTTTTATTTTTGTTTTGTTATCTTAGTTCTCTGAATAAGTTCATCCTTGTGTGGGAGAGAGACACGCTCCGCTGGTTCGTATGAACACATGTGTTCTTAGCTCATAATATTCATGGCGAAGTTTCCTCTTCGTTAAATTGTTATATGGTTGGAATTGAAAAATGCTACATGTAGTAATTGGTAAAATGTCTTGGATAATGTGATACTTGGAAATTGTTGTGCTCATGTTTAAGCTCTTGCATCATATACTTTGCACCCATTAATGAAGAAATACATAGAGCTTGCTAAAATTTGGTTTGCATATTTGGTCTCTCTAAGGTCTAGATAATTTCTAGTATTGAGTTTTGAACAACAAGGAAGACGGTGTAGAGTCTTATAATGTTTACAATATGTCTTTTATGTGAGTTTTGCTGCACCGGTTCATCCTTGTGTTTGTTTCAAATAACCTTGCTAGCCTAAACCTTGTATCGAGAGGGAATACTTCTCATGCATCCAAATCCTTGAGCCAACCACTATGCCATTTGTGTCCACCATACCTACCTACTACATGGTATTTCTCCGCCATTCCAAAGTAAATTGCTTGAGTGCTATCTTTAAACAATTCAAAAGTTATTACCTCTTATTTGTGTCAATGTTTTATAGCTCATGAGGAAGTATGTGGTGTTTATCTTTCAATCTTGTTGGGCAACTTTCACTAATGGACTAGTGGCTTCATCCGCTTATCCAATAACTTTGCAAAAAGAGCTGGCAATGGGATTCCCAGTCCCAAATTAATTAACAAAAATAGACACTCCTCCATGGTATGTGATTGTTGGACGGCACCCGAAGGATTCGGTTAGCCATGGCTTGAGAAAGCAAAGGTGGGGAGGAGTGTCATCATAATAAAACTAAAATAAAAAGGCACTCCTTCATGGTATGAGATTGTTGGCAGGCACCCGAGGATTCGGTTAGCCATGGTTTGTGAAAGCAAAGGTTGGAAGGAGTGCCACCCAAAAATAAAATAAAATGGGAGCCGCTCTTTGAAGGTTTGTCTGGCAAGGTAGTTAGAGTACCCATTACCATTCGTTGACAACAACAAACACCTCTCAAAACTTTACTTTTATACTCTCTTGATGTTTTCAAAATAAAAGCTCTAGCACAAATATAGCAATCGATGCTTTCCTCTTTGAAGGACCTTTCTTTTACTTTTATTGTTGAGTCAGTTTACCTATCTCCCTCCACCTTAAGAAGCAAACACTTGTGTGAACTGTGCATTGATTCCTACATACTTGCATATTGCACTTGTTATATTACTTTATGTTGACAATATCCATGAGATATACATGTTATAAGTTGAAAGCAACCGCTGAAACTTAATCTTCCTTTGTGTTGCTTCAATACCTCTACTTTGAATTATTGCTTTATGAGTTAACTTTTATGCAAGACTTATTGATGCTTGTCTTGAAGTACTATTCATGAAAAGTCTTTGCTTTATGATTCAGTTGTTTACTCATGTCATTACCATTGTTTTGATCGCTGCATTCATTACATATGTTTACAATATGATCAAGTTTATGATGGCATGTCACTTAAGAAATTATCTTTGTTATCGTTTTACCTGCTCGGGACGAGCAGAACTAAGCTTGGGGATGCTGATACGTCTCCAACGTATCGATAATTTCTTATGTTCCATGCTACTTTATTGATGATACCTACATGTTTTATGCACACTTTATGTCATATTTGTGCATTTTCTGGAACTAACCTATTAACAAGATGCCAAGTGCCAGTTCCTGTTTTCTGCTGTTTTTGAAATCCTAGTAACGAAATATTCTCGGAATTGGACGAAATCAACGCCCAGGTTCCTATTTTGCCCGGAAGCATCCAACAACACGAGAGGAGGGCCCCTGGGCCCAGATGATAGGGTGGCGCGGCCTGGCCCCCGCCGCGCCCTATGGTGTCGTCGCCCTTCGACCTTCTGACGCTGCCCTTTCGCCTATATAAAGCCCCTGCATCGAAAACCCTTACAGAGGAAGCCACGGCACGCGAAACCTTCCGAGCCGCCGCCATCGCGAAGTCAAGATCTGGGGACAGGAGTCTCCGTTCCGCACGCCGCCGGACGGGGAAGTGCCCCAAGGCTTCTCCATCGACACCGCTGCCATCTCCACCGCCATCTTCATCACCGCTGCTGCTCCCATGAGGAGGGAGTAGTTCTCCATCGAGGCTCGGGGCTGTACCGGTAGCTATGTGGTTCATCTCTCTCCTATGTAGTTCAATACAATAATCTCATGAGCTGCCTTACATGATTGAGATTCATATGATGATGCTTGTAATCTAGATGTCATTATGCTAGTCAAGTGAGTTTTACTTATGTGATCTCCGGAGACTCCTTGTCCCACGTGTGTAAAGGTGACAGTGTGTGCACCGTGTGGGTCTCTTAGGCTATATTTCACAGAATACTTATTCACTGTTATGAATGGCGTAGTGAAGTGCTTATTTATATCTCTTTATGATTGCAATGTGTTTTGTATCACAATTAATCTATGTGCTACTCTAGCAATGTTATTAAAGTAGTTTTATTCCTCCTGCACGATGTAATGGTGACAGTGTGTGCATCCGTGTTAGTACTTGGTTTATGCTATGATTATGATCTCTTGTAGATTGCGAAGTTAACTATTGCTATGATAGTATTGATGTGTATTATTCCTCCTACATAAGCATGAAGGTGACAGTGTGCATGCTACGTTAGTACTTGGTTTAGTCGTATTGATCTATCTTACACTCTAAGGTTATTTAAATATGAACATTGAATTGTGGAGCTTGTTAACTCCGGCATTGAGGGTTCGTGTAATCCTACGCAATGTGTTCATCATCCAACAAGAGAGTGTAGAGTATGCATTTATCTATTCTGTTATGTGATCAAAGTTGAGAGTGTCCACTAGTGAAAGTCTATTCCCTAGGCCTTGTTCCTAAATACTGCTATCGCTGCTTGTTTACTGTTTTACTGCGTTACTACTGCTGCGTTACTAGCTTGTTTACTTCCTACAATATTACTACCATCAACTGCACGCCAGCGAGCTATTTTCTGGCGCCGTACTACTGCTCATATTCATTCATACCACTTGTATTTCACTATCTCTTCGCCGAACTAGTGCACCTATTAGGTGTGTTGGGGACACAAGAGACTTCTTGCTTTGTGGTTGCAGGGTTGCATGAGAGGGATATCTTTGACCTCTTCCTCCCTGAGTTCGATAAACCTTGGGTAATCCACTTAAGGGAAACTTGCTGCTGTTCTACAAACCTCTGCTCTTGGAGGCCCAACTCGTAGTCTTCATAGCCGCCGCCGTTGTACTGGTAGTCGTCGCCTTCTAAGTTGCCGCCGTCGTCGTCGCTGCTGTCGTCGCTGTCGTCGGGCGGCGCTCGTGGCTCGAACTGAGGGTAGCGCAGGCGGGGGATATCGCCGGCCGTGATGTAGTCCATGACGCTCTGCAGAGTCCGGCCGTACCACCATAGCCGACGGCCGGCCTCGTGGAAGTTCCCAGGAGGCAGACCGTCCTCCTCATACCTGGCGAGCGCCCTCTCACGCCGATTGATGAAGAAGGCGTCCCAAGTATGCTGGTTATCGGGATGCCAGCGGGGATTCATCCGCTGCTCCGGCGTGAGGTCGAGGTAGTAGTGGTTCGTGATGGCCGCCCGGCGCGCAGTACCCTGAGGGACGGGAGGGACCGGCACGCCTCCGGCGCTTAGGCTCCAGCCGGCGGGGACGCGGTAGCCCGGTGGGCAAGGGTAGTTCGAGGCGCAAAGCTCCTCCACCTGCTGGTAGGTTAGAGTGGGTACGGTGGAAGCCATGAGAGAGTGATGAGAGATTGTAGAGATGTGATAATGCTGGCCAAGCCGGGCTACATATATGTAGTGAGAAATGGCGGGAAAAATGGGAGCGGGAAGACAGGAGGCGGGAAGAAAGTGGCGGGAAGAAAGAGGCGGGAAGAAAGAGGCGGGAAGAAAGAGGCGGGAAGACAGGGAAGAAATGGCGGGAAGAAGAGGAATCCAGAGCTGGTCATCTAACCTTTAGTCCCGGTTGGCTAAAGGTGGTTTTGTATCATCTAACAAAACTGTCGGTGGGATAAGGACGTTTGGGTAAGCTTTAGTCCCGGCTGGTGGGTGCAACCGGGACTAAAGGTGGTTTTTGTGTCATCTAAGAAAACTGTCGGTGGGATAAGGACGTTTGGGTAAGCTTTAGTCCCGGCTGGAGGGTGCAACCGTGACTAAAGCTGTCGGCAGGATAAGGACGCGTGGGTGGACGCACTGCTCGATGAGATAAAGCATGTAGCGCACGACGCCCTGTCGGAGGAACAAGACAAAGCAGAAGCGGCGCCGTGCCTATAAAAGGAGCATCGATACGCCTTGGCAAGCAGACCAACAAGCCAACCTAGCAGGTAGGGAGAGTTTCATCCCCATGGATGGAGTAAAGGGTTGGAAAATCTCCCGTGGCGCAGCTTCTCGAAGATGTCGTCGGTGCACACGCCCTACGACATCTTCGGAAGTTGCTCCTCGGGAAAATTTTCCTGCAAGCCCGTGAAAGACTCCATCTCCTCTAACAGTGTTGGGTAAAGGGTTGGAAAATCTCCCGTGGCGCAGCTTCTCGAAGATGTCGTTGGTGCACACGCCCTACGGCATCTTTGGAAGTTGCACCTCGGAATTTTTTCCTGCCCGTGAAAGGCAGAGGCGGGAAGACAGAGGCGGGAAGAAATGGCGGGAAAACATAGGTGAAGAATAAGAGGGGGAAATGAAGAGGGGGCTGAATGGGAAGAAGGCGGGAAGAGAAGACGAAGAAAATTTTTCTGAATTTTTTGATATATGATTTGTATTTTTAATATTTTGAAATGAATTATTTTTATTTTTCTGAATAATTTTATATATTATTTGTATTTTAAACATTTTGAAATGAATTAGTTTTATTTTTCTGAATTTTTTGATATATTACTTGTATTTTTAATATTTTGAAATGAATTAGTTTTATTTTTCTGAATTTTTTGATATATTATTTGTATTTTTAATATTTTGAAATGAATTAGTTTTATTTTTCTGAATTTTTTGATATATTATTTGTATTTTTAATATTTTGAAATGAATTAGTTTTATTTTCTGAATTTTTTAATATATTATTTGTATTTTTAAATTTTTAAATGAATTAGTTTTATTTTTCTGAATTTTTTGATATATTATTTGTATTTTTAACATTTAGAAATGAATTAGTTTTATTTTTCTGAATTTTTTGTATATTATTTGTATTTTTAAGATTTTGAAATGAATTAGTTTTATTTTTCTGTTTTTTGGCAATTATTTGTACCTTTAGTCGCGGTTGGCCAACCGCGACTAAAGGCCCGTTGCTATAAATTTCGCGCGGGGCGCCTGGCGCGTTTCACTTGTTCTTCTTCTCGAAACCGCCGATGCCCGCGCTCATCCGGACAACGCCGACGCCTCATTGCCCAACGCCGCCGGACGACGCCGCCGCGCCGTCTCTCGCCGCACCGCCTCGCCGTGTACGTCGTCGTCTCTCGCCGCCTCCCCGGCTGACGAGGGATCACCTCGCCAATGCCTACGTATTGTAGACTTGGGTTTCGGGAGAGAGCGGCGATGGAGATTCCGGGGACGAGATTAGGCACACGACGTACCCAGCTTCGGGTCCCCTCGGTGGAGGATCCCTACGTGCTGCTAGCAATCCACTATATGAACACAAGTATCTTTACAGGGTGCCGCCATCGGCGTAGCTATGTTGTCTATCTCTATGTCTATATCTTGGCCTCCTTATTTCGGGTGCCCTGGCTAGCTTTATATATGCAACCAGCCTAGGGTTTTACAAGAGTTCTAGTCGACTACTTCTTCGGGTTGCCTTGTTGGGCCTTCTCCATATTGGGCCGAGCCGAGCTAGGTATACTAATAATGGGTACCCGAAGGGTATACCCATGTCAGTAGCCCCCGAGTGTCTAGGGAAGTCGAAGACTTGCGTAGAGACTCCAAGCATAATCATCTCCGAAGTCGAAGAAATACGAGGCGAGGTCCATGTCGAAGATCATGTGTAGCGTAGATGATGTCTCGATTCTTAAATTATCGGGTGCGCGGCAGCGCTCCCGATGGGAGTAGCCCCCGAGTCTATGGGCAAGTGCTTGCACTTGGGCATAGACTCAAGTTGTACTACTCGATGAAGAACTTAACTATATTTCTGGAGAACTTGATGAAATCCATGTGCTCCCGATGGGAGTAGGCTCCACTCGAGTCGTAGAATCGAGTTGAGTCTACAAACCTTGATTGTCGTAGATGCTGTCGAAGTTATCTTTCTATCGGGTGCGCGACCAGCGCTCCCGATGGGAGTAGCCCCCGAGGCTACAGCCAAGTGTTTGCACTTGGGTGTAGGCTCAACTTGCTTTTAATCGACTCCACAATTTTTCCTCTTTCTTGTATCTTATCGGGAGGGTGAACAATGCTCTCGATAAGAGTAGCCCCCGAGCCTATGGGCAGGTGCTTGCACCTGGGCATAGACTCAAGTTGTACTACTCGATAAAGAACTTTACTATATTTCTGGGTGCAGCCCCTCTTTTTATCGACTCCAAGCCGTTGCTATCCATATCTATATTGTACAGGGATAATGGTAAATGGGGCTGGTTCATCTGACGGATCAGGTACCAGTTAACTGCTCTAGTGGCAATCCGCAAAAACCTACTTCAAGATCACGTCCCTGGACATGATCCCGGGATACTGGTGTTAACTCGACAGGTGCCGCTTAAGGTCTTACCATCTGTCGAGTCCCAGTCATATTTTATCGGGTACCTAACGCGTCCGTTAGGATTTTTCTTCGTATCTGTTGATACGGAAAAAGTAGCAAACCGACGTCAGAGACGGTGCCACGCCGCTCAGAACGGATCCGGGGTCTTACCTTCGCAAAGTTTTGCGGCATTCAGAGATTATTCGCGACTTTTAGCGCTCTGAGAATATATTGTCGAGTGCCTTGTTCGGCTGATGCAATGACCCATTTTGCGGGCTCTTCTATATTTTTCTCGGGTGTAATGAGACAGCCGAATATATTGCGTTCTTCTATATTGTCGTCAGGCATATCGCCGATGTTCTTGATCGGAACAAATGACGAGTCAATGGACCCGAAGATTTGTCCCCTTTTTTTGGGTTCCTCCTTGATGAAAATTTCGTCGAGTTCCTCCTTGAGGAAAATTCTTCGGGTCCTCCTTGAGGACAATTCTTCGGGTCCTCCCTGAGGACAATTCTTCGGGTCCTCTCTGAGGACAATTCTTCGGGTTCCTTCTTGAGGCAAATTCTTCGGGTCCTCCCTGAGGATAATTCTTCGGGTCCTCCATGAGGACAATTCTTCGGGTTCCTTCTTGAGGCAAATTCTTCGGGTCCTCCCTGAGGACAATTCTTCGGGTTCCTTCTTGAGGCAAATTCTTCGGGTCCTCCCTGAATAAGATTTCGTCGGGTTCTCTCTTGATTTTGTCGGGTTCCTCCCTGAAGAAGATTTCGTCGGGTTCTCTCTTGATTTCGTCGGGTTCCTCCCTGAAGAAGATTTCGTCGGGTTCTCTCTTGATTTCTTCGGGTTCCTCCCTGAAGAAGATTTCGTCGGGTTCTCTCTTGAGGAAAATTTCTTCGGGTTCCTCCCTGAAGAAGATTTCGTCAGGTTCTCTCTTGAGGAAAATTTCTTCGGGTCCTCTTTGAGGACAATTCTTCGAGACCTCCTTGAGGATAATTTTTCGGGACCTCCTTGAAGATAATTTTTCGGGACCTCCTTGAAGATAATTCTTCGGGTTCGTCGAGTTCTCCCTGTAGACAATTTCGTCGGGTTCTCTCTTATATACTTTGAATTTTGCTTTCTCCTGCACAAATAAACAAACTTTTTCTATCTTTCCCTTGACTCTCTTTTTCGCATGCGGTGTCAGATGCTCAGATTCGATGATATGTAAAGTGAATATATGCCGCGCAGCCCCCAAGTGTCGGGTGCGACGAAAGTAAACGATAATCAACTTTGTGCAAAATAAAAGAACACTTAGCTTTTTGGACACGACGAAGTCGATGCATGATGAAGTCTTCGAGTGTAGATAAGAAATCTAGCCAAAGTAGAAACCACCAAATAGCAAAAGTGGATGCCGCGAAATTGTTGATGAAGAAATAGCCGAGCCCCCGAGCGTTGCTGAGGTGATGTCATGATTGTTGTGTCGCAGTCGTGACCCGAGGCGAAATCGTTGTCGAGCCCCCGAGCGTTAGGCGTGACGTCGAAAGAAGTTGACGGAGTCGCGGCATCATATAAGGTGAAGCCATTTAGGATGAAGCCATTGACAATAATATAATATGAATCCACTGAAAATGTACACCATTGGAGATGAAATCATTTGAAGATTAAACCGTTGAAGATTACTTCATTAAAGATGAAGTATTGAAGATGAATCCGAGATTAAATATTTAAGATGAATCCACATCGGAGATTACGCCATTAAATATGAAACATATGAATCCGTCGATATTGTAGAGGATGAATTCATTGATCCAGTAATAATCACAGAAGATGAATCCACTGACCCGGAAATGCATCGGGTAGTATTGTATAGGAGTAAACCAATAATATCCATATAGATGAATTCGAATAAATTCACTGACCCGAAGAAATAAATCCAGGACAACCACAAGATGAATTCATTGACCCGGAAATGCATCGGGTAGTATTGTATAGGAGTAAACCAATAATATCCATATAGATGAATTAATCAATTCATCGACCCGAAGAAATAAATCCAGAAGCTGAAGAAATAAGTCCACTGAGCCGAAGAAATCCACTAAGCGAATAATTTCACGGCGGAGAAAATAATTCCACTTAGCCGAAGAAGATATATCCAGAGCCGAAGAAAAGAAATTCACCAAATAACTGATTATATTTGTGATGACGAAGTAATGGCACAGCCCCCAATGTTGGGTGAATTTGCTCTAATGATGTAATGGTGCAGACCCCGAGTATTCGGGTGTGGTGAAAGTAAATAATAATAAATTCTCGGAAGATGAACACTTAGCTTTTTTATCGGGTATGGCGGAGTCGACATTGAAGTAGGTCGTCCGGCAGACGCAGTCGAAAAAATAAGGAAGCTGACTTTAGCGATTTGTATTGGGATCTCGCCAGCTCATCTCGGGGATGCGTGCTTGTAGTCTCGTCTGCGACGATGTCATAGGTTACTCATCTTGTTCACGCTGAGCAGTTAGCTATATCTTTGGATAAGTATAACGTAGATAAGTTAAAAGATCTATGTACAGTAGTATGTAAGAATACTTAGCTCTGAAACTATGTGTTCTTTGGAGGTGATTGATGCCTTGATGGTATTGACGCGATGCAACGACCAGAATTCTTCTTCTCCCTGCACCTTTTCTTTTCTTTTTACCCGTAACCTATTTGGTCACCAGACACGGACCCATGCACTGAATTGGATACCAATACGTATCAGCATAGTCTTCTCGATACTTGATCTGCGGCAGCCGCTGTATGTGCTTTCTTCGGATCGCTCTAACCATGTGGACGGAATTCGACCAATCTCCATCTCTCCTCAGGTGATATTCTGCGACTTGTGCGATGGTTCTTGCTGGCGCGGCCGCGTCCGCTGTATTGCTCGCGCGTAGTGGATTAGATCCAACTTTTCCGACTCTCCGATCTCATTGATGACGCTGCTGGCAAACTTGAAATTCTGAATTTTTTTTGATGATGATCGATCCCGCTCGGATAACGAAATCCAGTCGTCGCGATCCCAACAGACGGCGCCAATTGACGAGGGATCACCTCGCCAATGCCTACGTATTGTAGACTTGGGTTTCGGGAGAGAGCGGCGATGGAGATTCCGGGGACGAGATTAGGCACACGACGTACCCAGCTTCGGGTCCCCTCGGTGGAGGATCCCTACGTGCTGCTAGCAATCCACTATATGAACACAAGTATCTTTACAGGGTGCCGCCATCGGCGTAGCTATGTTGTCTATCTCTATGTCTATATCTTGGCCTCCTTATTTCGGGTGCCCTGGCTAGCTTTATATATGCAACCAGCCTAGGGTTTTACAAGAGTCCTAGTCGACTACTTCTTCGGGTTGCCTTGTTGGGCCTTCTCCATATTGGGCCGAGCCGAGCTAGGTATACTAATAATGGGTACCCGAAGGGTATACCCATGTCAGTAGCCCCCGAGTGTCTAGGGAAGTCGAAGACTTGCGTAGAGACTCCAAGCACGCGCGCCATGAACGCTGATGGCATGCTTCTATTCATGTAGACAGTGTTGGGCCTCCAAGAGCAGAGGTTTGTAGAACAGCAGCAAGTTTCCCTTAAGTGAATCACCCAAGGTTTATCGAACTCAAGGAGGTAGAGGTCAAAGATACCCTCTCAAGCAACCCTGCAATTAAGATACAAGAAGTCTCTTGTGTCCCCAACACACCTAATACACTTGTCAGATGTATAGGTGCACTAGTTCGGCGAAGAGATAGTGAAATACAAGTAATATGGATGATTATAAGTAGTAATTGCAATCTGAAATAAAAATGGCAGCAAGCGAACATGTAGCAGAACTTGTTGGAAACGGTGTTTCAATGCTTAGAAACAAGGCCTAGGGATCATACTTTCACTAGTGGACACTCTCAACAATGATCACATAATTGAATAAATAAATGCTACTCTCAAACACTCTCTTGTTGGATAACAAACACCATTCATTGTGTAGGGCTGCAAAAGCACACCTCAAGCCGGAGTAAACAAGCTCCACAACGTCATAAAGGAATCACACACGATGCGCACACTGTCACCATCACACCGTGGAGAGTGACTCCGGAGTTCATATTAAAGTAACCTCTAGAGTGCATAATAGACAAGAGTAACATCTACATATTCAACTAGATTACAAAGCTCATGATCACATAAAGATCACACCATGGGAGAGAGAGATGAACCACATAGTTACCGGTAGAGCCCTCAGCCTCGGGGGAGAACTACTCCCTCCTCATCATGGGAGTCAGCAACGATGAAGATGGCGGTGGTGTCGATGGAGATGACTCCGGGGGCAATTCCCCGTCCCGGCGGCGTGCCGGAACAGAGATTCTGTCCCCCGAAACTTGTCGTCGATGGCGGCGGCGCTGCGGAACCCTTGGTGGAATATGACTGGGTTCCTTAGGGTTTTCGCATCTGGGCAATATATAGGCGAAAGGGCAGCGTCGGTGGAGTCCCGAGGGGCCCACCCCATAGGGCGGCGTCGCCCCCCTCCTGGCCCCGCCAGTGGATGGGGAGGAGGCCATGGGCCTCCTCTGGCCTGGCCCTTCTGGCTCCGTGGGTCTTCTGGCGAAATAGAATTTCTGTAATTTTTCTGGATTTTTCCGAGCACTTTGGTTTTTGGGCCTTTTCTGCAATAAACAGACATAATAAACAGAAACTGGCACTATGGCATCTTGTTAATAGGTTAGTCCAATAAATGCCATAATATGATATAAAGTGCATATAAAACATGTAGGTATTGTCATAAAACTAGCATGGAACATAAGAGATTATAGATACGTTGGAGACGTATCAGCCGACGGAGACGAGGAAGGAGAGAGAGGCCGGCCTGCGCGGAGACAGTGGCGCGAGGGAGAGGCCGGCCGGGCCACAGCGCTCACACAGAGAGAGGGAGGAAGGAGAGATGGAGGAAGAGAAAGGCCGGCCGGATTTTTTTTTTTTTTTTGTTTTTTTGTTCTTTTTAATTTTAACTACTTAACAAAAAAAATTAATTATAAGGATCATTTTTATAAGGATCATTTTTGCAAAAGGAAATATGTGTAATAAAATTAATTCCATGTGAAAATACTCAAATCATCATATTTGAATTTGAATAATTTCAACTAGTTCAAATAATCGGGCGATGATGTATATTGTATTGAATTAGTTCAAATAATTTCAACTAGTTCAAATAATTACAAAGTTTGGAATTTTGAAGTTTGGCATGTTAAGTAAAAAAAACGCCACCGCCCTTTCGCCACCGCCCTTTCGCCACCGTCACCATGCCCCTTTCACCACCGCCCTTTCGCCACCGCCCTTTCGCCACCGCCACCGCGCCCCTTTCGCCACCGCCACCGCCCCCTTCTTTACTTAATTAATTAGTTTTTACTGCATGTTTTCAGGAGTGACATATGGCGGACGATAGAGCCGACCCGATTAGGGAAACTATGATGCGGAAGCTGAGGCACATCTTTTCGGCATCATAAACGGCGACATTCCTTATGTGCCGGAAGAAGATGAAGAAGAGGATGTCTCTTCTTATCTGAACCTTGACGGTGAAGGTGAAGGTCGTCAACAAGGTGATGACGAAGGAACGGACATTGTCGATGGAGGTCAACCGTCGACAAACGACGATGGAGATATGCAATTAGCAACCACCTCCGGCGAGGTATATATATACATTGAGCCTCTGGTGATACAAATTTACCGATTTGAATAAATATGTGTATTAACGCGACTCTCTTTCTTATTTTAGCCCTCGGCCGGATCGTCGAAAAAATCAGTGAAGACAAAGCGTGGCAAAACCAAGACGCTGAAACAAGGAGTAACATATAACATCGATGTTATCAGTGCAACCGGCAGGCCGCTGGAGCCCGAAGCGCCACCAAGTTCATCAACCAATGCGGAGTCGTTGTTAGAGACAACGTCTCGATCACCGTCCAGGAGTGGAATGAGCCAAAGAAGGCACGTGTTGGTTTCAGTTTTGTCAACAAGAGAACGAAAAAGGATTGCTGGAGAAAGCTTATGGAGCATTTCATTCTACCTCCGGAATTCAACAAATACGATGAAGAGGGTAACGAGATTCCGGGTGGACGTGAGAGGAGGAGGCTAGTCAAAGAGTTCGCTCTTCAGAAGATGGCCGAAGCATTCCGGACCTTCAAGAAAAATTTAGCGGTAAATATGTCGAGAAGAAGAAGACTCCGGATTTCAAAGGACAGTATGAGAAGCTGAAGATGATTGGCCCGAATTTGTGAGGCAAAAGCAATCGGAGCATTTCAAGGCCATATCGGAAAAAAATAAGGCAAATGCGGCTAAGAAAACGTACAATCATATTATGGGGCCAGGAGGATACCGCCTTTCGGAGCCTAAGTGGCAGAAGATGGAGGACGACCTGAGGAGCGAGGAATCCCTCTAGGTACGGAGGGATGGGACCCAAGGGCCAAAAGCTGGTGGTACGGGCATGGGGGAACGCTAGACCCGGAGACAGGGGAGTGTGTTCACCGGAGAAAACGTTTAAACCCACCCAAGCCCTTATTGACGCAATGACCAAAGCTCAAGAGGGGAAGATCAAGTTCAACAGAGAGAACGACGCGCTGACAAAAGCCCTCGGGAATCCTGAACACGGAGGACGTGTACGAGGCAAAGGCGCCATTCCGTGGAAAGTAGGGTTTTCCCAGGACAATGACCCGTACAGTTACAGAAGCCGTAAGAGAAAGACGGATCGGGATGCAGATCTTGTGGGGCACTTGGAATCGAAACTCTATGAGATGAAGAAAATTGTGACCGAACTAGTAAAAGAAAGATCATCGGCAAGGCCACATGAAGATCATCTAGCGGATGTCGGAAGCCAGCAGCGGAGAAGCAGCGTGGCTTCCACGGAGGCCCCGCCGGCTGGTGCTAATGCACCCTTGCTGGAGCCGGCTGGTGCTAATGCACCGACGATCGATATTACTGCACCGGAGCCTCCTCGCTACCCCGTGGACGATGTAAAGGAGATGAAAGAATGTGAGCTGCATTATCCAGTAGGGAACATTTCCATGAAGGTAGCGATCGGCAGTGCTTTACCCTGTACACCTGGAGCACTCCACCACAACAACCCCATTGCAGATGGCTATGCTCGTGTCACGGTGGAAGACATAGTCCAAGGGTTTGAGGACCTGGAGATTGACTATCCTACACTTAAGGGGATGTGAAACTTCGAGATGTCAAGCGCCAGATCATTCTATGGAAAAAGAAGTTCATCAAGTTTCCAGGCGAGGCGCCAAGGCCAACAAGTCCACCCTCCGTGGTGGTGGTGGTGGCGGTGGTGGTGGTGGTGGTGGTTCACCTACACCTCCTTCACGTCAGCCGACGCCGCCCCCCAATCCACCTCCGGCGGGTAAGAAGACACCGCCCCCCAGTCCGCCTCCGGCGGGTAAGCAGCCCCGCAATCCACCTCCGGCAAAGAAGCAGAAGCAGTCCTGGACTATTAACCCGGACCCTTATGTACCTAAGACCACAAAGGTACCGGAGCCATCACTGAAGCCTCTCATCCCGAGACCTTGGGAACGTAGTGTCGAGGAAACCAACGCGGCCGCGGCTGCTCACCATGAGAAATGGAAGGCGGATATGAAGGCGAAAAGAGAGCCCGAGCCCAAGCCAGTATTTACTGAGAAGGAAAAGAAGTGGGCTAAGTCATTTTTGACACACCGTCCCAAGCCGAGAAGAATATGCCTGACGACTATGGACGTGAACTTCGTAGGCAAGCAATATTGAAAGAAGTGGAGAAGGAGAAGAAAGCCTTGGCGGAGAAGGAGAAGAAAGCCTTGGAGGAGAAGAAAGAAGAAAGTAAAAAAAGCGGGAAACAAGTTGCCCAGCTCGGGGAACAAAATAAACAATCGATCCCCCCGCTCATAGTGAAAGCCGCCGGTCCGGATGCTATGACGTCGTCCTTCAGAGCCGATATGGATAAGGACTTTGAACTAATGGACCCCGCTATCATAGCAGCTGCGGCAGCGGGAATGAGTAACCCAGAGAAAAAGCGGCCGAGATCGGTATGACTCTTCGTGCAGTGTTAGGCCTTGAGGAGGCGCCAATGAGTGAGGTAGCAATTACATATGTGCCGAATGGGCCTCTCGTCGAGCCTGCGCAGGAAGAGAGTCTACCAGACAAATGCGAAATCTGCTACGTTGGTACAAGGGTTTCATAAAAAATAAGGCCGGCAAAGAATATATTTATGCGGAAGTTAGACATGAGCATCACTTCAAACATTACTATGTAACAGTTCATATGAGTGAATTGTTCCAGCTGTTCAATCTGCGCGAGCTCGACAAATCTATCCTGAGTTGCTACGTTCTGTAAGTGATTTATTTCTACCTCATCTCGTTCATTGCCTGCACTATATATATTGTCCTAACTATATTGTTGTGTACGCTATTATGCAGAATGAAGATTGGGGAATGCCAAAAAAGGAACATCCATGATGTTGGGTTCATTGACCCACATATCGTTAATGGATATGTGTTAGAAAGATTCCCCGCCGACGTGGAGCAAGACCTGTGGGATTTTCTTACAAAGCAGCAACTCAAAAGTCAAATTCTATTTCCTTACCATTTTGGGTGAGTGTTTCTGTCTTGAGCACATTCTCTTTTGTTTACTCCATGCATGGTATGTCTAATCGATGAGTTATGCATGACTGTGCATGTATCGTGTCCGCAGGTTCCACTGGATTCTGCTAATAATTGAATTTCACACCTCCAGAGTTCTCATCATGGACTCTCTGAATATGGATCCAAAGCTTTGGGTCAACATGAGAAATATGCTGCAAAAGTAATTATTTTCAATCATTTGCGCTCTATATCGATCGGCCTCTTTCGTTCATTTCCTAATATCAAGTAACTAATAACTCCCTTGTTCATTTAATTTTCTTTGCCTCGTAGGGTTTGGAGACGGTTCTCAGATCAAATGGTCGGTGAATTCAAAAAAGAGCTAGATTTTAGAAGGTTACTTAATGGGGATATTCAGCCACCGGGGACCAATCTATGTGGATACTATGTTTGTGAGTTCATCCGGAGATACACCTCTGAGCGGAAGCCGTCGGATACAACGTCAAGAGGAATAAGTTTCAGAAGACGCTTAGTCCAGAAGCTCGCTTCCGACCAATTCAAGAGGAACTAGCAGGATTTTTGATGAGGGAAGTCCTCCATCCTAAAGGAGAACACTATTACGAGGACGAAGAACCTCTGATGCCGTAAATTTTGTATGGAAACTTGTTCGAAGTTGTATATGGTCATCCGAGATTGAATATATATTGTATATTCCTCTTGAATTCTTCTTGTTTCTAATTTCAAACTTGTTTGAAATTGTACATTCATATGCATGTATATAGTAGCGTAGAATATGTGTACTGAAACTTCTTCAAAATTAAAATAAAACATAAAATAAAATATAAAATAAATAAAACAATACAAATTAAAAAGAAACCAGATTTAGGGGGCAAACCCTAAACCCTAAACCCTTTAGTCGCGGTTGGCCAGGAGAACCGCGACTAAAGGTCCTCCGCCCCGACGGACGGCTGGCGCCCACGTGGACGGGCCTTTAGTCGCGGTTCGTAGCAACCGCGACTAAAGGGGCCTTTTTCGCGATATTTAATCCCGGTTGCGCAACCGGGATTAATGGCAGTTGCGAACCGAGATTAAAGCCCCTTTTTCTACCAGTAATGCCTATAAATATCCCACCGCACACCTCTCATCAGTCATTCTCCCACCATTTCACCTCTCCATCCAGCGCCGCCACCAAGTGAAACGATTGTAGAATGATGAGAGACACACGCAACAGGTTTGGGCGGGAAAATGGAAGCGCGGTCAACCTGGTAGACGGTGACACACGCCGACAAGAGTCCCCTCATCTCGTGAATTTCGTGGCATATACTACATCGAAAGGAAAGAGCTTTTTGCATATTTTCCCCGGCCGGCTGGCCGGCTGGAAGCGTGCATGGGCCATGCAGGCATACACGTTCCTTAGTCCTTAAGTCGGTGCGGAACAATTGGAAGGACATTTCGTTCCGGAAGAGGCACGAACGAATTTACTATACGTCTTCCTGCTCTTACCGCCGAAACAGGCACGAAAATGTCTGAACCTAGCCCTCTACCAAGCGACTGTAAACCTATTTATACGAACACCTGCTGACTGCTGTGTTGGTGCAATCAGTGAAGTGTTCACTACGAGTCTACGACCAATACTCCTCTGCAGAGCCCAGTGAAGTGTTTACTATAGCGCGCGCTCCATCCATGGATAACGGGCATGGTGCTGGTGGGAAGAAGGAGCGGAGCAAGCCGCCGCCGAGGCGTGGTGGTGTCATGAAGAGCATCGCCAACTTCTTCTGCTTCTGCGGTGCTCCAGCGGAAGGCTAGCCGTCCGACTTTGTTGCCGACGGCTCGATGCTTGACGGCGGCCATGTCGGTATGTATGTGTGTATGTGTCGGACCGTCAGCGTGTAGTATGGGTTTCTCTCAAGACTTTGCGTGTTTGTGCACTACTTTTCGTCAAGGACTGTAAAATAAATTAATATGGTACTACTGTTAGTACTTCGTGTGTTGATCGTTACTGTTCAAATTCTACGTACGTACGTATTTTGTGTCTGTTGTGTAATGAATGGTGTAACTTCTTTCCATTCCCATGTATGTATCCCCAAAAATGCATTGGTAATATAATACTTTTGTCGTTTCCGTTGCTCTTCACAGTGACTTCTTCGTAGATTCATCTTTTATGTACCGACTTTCCCTTAAATCTCCGATGAAGAAACTACCGGGAAAAAGAGTGAAAACATCCAATCGCGTCTGGCCCATGAAACTCCTGCCGCGGGCTGCAACCTCCGTACCTTGGGAAAGGCAATTCCTATACACCCATCGGCCTTTACCGCTGCACATCCTCGGGCATAGCCGCCTGGTCGGCCCATTTAGCGTTTCTTTCAGTTTTCTGTTTCTTTTTCATTTTTCTATTTTCTTTTCTTTTTTTTTTCTTTTTGTTTTTTTATGTTTATTTTCTTTTTGTTCAAATTTAAAAAGTTCTAATCTAAAATTTGTTCAAATTTGAAAAATGTTCAAATCTAGAAATCATTCAAATTTGAAAAATGTTCAAATCTGAAAAATTATTCAAATTTGAAATTTGTTCATATTCAAAAAATGTTCAATTTTTGAAAATTGATTGAGCTAAAAAAGTTGTTCATATTTGAAAAAAAATCATGAAATGTTCAAATTTCAAAATTGTTCAGATTTAAAAACTATTTAAAATTTAAAACGGTTCAAATTTGAAACTGTTCAGTTAAAAAAAGTTTCAAATTTAAAAATTGTTCAGTTTTTAGAAAACTGTTCAAATTTTGCGAAATAATTTTTCACGAAAAACTCTTTCAAAATTTTTAGATTTTTAAAAACGAAAATATAAACAGAAAAGGGAAAAAGAAAAGAAGGAAGAAAAAAAGAAAAGAAAAAAACTCACCTGATGCAATGGGCCGCGGCCACTGAGCCACCCGGGTCTTGGGGGGTGTGTATGTTGCACCCACCGATCAGGTCTGTATAGCCCCCCCGCCGGAAAATCCAATAACCATGCGCTGCTCAGCCGAGACAAATGCCGAAAGCCCACACCGTCGACGGCTGATACGTCTCCAACGTATCGATAATTTCTTATGTTCCATGCTACTTTATTGATGATACCTACATGTTTTATGCACATTATATGTCGTATTTACGCATTTTCCGGAACTAACCTATTAACAAGATGCCGAAGAGCCAGTTGCTGTTTTCTGCTGTTTTTGGTTTCAGAAATCCTAGTAAGGAAATATTCTCGGAATTGGACGAATCACCGCCCAGGGTCCTATTTTTGCATGAAGCTTCCAACACCGAAGGGGAGTCGAAGTGGGCCACGAGGTGGCCGATGACAGCGGCGCGCCCAGGCCCTCGCCGCGCGGCCCGTCACTCCGGGCCCTCGTGCCGCCTCTGACCTGCCCTTTCGCCTACTTATAGCCTCCGTCGCGAAACCCCATGACCGAGAGCCACAATACGGAAAACCTTCCAGACGCCGACGCCGCGAATCCCATCTCTGGGATTCAGAGATCGCCTCCGCACCCGCCGGAGAGGGATTCATCTCCTGGAGGACTCTTCATCGCCATGATCGCCTCCGGAGTGATGATTGAGTAGTTCACCCCTGGACTATGGGTCCATAGCAGTAGCTAGATGGTCGTCTTCTCCTAATTGTGCTTCATTGTTGGATCTTGTGAGCTGCCTAACATGATCAAGATCATCTATCTGTAATACTATATGTTGTGTTTGTCGGGATCCGATGGATAGAGAATGCTATGTTATGGTGATTATCAATCTATTGTTTATGTGTTGTTTATGATCTTGCATGCTCTCCGTTATTAGTAGAGGCTCTGGCCAAGTTTTTGCTCTTAACTCCAAGAGGGAGTATTTATGCTCGATAGTGGGTTCATGCCTTCATTGACACCTGGGACAGTGACAGAAAGTTCTAAGGTTGTGATGTGCTGTTGCCACTAGGGATAAAACATTGATTCTATGTCTAAGGATGTAGTTGTCGATTACATTACGCACCATACTTAATGCAATTGTCTGTTGCTTTGCAACTTAATACTGAATGGGGTTCGGATGATAACCTGAAGGTGGACTTTTTAGGCATAGATGCAGTTGGATGGCGGTCTATGTACTTTGTCGTAATGCCCAATTAAATCTCACTATATTTATCATATCATGTATATGCATTGTTATGCCCTTCTCTATTTGTCAATTGCCCGACTGTAATTTGTTCACCCAACATGCTTTTATCTTATGGGAGAGACACCTCTAGTGAACTGTGGACCCCGGTCCTATTCTTTACATCGCATACAATCTACTGCAATTGTTCTTTACTGTTTTCTTGCAAACAATCATCTTCCACACAATACGGTTAATCCTTTGTTACAACAAGCCGGTGAGATTGACAACCTCACTGTTTCGTTGGGGCAAAGTACTTTGGTTTTGTTGTGCAGGTTCCACGTTGGCGCCGGAATCCCTGTTGTTGCGCCGCATCACATTTCGCCACCATCAACCTTCAACGTGCTTCTTGGCTCCTACTGGTCCGATTAAACCTTGGTTTCTTTCTGAGGGAAAACTTGCCACTGTGCGCATCATACCTTCCTCTTGGGGTTCCCAACGGACGTGTACATCTACGCGCATCAAGCACTTTTTCTGGCGCCGTTGCCGGGGAGATCAAGACACGCTGCAAGGGGAGTCTCCACTTCTCAATCTCTTTACTTTGTTTTTGTCTTGCTTTATTTTATTTACTACTTTGTTTGCTGCACCTAAACAAAACACAAAAAAATTAGTTGCTAGTTTTACTTTATTTACTGTCTTGCTCTCTATATCAAAAACACAAAAAATTTAGTTACTTGCATTTACTTTATCTAGTTTGCTTTATTTACTGTTGCTAAAATGAATACCCCTGAAAATACTAAGTTGTGTGACTTCACAAACGCAAATAATAATGATTTCCTATGCACACCTATTGCTCCACCTGCTACTACAGCAGAATTCTTTGAAATTAAACCTGCTTTACTGAACTTGGTTATGAGAGATCAATTTTCTGGTGTTAGTTCTGATGATGCTGCTGCCCATCTTAATAATTTTGTTGAACTTTGTGAAATGCAAAAGTATAAGGATGTAGATGGTGATATTATTAAATTGAAAGTGTTTCCTTTCTCATTAAGAGGAAGAGCTAAAGATTGGTTGCTATCTTTGCCTAAGAATAGTATTGATTCATGGACTAAATGTAAGGATGCTTTTATTGGTAGATATTATCCTCCCGCTAAAATTATATCTTTGAGAAGTAGCATAATGAATTTTAAGCAATTAGATACTGAACATGTTGCTCAAGCATGGGAGAGAATGAAAACTTTGGTAAAGAATTGCCCAACCCATGGACTGACTACTTGGATGATCATCCAAACCTTCTATGCAGGACTAAATTTTTCTTCGCGGAATTTATTGGATTCAGCTGCTGGAGGTACCTTTATGTCCATCACTTTGGGGGCGGCTACAAAACTTCTTGATGATATGATGATAAATTACTCTGAATGGCACACGGAAAGAGCTCCACAAGGTAAGAAGGTAAATTCTGTTGAAGAAACCTCTTCCTTGAGTGATAAGATTGATGTGATTATGTCTATGCTTGTGAATGGTAGATCTAATGTTGATCCAAATAATGTTCCTTTAGCTTCATTGGTTGCTCAAGAAGAAAATGTTGATGTGAATTTCATTAAAAATAATAATTTCAACAACAATGCTTATAGGAACAACTCTGGTAATAACTATAGGCCATATCCTTCTGCTAATGGTAATGGTTATGGTAATTCTTATGGGAATTCTTACAACAATAATAGGAGTGTACCCTCTGGTCTTGAAGCTATGCTTAAAGAATTTATTAGTACACAAACTGCTTTTAACAAATCTGTTGAGGAAAAGCTTGATAAAATTGATATTATTGCTTCTAGAGTTGATAGACTTGCCTCCGATGTTAATCTTTTAAAATTGAAAGTTATGCCTAATAATGATATTGATAATAAGATTACTACTACAGCAAATGCCATCCAAGTTAGAATTAATGAGAATATAAGATTAATGGCTGAATTGCGTGCTAGGTGGGATAGAGAAGAAAATGAAAAACTAGCTAAAGAGAATAATGTAGCTAAAGTTTGGACTATTACCACCATTAGTAATGATAATGATTCACATGTTGCTGCACCTCCTACTATCAATGGTAAAATAATTGGTGTTGGCAATGTTTCTACTCCTAGTGCAAAGCGTACAAAACTGCCTGAAATTGCTAAAACTGCTGAAACTGCTTGTGATAAAACTGCTGAAATTTTTTCCAACCTTGGGAACAATGATCCCATTGCTGTAGCTCATAATGATTTAGATTTTGATGATTGCCACATCTCTGAAGTTATAAAGTTCTTACAAAAACTTGCTAAAAGTCCTAATGCTAGTGCTATAAATTTAGCCTTTACAAAACATATTACAAATGCTCTCATAAAAGCTAGAGAAGAGAAACTAAAACTTGAAACTTCTATTCCTAGAAAGTTAGAAGATGGTTGGGAGCCCATCATTAAAATGAAATTCAATGACTTTGAATGTAATGCTCTATGTGATCTTGGTGCAAGTATTTCTGTTATGCCTAAAAAGATTTATGATATGCTTGACTTGCCACCATTGAAGAATTGTTATTTGGATGTTAATCTTGCCGATAATGTTAAAAAGAAACCTTTGGGGAGGATTGATAATGTGCGCATTACGGTTAACAATAACCTTGTCCCCGTTGATTTTGTTGTCTTGGATATCGAATGCAATGCATCTTGTCCTATTGTGTTGGGAAGACCTTTTCTTCGAACCGTCGGTGCTGTTATTGATATGAGGGAAGGTAATATTAGATATCAATTTCCTCTTAAGAAAGGTATGGAACACTTCCCTAGAAAGAGAATGAAGTTGTCTTTTGATTCTATTATTAGAACAAGTTATGATGTTGATGCTTCTACTCTCGATGTTACTTGATTTGCACTTTCTGCGCCTAGCTGAAAGGCGTTAAAGAAAAGCGCTTATGGGAGACAACCCATGTTTTTACTACAGTACTTTATTTTATATTTGAGTCTTGGAAGTTGTTTACTACTGTAGCAACCTCTCATTATCATGTTTTTGTGCCAAGTAAAGTTTCTATGTTATAGTTGATGTTATATTTGGGATCGCTGCGCAGAAACAACATTGCTGTTTGTCACGAATCTGGGCACAAGTCTCTGTAGAAAATTCGAAAATCTGCCAATTTACGAGCATGATCCTCAGATATGTACGCAACTTTCATTAGTTTTGAGTTGTTCCATTTGAGCAAGTCTGGTGCCATTTTAAAATTCGTCTTTACGAACTATTCTGTTTTTGACAGATTCTGCTTTTTCGCATTGCCTCTTTTGCTATGTTGGATGAATTTCTTTGATCCATTAATGTCCAGTAGCTTTGTGCAATGTCCAGAAGTGTAAAGAATGTTTGTGTCACCTCTGAATGTGTGAATTATTAATTGTGCACTAACCCTCTAATGAGTTTGCTTGAAGTTTGGTGTGAAGGAAGTTTTCAAGGGTCAAGCACTACAAGAAAAGTTCTGATAGACAACGTCCCAAAATCGTCAACTAAGGGGCATTTTTCGTCGCCTATGGGCCTAACCCGACGATATGGGTTCTGTTGTCGAAACTGCGTCAGGCAAAGTCCTACGACGTTTTTTCGGTCCGTCGCGCTTGGGCGCCCTTCCGCCACGGAAAATCGGACCGTTGCAGAAGTGTTTTCGGGAGCCCGTTGACTGCTGACGTCATGCAAACTGACACGTGGCAGACGCCGTTAACGCGTTAACGGCGTTAACCGGCTGAAACCCCGTGGTAGATGGTAGGCCCACACGAGGCCTGCCACGTCTTAAGCGGGCCGGGCCAGATGACATAGTTTGACCGGTCAACTATATAGCTGGGCTGGTCCATTAGTTACGTGGGCCGGGCCTAACCTCTAAGGTTGACTGGTCAAAACTTAAATGGGCCGGCCCATTTAACATGTGGGGTCCACCTTACAGCAACTGGGCCGGCCCAAGAAGCAAGTGGGCCGGGCCAAAAACACAGGTGGGTCCCACTTTCCTGTTAAAAGGCCGGCCCATTTAGTGTGTGGGGTCCACCGTATAGCAAGTGGGCCGGCCCAACAAGCTAGTGGGCCGGGCCAAAAACACAGGTGGGTCCCACTTTCCTGTTAAAGGGTCGGCCCATTTAGTTTGTGGGGTCCACCATATAGCAAGTGGGCCGGCCCAACAAAATAGTGGGCCGGGCCAAAAACACAGGTGGGTCCCACTTTCCTGTTAAAGGGCCGGCCCATTTAGTATGTGGGGCCCACCATATAGCAAGTGGGCTGGCCCACCAAGATAGTGGGCCGGGCCAAAAACACAGGTGGGTCCCACATTCCTGTTAATGGGCCGGCCCATTTGGTATGTGGGGTCCACCATATAGAAAGTGGGCCGGCCCAACAAGATAGTGGGCCGGGCCAAAAACACAGGTGGGTCCCACCTTCCTATTAAAGGGCCGGCCCATTTACCATGTGGGACCACCATAGAGCAAGTGGGCCGGCCCAATAAGCATGTGGAGCCCATTATCGTGTAACCGGGCCGGCCTACTAAAGAAGTGGGCCGGCCCAAAATGAAAGTGGGTCCCACACTACTGTAAGTGGGCCGGCCCAATCTGTTGTAGGGCCCTACTTGTTTGACTAGTCAACTTGCATTAAATTTCATGAGCCTAAAATCTGATTTCAATGATACACACAAGTACATACACAAATAAAACAAATAGGAAAATTACAAGGCAATTAATGTGCCCAAATAAAAAAATTACATAGAATCATTGAGGACTTCTATTAGCATCATCAATAACACGTTGACATTTGGCAATCGCCTTGATTGAATCTTGTGTACTCTTTGTCAACATATCAGCTACAGATCTTAAAGCAGCAATACCATGTCTTTTATAAAGTACAGCCTTGAGATATTTACTGTTTGATGAAAGAAATGGTCTAGGTTGACGGCTATGAGAAGATGCATCAGAAGAAAGATCAGAACTTTTTGTGGGCCTCACTTCTAATGAAGATTGCTTCATCACAACTGCATTCTGATAATAATGCAAAAAGAGTTAAACGATGAACTATGCAAACATTTATTATGCAATATAGATATAAGATAATAACAAGTTGCATAAATAAGACATGTATGGAACTTGTACTAAGCACAAACTTACATCATAATGTTGCACAGGGTCGCTACAGATCCTTTTTTGGCGACTATCTTCTAATGATGACTGCTTCATTAAAACTGCATTCTGGTAACATTGTAAACATAGTTACAACAATTAACTATTCAAACATGTATTACGCAATGTAGAGATCAGATAACAGCATGTAGCAGAAATAAGCACAAGATAAGATAAGATGCATGTACTAAGCACATACTGGCTCACTGCAGGTCCTTCTCTTGCGTGCACTAGTCGTGGTCAACATGCCTATCATTTTAGGTTCAGCCATCAAGTGAAATGCTAATCCTCCTGCTCCATTGTCCTTAATCTGTGTTTAGATATCACATTTAAGACCAAGTCAGCTGGTTTCAAATAACAAAAAACTTGAGCTGCCAAATGAATAAGCCAATATTTACCAGATATCAGATTAAAACCAACTAGATGTTGCTTTGCATGAGATACGAATTTCAGACATTCAGATTTAGAGTAGGGTAATGCCAAGGTTTTACACATAAAGTAAACTGGCATTAAGAATGACCAAATGTCAGGTTCAAATCACCCTCGCAGTTTCTCCAAGACAAGCATATCAAATAGGCAGAAACATAGTAAAGCATGAATGGCATTGCTATGGCAGGGTTCCAAGTGTTAATCTCTTGCATAAGGAACAATGCATATAGGTTATAGATAATAACGGAAGTAAACTGCCAAAATTACCAACCACGAACTCAGATTCCAACCTTACCTAGCGTCCCCGCTGTTAATGTTGGATGTTCTAATAAGTGGTTCGCATGATCAATCCCTAGGAAAAATAACATTGACAAGTCAGTCTACGATAATACAAAGACCAGACATGCACGCAACAATAACTATATAAGCTAAAGACGAGGTATAAGAGCAAGCAGATTGGAAATGCACATAGCATGATTATAAAAGCAGTGTGAGAATAGCAGACACGAGAAAACAGCTAGCGGTGAGCTAATGACGTGGTATAAGAACAAGCAGATTGGAAATGCCCATAGCACGACTATAAAAGCAGTGCGACAATAGCATGCAGTACAAAAACAGTTGGCAGCAAATGAATGGGTACAAGGCTATAAATATGTGGATGCACACAGGTGTCAGTAGAATGAACAGGATGGTAGCGACCGGATAATGCTTTTGTACTGTACAATATTTAAACAAACTTCATGCGAAGCAACACATCAAGAAAGTTAACGGCATATGAGATCTGCAAATAACTACACAAAACATGGCTAAAGAAACACCGCGATCTAACGGGCCAGCGTACTAACCAAGCTGCGGCGGGGTGGACGGGGGCGGCAACTTGCATTCCAGCGGCGGCGAACGCGGGAGACGATGAATCGACCCTGTTTCAGTAGAAGCGGGCGTTAGTGAAGCAGATCTGGTTGGCTGGCAAGGTATTCGGTGAAGTTGATACAGCCGCTGCGGCGAGGTAGTCGGTGGCGAGGTCGGCGGTGAAGCAGATCCGTCGGTGGCGAGGTCGGCGGTGAAGCAGATCCGTCGGTGGCGAGGTCGGCGGTGAAGCAGATCCGTCGGTGACGAGGGCGGCGGGGGAGCGGATCAGGTGGGTGGACAGCCAACACGATCAAGGCTACGCTGTGGAGGAGTATGCCGGCGGCGAAGCAGATCTAGTACTGTAGAGAGTCAGAGCTTTGGCGTGTGAGAGTATTTTTGAGCTAATGGGGCGAATGGTTGGTGGGTGGGTGTGGGCCTGTGGGGAGGGTTCGGGATCTAGGCAAGATATTTCATTGTTACCGAATGAGCCCTCCATGGTCGGTGGGTTGTAGCTTCCGGACCAGGGTTAAAAGGGTAAAACTGGTCACGGGATTTTCGAATGGATGCGGCGGGATGATTTGGCGCGCGGCCGAAATTTTCAGTTTCAAGCTACGAGCAGAACGACAAAAATAATGTTCTTCCCCAGGGAGCTCTCATTTCTTCCTCTTCTCTTTCTCTCTCGAGTCTCTCCCACTCCCCCGGCTCCTCTCCCCCTTCTCTCCGGCGGCCTCGCCGGCCGGAGACGAGGCCGACTTCTCTCTGTATATTGTACACCCTCCGAACTAAATTAATTGATTCAACTTTCCTTAGACGTGTATGTATCTAGAGTAAAAACATGTGTGGATACATCCATATTTAGATAAGCAAAGTTGAGTCAGCTAATTTGGATCCGAGGGAGTTAGTGTTGTTGTAAGCTTAGATCCAGTGTTTCCCATGAGCAGAATGGCGCAATGGAGTCGGGGATCTCGTCATCGGCTTCAGATCTGGCCTATGGTGAATCTGGCGGATCTTGCCGGCCAAACCCCGATCTGGTGCCATCAATGTGATGGCGCTAACGGTGAGGCTTGCTTTGGTCAGTGCTTCAGATCTGGCCAATGGGGAAGTCAAGCTGCTAAAGTTCACAAGCTCGGGGCATACGACGGCGTCATCCGTCTTGCCCGTGCACATCTTGGACTTTCAGCGGCCCTTCTCAGAGCCAATATGCCGTTGCTGAGGCCCTTCTTCTCCTTCGTCCTGGCGACTACCGGCGACACCGTCCCAAGTGGTGCGTCCCCGGCGACGGAGTTGCTGGAAAGGATGCGGAGCAGAGATCTGATGTGCGGTCGAGAAGGACTCGATTGATTTTCTTCTATATGTTTTGGGGTCCTTTTTGTAAAGTTGCAGGTTCTATTAGTTATTGTCTAGTACTTTTGGTCCTCTATGTAATTTTTTGGACTAGTTTCCATTGGCACTGATAAACTTGAATTTTGACAAGTTCACGGGGAAAAAAATTCCTTTGCACATATGGCCTATCATGTATAAACATTCTTGAGATTTAAACTATATGTAATGTGCCATGCATTAACCCTAAACCATATATATGTAACTAACCCTAGCTGATCAAACCCTACTTAATTAAAACAAATAACCCTAAACTATACGCATGCACTTTATGCGCAAAGGCGCGGGTGCCTCTAATAATGTGTGTGCGCACTCGATCGATGATCCCTAAACCTTATACAACCCTGAAACCCTAATCCCTAATCCCTAAACCCTAAACACCCTAAACACTAAACCCTAGACCCTAAACCCTAACCCTAACCCTAAACCCTAATTAAACCCTATATATAGGCCAACGACACTTAATTGTGCATCAAGCAGGCCAGGGGTGCCTCGCGGTCCTCTAATTAAATTAAATGTGCCATGCATTAACCCTAAACCATATATATGTAACTAACCATAGCTAATCAACCCTACTTAATGAAAACACATAACCCTAAACTATACTAGCTATAACCCGATCTAATAAAAACATGCTCTATATATAGCAGCTAGCTAGCAAACCGTAGATTAACACCAATTAATATATACATGGCCTATATCGATCATGTTGTATAACATATCCCTGAGATTCATTAATTAATTATATAATTATCGTGATAAATTAATTAACTTTAATTTTGACAAGTTCTCTCGAATGAAAACACATTTGATTAAGTTGCCTCATAATATATATATAATTAGTGTGCATGCATGGCCTACCATGCATTCGTGCATATATTTTAATGTATATTTGAACATATTCTTGGGGATTTCAATCTCTCTCTCTCGATCATCTATATATCGTTGGTGGCCAAAAAACACACATATATATGCATGCAATTTATGCGTAAAGGCGCGGGTGCCTCTAATAATGTGTGTGCGCACTCGATCGATGATCCCTAAACCTTAAACAACCCTAAAACCTTAAATCCCTAATCCCTAAACCCTAAACACCCTAAACACTAAACCCTAAACCCTAGACCCTAAACATACCCTAACCCTAACCCTAACCCTAAACCCTAGCTAATCCTAAACCCCAATTAAACCCTATGTATAGGCCAACGACACTTAATTGTGCATCGATCGAGCGGGTCATGGGTGCCTCGCGATCCTCTAATAAAATTAAATGTGCCATGCATTAACCCTAAACCATATATATGTAACTAACCCTAGCTAATCAACCCTACTTAATTAAAACACATAACCCTAAACTATACTAGCTAGCTATAACCCGATCTAATAAAAACATGCTCTATATATAGCAGCTAGCTAGCAAACCGTAGATTAACACCAATTAAAATATACATGGCCTATATCGATCATGTTGTATAACATATCCCTGAGATTCATTAATTAATTATATAATTATCATGATAAATTAATTAACTTGAACTTTGACAAGTTCTCTCGAATGAAAACACATTTGATTAAGTTGCCTCATAATATATATATAATTAGTGTGCATGCATGGCCTACAATGCATTCGTGCATATATTTTAATGTATATTTGAACATATTCTTGGGGATTTCAATCTCTCTCTCTCGATCATCTATATATCGTTGGTGGCCCAAAAAACACACATATATACGCATGCACTTTATGCGTAAAGGCGCGGGTGCCTCTAATAATGTGTGTGCGCACTCGATCGATGATCCCTAAACCTTAAACAACCCTAAAACCCCTAAATCCCTAATCCCTAAACCCTAAACACCCTAAACACTAAACCCTAAACCCTAAACCCTAACCCTAACCCTCTACCCTAGCTAACCCTAAACCCTAATTAAACCCTATGTATAGGCCAACGTCACTTAATTGTGCATCGAGCAGCCCAGGGGTGCCTCGCGGTCCTCTAATTAAATTAATTGTGCCATGCATTAACCCTAAACCATATATATGTAACTAACCCTAGCTAATTAACCCTACTTAATTAAAACACATAACCCTAAACTATACTAGATATAACCCGATCTAATAAAAACATGCTCTATATATAGCAGCTAGCTAGCAAACCGTAGATTAACACCAATTAAAATATACATGGCCTATATATATCGATCATGTTGTATAACATATCCCTCAGATTCATTAATTAATTATATAATTATCGTGATAAATTAATTAACTTGAATTTTGACAAGTTCTCTCGAATGAAAACACATTTGATTAAGTTGCCTCATAATATATATATAATTAATTAGTGTGCATGCATGGCCTACCATGCATTCGTGCATATATTTTAATGTATATTTGAACATATTCTTAGGGATTTCAATCTCTCTCTCGATCATCAATATATCGTTGGTATACAATATATATATATATATATATATATATATATATATATATATATATATATATATATATATATATATATATACGCATGCAATTTATGCGTAAAGGCGCGGGTGCCTCTAATAATGTGTGTGCGCACTCGATCGATGATCCCTAAACCTTAAACAACCCCTAAAACCTTAAATCCCTAGCTAATCCCTAATCCCTAAACCCTAAACACCCTAAACACTAAACCCTAAACCCTAGACCCTAAACCCTAACCCTAACCCTAACCCTAAACCCTAGCTAACCCTAAACCCTAATTAAACCCTATATATGTATATAGGCCAACGTCACTTAATTGTGCATCGAGCAGCCCAGGGGTGCCTCGCGGTCCTCTAATTAAATTAATTGTGCCATGCATTAACCCTAAACCATATATATGTAACTAACCCTAGCTAATTAACCCTACTTAATTAAAACACATAACCCTAAACTATACTAGATATAACCCGATCTAATAAAAACATGCTCTATATATAGCAGCTAGCTAGCAAACCGTAGATTAACACCAATTAAAATATACATGGCCTATATATCGATCATGTTGTATAACATATCCCTCAGATTCATTAATTAATTATATAATTATCGTGATAAATTAATTAACTTGAATTTTGACAAGTTCTCTCGAATGAAAACACATTTGATTAAGTTGCCTCATAATATATATATAATTAATTAGTGTGCATGCATGGCCTACCATGCATTCGTGCATATATTTTAATGTATATTTGAACATATTCTTAGGGATTTCAATCTCTCTCTCGATCATCAATATATCGTTGGTGGCCAAAAAACACACACATATATATATACACATGCAATTTATGCGTAAAGGCGCGGGTGCCTCTAATAATGTGTGTGCGCACTCGATCGATGATCCCTAAACCTTAAACAACCCCTAAAACCTTAAATCCCTAATCCCTAATCCCTAAACCCTAAACACCCTAAACACTAAACCCTAAACCCTAGACCCTAACCCTAACCCTAACCCTAAACCCTAGCTAACCCTAAACCCTAATTAAACCCTATGTATAGGCCAACGACACTTAATTGTGTGCATCGAGCAGGCCAGGGGTGCCTCGCGGTCCTCTAATTAAATTAAATGTGACATGCATTAACCCTAAACCATATATATGTAACTAACCCTAGCTAATCAACCCTACTTAATTAAAACACATAACCCTAAACTATACTAGATATAACCCGATCTAATAAAAGCATGCTCTATATATATAACAGCTAGCTAGCAAACCGTAGATTAACACCAATTAAAATATACATGGCCTATATCGATCATGTTGTATAACATATCCCTCAGATTCATTAATTAATTATATAATTATCTTGATAAATTAATTAACTTTAATTTTGACAAGTTCTCTCGAATGAAAACACATTTGATTAAGTTGCCTCATAATATATATATAATTTTAGTGTGCATGCATGGCCTACCATGCATTCGTGCATATATTTTAATGTATATTTGAACATATTCTTGGGGATTTCAATCTCTCTCTCTCTCGCGATCATCTATATATAACGTTGGTGGCAAAAAACACACACATATATACGCATGCACTTTATGCGTAAAGACGCGGGTGCCTCTAATAATGTGTGTGCGCACTCGATCGATGATCCCTAAACCTTAAACGTACAACCCTAAAACCCTAAATTAATTATCGATCTCCCTGTGATTCATTAATTAATTATATATATAATTATCGATGATAAATTAATTAACTTGAATTTTGACAAGTTCTCTCGTATGAAAACACATTTGATCAAGTTGCCTAGCTCATAATATATATATAATTAGTGTGCATGCATGGCCTACCATGCATTCGTGCATATATTTTGATATATATTTGAACATATTCTTGGGGATTTCAATCTCTCTCTCTCGATCATCTATATATCGTTGTTGGTGGCAAAAAAACACACATATATATACGCATGCACTTTATGCGCAAAGGCGCGGGGTGCCTCTAATAATGTGTGTGCGCACTCGATCGATGATCCCTAAACCTTAAACAACCCTAAAACCCTAATCCCTAATCCCCTAAACCCTAAACACCCTAAACACACTAAACCCTAGACCCTAAACACCCTAAACACTAAACCCTAAACCCTAGACCCTAAACACCGTAAACATTAAACCCTAAACCCCCTAAACACTAATTAAACCCTAAACCCTAGACCCTAAACACTAGACCCTAAACCCTAGACCCTAAACACCCTAAACACTAAACCCTAAACCCTAGACCCTAAACACCGTAAACACTAAACCCTAAACCCTAAACACCCTAAACACTAATTAAACCCTAAACCCTAGACCCTAAACACTAGACCCTAAACCCTAGACCCTAAACACCCTAAACACTAAACCCTAGACCCTAAACACCGTAAACACTAAACCCTAAACCCTAGACCCTAGCTAAACACCCTAAACACTAAACCCTAAACCCAGCTAGCTAACCCTAAACCCTAATTAAACCCTATATATAGGCCAACGACACTTAATTGTGCATCAAGCAGGCCAGGGGTGCCTCGCGGTCCTCTAGTTAAATTAAATGTGCCATGCATTAACCCTAAACCATATATATATAACTAACCCCTAGCTAATCAAACCCTAGTTAATTAAAACACATAACCCTAAACTATACTAGCTATAACCCGATCTAATAAAAACATGCTCTATATATAGCATGCAGCTAGCTAGCAAATTAAACGGTAGATTAAAACCAATTAATATATACATGGCCTATATCGATCATATGTTGTATAACATCTCCCTGAGATTCATTAATTAATTATATAATTATCGATGATAAATTAATTAACTTGAATTTTGACAAGTTCTCTCGAATGAAAACACATTTGATTAAGTTTCCTCATAATATATATATAATTAGTGTGCATGCATGGCCTACCATGCATGCATTCGTGCATATATTTTAATATATATTTGAACATATTCTTGGGGGATTTCAATCTCTCTCTCTCGATCATCTATATGTCGTTGGTGGCCAAAAAACACACACATATACGCATGCACTTTATGCGCAAAGGCGCGTGTGCCTCTAATAATGTGTGTGTGCGCACTCGATCGATGATCCCTAAACCTTAAACCCTAAATAAACCCTAATCCCTAATCCCTAAACCCTAAACACCATAAACATTAAACCCTAAACCCTAGACCCTAAACCCTAACCTCCTAACCCTAAACCCTAAACCCTAATTAAACCCTATATATAGGCCAATGACACTTAATTGTGCATCAAGCAGGCCAGGGGTGCTGATACGTCTCCAACGTATCGATAATTTCTTATGTTCCATGCTACTTTATTGATGATACCTACATGTTTTATGCGCATTATATGTCGTATTTACATTTTCTGGAACTAACCTATTAACAAGATGCCGAAGAGCCAGTTGTTGTTTTCTGCTGTTTTTGGTTTCAGAAATCCTAGTAAGGAAATATTCTAATTGGACGTAATCACCGCCCAGGTCCTATTTTTGCACGGAGCTTCCAGAAGACCGAAGAGGGAAGGAAGGGCCACGAGGTGCCACACCATAGGCGGCGCGGCCAGGCCCTGCCGCGCCGGCCTGTGGTGTGGGCCCTCGCGCCGCCTCTTGACCTGCCCTTTCGCCTACTTAAAGCCCCCGTCGCGAAACCCCCAGTACCGAGAGCCACGATACGGAAAACCTTCGGAGACGCCGCCGCCGCGATCCCATCTCGGGGATTCAGAGATCGCCCCACCCGCCGGAGGGATTCATCTCCCGGAGGACTCTTCATCGCCATGATCGCCTCCGGAGTGATGATGAGTAGTTCACCCCTGGACTATGGGTCCATAGCAGTAGCTAGATGGTCGTCTTCTCCTAAGTGTGCTTGTTGGGATCTTGTGAGCTGCCTAACATGATCAAGATCATCTATATGTAATTCTATATGTTGTGTTTGTCGGGATCCGATGGATAGAGAATGCTATGTTATGGTGATTATCAATCTATTGTTTATGTGTTGTTTATGATCTTGCATGCTCTCCGTTATTAGTAGAGGCTCTGGCCAAGTTTTTACTCTTAACTCCAAGAGGGAGTATTTATGCTCGATAGTGGGTTCATGCCTTCATTGACACCTGGGATCGTGACAGTAGGTTCTAAGGTTGTGATGTGCTGTTGCCACTAGGGATAAAACATTGATGCTATGTCTAAGGATGTAGTTGTTGATTACATTACGCACCATACTTAATGCAATCGTCTGTTGCTTTGCAACTTAATACTGAATGGGGTTCGGACGATAACCTGAAGGTGGACTTTTTAGGCATAGATGCAGTTGGATGGCGGTCTATGTACTTTGTCGTAATGCCCGGATTAAATCTCACTATATTTATCATATCATGTATATGCATTGTTATGCCCTTCTCTATTTGTCAATTGCCCGACTGTAATTTGTTCACCCAACATGCTTTTATCTTATGGGAGAGACACCTCTAGTGAACTGTGGACCCCGGTCCTATTCTTTACATAGCATACAATCTACTGCAATTGTTCTTTACTGTTTTCTTGCAAACAATCATCTTCCACTCGATACGCTTAATCCTTTGTTACAGCAAGCCGGTGAGATTGACAACCTCACTGTTTCGTTGGGGCAAAGTACTTTGGTTTTGTTGTGCAGATTCCATGTTGGCGCCGGAATCCCTGTTGTTGCGCCACATCACATTTCGCCACCATCAACCTTCAACGTGCTTCTTGGCTCCTCCTGGTTCGATTAAACCTTGGTTTCTTTCTGAGGGAAAACTTGCCACTGTGCGCATCATACCTTCCTCTTGGGGTTCCCAACGGACGTGTACATCAAGCAGGCCAGGGGTGCCTCGCGGTCCTCTAATTAAATTAAATGTGCCATGCATATATATGTGTTTAATTTGGGGATTTCAATCGCTCTCTCGTATGTAGCTCTCTCTACCTCTCTCTCTTTCTCTGTCTCTCTCTCTCTCTCTCTCTCTCGTTGGTGGCCAACAACACACACATGCACTTTGTGCGCAAAGGCATGCGCCTCTAATAATGTGTGCGCAGTCGATCGATCTAGTTTTGATTAATCATAGCACACAAATAAAGAAGTTGTATTTGAATCCACACAACCTAATCTAAAACACATAACCCCTAACATGGCCTAATTAATTAACCCTTCTCGATCTCTACCTAATTAGTGGAAATTGCACAAAATCAAAAGGGGTCCCTCACTAATTATGCATATCTGCTAGATTGTGATAAACTTTTGCCACATATATATTTGGTGGATGGGTGCATCTTGGCATGTAAACAATTAGTGTTTGCAAATGGCGTTGTCAAAATTTATGTACAAATGATTTCTTTCCATCCAAAGTGCATAAAATGGGAGTTTTAATGAAGAAAGTACAAATAAAACAGCTCAACATGCTTCCACACCCCGATTTTCACACGAAGTAGAGCATATTTAAAGGATAATTCCAGAGTTTTACTATTTTTCAAGCAACTTTGCTAATTTTCCCCCACTCACATGACTTTATGTCGATTTAACGAAAATATGGCGAATTTAAACTACATGGGCGGGATAGTTTGAATTGTGCGCGCGGCAAAGGGAACCGCCTATTCCTCAACCTTGTGCACGGCAAATTACACACGCAACTCCATTAAACGCCACCTACCGACCTTAATTATCACCCCGGCGGCCCGGCCGCATGACCCCCCACCCACCCGTACACAACTTATCCCCGTCCGTGCGAAGAGCTTCCCCTCCCCGTCCCGTCCGTGCGAAGAAGAAGCTTCCCCTCCCCGTCGTTCTTCTCGAGACGCACCGGCGGTCAAGTTGATCCACGGTAGGGCTGCTATCTCTAGCTCAATCATGTATCGGGCAAGACAGCCTAACGATTTATATTTTCTTGATGCTGCTAAAAAAATTCGTCAGTATGCTCGAACTAATTGGCACTTTATAGTTTTCCGCTCGATTTGTCATCGATCAATTTGTTCATTTGCGTGGGCATATAGAGTCAGTTCTGCACTCGATCCGTTAATTTGCTGAAATGCCATGGCAGAGTTTTGTACACGATCTGTTTGCTAAAATGTCGATGGGCATTTTTTGTTTTGTACTCGACATGATTGCTGAAATGCATAATCATGTAGTATAGTTTTGTACTCGATGGATATACATTTCCTACTTCGCCTTAAATTAATCACCAACCACTGTATCTCATAATTAAACAGATGGACAGAACTTGGATACTGCATGGACACTTATGTTCCCCTTCATATATAAATGGTGTTCAACCCTTTATGGGGTTTATTAGAGCTCATGATGGTCACAACCTGGACGTGTATTGCCCGCGCTGCACATGTATGAATGGTGAGAAGAGGCCTCACCCTGTAGTGGCAGATCATTTACACATTTTTGGGATGGACCGCACATATGTTAGGCGGGTTTAGCATGGTGAACCATATAATGATCCTTTAGCAGGAGAAGCAGATCTTGCTCACACTGTATGTGTGCTGGCATATGTAGTTAATTATTTATATTGATGCTGCCGCTGTTTCAATCAATAGTTTGCATTGCTGTGCAAGGTTCTGTACTCAAATTTAACTTGTTGCAGATGGATGGACGGGAAGGAGAGAAAAAGCGCTTGCTTCAGGAAACGGGTTTCAGCTCTGGGACATGTGCTGTGCCAGATGAGAAGGTAAATATGTAAAACGGCATTTGTTCAGGTTGCATCCCTTAGATGTTTGTCTAATCGGTTGATGTACTAATTGCAGAAGCATAGAGTTGAAGAGGTCTCTCAGTTTGATGGGAGATTTGAAGATGAATCTCAGTTTGATGCACCTGTGGATGGTACTGATGACGAGCCTTTCATAGACGAAGGTCCTGCACCTGAGATTATCCAGTCTACAGAAGGAGGCCGTGGACCGAGTACACAGCTTTGCGTTGAAGTGGATGCACGCCCGGAGATCATCACGGGCGTCCGGGTAGTCTCAAGACCACCCAGCCCTGATGCACCTGTGGATGGTACTGATGACGAGCCTCTCATAGACGAAGGTCCTGCACCTGAGATTATCCAGCCTACAGAAGGAGGCCGTGGACCGAGTACACAGCTTTGCGTTGAAGAGGATGCACACCCGGAGATCATCAGGGGCGTCCCGGTAGTCTCAGGACCACCCAGCCCTGATGCAAAATGTTGAGCTACTTTATGATTCGTACTCTTATGTTCTGGTGCTGTAGTATGTTATGATTTGTACGCCTTTGGCGCTAGATTAAGCATTCAGTGGATGATCGCGTTGCAAAATTCGACACCCACACAATCAGTTCATCGTATGAGTAGTAGCACAATTACTTCTACAGCGATTCCTGCCAGCGCATTAGTTGGTAGCATGAAACACTTTCAGGTACTCCCCTCTGATTCATATTAATTGACTCAATTCTGTCTAGATATGGATGTATCTAGATGCATTTGTTAACTAGACTAACAAACTTGAGTCAGTTAATATGAATCCGTGTAAACCGCCCAAGTCCTCGAGCAGCTAGTTTATTGACTCTGGACTCCAAGCCTCTCGCGGCAAGCCATCGACGAAGCTTTGACCAGATCTTGGCCCGCAATTTTTTTTGTGTGGCGAATAGCAAAGCTTTGACCAGTTCCTCTCGGGATACAGCACGCCGGTGAGCTTGCACGGTTGCCATGAGCACTTTCCGGCGGAACTTCCTCTTCAGCGCCCTCAAGCCGCTGCTGCGAGACAGCACGCAGTGCCTCGAGGTGGACGGAATTCTGGATCTCAGGGCGGGTGGTCCGCATCGTCCGGGAACGATCTCCAGCGGGTTAACGAGGACATGCATGGCGGCCAGGGGATTTGTTTGTTTTTTTTGTTTGAGCTTGGGATTTGGGGTTTTTTCGGATAGGGGAGGAGGAACCGAGGAAGAGGAAGGAACAGCCGCGTGCTTGGCGCGTGGCGGTGTGCTTGAATTTCGAATTTTTGTGAAATGTTTCATTTCCCCGCTACAATTCGGGGGTTTCTTGACGCGCCAATGCGTCCCGCCGGGCAGCTTCAAGTAAATTTGGGGTGCCACACTATGGGCCCTAGTTTCAGTGAGACATGTAATGACTAGTCACATCAGTAAGTTCACTGTGTAATAAAATATGTTACCCCTCCCCTTTATGTAGCACCCCTTCTCTCCCGATCGAGTGCCGATTGCCGACGGATGCAAGCCGCTAGCTCGATCCCCTCCTTTCGCCTCCACCGTCCAGGCATCCAGCTTGGAGGGGCAAGCTGCATCTAGCCCAAGCGGATTAGGTAGGACTAGTAATGTTCTCTCCTTTCTCGAGATCGGTTCTTTTTTCCTCTCCTCGATATCTTGCGCATCTCTTTCCTATTCTGGGCGAAGGGGTGTCTTTCTGGTCACCCTCGAGCTGGGAGTGATTGATGGGGGTGGGGGCGGGGGCTACCTTTGCTTGGATTGGGGTGTTCTTCCTTTATTTGTCGACATTTGCAACCTTTGTAGTTTCTGCTGATCCTCACTGTATCTTTTGTCAGCTTGTACAGGAAAGGTAAGACCTCGGCGGTGGGGGCAATGGAGCGTAAGGCCACCACGCATGTGGGCAGTTGGCTGAGCCTGAGCTGCGTCCCCAGCCCCGCGAAGCAGGTACTCCGTTTGCTTATCCACTCTTTACCTTTTAAGTGTCTCTCTGGTCTCTGCATCCTCAATCTGTTCCTGTTCTGGAATATGCTTAAAGTAGCACATGTCTTCAGCTGTTTGTGCGTAAAGCCTCTGTGACACCATGCTCTATATTCTCTGTATCAGGTTGGTACCTCCAGGTTCCGTGCTGAGGCTATGGGGAACGAGAATAGCGCCCCACCTGCTGCAGGAGCATGGCCCGATCTGCAGCACAAGAAGCGAAATGCCACTGCCGAGCTGGGCAGGGACCGCCCAGGGGTAATTTTTTTAACCAACTTACCATGATGTAGTCTGAATCTGATACTCCCTCAGATCCAAATTAATTGACTCAACTATCTGTAGATACGGATGTATCTAGATGTGTTTTAGCTCTAGATACTACTGCCTCCATCCCAAAGCTTTGGGCTTATATTATTTTTAGAAAGTCAAACTATACCATGTTTGACTAAGCTTTTACCAAAAATCAGTAACATGCAAAATACAAAATTAATATCATTAAATAGATAATAAAATATATTTTCCTACGGTATCTACACAGTATTATATTTGTTGATAGAATGTTCTAAAATTTTGGTCAAACTTTGCTTGTTTTGATTTCTCAAAAATAAATAAGGCTTAAGCTTTTGGATGGTGGTAGTACATTCATATCTAGACAAAGCTGAGTTAACTAGTTTTTTTGTCTGTCCATAGCTAGTGTTCACGCTGCAAAAGGCTAAGAGCATCCACTATATGCATCAGTCTATCTCATACAGTAATTCAATATCACTGCTGAGGTCTGCCTTTTGTTTTGCTATTCATATGCAGACTGAAACTTTAGGGCCTTTACTCAAAAGGAAGATCAAAACTGCGGCTGATCAGGCTGCCAGTATGTTGATGCCGCCCCCATCTTCTAAATGCCTCTACAAGCACAAGGCCACGCACCAGCTGGGTGGTGATCTTTTAATGAATATGGTATATTTTCTTAATCCACAAAACATGCCTTGATTTTTCTCTGTTTATTGTCGGTTTTTTCTATGCTTGCCAAAAGTTTACAACAACAACAACAACCAAGCCTTTCAGTCCCAAACAAGTTGGGGTAGGCTAGAGTTGAAACCCATAAGATCTCGAAGCCAAAAGTTTAGAAACACCAAATTCGTTTGCTTACAATCATCATACAGTAATGTTCATCTACTCCAGTTCCCCTAACCCAACATAAAATGATGTTAATTACGATTTTTAGATTAAAAGAGCACCATTAGGCGCTGTTAATTACGACTTTGAGATTAAAATGTCATTTGCAATTGTTAATTACAATTTTGAGACAATTGGTTAGTTTAACCTCGATCTCTTCTGCTCTCCATTTTTCCCAACCGAACAAAAATGTAACCATTCCATTCCTCTGAAATGGAACCATTCCATTCCATTCCACGCTGTTTCAGAACCGAACACACCCTTGCATTGTTGTGAACTGTTGTCCATACACGGCCATACCCTTCCACTTACATCTAGCACTATATGCATCAGTCTGTCTCAGAGTCATTCAATATCACTGCTGAGATCTGTTCCCATTCTTATGCAGGCTGAAACTGCTGCGCCTTTACTCAAGTGGATGCAAAATGAGGCTAATGAGGCTGCTGTGAGGACGATGGTGCCGGCACCATCTTCCGAAAACCTCTACAAGCACGAGGCCATGGGCCAGCTGGGTGGTGACCTTTTAATGAATCTGGTATATTTTCTTAATCCACATACATGATTTCATTATTATCTGTTTAATTACTGTTGGCTTTGTCTAATGCTTACCAAAAGTTCAGAAACACTGCGTTTGCTTACAATCATCATACACTAATTTTTCACTTTTCAGTCTGTCTCATCCAGTATATAAACTGTTGATTTCCATTGGCTTCTTTTGTAATCATTTGCATTGTTGTCAACTGTTCTCTATGCACAACCCTATTCTTCCACTTACACCCGCACTATTTGCATCAGTCTATCTCATAGATTTATTAAATATCAATGATGAGTTCTGTTGCTATTCATATGCAGGATGAAACTTCTGTGCCTCTACTCAAATGGATAAAAAATGATCCTGATGAGGCTGCTGTGAAGACGATGGTGCTGCCACCATCTTCTGAAAACCTCCTCAAGCACAAGGCCACGGGCCAGCTGGGTGGTACCCTTTTCAGTAAGCAGGTATATTTTCTTAATCCTCATACATGATTTGATTTTTGTCTGTTTATTGCCGGCTTTGTCTAATGCTTACCAATAGTTCAGAAACACACACACCTATTCTTCCACTTACATCCAGCACTATATGCATCAGTGTCTCATAGATTCATTTTATATATCACTGCTGATGTCTGTTGCTCTTCAATTTTTATATGCAGACTGAAACTGCTAAGCCTTCATTGGTCAAAAGGATTGCAACTGCTGCTGATGAGGCATCTGCAGAGGCTGCCACCAAGTTACTGTCAGCCCCACCTTCTGGATGCTTATATAAGCTCAAGTCCAAGGACCAGCCGGGCCGTAACCATCCAAGGGTTCGGGTATATTTTCTTAAGCCACATATACATGCCATGATTTATGTCTGATATTATCACTGGCTCTGTCTAATGCTTTTTGGAATTCGGAAACACCAAATTAGCATGCTTATATTCATCATACACTAATTTTTCACTGTTCAGTTTGTAACATAGTGTTATGCACTTGCTTGTCAACATTTGCATTGCTCTGAACTATGCACTCTACACAACCTAATTCTTCCACTTACGTTCAGCGCTACGCACCAGTAGTACCTCCCATGTTTCCTTCACCATCCCGATGCCGAGCTTGCGGGAATATGGCGGGCCCATGTACATACCCCGCATATAACACCTCCTATGGCTCTATCTACCTTTCTAGTAGCTCCTTCACAGAGTTACAGGTATGTATTCTCAGTGGTTTAGCATGAATTGGCATATAGTAAAGTCTTGTTTTTAGTCTTCCTGCTTCTTACATTTGTATCAATTTTCACATGCAGACTGTACCTTGTGAACTTCGTCCAATGATTAACCAGATGTGTCCGCATGAAGGATCTTTCACTATGCATGGCAATGGCAAATTGATGAACACCTACACGGTCTATGAGGTGTATGTCTACAAGACGCAGGCCATCACATATTTGTATGGACATGATTGGAGAAAGTTTGCTTTTGACTACGGTCTGAAGAAGGGCGACGAGCTGAGGATCAGAAACTCAAACGGGCAGATATACGTAACTGCTTACAGAGTTGGAGACACTTCCAAATATATAATATGTAACTTTTTTCTACTCATATCTTTTGATAACTGCATTCTGAGCAGTTGTTCTAAACCATTCCCTCTGTTCTAGCTTGCTGGGTTTAACATGATCAAAGCTGCAGATCCCCTGATGGAACAGGAGCGGATGTCACAAAGGGCAACCACACCAGCACCGGCACCGGCTTCCCACTCTCCTGCATCAGCACCGGTTCCTGTACCAGCTCCGTTTACTGCATCTACCCAGCAGTCCCCTACATCAGCATTGGTTCCTGTAGAGGCCCCATATACTACACATGCCCAGCAGGCTCCTGCATCAGCACTGGTTCCTCTAGCTGCACCGTTTACTGCACCTGCCCAACAGTCTCCTGCATCAGCACCGGTTCCTCTAGAGGCACCGTTTACTGCACCTGCCCAGCAGTCTCCTGCATCAGCACCAGCTCGTGTACCAGCCCAGGCTCATGCACCTGCCCCAGCCAGATCACCGAGGTCTCAGCTCATTGCTGTGGCCACCCGTGTGGTGACCAGGACGCATCTGAAGGCTATGTTCGTGAGTATATGACAGCATAACTGCTCTTATCTTGATGTCTTCTCTGCTCAAAGTCTCACATGGTTCAGTGCATTGGTGCCATTGACTAATTTTTGGTGGTATCTCTTGCTTTGAATCAGAAATTGCCTAAAAGTATCTCCAAGGATCTCAATGCTGGCCGAAGGGGCAAGATATCCCTCGTCATGGAGAGTGAAGGTCTCACCGTGGAGGGACGGTACTCTGTCAGTCCCACAGATGGCCGCTTGGCTGTTACTTCCAGGTGGAAAAAGTTCATTGACGGTGCCAAACTTCGCATTGGATCAAAGTTGAAGGTCAAGATCTTTCGATGCCGCTGTGACATGCTGGTCATAAAGTTCGCGGTTGTCTAGTTCTGTTGTCCCATGAGCCCTTAGCAAATGCATTTGTAGTTATACTTATATAAGGTTATCTTATCTGAACTGCTAATTAATTGTATGGGTGGTAAAACTCTGGCAAGCTTTTGCTCTTAGCAAGTATGTATGTATGATCAGCTATTATGATAACTAATGTTTGTGTTCATCTTAATTTGCATTTCCGTTTTAGAAAAAAACTTAATTTCTATTTTGGCTGACCTGTTAGAGAACTATCAGATTGAACCCACAACATGATTCATATAGATTCATTACACCGAGCCACATGTCTTGACCTTGCGATACACTACTTCCATTAATTAGTGCAAGAAGGCTTACCTGAGCTGCCTGAACCATGGCAGATTCGAATCCACCTTATCTATCTAGAAATACAACCTTTGCAGAAAGAGGATTTGCAGTATGGGGAGGCTGACATTGGGGACCCATGAGCCAGCAGCGTCGTCAACGTTTTAAAGGTGGCAGGAGATCGAAAGAAAAAATAAGCCAAAAATCAGTTGGTAAACAAATTCAAGAAAAGAAACATTTACCTTTCTGAGAGGATGACATGCGGGACCCATGAGGCAGCAGCATCCTCAACTATTTCAAGGCGGCAGGGGATCAAAATAAAAAAGGAAATAGCCAGAAATTAATTAGGGTCAAAAATAAATCCATCAAAGGAAACTTTTATTGTTCATAGAGGATGACATGTGGGACCGACTTGCCAGCTGCGTCGTCATCGTTTCAAAGGGGGCAGGGGATCAAAAGAAAAAGACAAATAGCCAGAAATTAGGGGAAAAAAATAAATCCAACAAAGAAAACTTTTATTGTTCATAGAGGATGACATGCGGGACCCATGAGCCAGCAGCTTCCTCAACGTTTCAAAGTCGGCATGAGATTGAAAGAAAAAGTCAAGTGACATAATATCAGGAGCCAAAAATAATCCAAGAAAAGAAACTTTATTGTACATAGAGGATGACATGCGGGTCCCATTTTGTAGCAGCGGTCTCAACGCTTCCAAGGCGGCACAGGACCGAAAGAAAAATGAAGTAGCCAGAAATCAGGGTGTGAAAAAAATCCAAGAAAAGAAAGATTTCAATTGGGCTGTATCTGGACATCTGGGCCTTCGAACTATCCTGCTGGGCCTTTTGACTCGTACAATTTCAGCCCACTCCAAAACAGGAAAGGTCGGATTTTTCTCAAAAAAAAACAGGAAAGTCCTATGCTTCGCAAAAACAAAAAACAAGGAGATTCAACATATAAGTTTGTTTATGTAGATATAAAGATTTAATTTATCCGTTTGCAATAGCTCAGAGCGAAATACAACGTTTATTGTCTGCAAAATAAAATATCACATGTTTCTTGTACGGGGAGGCTGACATCGGGGACCCATGAGCCAGCAGCGGAGTCAACGTTTCAAAGGCGGCAGGGGATCGAAAATAAAAAAAGCCAAAAATCAGTTGGTAAAAAAATACAAGAAAAGAAAACATTTATCGTTCTGAGAGGATGACATGCGGGACCCATGAGGCAGCAGCATCCTCAACGTTTCAAAGTCGGCATGAGATCGAAAGAAAAAGGCAAGTGACATAATATCAGGAGCCAAAAATAATCCAAGAAAAGAAACTTTATTGTACATAGAGGATGACATGCGGGTCCCATTTTGTAGCAGCGGTCTCAACGTTTCCAAGGCGGCACAGGACCAAAAGAAAAATGAGGCAGCAGCATTCTCAACAATTCCAAGGCGGCAGGGGATCAAAAGAAAAAAAAGGAAATAAATCCACCAAAGGAAACTTTTATTGTTCATAGAGGATGACATGTGGGACCGACCTGCCAACAGCGTCCTCATCGTTTCAAAGGGGGCAGGGGATCAAAAGAAAAAGGCAAATAGCCGAAATTAGGGGTAAAAAATAACTCCAAGAAAGGAAACTTTTATTGTTCGTAGAGGATGACATGCGGGAACCATGAGCCAGCAGCTTACTCAACGTTTCAAAGGCGGCATGAGATCGAAAGAAAAAGGCAAGTGACCAAATATCAGGAGCCAAAAATAATCCAAGATTTATTGTACATAGAGGATGACATGTGGGTCCCATTTTGCAGCAGCGGTCTCAATGTTTGTAATGCGGCTTGAGATCAAAAGAAAAAGAAAGTAGCTAGTAATTAGGGGGTGAAAAAAATCCAAGAAAAGAAAGTTGATGGACATAGAGGATGACATGCGGGTCCCTTGAACCAACAGCTTACTCAACGTTTCAAAGGGGGCAGGGGATCAAAAGAAAAAGGCAAGCCAAAAATCAGAGGGTGAAAAAAAATCCAACAAAGGAAACTTTTATAGCACACAGAGGATGACATGCGGGTCCCATGAGCCAGCAGGTACCTCAACGTTTCAAACGTGGCATGAGATCGAAAGAAAAAGGCAAGTGACCAAATATGAGGTGCCAAAAAAAACTCCAAGAAAAGAAAGTTGATTGCTCATAGAGGATGACATGCGGGTCCCATTTAGCTGCAGCGGTCTCACCGTTTGAGAGGCGGCAGGGGATCGAAAGAAAAAGTCAAGTGACCAAATATGAGGTGCCAAAAATAATCCAAAAAAAGAAAGTTTTATAGTACATAGAGGATGACATGCGGGTCCCATTTAGCGGTATCACTGTTTGAGAGGCAGCAGGGGATCGAAAGAAAAAGTCAAGTTACCAAATATGAGGTGCCAAAAAAATCCAAGAAAAGAAAGTTTTATAGTACATAGAGGATGACATGCGGGTCCCATTTAGCAGCAGCGGTATCACCGTTTGAGAGGCAGCAGGGGATCGAAAGAAAAAGTCAAGTGACCAAATATGAGGTGCCAAAAATAATTCAAGAAAAGAAAGTTTTATAGTACATAGAGGATGACATGCGGGTCCCAGGAGCAGCGGTATCACCGTTTGAGAGGCGGCAGGGATCGAAAGAAAAAGGCAAGTGACCAAATTTGAGGTGCCAAAAAAAACTCCGAAAGTTGATTGCACATAGAGGATGACATGCGGGTCCCATTTAGCAGCAGCGGTCTCAACGTTTCCAAGGCGGCAAGGGATCAAAAGAAAAAGGAAGTAGCCAGAAATCAGGGGGTCAAAAAAATCCAAGAATAGAAAGAATTTTGGTTCATAGAGGATGACATGCGGGACCCATGATCCTGCATCGTAAACGGCTCGATCGGAGAACGTTGAACGAGATGGCGCGATCTAGAAAAAAACAATGCCAGAGAGGCTGCCATCTGGGCCCTACATCCCTCGGCGGTGCGGATTTGCGTTGACTCGGCCGGCGAACCCGAGATTTCGAGATGCACCACGTCCCGGGCCACCATACGCGACGTTTTGGCCGCTTTCGTCGGGCTAGGTGGCCTCAAAAACGAGAAAAAAAGTTCTGACATGCACCACGGAGGGACCAAAAATCGTCGGCCATGGTACACCAGCAACCACGGCGCGACTTCAACTTCGTCGGCCATGGCAACTTTTCTTGTAGTGAAGAGAGGAGTATGATATACTATGATCAAGAGGAGTGAAAGCTCTAAGCTTGGGGATGCCCCCGTGGTTCACCCCTGCATATTTTAAGAAGACTCAAGCGTCTAAGCTTGGGGATGCCCAAGGCATCCCCTTCTTCATCGACAACATCATCAGGTTCCTCCCCTGAAACTATATTTTTATTCAGTCACATCTTGTGTTCTTTACTTGGAGCGTCGGTTTGTTTTTGTTTTTGTTTTTGTTTTTGTTTGAATAAAATGGATCCTAGCATTCACTTTGTGGGAGAGAGACACGCTCCGCTGTTGCATATGGACAAATATGTCCTTAGGCTTTACTCATAATGTTCATGGCGAAGTTTCTTCTTCGTTAATTTGTTATATGGTTGGAATTGGAAAATGCTACATGTAGTAATTCTAAAATGTCTTGGATAATGTGATACTTGGCAATTGTTGTGCTCATGTTTAAGCTCTTGCATCATATGCTTTGCACCCATTAATGAAGAAATACATAGAGCTTGCTAAAATTTGATTTGCATATTTGGTCTCTCTAAGGTCTAGATAATATCTAGTATTGAGTTTTGAACAACAAGGAAGACGGTGTAGAGTCTTATAATGTTTACAATATGTCTTTTATGTGAGTTTTGCTGCACCGGTTCATCCTTGAGTTTTCTTCAAATAACCTTGCTAGCCTAAACCTTGTATCGAGAGGGAATACTTCTCATGCATCCAAAATCCTTGAGCTAACCACTATGCCATTTGTGTCCACCATACCTACCTACTACATGGTATTTCTCCGCCATTCCAAAGTAAATTGCTTGAGTGCTACCTTTAAAATTCCATCATTCACCTTTGCAATATATAGCTCATGGGACAAAATAGCCTTAAAAACTATCATAGTATTGAATATGTACTTATGCACTTTATCTTTTATTAAGTTGCTTGTTGTGCGATAACCATGCTTCTGGGGACGCCATCAACTATTCTTTGTTGAATATCATGTGAGTTGCTATGCATGTCCGTCTTGTCTGAAGGATCTATCACCTTAATGATTGGAGCATGCATATTGTTAGAGAAGAACATTGGGCCGCTAACTAAAGCCATGAATCATGGTTGAAGTTTCAGTTTTGGACATATATCCTCAATCTCATATGAGAATAATAATTGTTGCTACATGCTTATGCATTAAAGAGGAGTCCATTATCTGTTGTCCATGTTGTCCCGGTATGGATGTCTAAGTTGAGAATAATCAAAAGCGAGAAATCCAAAATGCGAGCTTTCTCCTTAGACCTTTGTACAGGCGGCATGGAGGTACCCCTTTGTGACACTTGGTTGAAACATGGCATTGCAAAGATCCGGTAGTCCAAGCTAAGTAGGACAAGGTGCGGGCACTATTAGTACACTATGCATGAGGCTTGCAACTTGTAAGATATAATTTACATAACTCATATGCTTTATTACTACCGTTTGACAAAATTGTTTCATGTTTTCAAAATAAAAGCTCTAGCACAAATACAACAATCGATGCTTTCCTCTTTGAAGGACCTTTCTTTTACTTTTATTGTTGAGTCAGTTTACCTATCTCCCTCCACCTTAAGAAGCAAACACTTGTGTGAACTGTGCATTGATTCCTACATACTTGCATATTGCACTTGTTATATTACTTTATGTTGACAATATCCATGAGATATACATGTTATAAGTTGAAAGCAACCGCTGAAACTTAATCTTCCTTTGTGTTGCTTCAACACCTTTACTTTGATTTATTGCTTTATGAGTTAACTCTTATGCAATTCATGAAAAGTCTTTGCTTTATGATTCACTTGTTTACTCATGTCATTACCATTGTTTTGATCGCTGCATTCATTACATATGTTTACAAATAGTATGATCAAGATTATGATGGCATGTCACTTCAGAAATTATCTTTGTTATCGTTTTACCTGCTCGGGACGAGCAGAACTAAGCTTGGATGCTGATACGTCTCCAACGTATCGATAATTTCTTATGTTCCATGCTACTTTATTGATGATACCTACATGTTTTATGCACATTATATGTCGTATTTACGCATTTTCTGGAACTAACCTATTAACAAGATGCCGAAGAGCCAGTTGCTGTTTTCTGCTGTTTTTGGTTTCAGAAATCCTAGTAAGGAAATATTCTCGGAATTGGACGAAATCACCGCCCAGGGTCCTATTTTTGCACGAAGCTTCCGAAGACCGAAGGGGAGTCGAAGTGGGGCCAGGAGGATGATGTGGCGGCGCGGCCCAGCCCCGGCCGCGCGGCCTGTCACTGGGCCCTCGTGCCGCCTCTTGACCTGCCCTTTCGCCTACTTATAGCCTCCGTCGCGAAACCCCCAGGACCGAGAGCCACGATACGGAAAACCTTCGCAGACGCCGCCGCCGCGAATCCCATCTCGGGGATTCAGGAGATCGCCTCCCACCTGCCGGAGAGGGGATTCATCTCCCGGAGGACTCTTCATCGCCATGATCGCCTCCGGAGTGATGAGTGAGTAGTTCACCCCTGGACTATGGGTCCATAGCAGTAGCTGGTCGTCTTCTCCTAATTGTGCTTCATTGTTGGATCTTGTGAGCTGCCTAACATGATCAAGATCATCTATCTGTAATACTATATGTTGTGTTTGTCGGGATCCGATGGATAGAGAATGCTATGTTATGGTGATTATCAATCTATTGTTTATGTGTTGTTTATGATCTTGCATGCTCTCCGTTATTAGTAGAGGCTCTGGCCAAGTTTTTGCTCTTAACTCCAAGAGGGAGTATTTATGCTCGATAGTGGGTTCATGCCTTCATTGACACCTGGGACAGTGACAGAAAGTTCTAAGGTTGTGATGTGCTGTTGCCACTAGGGATAAAACATTGATTCTATGTCTAAGGATGTAGTTGTCGATTACATTACGCACCATACTTAATGCAATTGTCTGTTGCTTTGCAACTTAATACTGAATGGGGTTCGGATGATAACCTGAAGGTGGACTTTTTAGGCATAGATGCAGTTGGATGGCGGTCTATGTACTTTGTCGTAATGCCCGGATTAAATCTCACTATATTTATCATATCATGTATATGCATTGTTATGCCCTTCTCTATTTGTCAATTGCCCGACTGTAATTTGTTCACCCAACATGCTTTTATCTTATGGGAGAGACACCTCTAGTGAACTGTGGACCCCGGTCCTATTCTTTACATCGCATACAATCTACTGCAATTGTTCTTTACTGTTTTCTTGCAAACAATCATCTTCCACACAATACGGTTAATCCTTTGTTACAGCAAGCCGGTGAGATTGACAACCTCACTGTTTCGTTGGGGCAAAGTACTTTGGTTTTGTTGTGCAGGTTCCACGTTGGCGCCGGAATCCTGGTGTTGCGCCGCATCACATTTCGCCACCATCAACCTTCAACGTGCTTCTTGGCTCCTACTGGTCCGATTAAACCTTGGTTTCTTTCTGAGGGAAAACTTGCCACTGTGCGCATCATACCTTCCTCATGGGGTTCCCAACGGACGTGTACATCTACGCGCATCAACGGCCCAACTTGAGTGGTGAGCCCTTCCACAACCGGGCATCAACAAGATCTCCCGGAAGCGAGGGATGTTTTGTATTTGACACTCAAGGCTAATGTCAGCGTTTCGATACATACCCACCTTCTTTCTGAGAGCTGCTAGGCCGGCGCACTTCTCTAGCACGCCATGGTCGGACAAGAAGAACATGAACCCGAGCGGGAAGAACATGAAGCCTTGACGACCTCGCTGGAGGCTGGGACGACGAGGCTGGCCATGTCGACGCCAATCGCCGGAGGCAAGGCTGGACATTGCCGCAGATCATAAGCGGACCCAGGGAAATTTTGAAGCCTAGACAAATAGGCTTAGTGTGCTAATTTTATATGAAATACATGTAAAATAGGGCGAAAATAAGCCTGTCGATCGGCCGGAAGCCTGAACGGCCGCCCGGGCAGGAGGGATGCTAGGTCCGCCTATGCCAAAGATGGGGACGATGCTGCTGGCCCTGGATGCTGGGACATGGCCCTTTCGCGTTTTCTTCGGGCATCAACACATTTCACGATGAGTCGAGCGTCAACTAGGGGAACCGAGTGCCCGCTCGGCGTTCTACGGAACGATGATCGAGCCGGTGAAACATGGCGAGCTCTGACGTAACACGTTCATTCTATGGACACACGGATATGGAGGCGTTGCCAAATACTACCTCCGTTTTAAGGAATAAGGCGCACACGTATTGCAAGACGAACTTTGACCATATAAATCGAGCAACAAAATCTTAATTATATTATATATAATTAGTATCGTTGGATTCGTATTGAGAAACACTGACATTAGCCTTGATTTCTACAATCATCCACCTTTAAATCGTAGAAGTAATTCTTTGTCAACATAAAGCCGATCCAAAAGAGTCATTCGGGGCCCACAGGAACGACTTAGCGACTTCCACGTGAAGCCAGTCGCTTTGCTCATCTTTAGACTACTCATAGTGAGAGTAACTAAGGTAGTAATGTAGAACTACATGCATTGCAAACTAGGCAAATTGATGACATGGCATGATATTAAATGTAGAAAGAGATAATTATGGTAACTAGCTATGTTACCATAACATCACACTTTTCAAGATAAAACGAGTCTAAAGCTAATTAATCATGCATGATAGTACTACATCTAAGTTACTATGCATTATGAAGGTAGTAACATAGAGTAGTGTCATATGCATGCGGAAATTCAATTTGGCTCCCGGGTGCATATGCTCCCTCTACCAAAAAATCATATTTTAAAATGTCGAAAAAAATTAGCAAAAAATTTACATGTACATATTCATAATATATGTTCATTCGTCATGTTGTAGACTCATCTTGTCTTGTGTGTGATGTTATGATAACATAGCTATCACCTCACTCTTTTCTTCACTTATTGCTATGCCATATCACCAAAATGTCTTGAGATGTGTGATGTTACTAGCTATGTTACTCCCACTATGAGTAGTCTAAGAGCATGGTCTACCGCGTCCCCCAAACCGCGCCGGATTGAGCGTTTGGGGGACGTGTTTCGTTCGTGCCGCGTTTGGGGGACGTCGCTCCCCAGTCGCGTCCCCCAAACAAAATTTCGAAAATTTTAAACTTAACAAGATTCGATTAGATTCATCCAAACTTGGCATATATTACATAGATTCGAACGAAATTTGACTAAATTTAAACTAAACCTAATCTAGAAGTACTTGCGGCGGCCGGAGGCGTCGTAGTACTGGTGGAAGTTGTACATGTCGTCGGTGACGACCTCCTGCTTGACGCGCTCGTCGACGGGCTCGTCCTTCACCAAGCCGCTTGGTCCTGCCTCGCCGTCGTCGGTGAGGTCCACCAGCGGCTTGCCGGAGTCGCGGATGGACATGGCGATCGCCGCGTCCAGGTCGCCCCTCCAGGCGTCCTTGTCGTTCATCGACGCCAAGCACGCCGCCCGCAGCCCTGGGCAGTCCTCGGGGTCGTCGCTGCTGGCGATGAGCCGCTGCTGCCGCTCGTACTCCGCCAGCAGCGCCGCCTGCGACGCTTCCTCCGGCTCCTCCTTCACCTCCGGCTTCGGGATGAGGAGGGCGCCGCCGCGCCTCTCTTGCTGCCGCCCGCTGCCGCTGCCGCCACGCCTCGTGTTGACGGGCGTCGCCGGCTCCTCCTTGACCTCCCGTTTGGGGACGGTGTAGGGCGCCGACCGGTACGACGAGGACGGCGTCGATCGTGCCGGTCCTGAGGAAGAAGAGTTCGAGGAGGACAAGTACGCTGTCCTCCTCGGCTGCCATTGCGGTGGTCCTCCTCGAGGAGACGGCGGACGGCGTCTCCAACCTTGGAGCGCCGTTGCGGATGCCGCGGATGACGTTCTCGAGGGTGCGCCCCGGAACGCCCCAGAACAGGGCGCGGCCGTCCTTGTTCCAGCTGTTGGGGCCGCCGACGAGGTTGTGGTGCTGTGCATCTCGACGTCGTACTTCGCCTTGAAGTACGTGGCCACCATCGTCGTTGTCCTTGGCCGCCCATGTCGGATCCGCCAGCTCCTCGGCGGTGAGTTGAGCCCGCCGGCCCTTGATGTCGTCCCTCCATTGCTCCGTGCGCGGCTTCGGCGGCGGCGAGACGCCAATGCCGTTCACGGCCATCTTCCAGCCGCCGCTGCTTGGCAGCCGCATGTCCGGCGGGACTGGATATCGGGCGTGGTACAGCGCCCACGCCTCCGCCACGGTTAGGCTGCCGCGGCCGAAGCCGTTCGCCGCGGCGATCTTGCGGGAGGACGAGGTCGACATTGTTTGGAGCGGCGAGGAGAAGATCTGGGAGGGGGGAGGCGGCGGCGACGAGAAGGTTTGGGAGCGGTGAGAATTGCAGGGCGTCTTAATGTACAGCGGCGGCAGCGGGTGGTTGCACGCAATAACGCCGGCGCGAACGGTCACGCGGTCATGCACGACGAGACGCGTCCCTGCGTCGGTGTTGTGGGTATACTTCATGGGTGTACCATCGACAGTGCCTAGATCCGGCAAGCCCGGGTGGCCCATAGACGGTGATGGTGGCATGTGGCCCATCGGGCGGCCCAGTTGCTGTTGATCATGAAGGATGAAGTCCGGCCCAGGATCAGATAGCCGGATCCGCACCGACCTTTGGAGGAACCCGGATCCGTGGAGGCCCATGAGGAACCCGGATCCAGTACGACGTATATGGAAGGCGGATCCTTGACGTACACGGCAAGATAATGTAACGTAGACTAGGCAATCTGTAATCCGGCTAGGACTCTCCGTGTAAACCCTAGATCCGTGCGCCTTTATAAGCCGGATCCTGGGAGCCCTAGAGGGACAACCACAACCATTGTAACAACGCGCAAGCGCCCAGATAATTCCAGACAAGCAGCAGTAGGCCCTGTCATCGTGCAGGTGTTCCGAAGCTGGGTAACTCGCGTACCACCGTCCCGTGTGCACTCCGCCCTATGGCCCCTACTTCTTCTCCCCCTCGTGAGGATCCCTCCTCCGAGGTATCGTCGATTAGGCAACGACAGTTGGCGCCCACCGTGGGGCCTGAGGCGTCTGGAGGCCGGAACCGGGAGGGCTCCGCCATGGGAAGCTACGACGACTCGATCGCTGTGGGGCGCGTACTTTACGCCGGGAATTTTCCGATCGTCCCTCCGGACGAATTCTGGATTCCGGCTAGGTCAAACCCCGTCAAGCTCTCCATCGTCCCAATCGGCGGCATCCACATCTTCATCGGCGAGACCGTCGATTCCGACGGAAACGCACTGGTAAGTAACGCTGACGCGTCCGCCGCTGAGCTGGACGCCGTCGCGAAGATCCGATCTGAGTCGCAGGAGCTTCCTAAGGAAGGTTCCGCCTTAGATCAGGAAAAATCAAAACCCACCCAATCCGCCCCTGAGCAGGAGAAAACGGTGGAAGACCAATGCAGATCCGCCTGGGTCTCCCAGGTGTTAGAGAAGCAAAGGTGTCACTTCGTGCACTTCTTGGCCCATACCGCAGGAGACGTGTAATATCCCAGGAAATGGGGTTACAAAAATAGAGGAAACAGATGTGTGCATTGCATTCATGCATAGAAAATCCGGGGAATTTTCGCGCTTTAAAGTAAAACAGTCACAGTAACTGAAGTTTCACTTGATCTTGGTGGAATTGAAGTAGCTCATCAAGTCAAGCGCTATAAACCTCAATGTGACTTTGTTAAAACCTTGTTTTGGGTAGAGATGATTTGATCTAAGGGGTTAGATCAAATGGAACTAATAATCAACACAACAACACTTTACTCAATGATAAATTGCTTGATCTTATAAAAGATTATAATATGGTAATCCTTGTCATAACATATGAACACCTATTCAATTGCAAATCAAGTAACAATAAAATGGAGAAACCATTCTTCACTTATCTTTTCCATATCTTTAACAAATAAATATTTCTACCATGAACCTCATGGTATTTCTTGAACTAAACTTGTGAATTTAACACCAACACAAGCTTATCATTAAACCCTAGAGATGGGAGAGGTATATACCCATCAAAGAGATAATAAACAAACTCTAAATTATTAACACTTAAAAGTTGAGCAACTACCTTGGGGGTATAATTTAATTCACTTTAAAACTAATTACAAAATATGGTAAAACACAAGGACCTAAGTGCATAAAAGCCACACATTGTTATTTTAATCATAACTTATTAAATATGTGGAATATCACAAAACTAAATTCATTTACATTACGAATTATAGTTCAAACTATTTGAATAAAATAAACTATGAGTATTTTGAAACTCATATGATCATGCCTTGGTGAAATCAAACATCACCATTCAAAATTGGGGTATAATCCTTGTCTTTGACATTTTGATCCCAATTACAATATAAATACAATCACATATGATATAATGACTCACCCACAAGCATAAAATCATTCACAAGATATTTAGTAACAAAAGCCACTTGGCTATCCAAAAACAAATCACATGAGAGGATAATACCCATGCCACATAGGATGAAAATATCTACATAGCTTGAATCCTAAGCTATGCCACCTCATGCTTAAAGGATTGCTATGGATGAGAGCATGACAACCAAGCACCTTACTCATCAAATCAAAACAAGAGTCACCCACCTATGTGTCATGATACTAGAGCATGCCCAAGCCTATAAAAGGAACCCTCTACCTCATTCATTCCATCATCTTGTACCATGATACAAGCAAACCAAAGAGTTGGGCCACTCCATAATTTAGATAGGACCAAGATGAAGCAGCTAGGAGGTGGAGGCATACCACAAGAAGCAGGTTTATCAGAATTCCTGAAGAACAAGCTTCAGAAGATAGCAAGGTAGAATTCTTAGGCAAACCACATATTCAGATAATCACATCATCATTCCTTGAGTAGAACCTTAGATTATAATCCAAGTCCTTGTGGAGTGAGAGAGGTAATAGGTATAACCCTAGCCAAATACATCTAGTGATACTTTGTGATGCCATACCATGCATGATCATCACCATTGGGTAATGATCATAAACCCTAAAGAACTTGAGGTAGAATATATTAAAAACTAGTTGATCATGTCTAACCCATGACCATGCTTTGGAGATATATAATTACCAATTAAACCTTAGTGGGTTAAGTAGATATAATCTAGCACCTAAAATCATGGGGGTACTACTAACAACCCTAAACCATTTCCAATATTTTAATTGGAGAAACAACTGAATAGAAACAAACCTTGTATAGATCAGCCCTATATCAATCCAAATGATCTTGGATTGAATCATCCTATGAGTGGTGAGGAAGAGCAACCTAGCCAAAGTAATGTGGTGTTAAATCCCATATAGAACCTATCCCCATGTCTCAAGCTAACTTGTGAATTAATTATTGATCACAAGTAAAACCCTAACCATACCTCAAATCTAGTTGGTGAACAAATTGGGTGATCACAAATAGAACCTAAACCATAATTAAGCTCCAACACATGTGTCATTAGGTTAATAGCAATTGAACCCTAGAATTTCACTTTCATTAAACCCTATGCTTCAATAATTGAACATAAGAAACACCTAGTGCTAAAACCCATAATTAAAACCTTATATGTAATGATCAACCACTTGTACTTGTAGCCAAGATCCAACCATGAGGTGAGTAATACCTGCTCTAGGTATTCCAAGGTGCTATTAAAATATAATACTAGTATTAACCTTGGAATAGGATTATAATAAAACCTACAAGACCTTAACAAGCAAGTGCTCACATAAAATTATATGCAAGTGGCAAATTCCCCAAATAGAAACCAAGCCCTAATAACAACCTTTGAAATACTTTGAGTTCAAAGTATCACATCTAATCATTTCAAAGGATTTGATTCATAAGAAAAAGGGAATTAAAATGAGAATATAAACTCATGTCTAATTGGTATTTTGAATAGGCCACATGTATGAATTTAATCAAATATAAAATATTTTCTTCAATTAGGAGAGTAGTAAAATAATTGTTGCTCCACATCTTCATTAAAAATAACATAGTTGTGACACCTAAAAAAATAGAAAAGAGTTAAAATATGAATTCGAATATGAATTCAAAATAGACAAATGAAACAGAAAATAAAAAGGAAAAGAGAGGAGGGGCTTACCTGGTAACAGTAGCCCACCTCGGCAGCCCAGCAGCAGCCTGCAGTGCAGCCCTCAGCATCAGCCCAGCAACCAAGCCCCATAGCAGCCATAGTCCAGCCCAACACCAGAAACAGCCCAAGCCACATACCCTTCGTCAAAAGATCGGAGAGGGTCATCCTCATCCTCTCCGTGTCGGAGGCCACACGACGACGTGCTCGTCTTCTCCCTCTCGCTGGCGAGTCCTCCTTCCCCGACGACGTGACGAGGCCCGCTCCGACGCCTATAAAAACCCCGGGACAAGCTCTAGCCTCGGTTTTCTTCCCTCTCTGCTCATTTCTTCACATACCGAAACCCTAACCTGCTACGGCACGACCATCGCCATCGATTGGGGATGCCCCAAACCTCGCCGTGACCACCGTTAGGACCGCCTTCCTCAACATGGCCACCGTGCGCCAGGAATCGAGCTGATACGCCTCCAATCAACCACGCCTGGCCGTCTTCTCCGACGCTGGCCATGGCTCAATCCGCGACTCCAGCCCGCTCCGACCTCGTCGTCAAGCCTGGAGTGACCCTGGTGAGCTTCTAAGCCTCCTAGCATGCTCGCCGAGCTCAAATACCTGTCGTAGCATACTCCTCGCCGATCGACCGTAGCTACCGCCGCAGACCATCGCCGCCGGCCATGCTCCGGTGACCAAACCGGGGCGACGCCGCCACCATTATGCTTGCCTCTGCACACTCATTCCAACGCATACACACACGCCCCGCGGAGCCCCGGCCGCCGTCGCCGCAACGGCCGTCGGCGAGGCTCCCTGGCCACGTCGTCCTGTTGACCAGTCCACGCTCACGTGGCAGCCAACGTGGACCACTGGCCCACTGGTCAGTCTCTGTGAGTAGCACAGGGCCGGGTAAATTCCTTGTTTTATTTCAAATTCAATAAATACTGAAACTTTGAATGAATTTATAAAATTCATTATAACTCAGAAAAATAAATATAAGATATCAAAATGCTTATAAAAGTAAACTCTATCCAATAAAAATATAAAATGAAATTTATATTTTTAATAAAAATTCAATTATTTAATACTTGTTATTTAAGCCTTATTTATTAATTCTAAATTCAATTAAAATTCAATAATTAGGAAAACTTTCCAAATTAAATAAAAACCAGTAAATAAATAAAGAAAACATTAAAACTAATTTTCTTTATTTATTATTTTGTTAAATCCTTATTAGAAGGATTTAAACCCTAAATAATAATTACCTTAATTATTAATTCATTAAAAATAATAAAATGCCTAATTCAATGTTATTTCTATTTCAAAGTTATTAATAACTTCAACCTTAGAATGAAGTTATTATCTTAAGAACTATATGGTAGATTAGGAAACCTAGTCCCATATTGAATAAAATTATAACCTCATAATTTTTTGTGGAACTCTAACACCAACCATTTGTAAACCCTAGATCCTATTACCAAAGCCATCATCCTTATTCATTCCTATTTAGCATCACACCATTGTGATGAACTCCAATAGCATCTATGTCCAATATTTTGCATTACATACCATACTCCACTAAACCCTACTAGTGTTGGATACTTATCAACCATCCTATTTAGGAGCCAATTATTCCTTACTTAATAGAACCAACAGTAAAACCTAGACCACCTCAACCCTAATTGATATACTTCTTATTATTTAAGAAGTATGTTCTTCAAAAGTTATTCTTTTGAAATATAGTATAAATAATCATCAACCATGCCTATAGGACCTATAAACCCTAGCCAGCTATCACCAACAAGGTATACCAACCTTGATAGCACCCATGTTTAATAAATTACCTAAGATATGCTTCCAACCTTGTTAGGATCCATCTAATATCTACTCAAGAACTAGTTGAAACCATAGTAAACCATATAACTTCACAACCCTAATTATTATACTTGTTCTTTATTAAAGAACATGTTCTTCAAAAGTTATTCATTTGAAGAATATAATAAATAATCTTTAACCATATCATATAGTACCTAAACCAACAACTGTTCTTTACATATTAACATTATGCCAATTATCATTCTTTGTGTGCTCAATTGATTACTATGCTTTATTATATAACTTGTACATGATACCAAGACAACAAAACCCGAATAAGAACCTTGTTTGTGAATCACTCTAAAAATGCAACACATCCTAAACAAATCATTACAACTCACTAATCCTAAATCATCGGGGTTAGGTCACGCTTAGAACGATTGCATCTCATACTTATGCATTATTGCATCCTTGGCAATCTTTTAAACATCGTCCTTACCGGACGATGATGCTATTTCAGAATTTGGAGTTATTACGTATCGAAGACCTTGTCTGCATAATCTTGCAGTCAAGAAAGGCAAGTTCATCGCTTGCTCATGTCATTTGAGTATTTTTACCAAATTACTTGCAAAGTACTATGTTTATCACTATTGCATAAAAAGCAAAACCACTATTTTCATAACTATGAATATGACTATGTGGTGGGCAATGGAACCATGGATTGTGTTGATATGGTGGAGGTTCCATTGCAAGGGTTTATATCCATCTAGGATTAAACAACAAATGTCGTCCAGTGATTCTTGTGCCGTATAAACCGTGTTCACCATAAGATCTGGAGTGGGACGGAGTAGTCAAAAGTGTTTCCACCTCTCGTTCATCAACGGATGCGCTTTACCGTAGACACTTGTATCTGTCAGGGCAAGCGGTGGGCTGGGGAAGCCTTAAGTCCCCACGGCATAGTCCGTAGACACTTGTCGCCCGAAGTGCAAGCGGTGGGCTGGGGAAGCCTTAAGTCCCCACGGTATTGCGGTCTATGATGGGTTGCAGCTACCGGCGAAGGAGTTTGGTTCGATCCCAAACTGTTGTCGTGGTCGGGGTCCACCCGTGAGTGGGAATAATGGGACCGACGAGGACCCAGGGTCGGGGTATGCAACAAAGGGTGGGTGTTCGAGGTAGCGGAGGAACATGATTGACTAGGACCTTATACCGGGCCTCACACCAAAGGAAGTGTGGACGGGAAGATCACCCGGTTGGCACCAAGGTTAAGATCTCTTATGGGTAAAGCAACACACCTCTGCAGAGTGTAATGAACTGTGACCAGTCACTCCCTGTTCCGGGATATGGAACTGCGAACGCTGCCGGAAAGGAACTCCATGAAGTTCTAGTCAACCGGTGAAGGCTGACGGACATAGCTCTTCAGAATAAAAGCAACCTTTTGAAGAAATGATTACAAAAACCTGCATTGCCTATGACTTTCTGGTCTATGGCGTAGCTAGTGCATTAAACACCTCTTTCCTATAATGAACTTGTTGAGTACGCTCGTACTCATCCCACTCTTAAATCCCCTGCTTAGATATGGAGGCATCGAAGGAGGATCTACAGTGCAACTCGAAGACCGAGGAGTCAACAACTACTTCAAGAGACAGGACCCTGTCAGAGGAGTCAGATACCACATCCAACAAGGAGAAAACCTAGATTAGCAATAGAAAGGAACTAGCTTCCTAAACCTAGCTCCTATTTAGCTAGAATCTATTCATAGCCTCTATAGCTAGTTAAATACTCTACAAATAGAGTTCGTGATAGGATTAGACTACGAGTCGTTCTTCTGGAGTTTATTTGCAGTTTTACCTCATTGTAAAGTAGGAGGCTGTGATGATCTTATGTAACAGAGTCAATGTTGTAATTCTATAGACATACCTTGGACCCGCATATGTTTCTGTTGTACCACTCTGAGCGATATAATACTAGTGGAACGGTGTTTCATTGGTGTTATATCAGACTTGCATACTACACCATGCAGTGGTATGCCGGGTCACCACAGTTGGTATCAGAGCAAATGCTTTGACCTTAGGATTAAAACCCTTTAAAGGAGACCTATAGGATTGGTAGTGTCTATAGGAAGTTGTCCTAGGTAAACCAAATCTTCTTATGACTTGAGATGGGTATTCACTTGAGAATAATCCTGACACACTTGAGTCAACCTTCTTACCTATCTTTCTTAAGTGAAGTTGGTTAGATAATCCCAAACATGTAGTATACCATCAACACCCTAAAATAATAGATGAGTAGACCATAGTTGGTATACAACCACTACAAGAAAAGTTGCCATGGCCGACGAAGTTGAAGTCGCGCCGTGGTTGCTGGTGTACCATGGCCGACGATTTTTGGTCCCTCCGTGGTTCATGTCAAAACTTTTTTTTCTCGTTTTTGAGGCCACCTAGCCCGACGAAAGCGGCCAAAACGTCGCGTATGGTGGCCCGGGACGTGGTGCATCTCGAAATCTCGGGTTCGCCGGCCGAGTCAACGCAAATCCGCACCGCCGAGGGATGTAGGGCCCAGATGGCAGCCTCTCTGGCATTGTTTTTTTTCTAGATCGCGCCATCTCGTTCAACGTTCTCCGATCGAGCCGTTTACGATGCAGGATCATGGGTCCCGCATGTCATCCTCTATGAACCAAAATTCTTTCTATTCTTGGATTTTTTTGACCCCCTGATTTCTGGCTACTTCCTTTTTCTTTTGATCCCTTGCCGCCTTGGAAACGTTGAGACCGCTGCTGCTAAATGGGACCCGCATGTCATCCTCTATGTGCAATCAACTTTCTTTTCTTGGAGTTTTTTGGCACCTCAAATTTGGTCACTTGCCTTTTTCTTTCGATCCCCTGCCACCTCTCAAACGGTGATACCGCTGCTGCTAATGGGACCCGCATGTCATCCTCTATGTACTATAAAACTTTCTTTTCTTGAATTATTTTTGGCACCTCATATTTGGTCACTTACCTTTTTCTTTCGATCCCCTCTCAAACGGTGATACCGCTGCTGCTAAATGGGACCCGCATGTCATCCTCTATGTACTATAAAAATTTCTTTTCTTGGATTTTTTTGGCACCTCATATTTGGTCACTTGACTTTTTCTTTCGATCACCTGCTGCCTCTCAAACGGTGATACCGCTGTGCTAAATGGGACCCGCATGTCATCCTCTATGTACTATAAAACTTTCTTTTCTTGGATTATTTTTGGCACCTCATATTTGGTCACTTGACTTTTTCTTTCGATCCCCTGCCGCCTCTCAAACAGTGATACCGCTGGCTAAATGGGACCCGCATGTCATCCTCTATGTACTATAAAACTTTCTTTTTTGGATTATTTTTGGCACCTCATATTTGGTCACTTGACTTTTTCTTTCGATCACCCTGCCTCAAACGTGATACCGCTGCTAAATGGGACCCGCATGTCATCCTCTATGTACTATAAAACTTTCTTTTTTGGATTATTTTTGGCACCTCATATTTAGTCACTTGACTTTTCTTTCGATCCCCTGCGCTCAAACGATACCGCTGCTGCTAAATGGGTCCCGCATGTCATCCTCTATGTACTATAAAACTTTCTTTTCTTGGATTATTTTTGGCTCCTGATATTTGGTCACTTGCGTTTTTTTCTTTCGATCTCATGCCACGTTTGAAACTTTGAGGAACCTGCTGGCTCATGGGACCCGCATGTCATCCTCTATGTGCTATAAAAGTTTATTTTCTATGGTTTTTTTCACTCTCTGATTTTTGTCTATTTCCTTTTTCTTTTGATGCCCTGCCGCCTTGGAAACGTTGAGTAAGCTGCTTACTCATGGGACCCGCATGTCATCCTCTATGTACAATCAAGTTTCTTGAATTATTTTTGGCTCCTGATATTTCGTCACTTGCCTTTTTCTTTCGATCTCATGCCACGTTTGAAACGTTGAGGAACCTGCTGGCTCATGGGACCCGCATGTCATCCTCTACGAATAATAAAAGTTTCCTTTATTGGAGTTATTTTTGACCCCTAATTTCTGGCTATTTGCCTTTTTCTTTTGATCCCCTGCGCCCTTTGAAACGATGAGGACGCTGTTGGCAGGTCGGTCCCATATGTCATCCTCTATGAACAATACAAGTTTCCTTTGGTGGATTTATTTTTTACCCCTAATTAATTTCTGGCTATTTCCTTTTTTCTTTGATCCCCTGCCGCCTTGGAAACGTTGAGGATGCTGCTGCCTCATCGGTCCCGCGTGTCATCCTCTCAGAACGATAAATGTTTTCTTTTCTTGGATTTTTTTCCAACTGATTTTTGGTTTTTTTATTTTCGATCCCCTGCCGCCTTTGAAACGACGACGCTGCTGGCTCATGGGTCCCCGATGTCAGCCTCCCCGTACAAGAAACATGTGATATCTTGATTATTTTGCAGACAATAAACAGTGTATTTCGCTCTGAGCTATTGCAAACGGATAAATTAAATCTTTATTTTTACAACATATATCTTGAATCTCCTTGTTTTTTGTTTTGGCGAAGCATAGGACTTTCCTGTTTTTTTTTTGAGAAAAATCCGAACTATCATGTTCTGGAGTGGGCTGAAATTGTACGTGTCAAAAGGCCCAGAAGGATAGTTCGAAGGCCCAGATGTCCAGATGCAGCCCAATTGAAATCTTTCTTTTCTTGGATTTTTTCACCCCCTGATTTCTGGCTACTTCATTTTTCTTTTGGTCCTGTGCCGCCTTGGAAACGTTGAGACCGCTGCTGCAAAATGGGACCCGCATGTCATCCTCTATGTACAATAAAGTTTCTTTTCTTGGATTATTTTTGGCTCCTGATATTTGGTCACTTGCCTTTTTCTTTCGATCTCATGCCACGTTTGAAACGTTGAGGAATCTGGCTCATGGGACCCGCATGTCATCCTCTATGTACAATAAAAGTTTGATTTCTTGGATTTTTTTCACCCTCTGATTTTTGGCTATTTCCTTTTTCTTTTGATCCCCTGCCGCCTTTGAAACGTTCAGTAAGCTGCTGGCTCATAGGTCCCACATGTCAGCCTGTATGAACGATAAAGCTTTCCTTTCTTGGAGTTTTTTTACCCCCTAATTTCTGGCTACTTTCTTTTTCTTTTGATCTCAAGCCGCATTTGAAACGTTGGGACCGCTGCAAAATGGGACCCGCATGTCATCCTCTATGTACAATAAAGTTTCTTTTCTTGGATTATTTTGGCTCCTGATATTTTGTCACTTGCCTTTTCTTTCGATCCCATGCCACGTTTGAAACGTTGAGGAACCTGGCTCATGGGACCCGCATGTCATCCTCTATGTAGTACAAAAGTTTATTTTCTTGGGTTTTTTTTCACTCTCTGATTTTTGGCTATTTCCTTTTTCTTTTGATCCCCTGCCGCCTTGGAAACGTTGAGTAAGCTGCAAACTCGTGGGACCCGCATGTCATCCTCTATGTACAATCAATTTTCTTTTCTTGGAGTTTTTTTACCCCCTAATTTCTGGCTACTTTCTTTTTCTTTTGATCTCAAACCGCATTTGAAACGTTGGGACAGCATGTCATCCTCTATGTACAATAAAAGTTTCTTTTTTTGGATTATTTTTCACCCTCTGATTTTTGGTCACTTGCCTTTTTCTTTCGATCTCATGCCGCCCTTGAAAACGTTGAGGAACCTGCTGGCCCATGGGACCCACATGTCATCCTCTATGTACTATAAAAGTTTCTTTTCTTTGATTTTTTTCACCCTCTGATCTTTGGCTATTTCCTTTTTCTTTTCATCCCCTGCCGCCTTGGAAACGTTAGTAAGCTGCTGACTGGTGGGACCCGCATGTCATCCTCTATGTACAATCAAGTCTCTTTTCTTGGATTTTTTTTACCCCCTTATTTTTGGTCACTTGCCTTTTTCTTTCGATCTCATGCAGCCTCTGAAACGTTGAGAAGCTGCTGGCTCATGGGACCCACATGTCATCCTCGATACTATAAAAGTTTCTTTTCTTGGATTTTTTTCACCCTCTTATTTTTGGCTGTTTCCTTTTTCTTTTGATCCCCTGCCGCCTTGGAAACATTGATTAAGCTGCTGACACAAGGGGCCCGCATGTCATCCTCTATGTACAATCAACTTGCAAGATCTTGGGGCGGAAGAGCTTGTATAAGTGGGACCCATATGTCATCCTCTATGTACAATAAAAGTTTCTTTTTCTTGGATTATTTTTTGCTCCTGGTATTTGGTCTCTTTCCTTTTTCTTTCGATCTCATGCCGCCTCTGAAACGTTGAGTAAGGTGCTGGGTCATGGGACCCGCATGCCATCCTCTATGTACAATCAACTTTCTTTTCTGGGAGTTTTTTTACCCCTAATTTCTGGCTACTCTTTTTCTTTTGATCTCAAGCCGCATTTGAAACGTTGACACCGCTGCTGCAAAATGGGACCCGCATGTCATCTTTTATGTACAATAAAGTTTCTTTTCTTGGATTATTTTTGGCTCCTGATATTTGGTCACTTGTCTTTTTCTTTCGATCTCATGCCCCCTTTGAAACGTTGAGGAAGCTGCTAGCGCATGGGTCCCGCATGTCATACTCTATGAACAATAAAAGTTTCCTTCCTTGGAGTTATTTTTTACCGCTAATTTCTGGCTACTTCCTTTTTCTTTTGATCCCCTGCCGCCTTGGAAACGTTGAGTAAGCTGCTGACACAAGGGGCCCGCATGTCATCCTCTATGTACAATCAACTTGCAAGATCTTGGAGCGAAAGAGCTTGTATAAGTGGGACCCATATGTCATCATCTATGTACAATAAAAGTTTCTTTTCTTGGATTATTTTTTGCTCCTGATATTTGGTCACTTTCCTTTTTCTTTCTATCTCATGCCGCCACTGAAACGTTGAGTAAGGTGCTGGCTCATGGGACTGTACAATAAAGTTTCATTTCTTAGATTTTTTTTACCCACTGATTTTTGCTAACTTGCCTTTTTCTTTTCGATCATATGCCGCCTTTGAAATTGAGGTCGCCGCTGGCTCATGGGTCCCACAAGTCAGCCTCTATGAACAATAAACCTTTCCTTTGTTGTATTTATTTTTTACCCCTAATTTCTGGCTATTTGCCTTTTTCTTTTGATCCCCTGCGGCCTTTGAAACGATGAGGACGCTGCTGGCAGGTCGGTCCCACATGTCATCCTCTATGAAGAATATAAGTTTCCTTTTTGGATTTATTTTTGACCCCTAATTTCTGGCTATTTGCCTTTTTCTTCTGATCCCTGCCGACTTCGAAATGATGAGGATGCAGCTGGCAGATCGGTCCCACATGTCAGCCTCTATGAACTATAAATGTTTCCTTTGTAGGATTTATTTTTTACCCCTATTTTCGGGCTACTTGCCTTTTTCTTTGAAACGTTGAGGACGCTACTGTCTCATGGGTCCCACATGGCATCCTCTCTGAACGATAAACCTTCATTTCTTGTTAACGACAGGTTTATCAGTATTATTTTCGCAGACTAATACAAGCTCTTTGGCTCCAAGATCTTGCAAGTTGATAGATTAAATCAAGGAATTATTAGGATATGTTTTAAATTTCAAATCCACTTTATGAATTTTTAAAAATACCGTTATCCATGTGGGTATGGAGCGATCAAGGATTTTCATATTGGGCATGAGCAGTTTCAAAAATTGGAACCCTATAATTCAAAATAAATAAAAACAACTTTTATGTAGAATCTCCGTGTATTTTTTTTTTGCCAATCATAGGATCTGTGTTTCATTAGAAAAGGGCCGAAATTGCATGAGCAGAAAGGCCCATTTGAAGTTATTGGGCTTCGACGGCCGGAGCAAGTAGACCGATAACAATTACCATGTAGATGTTCCTTGGCAACCCAAAAGTGAAATATTGGGCCCAACAGGGGAAGGTTGAACAGTACTTTTTCTATTGGGAAGGTGGTACATGGGGTTATCCTGACAAAAAAAATGGAACATGGGTTACTGAAGGTTGCCCATTTGTGCCTAATATGTTTGTCAGCAGGAGCTTTACCTTCCGCCGCCGCCGCTCCGCTTCCGCCGCCGCCGCCATGCCTCGTCGCGGGTCGAGCTACCGGTACGGCGGCGTCTCGAGCTCGGGGTACAGCAGCGTCCGCGCGCGCCCCAAATTAAGGTACTTCCTCCTCGGGACGGCACCTACGATAGGCTCGGCTGGCCTTGGGGCATTTACCCCTAGCCTCTTCCATGCTCAAGTTTTTGAAATGTTTCTGGCTCTGTTCAACACTGGATCAAATTTGTCAACATGACCATTCTTATGGAGTAGCAACGAGTTGAATCTCTCAAAACTCTTTAAGTTCTGCAATATAACGACTAATTGGTACTACCTTATACAAAATGATTACATATCCTTATTTTGGAAGCAAGCAATCACACACTTATAGTTTGCTAGTCAGCTGCACGTAACGTTAAAAATCGGCAATTATAATGAATAAACCTGTAATTTTCACTTAAAATGCATTAAGGAGCATCAAATTTGACAAATCAAACCATGTCGTACTGAAAATTGACATGTCTTTCTCATGCAGAAATGTAAAATTATCCATGCATGTGCGTTTATACAGGTTAAGTTTTGCACGTATTATTTTTTGTAACTTTTCTGACTACCTTCAAAGCTCCAATCCTTCTTCATCATCTTTGTTGTACCGCACTGATGCAAGTGAATGCGAGCTGCTCGCCAGACGCGACTTCGTGTCCGATATGTGTACTATGCCTTCTCCATCTAGTGCTAGTTACGCCTCTGTGCTAATTAATTCAGCACAAACCTCTGTCATTGCAGCTGTGACTCACCTCGACCATTGGAGCCCAATCACAAGAGCGAGCTCAGTCTCAACCAGAGAGGCATGTGTCTCATGGTTAGCTATCTACAACTTGCTGTCTTACTAAAACCGTGCCTATCATACAGATCACCTCGCTGGTGTAGCAATGGCTGCAAGTAGCTGCTAGCATGAGCGAAGGGGATAAGGAAGAAAAGATTAAAAAAATGGGGTGGGGCCAACAAGCAGGAAAGCTATCTACTAGCTTTATGGATGTTTCTGGAATTGGGTAGAAAATAGTAGATGACACTGTAGCAGCGAATCCCAGAGACCAAAGGCCGTTGGATGATGTCTAATGAACGGCAGAACAAAATCGGCGAAATTAGCTTGAATTTTGATAATAAATCTTGGGCATTTTCCCTCGAACATGATTTATCAACTTTGGGTAGTCTCTGGACTAGTCTCCCTCGTCCACCAATTATTATCATACTACTGCGGAAAGTTGAGGGCAGTCCCTAGTCCCGAGCACTTCGCCCACTTCCCCTGGCCTCATCCCAGAGATCTCACACCAACCACCTCACCGTCGACTAGCCGCCAGTCTACAGCCCTCCGAAGAATCCCCAATGGCGGCGACGCCCCTACTAGAGCGCTCCTCACGCGAGCGCATCATCGAGTCTGGCCCACATGTCTTCCGTGCCTGCCGTGTGTCGGCAAGCACGACCGACTTCTCCGTCGGCGAGCCGCCGGCCGTGGGCGAGGGCGAGGCGTCCCCGTACACTATGACAGTGCACATCTTCTTCTCGAGGACGTACGAGCTCAGGAGGATGGCCGGCCCCCTCCCTGCCCCACTGGATGAGGACGATATCACCACTACACCCTGCGAAGAGGTGGTGCTGGATCTTGGCTTGCCTCCGAGGAAGCTGCGTAGTGGGGGCAATGTCGTGCGAACTATGCGCGAGATTCTTGCCCGTGTATGGCTGCTCAAGAACCTGAACCTCACGGAGGAGGAGTGGGACATCATCATGCCTTACGATGTTATGCACCTGATGTGGCAGCAGGCGTGTCGTCGGCTCGGTGGCCTCCACTTCGACCTCACCCTTAGGGTGGACCACCGGCTCATCGTCAACTTGCCGGCGCTGCAGGACAGTTGGGTCCTAGTTGCGCCGGAGGACGGCCACTGCAGCATATGCATGCTGGGGCTGTCGCAGCGCACAACGGTGCGTCTCCGGGGATGCAAACACCCGTTCCATAGGAAGTGCATCTTCTCCTGGTTTGTAACGAACGCCAGCTGCCCTATCTGCCGCGATAAAGTGCTGACCCATCTTATTTTCGATTTGTAGCATAGTATGAATAAAAACCCTGTATGATAGGGATGCCATGCCAACTTGAATCCTATGTCAAGAGAAATTCTATTTGATTGTGGTTATAAGATATTCTGCATTAGTTTGATCTATTATCATTCTATTTTCCTATGGGATATGACCCTATGAATCAAACAGCATGTGATTACTTCCACACAATTAAGTTTGACCAACTTTTAGTAGGACAACAAACATAAATAATTAGTCATCATGGGATTACAATCCAACAGATAATTGTCTTCAGGACTCATACATTTTCCAAATAGAAAAATCAAAACAAATCATGGTTCTTCATCTCACAGCATGATACAGAGACAAGAGTCTAATCATCATCATCATCATCATCATCATCATCATCATCATCATCATCATCATCATCATCATCATCATCATCATCATCACCTCCGTCTTCATTCTGATATTCGTGCATGGTCTCATCCTGCTCGTCCTGTCCATTCTCCTCCTGAGATTCACCAGGTAGCTTCAGTTTATCCATCTCTTTGTCGACTATGCTAACCTCAACAGTGAAATCTACTTCTCCATCATGTGCAGGGATACCTGTATCCAACGAGGTTTCATCAATGTCAGCAACTTTAGTTTGCATACAACCAGCGAAATCATCTTGCTGGGCACCAATTATTGGATCCGCATTCTCATCCAAATCATATATGTTCCTTGCCACAAACTTTTGCACATACTGCCATCCTTTTCTAGATCTGTCTTCCAAGAAAAGTACCTTGGCCGCTTGAGGTACCAAAATATAAGGATCATCCTTGTACCACTGAGCAGTAGTATTGACTGATATGAAATACCCATCATTTCTGGCACCTTTGCCCTTGTTTGGATCTTGGTTGTACCAATAACACTTAAATAGAACCACAGATCGGACAGTAACCTTATCACTATAGAACAACTGAATAACCTCTTCTATGTGACCATAATGGTCAAATGACTCTGATCTCTTTTTTCTGGTTGTCAAGTGATCTCCACTGGTTGTGATGCCACTATTTCGTGTCTTCAAATGTTGTTCACGCTCATAGGAGCTGTAATGGACACCATTGGCATTGCAAGCTGCAGCTACCAACACCCTCTTATCTGGACCACGTGATAGGACAAGGAGATCAGCACTAACAGCGCCTGGATTCTCCGCATGGAGTTTCGAGATCTACGATTACAAAATAGACAAGAGGTCATCTCATGTGAAAACACATAGACAAGTCAGAGTGCAATTGAACATCTTACATATTTCTCAAACCAGTCCTGAAACCCACTCCCACGTGCCGATAGCTTTCCATTCGTTTCCATGTACAACCTGCAAAACATAGCCAAGTCAGCTGAATATATTTCATTTTGATACAAGTTCATAGTATATGCGAGGAACTGAGTAGTTCGTGTGCATAGTACTCACTTAACATATTCATCAGCCTCTGTAGCATTATTCAGCACATACCAAGACAGCTGTTCAAATTCAGACTGCTCTAATGTTTTTTCGGTCCTCTTTCCTATTAGCTCAACACCATGATTAAAAACAGATCCTCCAACTTCCAAAATTCTGCGACCCCGATTGAATCTGGTCTCAATATCAGGAATATATCTTGAGGCAAATGTATATGCTTCAGCAGCAATATACGCCACTGCAATGCAAGCCTCCGGTCTAGCTTTGTTCCTAACTGTATTCTTGAAAGTGCACAGTCGACGTTCTATAGGGTACATCCATCCATACTGTACCGGACCTCTTAAAAGTGCCTCATCAGGTAGATGAACAGCCAAATGCACCATCACATCAAAGAAGGCTGGAGGATATATCAGCTCCAGCTTGCACAGGATTACTGCTATGTCCACCTTAAGACGTTCTACAACAGCTCTGCTTAGAGTTTTACTACATATTTCCCTAAAGAACCTTCCCAACTCTGCAATCACGTTGTACATATTTGGCTTCACTAAATCTTTAATGCCAATAGCTAAAAGCCTTTGCAGCAGGATGTGACAATCGTGAGTTTTCAACCCTTGGAGCTTGTTTCCTTCAGCATTGAGACAATTTGCAATGTTGGAAGCAAATCCGAACGGGAACATCACACCTCGGAGGTACTCACAAAATAATCTCCTTTTAGGCATCGGCAATGTGAATTCCGCGCCTCGAAATTTATAATGTTTTTCCTTGCCTTTGTTCACTTTGTCATTACGATCCAGTTGCAAGTGCCTGTTAACATTCAATGTTGCACAATCAATCCTAGCATTTGAGCTATCTTTTGTCTTGGATGGAATGTTGAGTAATGTGCCGACAATGCTGTCACATATATTCTTCTCCATGTGCATGATATCAATATTATGCCGAAGCTTCTTACCAGCCCAATACGGCAAGTCCCAAAGAGTGGTCCTGCGCTTATAAAATATTCTCGGTCTATCATTTTCCATTTCCTTCCTCTTGGTACGTGCTGCTATTTCACCTCCCATCTTCCTTTTGGTAGCTGCTAGACTCAGTTCATCTCCTCTCTTCTTCCTTTTTCTATCTGCTACTACTGCTGCTGCATCTTCTGTATTCTTCTCTGCTGTACCTGCTGTGGCGGCTGGTGGTTTTCCTGGTTTAACATTTCTGACCGCTTCTAGGTGCGCCTCCAACTCGTGACTCTTAAAGTGCTGCGGTTTAGTCTTTTTACAGGCCTGATCACCAATAAATTGCAATTTTTTTCTATTTTTTCGGAAACTGTGATCTAATGGAAGGAAACGGCGATGGCCCATATAGCATATCTTGTTTATTATCCTCACTGCCAGCTGATCAGTATCACAGTGAACACATGCATTATAACCTGATGTTACTCTGCCTGACATAGTGCCCAAAGCTGGATAATCATGGGTGCAATACAGTACAGCAGCACGTAATAGAAAATTTTGTTCTTTAGGTTGACACACATCCCGTGTAGGGACACCCTCCCATAATGTTTGCAAGTCTCTAATAAGAGGCTGCATGAACACATCAAAATCCTTCCCAGGAGATTTGGGACCTGGGATGAGTAAGGCCATCATACAGTTCGACTGATCGGTGCATGTCCAGGGAGCCTGGTTGTAAGGTGTAACTAGTACTGGCCACATGCTATACGAGTTGCTCATGTTGCCAAATGGGTTGAATCCATCTGTAGCAAGGCCAAGTCTCAGGTTCCTTGGATCTGCAGCAAAATCTGGATGATCCAGGTCGAATTGCTTCCATTCATCGCCATCAGCAGGATGCCTCAGTAAATCAGGGTCGGGCGTGAGAATCTCTTTGTGCCATCTTGTTTCCCGAGATGTTTGTTCTGAAGCAAACAACCTCTGCAATCTTTGTACAAGTGGAAAGTATCTCAGAACCTTCCAAGGAATCTTTTTCTTACCACCAGCTCCATCATGTTTCCATCTTGATTCCTTACATACTGGACATTCATCGAGGTCATTATACTCCATCCAAAACAGTGCACAGTTATTTTTGCAAAAATCAATCTTCTCATATCCAAGTCCCAGTACCTTGATGTACTGCTTCACCTCATAAAAGGATTTTGGCAGTCCAGCCCCAGGGAGTGCATCGCTGTATGTCTTCGCAACTGCATTGAACGCTTTATTGGTAATCCCCTGGTATGACTTGTCATGAAGTAATTTCACAATTAATTCGAATCTTGACACAACAGAACCAGGGGCCACTAAGCGCTTAGCATCTTCTATCAGGTCATGGAAAAGAGGCTTTTTGTGATAACCATGGGGCTGTTGGCTTGCATATGGATACAGATCCCGTAACAAATTAGCAGTAGCCTCATCCTGGACGAGATCTTCAGGCTGATAACCATCAGAATAAAGAGGATCAATAATGTCAGGCTGATCATAGTGTTCACCATGGTTAATCCACCTGATATATGTCTGGTCCATCCCATAAACGAATAAATGATCTGAGACTACATGTTGAGGCTTGGACCCAATATTCAAACATACGCGGCATGGACAAATCACTTCCTTTGTCTTGTCGCCGTCAGTAAAATCACTAACGTGCTTCATGAAGTCTTCAATACCACTCAAATATGTTGGTGTGGTTAATGAGTCAAATAATATCCAAGTTCTGTCCATCTGTTGAGGAGATAGATGGTCAGAGAAGCGATAAGCTATTTCAACAAACAGGTCACCTACGAATGTAAGCAAGCATACCTGAGCAAACAGGTCGAATATAAAACTATAAATGCTACATTATTTGAGCCGATTTCAGCAAACAAACTGAGTGCAAAACTACGGCTACCTAGCGAACAGATTTTTTTAGGCTGACCACTGGGTTTCCCCACTTTGTATTTTTTTATTAATAAAAAGAGGGAAATATGTACAAAAGTTGCTGGAGAGCAGCAACTAAAAGGATCATAGATCCCAAGCAGCAAAATATATATATAATGTTCTACCCATGATATGATTTCCTCTTTGCCTTATGAACAAGGAGAGCAATTTCATCCTTGAATCTCTTGTGCCATCTATAAATGCTTGGGGGGGAGGGGCGAACAGATCTATCGAAAGCAATACAATACCAACACATTCTTTCTTCTTTTTTGCCGTAATTCCGCCGATCTATTAGCAGTGCAAAGAAGCCAAAAGTAATAAGATTACATACAGGTTCATAGACCACCAGGGCCGTACCTGAGAATACGGAGGGCCTGAGCAAAACAAGAAATAGAGGCCCTCAACATGATCATTGGCAACTAAAATGATTTTATATATACTACTCACTCCATTTCAATAAACAATGCACCCTTGTTTTTCGTATTTTATCTTCGAAAAAATATTAATCTATATCTCTCTATTTAAAAATGATGTTTCAATTTTATGTAGATATACATGTATTTAGATGAGTTTAGTTTGCAGATACATGCAAGTTTTGATGAAGTTGAAACATATTTTTCAGGATGAAGTATATAAAAAAATTGATATAAAACTGGTATCATTAGAAAGTATTTTCCAACACGATTCTAACAATGCTGCTTATGTATTATATGATCGTGATATTGTTGTCCTATTTATTTGGTCAAGGTTCACATTGAAATGTGGTAAAATAAATTAAAAGAAGTGCATCGTGTGAAAAAGCAATCTAAGAATTCAAAAGTGCTAATTGTTAGTCGAAACATGACATCATTGAGACAAAATATTAATATTCATTGGAAGACTAACTGAATTAGCTGCACTCGCGATGAAAGAGAAAGAGAAGATACGGGTAAGAGCAAGTACAATAAGGTACAGTCTTTTTGTTTGTTTGTTTGGGTTGCTCATCAAGCTTATCGCTCGATACAATAAGGTACAGTCAGCGGGAGTGGTGTTTGGAACATGGGTGCATAGTGGGTGGTATCATAGAGTACTATCATAGATATGCTATATTTATTATAGTGGAGTATTGAAAATGGCATATATAGAAGGGGATATTGAGAATTGAGAGTGGCATAAACACAACTTCAGTTTTTGTAATGGCATAAACACAACTTGTGAATTGAGGAGTGGCATAGAACCAATTAACACTTGTTTCAATAACAGCCATCAAAAGCCAATCGAACGCACGAGAATGGATCCAAAATTTACCCATTTTAAGTTTCACGAGAAAATTTTAAACTTAAAATTCGTACTGCCTAGAAGTTTTTGAAACAAAAATCCAGTAAATCTTATATGTCGGGTTATGCATTCTGGGGGAGTTTCATCAGATTCAGCCATATTGTTTATCAATAAACCTCATTTTATGTTTTACAACCAACTTTAAACTTAAAATTCAAACTGTCCAGTAAAAAGAACAACATTCCAGTAAATCTTATATATTTCTTCTGCATTCCGGGAAAGATTGGTCGGATTCAAAAAAAATAGTTTGGGAATAAACATTGTTTTTGTCTGGAAACGACTTATTGTAGAGTGATTTTTGGTTGGATACATTCATGTGTGTTCGATTGGCTTTGGATGGCTGATATTGAACCAAAGTCAACGCTGGGCTTTTGACCTAGCTGAACGTCACTGGAGCTGCGTCAAAAGTCCAGCCATGACTTTGTCTCAATAACAGCCATCAAAAGCCGATCGAACGCACAGGAATGGATCCAACCAAAAATCACTCAACCGCTGGAATTTTGACCTGAAAGTCACTGAAGCTGTGTCCATACTTGCCCAACAGGTTGCGTATGAACGTAAACCAACATATCTGAGCAAACAGGTCGAATATAAAACTATATAACTAAATGCCACGTTATTTGAGCCGATTTCAGCAAACCAACTGAGGTCTATTTTTTTTAGGCTGGACAGTGGTTTCCTCGCTGTGTATTTTTCACTGTAATAAAAAAGAGGGAAAATGTTACTGGAGAGCAGCAACTAAAAGGATCATAGATCCCAAACAGCAAAATCTAGCTAAAAAGGTTATACCCATGATGATAAGCCATGATATGATTTCCTCTTTGCCTTACAAACAAGCAGTGGCGGACCTAGGATTTTAGGAAAGGGTATGACACAACAAAATTTTGGAGTTTCTATTGAATTTCTTTTGTCCTAATAAAAATAATTAAATAAAATACTTTCTCGGATTCATACTAATTAACTCAAATTTGTCTAGATATAAATGTATCTACTCAACAAACTTGTCTAAGATACATCAGTATCTAGACAAAGTTGAGTCAATTAATTTGGATTGAAGGGAGTATGTCAAAATGATTAAATAAAACAGATTTTGCATATAATCAAAATGTAAATTGTTGAAAAATGCACCGTTGACGGGGTGCTCTAATTTTGAACTGAATTCTCACTAAATATATATAATTAATCATATACTTGACTACCAAAGATTAATTATCAGTTGATTAATCGTATATACAGTAGCAAGATATTTCCTTTGATTAATCATGATATCTAATCAGGTCATGGTGCATGGCCATAGCTGGCCTTGTAGGCTTACACGCGAGACAAAATCGCACATCTTGAAAAACATGCAAGTAGACTGTTGGCTAAAGCCAATGCATTAATCAATCGGATGTCTAATCAATCGGTTACATGCACTAGCTCAGTGTTCGCATGGCTGCACGCCACATGTATTAGCACCGCATGTATACATATACATCACTCATCTTGATTAATTGCTCAGCTCATTAAACTATCAAAGATCTTGCACGGCTTGGACGCAGGGTATGCCGTGGCATATACGGCATACCCTGTAGATCCGCCACTGCAAACAAGGAGAGCCATTTCATCCTTGAATCTCTTGCGGCTTCTGTAAAAGCTTGGGGGCGAACAGATCAATCGAAAGCAATATAATACCAACAAATTATTTCTTCTTTTTGGCCGTAAATCCACCGATGTATTAGCAGTGCAAAGAACCCAGAAGTAATAAGATTACAAACAGGTCCATAGAGGACTGGCACCAAGCGACGACTACAAACATTGGGCAATGGTGAGCAGTACAGTGTACAGTACGAACGAATTCGAGCAAATAGGTAAAGCGGAAAACAATGTCAAACAAACACATCGAGAGGAAAACAATATCAACCGATCGATTCGAACGAACTAACGAACTTATAAGGGCTGGGCGACGGCGACTGACTTCGATTGAGCTATAATGAATCGTACTTGCCCAGGCCTGAAGATAGCATGCATACCGTGAGGATCTACCAGCTGACCGCGCCTGCCGGTGCGGCTGGAGAAGAACGGCGCCACCAGCAGTCGCCGGCTGACGCGGCTGATAGACAGCGTGGGGAAGTTTTGGTGCGCGGCCTGGTTCACCGAGGGTGTGTCTAGAGAAGAACAGGGCGCCGAAGGAGGTGTCTAGAGAAGAACAAGGTGGGCTGGGTGCTGAGTTAAAGGCGAGCGTTCGAAATATTGGGCGCGCGTTCGAAAGTTTAGGTGCGCGAGGGAGGTGTCTGCTGTGCTGAGTTAAAGGCGAGCGTTCGAAATTTCCCCGTCCTCTTCTTTTTTGGGCTAATCTATCTATACCTCTATTCTATCTACATGTTTTTTATTTTTTTTCTATTCTATACATGAGTTTTTGAAATTGAATTTTTTCACTCTGTCAGCCTTCCGGCCAATGCTCATTTGAAGTAATTGAAGCTGTTGATTTGCAGCTTAGAGGTGCTATCTACCGCTCATCATACAAGGACTCTTCAGATCTAAACGGCTGTGAATGCACGGATTCGTCACCCATCCTTCCCTTGGACTGGCGATGCTGAAAGCCTGAAACACTGGAACCCTCTAGATACTTCGGGATACCTCACTGCCCCACATTATTAGACAGGCCTTTTCCGACACGGGAAGTCAAAAGTTGGGGGCTCCATGCAGTACATATGAATACTCGCTAGCTGCATGGTCTAGAAGCAGACTAGAGTAAATCATCAATTCGTCAAATCAATTGGTGTATAATTTTTTTTAGCAGCTAAGACGCCGGCATGAACCATTTTATCAACTTGAATGCTTACTACATGACATAAGAAGACTATGTACTTTGGTTTTTCATTTTTCTGATTTTTTAAATTTTGTGCCCATTTGAATCTTGGTCAAATCCTAGGTTTGACCAAGATTAAACAAGTTTAAAACATGAAAATGAAAAGGTAATCATGGATCCTTCTTAGTCACTCTAAAATGAAGCTTTTGGGATGTTCTTGAAATTTCCATGTTTGAAACCCAAAACGACTTCTCTTCATGCTTGACTTCATAAGACAGAGTTTAGGGGTTAGGGGGTAGATACATGATTTGTCTAGTTTGCATATATCTAGACCTTTTTTGTCAACTTTAATGCTTACTATATGACACAAGAAGACTATGTGCTTTGGTTTTTCATTTTTCTATTTTTTTTGAATTTTTTGCCCATATATTCGAATCTTTGTCAAATCCTAGGTTTGACCAGGATTTAAACAAGTTTAAAACATGAAAATGAAAAGGTAAGCCTGGATCCTTCTTAGTCACTCTAAAATGAAGCTTTTGGGAGGTTCTTGAAATTTCCATGTTTGAAACCCAAAACCACTTCTCTTCATGATTGACTTCATAAGACAGAGTTTAGGGTTAGGGGTAGATATATACATGATTTTCTGGTTTGAATATGTCTAGACCTTGTTTATCAACTTGAATGCTTACTATATGACATAAGAAAATTATGTGCTTTGGTTTTCATTTTTCTGATTTTTTTATGCCCGTTTGAATCTTTTGGTCAAATCTTAGGTTTGACCAAGATTTAAACAAGTTTAAGACATGAAAATGAAAAGGGGAGAATGCATCCTTCTTAATTAGTCACTCTAAACTGAATTTTGTAAGAGGTTTTTGAAATTTCCATGTTTGAAACCCAAAACCACTTCTCTTCATGTTGGACTTCATAAGACAGAGTTTAGGGGTTAGGGGGTAGATACATGATTTGTCTAAATATGTCTAGACCTTGTTTATCAACTTTAATGCTTACTATATGACATAAGAAGACTATGTGCTTTAGGGTTAGGGGTAGATATATACATGATTTTTCTGGTTTGAATATGTCTAGACCTTGTTTATCAACTTGAATGCTTACTATGTGACATAAGTAGACTATGTGCTTTGGTTTTCATTTTTCTATTTTTTATATTTTATACACATATATTTGAATCTTTGTGAAATCCTAGGTTTGACCAGGATTTAAACAAGTTTAGTACATGAAAATGAAAAAGGTAAGCCTGGATCCTTCTTAGTCACACTCTAAAATGAAGCTTTTGGGAGGTTCTTGAAATATCCATGTTTGAAACCCAAAACCACTTCTCTTCATGATTGACTTCATAATACAGAGTTTAGGGTTAGGGGTAGATATATACATGATTTTCTGGTTTGAATATGTCTAGACCTTGTTTATCAACTTGAATGCTTACTATATGACACAAGAAGACTATATGCTTTTGTTTTTCATTTTTCTGATTTTTTTTGAATTTTATGCCCGTTTGAATCTTTTGGTCAAATCTTAGGTTTGACCCAGATTTAAACAAGTTTAAGACATGCAAATGAAAAGGGAAGCTTGCATCCTTCTTAGTCACTCTAAAATGAATTTTTAAGAGGTTTTTGAAATTTCCATGTTTGAAACCCAAAACCACTTCTCTTCATGCTTGACTTCATAATACAAAGTTTAGGGGTTAGGGGGAGATACATGATTTGTCTAGTTTGAATATGTCTAGACCTTGTTTATCAACTTTAATGCTTACTATATGACATAAGAAGACTATGTGCTTTCGTTTTTCATTTTTCTATTTTTTTGTATTTTATACCCATATATTTGAATCTTTGTGAAATCCTAGGTTTGACTAGGATTTAAACAAGTTTAGAACATGAAAGTGAAAAGGTAAGCCTGGATCCTTCTTAGTCACAATCTAAAATGAAGCTTTTGGGAGGTTCTTCAAATTTCCATGTTTGAAACCCAAAACCACTTCTCTTCATAAGACAGAGTTTAGGGTTAGGGGTAGATATATACATGATTTTTCTGGTTTGAATATGTCTAGACCTTGTTTATCAACTTGAATGCTTACTATATGACATAAGAAGACTATATGCTTTTGTTTTTCATTTTTCTGATTTTTTTGAATTTATGCCTGTTTGAATCTTTTGGTCAAATCTTAGGTTTGACCAAGATTTAAACAAGTTTAAGACAAGAAAATGAAAAGGATGTTTGAAACCCAAAACCACTTCTCTCCATGCTTGACTTCACAATATACAAAGTTTAGGGAAAATGTCAGTCTTTTTATGCAAATCTGCACATAAATGGCTCAAATTAAAACAGTATACTCGTTTCAGTGTTTTTGATTTCCTATAAAAAAATAGATTTTCCTGAGAAGTTCTAATTTTTGCCAGAATTTGAAAATTTTGGATTTCTTGTTCCTATTTAGATATTATAGATACTAGGTGACTCAACGACTGCTCCCTCAATTCGGCTCCCGGGTGCGTATGCTCCCTCTACCAACAAAATATATTTCAAAGTGTGAAAAAATTTGACAAAAAATTCTACATGTACATCTCCATAATATATGTGTGTGCGTCAAGTTTCACGAAAAAATAATATTTTTTATGACCTATGTAAAAAAGAGAAAACTTATCCTGTGAAAAGCATTGTTTTAAGCACTGAATTTTGTCTTTTTTACACACGTCACATGATAAGTTCATTTTTTATGAAACGACTTTGTGAGCGCGTAGCACATGAAGATGTACGTGCGGATTTTTTGTTTCAATTTTTTTGAGATTTAAAATATGTGTAAGATGCAATTTAAAATATAGGTAGCATATGCTCCCATGTTCCAAAACACCACTCCCACTCAACGACTCAACATTGACTCGACTCAGACACAACTACTACATTGACACAAGTACTAATATAATAAAGTAAGAGTACTAGTTTGTTTACATTTCCACAGGCCAATTTTACGAACAAAATTTCGAAAATTAACCTTCAGAAACTCGGAAGCCAGGTGACACAACAGTCATCAAGGATTGCAGCTAGTGGTACACAGTGACCTGGTCAAGATCTACCTTGAGCCTGCTTGACGCTTCAGCTCGGAGTTGAGAGCCTTCTCCTGTGACAGCTCGGCCTCTAGTTTGTCCGTCCTAACCGTGAGGTTCAGGATCAGTCCGGCGAGTTTGTCCATGGTCTCCGCCTGGCCGAGGCTCCGCCGCTGGATCTCATTACTCGCAGTGAACGATTTCATGGCGATATCGTCGAGAATGCGAATCCGGATCTTCTCAGTGGCGAGCTCAGAATAAAGTCTCATGCACTCATCGGCGAGGGCGCTTCTGTCCGCCGTCTCGACGCAGAAATCGCCCATAACCATTTCTAAAATGGGACCGATCTCGTAGCGGGGCTTCTATCAGATGGGGATGGAGCACAAAATCAGAAGTGTACCCAGAGAAGTACCAAGAAAGAGAAAATGGGAATCCCAATTTGCACGAATGTCTATACCTCGCTGCTTTGAGAACTTGGCTCCGTGGAAGATGTTTCCGCAGGCAGGAGGGCTGCGGGAAAACTAAGGCCGCCCGACCTGAATATACGATTGAGAGAAGGTAAGAAAAGGAGGGGATGATAAGTTGTGAAAGACATAGAAAGATGCGCAAGAACGGAGGATCGCCTGAAGGTAGCAGTCGCGGGCTGCGACGCCCTTGAAGACTCTTGCGCAGAAGGCACCTCGACAGCAGCACAGGGACGCCATTGCTGGGATTCCCTCAGCTTCGCCGCAGCCGCACGAGCCCTTCTGTGGCGAGACTTGCTCCCGGTCATGGTGGCGAAGTAGTATTCCAAGAGGTAAACAAAGTGGTGAACTGAGGAAGACGGCAAGAGCAAAGGTTAGTTCTTAAATTTGGCCTCCCCGTCTCCTCGGCACCTCGCGAGTAGTAATACTGGTCAAAGAGCAAACTTCAAGGCAGAGACTTGGTGGGCCATTCATCTCCAACTATACTTCCTCCGATCCGAATGATACCAAATTTTTGAATGACAAATCACCCAAAACAGTATTCCAAGAGTATATGTAAGCTTTCATTTTGGAGTGACTAAGAGCATCCACAACGTGTAGCCAAAAGTGGTTCCATATTTGATTTTTGGCTTTTGGAACTAGTTCCATACATTGTAGAGGTAGTTCCAAAACCAGAAAAACAGGCAACCGGAGCAAGTAGGTGCTCCGATGCCAAATTTCACTTTTGGCATTTGGAACTAGTTCCCTACATTGTGAGAGTAGTTCCATATTGGCTTTATGTGTTGTTTTAGCTTGATGGCGGGACCCACGTTATAAATATTTGGAACCACTACATTGTGGAGCTATTGCTATATTTCACACCAAAGCCAAATTCACCATCGTATCAGATTTGGCAATAGCAACATTGTGGATGCGCTAAGAAGGATGCAGGCTTACCTTTTCATTTTCATGTTATAAACTTGTTTAAATATTGGTTAAACCTAGGATTTGACCAAGATCAAATGGGCATAAAAATTCAGAAAAAATCAAAAAGATGAAAATCAAAGCACATAGTATTATTATGTCATATAGTAAGCATTCAAGTTGATAAACAAGGTCTAAACAACAAACTCGACATTATGAAGTCAACAACATGAAGAGAAGTGGTTTTGGGTTTCAAACATGGAAATTTCAAAAACCTCCCAAAAGCTTCATTTTAGAGTGACTAATATATATAAGAAGGATCCATGCCTGCTTACCACCTTTTCATTTTCATATTTTAAACTTGTTTAAATCCGTGTCAAATTAAACCAAGGATTTGACCAAAAGATTCAAATGGGCATAAAATTTTAAAAAAATCAGAAAAATGAAAAACAAAAGCATATAGTCTTCTTATGTCATATAGTAAGCATTCAAGTTGATAAACAAGGTTTGGACATGCATATTCAAACCTAGGCAAATCATGTATCTACCCCCTAGCCCCTAAACTCTATCTTATGAAGTCAAGCATGAAGAGAAGTGGTTTTGGGTTTCAAACATGAAAATTTCAAGAACATCCCAAAAACTTCATTTTAGAGTGACTAAGAAGGATACAGGCTTCCCCTTTTCATTTTCATGTTTTATACTTGTTTAAATCTTGGTCAAACCTAGGATTTGACAAAGATTCAAATGTGCATCAAAATAAAAAAAATCAGAAAAATTAAAAACCAAAGCACATAGTTTTCTTATGTCATATAGTTAGCATTAAAGTTGATATAAACAAGGTCTGGATATATTCAAACAAGAAAAATCATGTATCTACCCCTAACCCTAAACTCTGTCTTATGTAGTCAAGCATGAAGAGAAGTGGTTTTGGGTTTCAAACTTGGAAATTTCAAGAACCCCCCAAAAGCTTCATTTTAGAGTGACTAAAGGATCCAGGTCTGCTTACCACCTTTTCATTTTCATATTTTAAACTTGTTTAAATCCGTGTCAAATTAAACCAAGGATTTGACCAAAAGATTCAAATGGGCATAAAATTTAAAAAAAATCAGAAAAATGAAAAACAAAAGCATATAGTCTTCTTATGTCATATAGTAAGCATTCAAGTTGATAAACAAGGTTTGGACATGCATATTCAAACCTAGGCAAATCATGTATCTATCCCCTAGCCCCTAAACTCTATCTTATGAAGTCAAGCATGAAGAGAAGTGGTTTTGGGTTTCAAACATGAAAATTTCAAGAACATCCCAAAAACTTCATTTTAGAGTGACTAAGAAAGGATACAGGCTTCCCCTTTTCATTTTCATGTTTTATACTTGTTTAAATCTTGGTCAAACCTAGGATTTGACAAAGATTCAAATGTGCATCTATCAAAATAAAAAAATCAGAAAAATTAAAAACCAAAGCACATAGTTTTCTTATGTCATATATAGTTAGCATTAAAGTTGATATAAACAAGGTCTAGATATATTCAAACAAGAAAAATCATGTATCTACCCCTAACCCTAAACTCTATCTTATGTAGTCAAGCATGAAGAGAAGTGGTTTTGGGTTTCAAACTTGGAAATTTCAAGAACCCCCCAAAAGCTTCATTTTAGAGTGACTAAAGGATCCAGGTCGGGCTTACCTTTTATTTTCATGTTTTAAAATTGTTCAAATCTTGGTCAAACTGTACCTAGGATTTGATCAAGATTCAAATGGGCATAAAATTTCAAAAAAATGAAAAACCAAAGCATATAGCCTTCTTATGTCATATAGTAAGCACTCAAGTTGGTAAACAAGGTCTAGACATATTCAAACCAGAAAAATCATGTTTCTACCCCTAGCCCTAAACTTTGTCTTATGAAGTCAAGCACGAAGAGAAGTCGTTTTGGATTTCAAACATGGAAATTTCAAAAACCTTCCCAAAAGCTTCATTTTGGAGTGACTAAGAAGGATACAGGCTTACCTTTTCATTTTCATGTTTTAAACTTGTTTAAATATTGGTTAAGCCTAGGATTTGACCAAGATCAAATGGGCATAAAAATTCAGAAAAAATCAAAAAAAATGAAAACCAAAGCACATAGTATTATTATGTCATATAGTAAGCATTCAAGTTGATAAACAAGGTCTAAACAACAAACTAGACAAATCATGTATCTACCCCCTAACCCTAAACTCTGTCTTATGAAGTCAAGCATGAAGAGAAGTGGTTTTGGGTTTCAAACATGGAAATTTCAAAAAACTCCCAAAAGCTTCTCATTTTTGAGTGACTAAGAAGGATTCAGGCTTACCTTTTCATTTTCATGTTTTAAACTTGTTCAAATCTTGGTCAAACTTAGGATTTGACCAAGATTCAAATGTGCATAAAAATTGGGAGGAAGGGTATGAATTACAATTCAAAAAAACAAGGTAACTTAAATACTTGGATGCCCCAAAGATGTGTGGAAGCCCAGAACAATGGCAAAACATGTGCGCACGCTGCATCCAATTCAAGTAGAACACATAGTAGGCATCGATAGTTTGACCTAAATTTGAAATCAAAGAGAAGGTGGTTAGAAAAAATCGAAATTGGCAAAGCAAAGCATGAAATCATAAATTTGTGATGCACTATAGCTATGAAAAGTATCAAACAATGCATACCAAAATGATTTTTTAGAGGAATACTAGTTCAACTTATTTTAATTTTATATTAGTAGCCCAAAATCGAACTAGTAGTTGGATATTTCTGAACTTGATCTGTAGTAGTGGGCAAAACCCTAGTTTAACCTATTTAATCATAGATTCGTAGGTCGATTTTTCTACTTTTTTATTATTACTATGCAGCACATGTGTGTTTGCCCGTCGAGTGAAACTCGGAGGAAGAAGGGATCACTCGGAAGGAGAGAAGAAGGGAGAGAATTATGGTGTCTCCCCTTTTTCGGGTGATGATGTTGACTTTTGTGCAGGGTTTGTCAGTGAGCAGGAGGTGCGAGCGAGCGAGTCGAGCGAGGCCGAGAATGAGAGAGATTTGTTTTTTTGTGAGAGGGACAACCGAAGGATCCAGAAGGACCCACATACTTCCAATACGCATCCTGATGCGTCTTCTCTTGACAAAGAAAATGGCTGGGAGTTTGCGTACCTATTGCACGTGACTTGTGCTCACTGAAGTGTGGGACCTCACGCATGGGCACCACACGTAAGTGACAGACCTGTTGATGTAAAAACTCGGTTGATTATTATACTACTACATTTATACAAAGTTTCCTATGGATTCAAGGGTACGAAAGCCAAGTTAAATCATTTACATGACATTATTTTTTCCATGAAGCCAAGTTAACTCATTTATCAATTGGTACATTTTGGAGTGACTAAGAAGGATCCAGGCTTACTTTTTCATTTTCATGTTTTAAACATGTTTAAATCTTGGTCAAACCTATGACTTGACCAAGATTCAAATGGGCATAAAAATTCAAAAAAAAGAAAAACAAAAGCACACCGTCTTCCTATGTCATATATCAAGGTGATAAACAAGGTCTGCCATATTCAAACCACAAAAATCATGTATCTACCCCCTAACCCTAAACAAGGATCCAGGCTTACCCTTTTCATTTTCATGTTTTTAAACTTGTTCAAATCTTGGTCAAACTTAGGATTTGACGAAGATTCAAATGGGCGTAAAAATACTTAGAAAAATCATGTACGTATCTACCCCAAACCCTAAACTCTATCTTACGAAGCCAAGCATGAAGAGAAGTGGTTTTGGGTTTCAAACATGGAAATTTCAAAAACCTCCCAAAAGCTTCATTTTAGAGTGACTAAGAAGGATCCATGCTTACCTTTTATTTTCATGTTTTAAACATGTTCAAATCTTGGTCAAACCGTACGTACCTAGGATTTGACCAAGATTCAAATGGGCATAAAAATTCAAAAAAAATGAAAAACCAAAGCACATAGCCTAGCTTCTTATATATGCCATATAGTAAGCACTCAAGCTAGTTGATAAACAAAGTCTAGACATATTCAAACCAGAAAAATCATGTATCTATATACCCCTAACCCTAAACTTTGTCTTAATTATGAAGTCAAGCACGAAGAGAAGTCGTTTTGGGTTTCAAACATGGACATTTCAAAAACCCTCCCAAAAGCTTCATTGTGGTGTGACGTACTAAGAAGGATACATGCTTACATTTTCAACAACCCCCCTAAAAGCTTCATTATAGAGTGACTAAGAAAGGATCCAGTCTGGCGGGCTTACCTTTTATTTTCTTGTTTTAAACTTGTTCAAATCTCGGTCAAACCTAGGATTTGACCAAGATTCAAAATGTGCATCAAAAAAAAAATTAAAAACCAAATTAAAGCGCATAGTGTTCTTATGTCATATAGTAAGCATTAAAGTTGATAAACAAGGTCTAGACACATATTCAAACAAGACAAATCATGTATCTATACCCCTAACCCCTAAACTCTATCTTATGAAGTCAACAACATGAAGAGAAGTGGTTTTGGGTTTCAAACATGGAAATTTCAAAAACCTCCCAAAAGCTTCATTTTAGAGTGACTAATATATATAAGAAGGATACATGCCTGCTTACCACCTTTTCATTTTCATATTTTAAACTTGTTTAAATCCGTGTCAAATTAAACCAAGGATTTGACCAAAAGATTCAAATGGGCATAAAATTTTAAAAAAATCAGAAAAATGAAAAACAAAAGCATATAGTCTTCTTATGTCATATAGTAAGCATTCAAGTTGATAAACAAGGTTTGGACATGCATATTCAAACCTAGGCAAATCATGTATCTATCCCCTAGCCCCTAAACTCTATCTTATGAAGTCAAGCATGAAGAGAAGTGGTTTTGGGTTTCAAACATGAAAATTTCAAGAACATCCCAAAAACTTCATTTTAGAGTGACTAAGAAAGGATACAGGCTTCCCCTTTTCATTTTCATGTTTTATACTTGTTTAAATCTTGGTCAAACCTAGGATTTGACAAAGATTCAAATGTGCATCTATCAAAATAAAAAAATCAGAAAAATTAAAAACCAAAGCACATAGTTTTCTTATGTCATATATAGTTAGCATTAAAGTTGATATAAACAAGGTCTAGATATATTCAAACAAGAAAAATCATGTATCTACCCCTAACCCTAAACTCTGTCTTATGTAGTCAAGCATGAAGAGAAGTGGTTTTGGGTTTCAAACTTGGAAATTTCAAGAACCCCCAAAAGCTTCATTTTAGAGTGACTAAAGGATCCAGGTCGGGCTTACCTTTTATTTTCATGTTTTAAAATTGTTCAAATCTTGGTCAAACTGTACCTAGGATTTGATCAAGATTCAAATGGGCATAAAATTTCAAAAAAAATGAAAAACCAAAGCATATAGCCTTCTTATGTCATATAGTAAGCACTCAAGTTGGTAAACAAGGTCTAGACATATTCAAACCAGAAAAATCATGTTTCTACCCCTAGCCCTGAACTTTGTCTTATGAAGTCAAGCACGAAGAGAAGTCGTTTTGGATTTCAAACATGGAAATTTCAAAAACCTTCCCAAAAGCTTCATTTTGGAGTGACTAAGAAGGATACAGGCTTACCTTTTCATTTTCATGTTTTAAACTTGTTTAAATATTGGTTAAGCCTAGGATTTGACCAAGATCAAATGGGCATAAAAATTCAGAAAAAATCAAAAAAAATGAAAACCAAAGCACATAGTATTATTATGTCATATAGTAAGCATTCAAGTTGATAAACAAGGTCTAAACAACAAACTAGACAAATCATGTATCTACCCCCTAACCCTAAACTCTGTCTTATGAAGTCAAGCATGAAGAGAAGTGGTTTTGGGTTTCAAACATGGAAATTTCAAAAAACTCCCAAAAGCTTCTCATTTTTGAGTGACTAAGAAGGATTGAGGCTTACCTTTTCATTTTCATGTTTTAAACTTGTTCAAATCTTGGTCAAACTTAGGATTTGACCAAGATTCAAATGTGCATAAAAATTGGGAGGAAGGGTATGAATTACAATTCAAAAAACAAGGTAACTTAAATACTTGGATGCCCCAAAGATGTGTGGAAGCCCAGAACAATGGCAAAACATGTGCGCACGCTGCATCCAATTCAAGTAGAACACATAGTAGGCATCGATAGTTTGACCTAAATTTGAAATCAAAGAGAAGGTGGTTAGAAAAAATCGAAATTGGCAAAGCAAAGCATGAAATCATAAATTTGTGATGCACTATAGCTATGAAAAGTATCAAACAATGCATACCAAAATGATTTTTTAGAGGAATACTAGTTCAACTTATTTTAATTTTATATTAGTAGCCCAAAATCGAACTAGTAGTTGGATATTTCTGAACTTGATCTGTAGTAGTGGGCAAAACCCTAGTTTAACCTATTTAATCATAGATTCGTAGGTCGATTTTTCTACTTTTTTATTATTACTATGCAGCACATGTGTGTTTGCCCGTCGAGTGAAACTCGGAGGAAGAGGGATCACTCGGAAGGAGAGAAGAAGGGAGAGAATTATGGTGTCTCCCCTTTTTCGGGTGATGATGTTGACTTTTGTGCAGGGTTTGTCAGTGAGCAGGAGCGAGCGAGCGAGCGAGCGAGTCGAGCGAGGCCGAGAATGAGAGAGATTTGTTTTTTTTGTGAGAGGGACAACCGAAGGATCCAGAAGGACCCACATACTTCCAATACGCATCCTGATGCGTCTTCTCTTGACAAAGAAAATGGCTGGGAGTTTGCGTACCTATTGCACGTGACTTGTGCTCACTGAAGTGTGGGACCTCACGCATGGGCACCACACGTAAGTGACAGACCTGTTGATGTAAAAACTCGGTTGATTATTATACTACTACATTTATACAAAGTTTCCTATGGATTCAAGGGTACGAAAGCCAAGTTAAATCATTTACATGACATTATTTTTTCCATGAAGCCAAGTTAACTCATTTATCAATTGGTACATTTTGGAGTGACTAAGAAGGATCCAGGCTTACTTTTTCATTTTCATGTTTTAAACATGTTTAAATCTTGGTCAAACCTATGACTTGACCAAGATTCAAATGGGCATAAAAATTCAAAAAAAAGAAAAACAAAAGCACACCGTCTTCCTATGTCATATATCAAGGTGATAAACAAGGTCTGCCATATTCAAACCACAAAAATCATGTATCTACCCCCTAACCCTAAACAAGGATCCAGGCTTACCCTTTTCATTTTCATGTTTTTAAACTTGTTCAAATCTTGGTCAAACTTAGGATTTGACGAAGATTCAAATGGGCGTAAAAATACTTAGAAAAATCATGTACGTATCTACCCCAAACCCTAAACTCTATCTTACGAAGCCAAGCATGAAGAGAAGTGGTTTTGGGTTTCAAACATGGAAATTTCAAAAACCTCCCAAAAGCTTCATTTTAGAGTGACTAAGAAGGATCCATGCTTACCTTTTATTTTCATGTTTTAAACATGTTCAAATCTTGGTCAAACCGTACGTACCTAGGATTTGACCAAGATTCAAATGGGCATAAAAATTCAAAAAAAAATGAAAAACCAAAGCACATAGCCTAGCTTCTTATATATGCCATATAGTAAGCACTCAAGCTAGTTGATAAACAAAGTCTAGACATATTCAAACCAGAAAAATCATGTATCTATATACCCCTAACCCTAAACTTTGTCTTAATTATGAAGTCAAGCACGAAGAGAAGTCGTTTTGGGTTTCAAACATGGACATTTCAAAAACCCTCCCAAAAGCTTCATTGTGGTGTGACGTACTAAGAAGGATACATGCTTACATTTTCAACAACCCCCCTAAAAGCTTCATTATAGAGTGACTAAGAAAGGATCCAGTCTGGCGGGCTTACCTTTTATTTTCTTGTTTTAAACTTGTTCAAATCTCGGTCAAACCTAGGATTTGACCAAGATTCAAAATGTGCATCAAAATTTAAAAAAATTAAAAACCAAATTAAAGCGCATAGTGTTCTTATGTCATATAGTAAGCATTAAAGTTGATAAACAAGGTCTAGACACATATTCAAACAAGACAAATCATGTATCTATACCCCTAACCCCTAAACTCTATCTTATGAAGTCAACAACATGAAGAGAAGTGGTTTTGGGTTTCAAACATGGAAATTTCAAAAACCTCCCAAAAGCTTCATTTTAGAGTGACTAATATATATAAGAAGGATCCATGCCTGCTTACCACCTTTTCATTTTCATATTTTAAACTTGTTTAAATCCGTGTCAAATTAAACCAAGGATTTGACCAAAAGATTCAAATGGGCATAAAATTTTAAAAAAAATCAGAAAAATGAAAAACAAAAGCATATAGTCTTCTTATGTCATATAGTAAGCATTCAAGTTGATAAACAAGGTTTGGACATGCATATTCAAACCTAGGCAAATCATGTATCTATCCCCTAGCCCCTAAACTCTATCTTATGAAGTCAAGCATGAAGAGAAGTGGTTTTGGGTTTCAAACATGAAAATTTCAAGAACATCCCAAAAACTTCATTTTAGAGTGACTAAGAAAGGATACAGGCTTCCCCTTTTCATTTTCATGTTTTATACTTGTTTAAATCTTGGTCAAACCTAGGATTTGACAAAGATTCAAATGTGCATCTATCAAAATAAAAAAATCAGAAAAATTAAAAACCAAAGCACATAGTTTTCTTATGTCATATATAGTTAGCATTAAAGTTGATATAAACAAGGTCTAGATATATTCAAACAAGAAAAATCATGTATCTACCCCTAACCCTAAACTCTGTCTTATGTAGTCAAGCATGAAGAGAAGTGGTTTTGGGTTTCAAACTTGGAAATTTCAAGAACCCCCCAAAAGCTTCATTTTAGAGTGACTAAAGGATCCAGGTCGGGCTTACCTTTTATTTTCATGTTTTAAAATTGTTCAAATCTTGGTCAAACTGTACCTAGGATTTGATCAAGATTCAAATGGGCATAAAATTTCAAAAAAAATGAAAAACCAAAGCATATAGCCTTCTTATGTCATATAGTAAGCACTCAAGTTGGTAAACAAGGTCTAGACATATTCAAACCAGAAAAATCATGTTTCTACCCCTAGCCCTAAACTTTGTCTTATGAAGTCAAGCACGAAGAGAAGTCGTTTTGGATTTCAAACATGGAAATTTCAAAAACCTTCCCAAAAGCTTCATTTTGGAGTGACTAAGAAGGATACAGGCTTACCTTTTCATTTTCATGTTTTAAACTTGTTTAAATATTGGTTAAGCCTAGGATTTGACCAAGATCAAATGGGCATAAAAATTCAGAAAAAATCAAAAAAATGAAAACCAAAGCACATAGTATTATTATGTCATATAGTAAGCATTCAAGTTGATAAACAAGGTCTAAACAACAAACTAGACAAATCATGTATCTACCCCTAACCCTAAACTCTGTCTTATGAAGTCAAGCATGAAGAGAAGTGGTTTTGGGTTTCAAACATGGAAATTTCAAAAAACTCCCAAAAGCTTCTCATTTTTGAGTGACTAAGAAGGATTCAGGCTTACCTTTTCATTTTCATGTTTTAAACTTGTTCAAATCTTGGTCAAACTTAGGATTTGACCAAGATTCAAATGTGCATAAAAATTGGGAGGAAGGGTATGAATTACAATTCAAAAAAACAAGGTAACTTAAATACTTGGATGCCCCAAAGATGTGTGGAAGCCCAGAACAATGGCAAAACATGTGCGCACGCTGCATCCAATTCAAGTAGAACACATAGTAGGCATCGATAGTTTGACCTAAATTTGAAATCAAAGAGAAGGTGGTTAGAAAAAATCGAAATTGGCAAAGCAAAGCATGAAATCATAAATTTGTGATGCACTATAGCTATGAAAAGTATCAAACAATGCATACCAAAATGATTTTTTAGAGGAATACTAGTTCAACTTATTTTAATTTTATATTAGTAGCCCAAAATCGAACTAGTAGTTGGATATTTCTGAACTTGATCTGTAGTAGTGGGCAAAACCCTAGTTTAACCTATTTAATCATAGATTCGTAGGTCGATTTTTCTACTTTTTTATTATTACTATGCAGCACATGTGTGTTTGCCCGTCGAGTGAAACTCGGAGGAAGAAGGGATCACTCGGAAGGAGAGAAGAAGGGAGAGAATTATGGTGTCTCCCCTTTTTCGGGTGATGATGTTGACTTTTGTGCAGGGTTTGTCAGTGAGCAGGAGCGAGCGAGCGAGCGAGTCGAGCGAGGCCGAGAATGAGAGAGATTTGTTTTTTTTTGTGAGAGGGACAACCGAAGGATCCAGAAGGACCCACATACTTCCAATACGCATCCTGATGCGTCTTCTCTTGACAAAGAAAATGGCTGGGAGTTTGCGTACCTATTGCACGTGACTTGTGCTCACTGAAGTGTGGGACCTCACGCATGGGCACCACACGTAAGTGACAGACCTGTTGATGTAAAAACTCGGTTGATTATTATACTACTACATTTATACAAAGTTTCCTATGGATTCAAGGGTACGAAAGCCAAGTTAAATCATTTACATGACATTATTTTTTCCATGAAGCCAAGTTAACTCATTTATCAATTGGTACATTTTGGAGTGACTAAGAAGGATCCAGGCTTACTTTTTCATTTTCATGTTTTAAACATGTTTAAATCTTGGTCAAACCTATGACTTGACCAAGATTCAAATGGGCATAAAAATTCAAAAAAAAGAAAAACAAAAGCACACCGTCTTCCTATGTCATATATCAAGGTGATAAACAAGGTCTGCCATATTCAAACCACAAAAATCATGTATCTACCCCCTAACCCTAAACAAGGATCCAGGCTTACCCTTTTCATTTTCATGTTTTTAAACTTGTTCAAATCTTGGTCAAACTTAGGATTTGACGAAGATTCAAATGGGCGTAAAAATACTTAGAAAAATCATGTACGTATCTACCCCAAACCCTAAACTCTATCTTACGAAGCCAAGCATGAAGAGAAGTGGTTTTGGGTTTCAAACATGGAAATTTCAAAAACCTCCCAAAAGCTTCATTTTAGAGTGACTAAGAAGGATCCATGCTTACCTTTTATTTTCATGTTTTAAACATGTTCAAATCTTGGTCAAACCGTACGTACCTAGGATTTGACCAAGATTCAAATGGGCATAAAAATTCAAAAAAAAATGAAAAACCAAAGCACATAGCCTAGCTTCTTATATATGCCATATAGTAAGCACTCAAGCTAGTTGATAAACAAAGTCTAGACATATTCAAACCAGAAAAATCATGTATCTATATACCCCTAACCCTAAACTTTGTCTTAATTATGAAGTCAAGCACGAAGAGAAGTCGTTTTGGGTTTCAAACATGGACATTTCAAAAACCCTCCCAAAAGCTTCATTGTGGTGTGACGTACTAAGAAGGATACATGCTTACATTTTCAACAACCCCCCTAAAAGCTTCATTATAGAGTGACTAAGAAAGGATCCAGTCTGGCGGGCTTACCTTTTATTTTCTTGTTTTAAACTTGTTCAAATCTCGGTCAAACCTAGGATTTGACCAAGATTCAAAATGTGCATCAAAATTTAAAAAAATTAAAAACCAAATTAAAGCGCATAGTGTTCTTATGTCATATAGTAAGCATTAAAGTTGATAAACAAGGTCTAGACACATATTCAAACAAGACAAATCATGTATCTATACCCCTAACCCCTAAACTCTATCTTATGAAGTCAACAACATGAAGAGAAGTGGTTTTGGGTTTCAAACATGGAAATTTCAAAAACCTCCCAAAAGCTTCATTTTAGAGTGACTAATATATATAAGAAGGATCCATGCCTGCTTACCACCTTTTCATTTTCATATTTTAAACTTGTTTAAATCCGTGTCAAATTAAACCAAGGATTTGACCAAAAGATTCAAATGGGCATAAAATTTTAAAAAAATCAGAAAAATGAAAAACAAAAGCATATAGTCTTCTTATGTCATATAGTAAGCATTCAAGTTGATAAACAAGGTTTGGACATGCATATTCAAACCTAGGCAAATCATGTATCTATCCCCTAGCCCCTAAACTCTATCTTATGAAGTCAAGCATGAAGAGAAGTGGTTTTGGGTTTCAAACATGAAAATTTCAAGAACATCCCAAAAACTTCATTTTAGAGTGACTAAGAAAGGATACAGGCTTCCCCTTTTCATTTTCATGTTTTATACTTGTTTAAATCTTGGTCAAACCTAGGATTTGACAAAGATTCAAATGTGCATCTATCAAAATAAAAAAATCAGAAAAATTAAAAACCAAAGCACATAGTTTTCTTATGTCATATAGTTAGCATTAAAGTTGATATAAACAAGGTCTAGATATATTCAAACAAGAAAAATCATGTATCTACCCCTAACCCTAAACTCTGTCTTATGTAGTCAAGCATGAAGAGAAGTGGTTTTGGGTTTCAAACTTGGAAATTTCAAGAACCCCCCAAAAGCTTCATTTTAGAGTGACTAAAGGATCCAGGTCGGGCTTACCTTTTATTTTCATGTTTTAAAATTGTTCAAATCTTGGTCAAACTGTACCTAGGATTTGATCAAGATTCAAATGGGCATAAAATTTCAAAAAAAATGAAAAACCAAAGCATATAGCCTTCTTATGTCATATAGTAAGCACTCAAGTTGGTAAACAAGGTCTAGACATATTCAAACCAGAAAAATCATGTTTCTACCCCTAGCCCTAAACTTTGTCTTATGAAGTCAAGCACGAAGAGAAGTCGTTTTGGATTTCAAACATGGAAATTTCAAAAACCTTCCCAAAAGCTTCATTTTGGAGTGACTAAGAAGGATACAGGCTTACCTTTTCATTTTCATGTTTTAAACTTGTTTAAATATTGGTTAAGCCTAGGATTTGACCAAGATCAAATGGGCATAAAAATTCAGAAAAAATCAAAAAAAATGAAAACCAAAGCACATAGTATTATTATGTCATATAGTAAGCATTCAAGTTGATAAACAAGGTCTAAACAACAAACTAGACAAATCATGTATCTACCCCCTAACCCTAAACTCTGTCTTATGAAGTCAAGCATGAAGAGAAGTGGTTTTGGGTTTCAAACATGGAAATTTCAAAAAACTCCCAAAAGCTTCTCATTTTTGAGTGACTAAGAAGGATTCAGGCTTACCTTTTCATTTTCATGTTTTAAACTTGTTCAAATCTTGGTCAAACTTAGGATTTGACCAAGATTCAAATGTGCATAAAAATTGGGAGGAAGGGTATGAATTACAATTCAAAAAAACAAGGTAACTTAAATACTTGGATGCCCCAAAGATGTGTGGAAGCCCAGAACAATGGCAAAACATGTGCGCACGCTGCATCCAATTCAAGTAGAACACATAGTAGGCATCGATAGTTTGACCTAAATTTGAAATCAAAGAGAAGGTGGTTAGAAAAAATCGAAATTGGCAAAGCAAAGCATGAAATCATAAATTTGTGATGCACTATAGCTATGAAAAGTATCAAACAATGCATACCAAAATGATTTTTTAGAGGAATACTAGTTCAACTTATTTTAATTTTATATTAGTAGCCCAAAATCGAACTAGTAGTTGGATATTTCTGAACTTGATCTGTAGTAGTGGGCAAAACCCTAGTTTAACCTATTTAATCATAGATTCGTAGGTCGATTTTTCTACTTTTTTATTATTACTATGCAGCACATGTGTGTTTGCCCGTCGAGTGAAACTCGGAGGAAGAGGGATCACTCGGAAGGAGAGAAGAAGGGAGAGAATTATGGTGTCTCCCCTTTTTCGGGTGATGATGTTGACTTTTGTGCAGGGTTTGTCAGTGAGCAGGAGCGAGCGAGCGAGCGAGCGAGTCGAGCGAGGCCGAGAATGAGAGAGATTTGTTTTTTTTGTGAGAGGGACAACCGAAGGATCCAGAAGGACCCACATACTTCCAATACGCATCCTGATGCGTCTTCTCTTGACAAAGAAAATGGCTGGGAGTTTGCGTACCTATTGCACGTGACTTGTGCTCACTGAAGTGTGGGACCTCACGCATGGGCACCACACGTAAGTGACAGACCTGTTGATGTAAAAACTCGGTTGATTATTATACTACTACATTTATACAAAGTTTCCTATGGATTCAAGGGTACGAAAGCCAAGTTAAATCATTTACATGACATTATTTTTTCCATGAAGCCAAGTTAACTCATTTATCAATTGGTACATTTTGGAGTGACTAAGAAGGATCCAGGCTTACTTTTTCATTTTCATGTTTTAAACATGTTTAAATCTTGGTCAAACCTATGACTTGACCAAGATTCAAATGGGCATAAAAATTCAAAAAAAAGAAAAACAAAAGCACACCGTCTTCCTATGTCATATATCAAGGTGATAAACAAGGTCTGCCATATTCAAACCACAAAAATCATGTATCTACCCCCTAACCCTAAACAAGGATCCAGGCTTACCCTTTTCATTTTCATGTTTTTAAACTTGTTCAAATCTTGGTCAAACTTAGGATTTGACGAAGATTCAAATGGGCGTAAAAATACTTAGAAAAATCATGTACGTATCTACCCCAAACCCTAAACTCTATCTTACGAAGCCAAGCATGAAGAGAAGTGGTTTTGGGTTTCAAACATGGAAATTTCAAAAACCTCCCAAAAGCTTCATTTTAGAGTGACTAAGAAGGATCCATGCTTACCTTTTATTTTCATGTTTTAAACATGTTCAAATCTTGGTCAAACCGTACGTACCTAGGATTTGACCAAGATTCAAATGGGCATAAAAATTCAAAAAAAATGAAAAACCAAAGCACATAGCCTAGCTTCTTATATATGCCATATAGTAAGCACTCAAGCTAGTTGATAAACAAAGTCTAGACATATTCAAACCAGAAAAATCATGTATCTATATACCCCTAACCCTAAACTTTGTCTTAATTATGAAGTCAAGCACGAAGAGAAGTCGTTTTGGGTTTCAAACATGGACATTTCAAAAACCCTCCCAAAAGCTTCATTGTGGTGTGACGTACTAAGAAGGATACATGCTTACATTTTCAACAACCCCCCTAAAAGCTTCATTATAGAGTGACTAAGAAAGGATCCAGTCTGGCGGGCTTACCTTTTATTTTCTTGTTTTAAACTTGTTCAAATCTCGGTCAAACCTAGGATTTGACCAAGATTCAAAATGTGCATCAAAATTTAAAAAAATTAAAAACCAAATTAAAGCGCATAGTGTTCTTATGTCATATAGTAAGCATTAAAGTTGATAAACAAGGTCTAGACACATATTCAAACAAGACAAATCATGTATCTATACCCCTAACCCCTAAACTCTATCTTATGAAGTCAACAACATGAAGAGAAGTGGTTTTGGGTTTCAAACATGGAAATTTCAAAAACCTCCCAAAAGCTTCATTTTAGAGTGACTAATATATATAAGAAGGATCCATGCCTGCTTACCACCTTTTCATTTTCATATTTTAAACTTGTTTAAATCCGTGTCAAATTAAACCAAGGATTTGACCAAAAGATTCAAATGGGCATAAAATTTAAAAAAAATCAGAAAAATGAAAAACAAAAGCATATAGTCTTCTTATGTCATATAGTAAGCATTCAAGTTGATAAACAAGGTTTGGACATGCATATTCAAACCTAGGCAAATCATGTATCTATCCCCTAGCCCCTAAACTCTATCTTATGAAGTCAAGCATGAAGAGAAGTGGTTTTGGGTTTCAAACATGAAAATTTCAAGAACATCCCAAAAACTTCATTTTAGAGTGACTAAGAAAGGATACAGGCTTCCCCTTTTCATTTTCATGTTTTATACTTGTTTAAATCTTGGTCAAACCTAGGATTTGACAAAGATTCAAATGTGCATCTATCAAAATAAAAAAATCAGAAAAATTAAAAACCAAAGCACATAGTTTTCTTATGTCATATATAGTTAGCATTAAAGTTGATATAAACAAGGTCTAGATATATTCAAACAAGAAAAATCATGTATCTACCCCTAACCCTAAACTCTATCTTATGTAGTCAAGCATGAAGAGAAGTGGTTTTGGGTTTCAAACTTGGAAATTTCAAGAACCCCCCAAAAGCTTCATTTTAGAGTGACTAAAGGATCCAGGTCGGGCTTACCTTTTATTTTCATGTTTTAAAATTGTTCAAATCTTGGTCAAACTGTACCTAGGATTTGATCAAGATTCAAATGGGCATAAAATTTCAAAAAAATGAAAAACCAAAGCATATAGCCTTCTTATGTCATATAGTAAGCACTCAAGTTGGTAAACAAGGTCTAGACATATTCAAACCAGAAAAATCATGTTTCTACCCCTAGCCCTAAACTTTGTCTTATGAAGTCAAGCACGAAGAGAAGTCGTTTTGGATTTCAAACATGGAAATTTCAAAAACCTTCCCAAAAGCTTCATTTTGGAGTGACTAAGAAGGATACAGGCTTACCTTTTCATTTTCATGTTTTAAACTTGTTTAAATATTGGTTAAGCCTAGGATTTGACCAAGATCAAATGGGCATAAAAATTCAGAAAAAATCAAAAAAAATGAAAACCAAAGCACATAGTATTATTATGTCATATAGTAAGCATTCAAGTTGATAAACAAGGTCTAAACAACAAACTAGACAAATCATGTATCTACCCCCTAACCCTAAACTCTGTCTTATGAAGTCAAGCATGAAGAGAAGTGGTTTTGGGTTTCAAACATGGAAATTTCAAAAAACTCCCAAAAGCTTCTCATTTTTGAGTGACTAAGAAGGATTCAGGCTTACCTTTTCATTTTCATGTTTTAAACTTGTTCAAATCTTGGTCAAACTTAGGATTTGACCAAGATTCAAATGTGCATAAAAATTGGGAGGAAGGGTATGAATTACAATTCAAAAAAACAAGGTAACTTAAATACTTGGATGCCCCAAAGATGTGTGGAAGCCCAGAACAATGGCAAAACATGTGCGCACGCTGCATCCAATTCAAGTAGAACACATAGTAGGCATCGATAGTTTGACCTAAATTTGAAATCAAAGAGAAGGTGGTTAGAAAAAATCGAAATTGGCAAAGCAAAGCATGAAATCATAAATTTGTGATGCACTATAGCTATGAAAAGTATCAAACAATGCATACCAAAATGATTTTTTAGAGGAATACTAGTTCAACTTATTTTAATTTTATATTAGTAGCCCAAAATCGAACTAGTAGTTGGATATTTCTGAACTTGATCTGTAGTAGTGGGCAAAACCCTAGTTTAACCTATTTAATCATAGATTCGTAGGTCGATTTTTCTACTTTTTTATTATTACTATGCAGCACATGTGTGTTTGCCCGTCGAGTGAAACTCGGAGGAAGAAGGGATCACTCGGAAGGAGAGAAGAAGGGAGAGAATTATGGTGTCTCCCCTTTTTCGGGTGATGATGTTGACTTTTGTGCAGGGTTTGTCAGTGAGCAGGAGCGAGCGAGCGAGTCGAGCGAGGCCGAGAATGAGAGAGATTTGTTTTTTTTGTGAGAGGGACAACCGAAGGATCCAGAAGGACCCACATACTTCCAATACGCATCCTGATGCGTCTTCTCTTGACAAAGAAAATGGCTGGGAGTTTGCGTACCTATTGCACGTGACTTGTGCTCACTGAAGTGTGGGACCTCACGCATGGGCACCACACGTAAGTGACAGACCTGTTGATGTAAAAACTCGGTTGATTATTATACTACTACATTTATACAAAGTTTCCTATGGATTCAAGGGTACGAAAGCCAAGTTAAATCATTTACATGACATTATTTTTTCCATGAAGCCAAGTTAACTCATTTATCAATTGGTACATTTTGGAGTGACTAAGAAGGATCCAGGCTTACTTTTTCATTTTCATGTTTTAAACATGTTTAAATCTTGGTCAAACCTATGACTTGACCAAGATTCAAATGGGCATAAAAATTCAAAAAAAAGAAAAACAAAAGCACACCGTCTTCCTATGTCATATATCAAGGTGATAAACAAGGTCTGCCATATTCAAACCACAAAAATCATGTATCTACCCCCTAACCCTAAACAAGGATCCAGGCTTACCCTTTTCATTTTCATGTTTTTAAACTTGTTCAAATCTTGGTCAAACTTAGGATTTGACGAAGATTCAAATGGGCGTAAAAATACTTAGAAAAATCATGTACGTATCTACCCCAAACCCTAAACTCTATCTTACGAAGCCAAGCATGAAGAGAAGTGGTTTTGGGTTTCAAACATGGAAATTTCAAAAACCTCCCAAAAGCTTCATTTTAGAGTGACTAAGAAGGATCCATGCTTACCTTTTATTTTCATGTTTTAAACATGTTCAAATCTTGGTCAAACCGTACGTACCTAGGATTTGACCAAGATTCAAATGGGCATAAAAATTCAAAAAAAATGAAAAACCAAAGCACATAGCCTAGCTTCTTATATATGCCATATAGTAAGCACTCAAGCTAGTTGATAAACAAAGTCTAGACATATTCAAACCAGAAAAATCATGTATCTATATACCCCTAACCCTAAACTTTGTCTTAATTATGAAGTCAAGCACGAAGAGAAGTCGTTTTGGGTTTCAAACATGGACATTTCAAAAACCCTCCCAAAAGCTTCATTGTGGTGTGACGTACTAAGAAGGATACATGCTTACATTTTCAACAACCCCCCTAAAAGCTTCATTATAGAGTGACTAAGAAAGGATCCAGTCTGGCGGGCTTACCTTTTATTTTCTTGTTTTAAACTTGTTCAAATCTCGGTCAAACCTAGGATTTGACCAAGATTCAAAATGTGCATCAAAATTTAAAAAAATTAAAAACCAAATTAAAGCGCATAGTGTTCTTATGTCATATAGTAAGCATTAAAGTTGATAAACAAGGTCTAGACACATATTCAAACAAGACAAGTCATGTATCTATACCCCTAACCCCTAAACTCTATCTTATGAAGTCAACAACATGAAGAGAAGTGGTTTTGGGTTTCAAACATGGAAATTTCAAAAACCTCCCAAAAGCTTCATTTTAGAGTGACTAATATATATAAGAAGGATACATGCCTGCTTACCACCTTTTCATTTTCATATTTTAAACTTGTTTAAATCCGTGTCAAATTAAACCAAGGATTTGACCAAAAGATTCAAATGGGCATAAAATTTTAAAAAAATCAGAAAAATGAAAAACAAAAGCATATAGTCTTCTTATGTCATATAGTAAGCATTCAAGTTGATAAACAAGGTTTGGACATGCATATTCAAACCTAGGAAAATCATGTATCTATCCCCTAGCCCCTAAACTCTATCTTATGAAGTCAAGCATGAAGAGAAGTGGTTTTGGGTTTCAAACATGAAAATTTCAAGAACATCCCAAAAACTTCATTTTAGAGTGACTAAGAAAGGATACAGGCTTCCCTTTTCATTTTCATGTTTTATACTTGTTTAAATCTTGGTCAAACCTAGGATTTGACAAAGATTCAAATGTGCATCTATCAAAATAAAAAAATCAGAAAAATTAAAAACCAAAGCACATAGTTTTCTTATGTCATATATAGTTAGCATTAAAGTTGATATAAACAAGGTCTAGATATATTCAAACAAGAAAAATCATGTATCTACCCCTAACCCTAAACTCTATCTTATGTAGTCAAGCATGAAGAGAAGTGGTTTTGGGTTTCAAACTTGGAAATTTCAAGAACCCCCAAAAGCTTCATTTTAGAGTGACTAAAGGATCCAGGTCGGGCTTACCTTTTATTTTCATGTTTTAAAATTGTTCAAATCTTGGTCAAACTGTACCTAGGATTTGATCAAGATTCAAATGGGCATAAAATTTCAAAAAAAATGAAAAACCAAAGCATATAGCCTTCTTATGTCATATAGTAAGCACTCAAGTTGGTAAACAAGGTCTAGACATATTCAAACCAGAAAAATCATGTTTCTACCCCTAGCCCTAAACTTTGTCTTATGAAGTCAAGCACGAAGAGAAGTCGTTTTGGATTTCAAACATGGAAATTTCAAAAACCTTCCCAAAAGCTTCATTTTGGAGTGACTAAGAAGGATACAGGCTTACCTTTTCATTTTCATGTTTTAAACTTGTTTAAATATTGGTTAAGCCTAGGATTTGACCAAGATCAAATGGGCATAAAAATTCAGAAAAAATCAAAAAAAATGAAAACCAAAGCACATAGTATTATTATGTCATATAGTAAGCATTCAAGTTGATAAACAAGGTCTAAACAACAAACTAGACAAATCATGTATCTACCCCCTAACCCTAAACTCTGTCTTATGAAGTCAAGCATGAAGAGAAGTGGTTTTGGGTTTCAAACATGGAAATTTCAAAAAACTCCCAAAAGCTTCTCATTTTTGAGTGACTAAGAAGGATTCAGGCTTACCTTTTCATTTTCATGTTTTAAACTTGTTCAAATCTTGGTCAAACTTAGGATTTGACCAAGATTCAAATGTGCATAAAAATTGGGAGGAAGGGTATGAATTACAATTCAAAAAACAAGGTAACTTAAATACTTGGATGCCCCAAAGATGTGTGGAAGCCCAGAACAATGGCAAAACATGTGCGCACGCTGCATCCAATTCAAGTAGAACACATAGTAGGCATCGATAGTTTGACCTAAATTTGAAATCAAAGAGAAGGTGGTTAGAAAAAATCGAAATTGGCAAAGCAAAGCATGAAATCATAAATTTGTGATGCACTATAGCTATGAAAAGTATCAAACAATGCATACCAAAATGATTTTTTAGAGGAATACTAGTTCAACTTATTTTAATTTTATATTAGTAGCCCAAAATCGAACTAGTAGTTGGTAAACAAGGTCTAAACAACAAACTAGACAAATCATGTATTTACCCCCTAACCCTAAACTCTGTCTTATGAAGTCAAGCATGAAGAGAAGTGGTTTTGGGTTTCAAACTTGGAAATTTCAAGAACCCCCCAAAAGCTTCATTTTAGAGTGACTAAGAAGGATCCATGCTTACCTTTTCATTTTCATGTTTTAAACTTGTTTACATCTTGGTCATAGCTAGTGTATTTGACCAAGATTCAAATGGGCATAAAATTTAAAAAAAAATGAAAAACCAAAGTACATAGTCTTCTTATGTCATATAGTAAGCATTCAAGCTGATAAACAAGGTCTAGACATATTCAAACCAAACAAATCATGTATCTACCCCCTAACCCCTAAACTTTATCTTATGAAGCCAAGCATGAAGAGAAGTGGTTCTTGGTTTCAAACATGGAAATATCAAAAACCTCCCAAAAGCTTCATTTTAGAGTGACTAAGAAGTATCCATGCTTACCTTTTCATTTTCATATTTTAAACTTGTTTAAATCATTGTCAAACCTAGGATTATACCAAGATACAAATATGGGCACAAAACCCTCTTAGCCAAAATCAACTACGAGCAAGATTTTCTGTATTGTAGATGCCCCAATTGACTCTCATCCCCAATGTAGTCTTTTTTATGTCAGTATAGACTTCTTTACTGGATGTATACTATCGTACATGGCATGCATTTGCCTAATGAGCAGCATTGTTTAGCCGTTCTAGCCAACCCGATCAATCTGTCAAGCTTCATGCACGAGATGCCATGTTTATGGCCCTTTTGTTGTGGCTTTTTTTGGCTTTTGGCTTTGGCAAAAGCCAAAAAAAGCACGTAAATAGGTGCTTTTTTGGGCTTTTGGATTTTGGAAGCCAAGAACAAAGATTCTATTCTTTTGGCTTCCAAAATCCAAAAGCCCAAAAAGCACCTATTTAGGTGCTTTTTTTTTGCCAAAGCCAAAAAGCCAAAATAAGCCACAACAAAAGGGTAATTTACTCCCTCGCTCCGGTGATCCGATCCATATTTCTTGGTGCTAAAAAGAATGTGAATCGGAGGGAGTACTTTTCTTAGATAGTACTATATCAGTTCAAAAAAAAGTACTACTACTACATCACAAATGCATCAAAAGAGTACTACTGTACATCACAAGACCACGACAGTTGTATAGTATAGAGTTTAATGCTGAACTTTAAACAGGACCAGGAGCATCAGGGCCAGCAGCAGGGGCGTTGACCGGCAACAAACCAGGCAAAAGACGTAAGGAAGAGGCCATATGCTGCGTGCTTGGCCTTGATTGCAGGGTGGTGATTCTTCGCCGCTCGCCATGTATTCACGCCGTACCAGTTCCGCGTCGCCCGCGAGCGGATCGAAGCGATCCCGCGCGCCGGACACGCTCGAGGAGGCGTGGCGGCTCCAGTGCAAGCAGTCCGCCGCCGGGAGTCGGCGCGCGGCGTGCAGGTACAGAGGCTCCCTGTACATGCCGTCGTCGCTCCGCGAGTTCGCCCCGGGCGGGCTCTGGTACAAGGCGGATCCGCCGCTCAAACCGATGAGCGGCCCCGTCTTCAACAAATGGCGCGCCGACCGGGAGAGGAACCGCCGGTCGAAGGCGGCGTGGGAGGCGAGCACCAGCGGCGGATTCGCGCCGCCAGCCGGCGAGGAGGCGGAGGAGGCGGAGGAAGGGGAAGACCCCCTCTTCTTGAAGGCGCTGGCCGCGTCCCTCAAGGACGATGCCGACAAGAAGAGGGCGGAGGAAGAAGACAAGGCGGCGGCCATCGCCGCCGTGAAGGAGAAGGAGGCGCGGGATGCGGAGGAGAACGCGACCATCATCTTCCTCGACGACTAGATAGGTTAGAAGTCGCGATAAGGATCGCGCAATTCTGTATGTATGATCCGTATGTATGATCAACTATGAATTATGAACAATGAACTATCAAACCAAACCACATAGTTTTTTTTATGTCATATAGTAAGAATTCAAGTTGATAAAACAAGGTCTAGACATATTCAAACTAGACAAATCACGTATATCTACCCCTAACCCTAAACTCTGTCTTATGAAGTAAAGCATGAAGAGAACTGGTTTTGGGTTTCAAACATGGAAATTTCAAAAACCTTCCCAAAAGCTTCATTTTGGAGTGACTAAGAAGGATGCAGGCTTACCTTTTCATTTTCATGTCTTAAACATGTTTAAATCTTGGTTAAACCTAGGATTTGACCAAGATCAAATGTGCAAAAAAATCAGAAAAAATCAAAAAAATGAAAACTAAAGCACATAGTATTCTTATGTCATATAGTAAGCATTCAAGTTGATAAACAAGGTCTAAACATATTCAAACCAGACAAATCATGTATCTACCCACTAACCCTAAATTCTGTCTTATGAAGTCGATCAAGCATGAAGAGAAGTGGTTTTGGGTTTCAAACATGGAAATTTCAAAAACCTCCCAAAAGCTTCATTTTAGAGTTACTAAGAAGGATCCATGCTTACCTTTTATTTTCATGTTTTAAACATGTTCAAATCTTGGTCAAACCGTACCTAGGATTTGACCAAGATTCAAATGGGTATAAAAATTCAAAAAAACTGAAAAACCAAAGCACATAGCCTTCTTATGTCATATATAGTAAGCACTCAAGTTGGTAAACAAGGTCTAGAGATATTCAAACCAGAAAAATCTTGTATCTACCCCTAACCCTAAACTTTGTCTTATGAAGTCAAGCACGAAGAGAAGTCGTTTTGGGTTTCAAACATGGAAATTTCAAAAACCTTCCCAAAAGCCTCATTTTGGAGTGACTAAGAAGGATGCAGGCTTACCTTTTCATTTTCATGTTTTAAACTTGTTTAAACCTTGGTTAAACCTAGGATTTGACCAAGATCAAATGGGCATAAAAATTCAGAAAAAATCAAAAAATGAAAACCAAAGCACATAGTATTCTTATGTCATATATTAAGCATTCAAGTTGATAAACAAGGTCAAGACATATTCAAACCAGACAAATCATGTATCTACCCTAACCCTAAACTCTGTCTTATGAAGTCAAGCATGAAGAGACGTGGTTTTGGGTTTCAAACATGGAAATTTCAAGAACCCCCCAAAAGCTTCAATTTAGAGTGACTAAGAAGGATCCAGGTCGAGCTTATACCTTTTATTTTTATGTTTTAAACTTGTTCAAATCTTGGTCAAACCTAGGATTTGACCAAGATTCAAATGGGTATAAAAAAATGAAAAACCAAAGCACATAGCCTTCTTATGTCATATAATAAGCATTCAAGTTGATAAACAAGGTCTAGACATATTCAAACCAGAAAAATCATGTATCTACCCCTAACCCTAAACTTTGTCTTATGAAGTCAAGCACGAAGAGAAGTCGTTTTTGGGTTTCAATCATGGAAATTTCAAAAACCTTCCCAAAAACTTCATTTTGGAGTGACTAAGAAGGATGCAGGCTTAGCTTTTCATTTTCATATTTTAAACATGTTTAAATCTTGGTCAAACCTATGATTTGACCAAGATTCAAATGGGCATAAAAATACTTAGAAAAATCATGTACGTATCTACCCCTAACCCTAAAATCTATCTTACGAAGTCAAGCATGAAGAGAAGTGGTTTTGGGTTTCAAACACATGGAAATTTCAAAAACCTCCCAAAAGCTTCATTTCAGAGTGACTAAGAAGGATCCAGACCGGGCTTACATTTTATTTTCATATTTTAAACTTGTTCAAATCTTGGTCAAACCGTACCTAGGAATTGACCAAGATTCAAAAAAAAATGAAAAACCAAAGCACATAGCCTTCTTATGTCATATAGTAAGCACTCAAGTTGATAAACAAGGTCTAGTCATATTCAAACCAGAAAAATCATGTATCTACCCCTAAGCCTGAACTTTGTCTTATGAAGTCAATCACGAAGAGAAGTCGTTTTGGGTTTCAAACATGGAAATTTCAAATACCTTCCCAAAAGCTTAATTTTGGAGTGACTAAGAAGGATGCAGGCTTACCTTTTCATTTCCATGTTTTAAACATGTTTAAATAAGGATGCGTGATTCTGAAACCTCATACACATTGTTGCAAAAGTAATTACATCACCTAAACAATACTACCAGTTCATAATTCTAAACTTATGTACAATCTTGGAAACATATAACGCCAGCCTAGTTCACCAATTATCATCATCCCTCTTGATGCGCTTGCCGGTGCCGCTTGTACCTGCCTCCCATGGGTTGGCAGTCCAAGTTCTGCACTCGTTCGCACTTCGTGTGTCGGGAATCCTTGTTGGAGCTTCCCAACCAGATACAGGCCCTGCCCTTGCTAGCTCACCACATCCAGCCGTTGCCCTAGCTTGCTCACCATGTGAACCGCCATCCCACGGAGACCCCGAAGTAGGCTCGCACGGGTCCTTTATCCATGGTGGCATTTTCTTCGGATCAAATGGTATGTTGTGCCTAAAGCAATAAGATACAAATTCCCAGTAGGTTGTCCCGACACACTGCTTCTTCTCGTCGCGCCAGGCAGGGGGAAGAGCGGCCAACCTAGCCGCTTCCTTGCAATCCGGGCAAACCACTTCCCTTGGAATTGGTTGTGCTTGACGCTGCCCATCATTGATTTTTTTGAGTCGCCTGTACAACTCAAAACTGACATACCCATCAATCGCAGCATACCTCAAGTTTACTTCAGGCAATGGCATGCACTCCCATTGATCGTGGCTGCTAGTAGGGAACTTGGTCTTCATGTCTTTGTAAGATGGGTCAATGATGGCGGCTGCCAAATCACCCATGCCAGTCCTATTGCCAGGACCATTGAAATTGATCATATCCTGAATGTCAATCCAATTATGTTTAGGAATTTTAATGCCATCTCTAGCAAACCTGCTAGAGTCACCCCTGATGTCAACAGTTGTGAAACAAATTCCTTTATGTTGAAGGAATTCTTGCAGTGCCAGATTATCAGGACTCCTGCATGTTAACACAAATCAATCTTGTAAGATCGTATATGCTGAAATAGTACACATATTTTTCTTCCAGTAAACTGTATACTTGTTGCAGTGAAACAATGATTTTGCATCAGTGATACACATCAAAATAACATGAATTATTGTTGCGACTATATGATCTAATTATTTAAGTGTCAAGTTAAGATTCAGTTACTATATGTTAATATCTTGACATCCATGCCGATTATCGGTGAGTATGAGTACATGAAATTTGTGCAAATTTTGAGTACCAAAATCATGAAACTAGATATCGTGGTCAATCCAAAAAAATTATACAAGTATGTTGGATATTACGTTCCAGACCACATTTTTCATACAAGTTAGTTTGTTCGTGTTTTCATACAAGTTAGAACCTAGTCTATGTCGAAATAAAAAAGCAGATCCAAGATAAAGGAAGAGTTTCTATATTAAAAAACAAAAGGATAAAGGAAGGCATGTGAAGAACATACCTGCAGAAATGGTACACCAGGACGTGGTCGTCCATGGCCAACTGAACGACGGCGGTACTTACTTGGTCCGCAGTGTATTCTAGGTCGAGGCCGACGAACCTGGACCTGTCCTCTAGTAGCTTTTGTTCGTACATCTTGAGGGTGTGCTCGAGAACGGAAGGGTCATTCGTGTAGACCACGTTCACCTTGGTCGTCCCATGGGGAACGACGCTCCTCTTTAGCGTAAACAGGCCGCCGTCGGCCATGGCAGCGCTGAAGCACGTCGAACTGATCGGAGGGATTGAGGGGGAGGGAGGGAGAGCAACTGCAAACAATGGGGTTTTTTGGAACTTGCCGAAATGCAGGGGAGAACGAACCGCCAGGGGTTGTTTAGTGGGGACAGATGGGAATAATACTGCGATGAGGTTGAGGAATTAACTCCAACCGCCATTTAAATCTAGTACTCCCTATAGTCAGTTGATAGGAAATGGACGGGCAAGATTGATTCTAGGGAGGCGAATCCCAGTATTTTCCCAATTTATTTGAGTTGTAATATAACCATCGTTAATACTTGAATTGAAAAATATTTACAAAATTAATTTATTATATACTACATGATGAGATAATCCAACAAACCATGGAAATGCATGGCCATCCAACCATGTCACCCTCTTGTGAAAATTGTATAGGTGGTAGTGTGCGCAATACACGCGGTAGCCACTTCACAAATACATCCTTTTAATTTTGCCCCCCTTAATTCGGCCAATAAAAATGAAAAGACTTTATGTGGAAAACCAAAAAAACTGTATTTGGCAAAGTATAGTCGAAAATAAGAAGTTTTTCATTGATCTCTTAAAAAAGGGGTCATGATTCGAAAGTTCGCCATGCATGGTTCTTGCGGTAACCAAGCTAGCTCACCCATGTGGCAAGAAGCGAATCAATGTCCAACATGCATGGTTCCAAAAATATATATTTACAGAATGATTCTGCTTCTCAAGAATATTTGCATGCCATCATGTTTGTTATTTTTCCTAGATAAAAGTAGTAATTGGTGACTTCGTGATTGCCTTGCTTGCTGATTTCAATAAGTTTGAACCTCATTTTGGCTTTATTTCAAATTTAGGCAAAAACTTCTTGGCAATCGACTTTGTGAGCTACTATACTTGGATGCAACCCACATTTTCGTTGGCTAATGTTTTCTGATTCCACAACAATAGGGCACATCCCTATATCATCCCAAATTTTGAATTCTTTTTAGTTTGGTTGATGACCACCATTCATATCCGAACTTAATTAATTGGAGTACACATGATGGTTTCATGGTAAGCTAGTTTGACAAATTAGCCTTCGAAATGGCGATTCGCCTACCATGCATGCATGTTTGGCCTACCCGTGAAATTTTGATTTGTGGTATTGTGCACACACGTACTGCACATGATAGCGAATAAACAAAACACATATTCGGACCCCTTTGGCCAGCAAGGGCATGTTTGGTTCCTAGCCACAATTTGTCAAGAAGCCAAAATTTGGCAGCCATGCATATAGTTTATTTGGCATGTGTTTGGTTTTTGCCACAATTTGGCTTATCACACTTCATTGCATGTATATATGGTCCATTTGTCATAGACTCAACTTTTTTTTACAAAGTTTTGACAAAGTTTGGCTTTAATATTTTAAGCCACAATTTGGTGGCTAGCCATACTAGCTTTTTTTTTGGCTAACCACACTTTGGCTTTGGAAAAATGTGGCTACCAAACATGGGTCCTAATAAAAAGAAAACAACACACTAATGTGTGGTAAACCAAAAATCCCTACTTTGCAAAGTTGCATATGTGCAAAAGGGGGGCAATGCATGCATTATTCAGAAGTTGATTGTGGTTTTCGTAGTGTAACCAATTAATTAAGCTTACATATGGGAAGAGGCTAGCGAGGCGAACTCAAGCAGCTATGGTTCCAATGTTGTCAAGTTTGAAGTGGACACTGCATGAAGCTTGCTCAAATTAATGGGTAGAAAGCCAAAAGCAGTCCATATTTATTCTATATGTGTGTGAATAATAACTCTTCACCCCAAACCTCTATGTATGATAGGGTTTTATATTTTTTACTTGTTAGTAGTAAGTACATGTCATGTGATGGCTCCATGCACATGTTTCACAACTTTTTTCTGATTTGTTTCTACCTCATTTGGTTGGTTTCAAATTTGCTCAAACTTCCTATGCGCGCTATGTTGTACTATTGGGACCCATGTTTGGGCTTAGTTTGTGGTACCACACTTGCAGGGTACCTCCAAGTATTTTATTCCCAAAAATTATGAATTCTAATTAAATGGTGAACTATAAACTGATCATCTAAAGTTGGAAAATAAAATCCATATATAGCTACACATCTAGATATGTGTATAAGGTAGACAAACTGCATTGCCACACATGCCTTATATAAGTTTGTTTTTTCTAGCGGAGTGGATTCCCTAATCACCCCACGGTTGTGACATTGTCAATGTTGTCATGATAAATAACATTGCGAGACTTTCCATCTTATTCTTTTTTGTAGAAATGATTGTCCCATTATGGCAAACGTCCCCATTCGTTTTTCAAATTAAGTAAACGTTATAGGATGAAAATTCATTGAAGTGACAAATTTTCTAGATTTCTAACTATTTTAGCTCATTCAAACAAGTTTGCAATAGGCCGACCTGTTGTCCAGTGACAATTTTAGAGTACAATTTGATCAACATCACAAAAAAGTGCTTTTAAGGCTCGTAAGTAGTATCATACATGCCATGTTGGCAAAAATCTAATGTGTCACATCAATTATGAGGTGAGATATGAGAGTAGTATTATAACACATAAACCTAGAAAACTTAGAAAACTTCATGACAAATACATCATGTACACACATTTGCATTGAGATTCTACAAAACTTTAAATATGACATAAGTATGAACCATATTATGATACTATGCATTGTGGAGGTAGTATCACAAACTAGTAGTGTATGATACTACGTACTACGTACTTCCCATTGTGACTAGTCTTAATCACTCTGACCTCGCCGTCTCGCCGTCTTACTATAGTACATACTACACCCCCACTCCGTCTCTCATACATCGCCCCACTCGTTTCCCACTCCGTCTCTCATACAGCGGCTGCGCCTGTAGATATCTTCGAGGATCTGGGCGATTTTGACCCGCTTTTCGGCGCTCGCCGTTTCAAGGTGAAGACCCCAATCTTAGCATGCATGTTGGACCAATTAGGAGTACAAAATTATGTTCTAAATGTTGCTCAAACTTTCCATACAACTAATATATAACTTATACTACGTAGGTTACACCATCGAAATAGGTATGACCAGTTGAGAAATGGGAACAATAACTTGGAACCTTTCTTACTATCGAGTGGGACGTGTGATATTGGTGTGACCCTGCTTTTTTCTTCTTCTACATAATGGCTACATGATGGTTCTAGAAAGAAGTGTATGCTGTTGTGGTATCTCTTGACGCGAATCCCTCTAATCACAAGCGTTAGATTTTGGAAACCAACGGTTAGTACTGCTGTTACATCTCTAGTTCAAAACTGGTGCATTTTGTATGTTGTTGTAGTAGTCTAGTAGATAGATTCAGATGCATGGTCAGGAGTGCAAACATTTCGCAACTAGTTGATCCCTCATCTTATTGTCGGATGTCACATTTCGAGTTTGTAAAAAAATGTAAATTCAAATCATAGTCACGGGTTATGTTGTATCTTTCGCACATCTAAACATTTGTTTCAAAAGGTGACCATATGTGAGCTGTGGAAAAAAGAAAAGACCAAAGTGAATAATATTCCTTAACTATTCACATATCATTTGTCTTTTTTGTGCAAGCTAGAATTTTTTTTACATACTCATCTGTGACCTGTGGAGCAATACACAACATAATATGTGTCCCAGTTTTGTTTTTCTTCATATTTTTTAAAAGTGCAGAAGTGTGATATCCGATAATAGGATGCGAGTGCAACTAGTTGCAAATGAGATGCTAATGCATGCTGATATGATACTACCTCTGTCCATAAATAGATGTATGTCTTTTGTCGTGGCCCCATCCTACTTCTGCATTTTCTTTACGGCCATTTTTGAGTAGTTGCGACCTGGACGTGATCGGACTAGTCGATACTCGATAGTAGTCGTAGTACTGTACAACTTCTGCATGTGGCGTCAGCCTCTAGAGTAGTAGTACTAGCTAACGGATAGATTATATCTGGAGAAACTGACATGGCCATTGATATGACAAGACTATACCCGGATTCGGACGCATTGTAGTGACTCCATCAATGTTCCGCTATGATGGTCTATTTTACTGCTACACCAGATTGTCGACGCAGAGGATTCCTTGGCTTCCGCGCAAGACCCTTCCCAAAGAAGGCATCTGCTCTGGCCCGTTGATTCTATGTGGACGGTTCCAGATTGCTTTATGTGTTTTTGTACAGTATCAGATACTAGGTTTTCCTTCCCTCCATATTAGGGGTTGTTTGGTTTAGGGGATAGGTTTATGGGATGAGAGTATCCCCAACCACCTGGCTAGGATAGCCAATTTTTGTTGTTTGGTTGTGTAGGAATTGAGTGTAGGACGAGAGGTGGGTAGTGGTATAGATTTTTTTTTGTTTGCTCGAAATGTTAGGGGTGGCTATAAGATGGTGAGATTATCTCTACACACATCAAATATACCACACCTCCTATTTTTATAGCCCAAAAAAATACATAACCGGTGGTATGTGAATTGATCTGGGTAAAAATATTACACAACCGTACAAATATTCAAATCCTATAGTCAAATCCTACATAACTCCTATAGTCAAATCCTACATAACTCCTATACAAATTGTACGAATCAAAGGATATGATTTTCCCCCTATATAGCTTGTTTGATTTGAAGAATTGAATCCTCCAAAATTTCTATGTATTGTTTTCTTATACTAGTACAACCCTATAGGATTTCTAATAAGAGGTTAGACCTCTTGGAAAAATTCATATGCATCTGTGACAACTATGCTATGCACTCTCAATCTCTATAGAAATTTCCTTTGTCTTTCCGATGATACCATCACACACCTAGCTCTACCAATTCATGTAGATTTCTTTCCCGTAGGATTCAAGGAGGCATATGTCATAGCGATTCTCCATTATTCTATCATATGAATCTAACATGCCCTCTCAGTTTGAGTGATGCAAAGTGGCCACTATAAGATTTATTTAGTCAGATTAATTGGTCATGCATACACTAGTTGTTTTCTATCTTTCCTACACATGTCAATTAGCGAAATTTATAAGTAAAATCCTAAAATTCAAATAAATTGCTGAAAATTGGAAATAATATTACAGTTGTAGCAAATTACTAAATCGATCCAGAAATTATGTACATGGCTTCAGTAGTCCGTAAATGATGTCCTTGGAGTAGTTTGTGAGTTAAAGAACGTCCATTTCGTCAAACTGACATGGCCTTTGATTTGACAAGAGAACACTAATATTTTGTACCTGAATCAGAGTGGTAAAGGCGTACAGCTCGATCAATGCAATGGTATGATGGCTATGCAGCTATACCTATATAGGAGTAGACTACTAGTAGACTTTGGGACACAGAGATTTGGCTTCCGCGGCCGACCCCGAACAAGATTCTTTTACATTGCCCATCTTTTCACTGACATTGAATCGCTGAAACTTGGGGTCCGCCTGTGGCAGGACCAGCCTGTCAATGGCCCAAAGTCTTATGTGCTCCCGCCCTTTGATTTTGGATGGACGGACAAGATTGCCCAGTCCCATCCCTGTCCTGTTCGTTCCAGTTTTCATCCTCCTCCCCGGGGAACCCTCCCCGGAGAGCTCTACACCGACCCCTTCTATCCCCACCTGCTTGTCCCTTCCTTCTTCCTCCAGCGATTCATCCATCGTTCAACAAGTTGTCTAAGAAGAACATGAAGAAGTGTAAGAAGAGGAAGGAGGCGTTGTTGTCTGAGACTAAATCCGCGGTGAAATCCATCCCGCTGAAAGTCCTGCAAACTCCGACTTTGAAAGTGTACCAGCGGCGCCGGCGGACAGGCATGTCTGCGCTTCCATCGCAAGCTCAGTCTGCGCTTCCATCGCAAGCTCAGTCTGCTTCGGGCTTGTTGGGTCAGGGCAGAGTAATCCAGCAAGAGTCCTGGTAGGTTTTTATCGCCATGTGCTTTCTTTGCCCCCATGAACGCAGATTACAGCAAGGCAAACAGATCCAACTATTTTTTTACCCGGGAGAACCAGCTATTTGACCGTCTTTCTTCCAGGGCCGCCCGTTCAAGTGTCGCCCTTCCTACCGATGCCGAGAAATCGACCGTGTTTCGCCAAGATGGTGGGTACGAAGCTCCCCGGTATGTTTCCATCGCCATGCCGAAGTTTCTCTGCCTTCTGGCTGGCTAGCGGATCAAACAATTTAACCGTCTTTCTTCCATGGCGGCTGGTTTCAGCGCCATTCCTACCCAAGTTGAGAAATCGCTCGTTTCTCGCCAACCTGGTGGGTACGAAGCTCCTGGGTATGTTTCCATCGCCATGCCGGATTTTCGTTGAGTCCTTGCTGGCAGGCGGTGCCAACTAAACCGGCTATCATCTTCCAGGGCCGACGGTTCCAGGCTCGTGCTTTCTACCGCAGGATCCACTTCGTACTTAGCTATCGAGGACCCGTTGTTTGATGAGCACTTGTTAGCTCTCAAGAGCATTAATAATGTATGCACTATATAATATATATCCATTGCTTTTTTTTCTTCCTCTTCATCTCCGTACTGCATGAGGGCTTCTTTAATTCGTAGGACTTCTATAAGAATTGTGTAGCATTTAGATCCTATGGTTTTTTTTCCTACATTAGTTGTTTGATTTATAGAAATATATCCTATGTTTGTTCCTTTTTTCGAAATGGGGGACATATCACAGCCTCTGCATCAAAATGATGTATATGGCTGCTTTATTGCTTTCTTCAGTTCATACACAAATTATGACAACTTCTCACGGATCAGCTAGAGTCGACACAAAGATCCACCAACGAAACATAGAAAACAGCGGGTGCCAAAAAGGCAAAAACACATCAGTAAGTAATTCTATGAGGAAACTGCCAGCCACCCTGGCTGTAAAAATCCCGTGCGGCTGTCTCTAGTCAGTTGCACCCAGACTCCATGATATCCTGCTGATCCTCGGGCTGGAGATAAGAAACATACGGATCTAGTGAATAATCATAGGGATAACCTGCAAGAAGGGATGAGATTTGGGTTTATTAAACTCGACTTCATTTTGTACATTCCAAATAGCCCATAAAATAGCGCATACACCCTCTGTAATGTATACAAAATCCTATGCTTTTCCTAATCTTATGATTTTCATATCCTGTGAATGAAAAAGGATCCCTGATTCGTTCCTGGTGAATTTTTCCATGCAGGAAGGGATTATGAGATTAAAGGGCCACAACACCACCCTTCAGAACAGAAACCTCAAACTCTTGCATAGGTTTGGTATCATGAATGCAGAATCAGAGACGAATGCCCAGTCTCCGGGAGAGGAGCAGCCAGTGCGCGTGTGTGCATCTTCGGCCGTGTATGTTTCCATTGCCGTGCCGCAGTTTCATCGCCTCCTTGCTGGCTGCCAGATCCAACTACTTAAATGTCTTTCTTCCAGGGATGGCGGTTCCATCGTTGAAGAGGTTCCTATGGACAAGGACTTTGCAGCTCTCAGGCATATTGAAGAGGTTGGCACTCCATTTGTTTATTTCTCCCCCCTCATCTGCACTCTGCATACTTCATTGCTGTTGAATTTGCAATGCAGGATGTGATAACACGATTCTCCGCGAAACTGGACCAGATCAAGGGCCACAACATCATCCTTCATAAGAAAATCCGCCACCTCGTGGGCAGGTGCATTTTAAATCGTGCCATATCGAAGGAGAATGCCCGTTCCATGCAATCTTCTTTTGATAAACGGTACTCAGACGTTCTCGCGGAGTGTAAGAAGTTGAAGAAGGAAGTCGAGGAACTACGCGCCCAGCCACCGATGAGTGTGGTCACTGACAAGGCTGGTCAGTGTGATTGCAACTGTGACTGTGAAAGTTTTCAACAGGAAGTGGAGTTGCATGCTGAACATGCGCAATATTTCGAGACGAAGTACTTGAAAGTTCGCACAGAGTGCGATAAGTTGAAGAAGGAAGTCGAGTGTCTCCGCTCCCAGCAGCCAACTATTGCGACATCAGGAGACCAGGGTGTGCTAATTGCAGCCAGAATTTTGGAATCGATGAAAAGTTGAATTTGGCTTTGTTGTGCAATATAGCAAGACCTGTTCCTCCTCTGCCTTCGTCTTTTGGCATAATTGCTTTGTCTTCAGTATTGACTCCTGAATGCTTCGTATATTTCTGACTGTTTCTGAATTATGTACAACTTTTGTAATATTGGTCAAACTAGTTTTGACCAGGGTTTGTGTAGGGTGGTTGAATTTTTTTGGTTGGTCCAAATTGTGTTGTGTGGTCCAAATGTGATGTATCATCACACCACCATGTGCCCCGCCACCCCCAGGTTTTGGTAATGCCATTCTGATACATGCTTCATAGAAGGAACATACATTTTTTCCGTTAGGGCATGACAATTTTGAAAAATTCAAACAAAAATGGGAAGAGAGAATGGTAACATCATTTTCCATGTGATGCCCCTGTGCCAAATTTTGGTTCATTTTAAGAATGTAAGGTGACAAATTACTCGAGGAAGCTAGTTGGAGTAGACGGGCATGACCGGATTGGCATAGGGGATTTATTTTTTGAAGGATGTTATTTTTCATGGACAATATCTGACACAAACAATAAAATGTTAAGGTCTCATATTATTCTGAATGATTGTGAATTACTTATGACGTTTGGAAGTATTGGTATACGTGAGAATCGAGTACATGCACGACTTCACGCGTCCACAACTAATCGGCCTCATCGTCTCTCGCGTCCACAACTAATGCCATTCTGATACAGAGAGTCAGAGGCTATAAAATAATCGGCCTCATCGTCTCTCGCGAGCTCGTCCTCTCCCCTCCCATCAACTCACCGCACCTCCGAGGCATCGACTTCCTCGTTTCCAACCGCAGCAGCATGAAGACAGGTCTTGCGTACGAGGCGGAGCAATCGGCGGCCGCTCGCGCAGAGGATGCCTCTGCGGTAGTGGCCGTCGCGGCGGGTGAGGCTTCACCGGGTACCCAGGCCGCTCGTCTCCTCTGCTTGTCTGATTCTTCGACCTCGGTCGAAACGGGCGTCCTGGCCGTCGAGGAGAAGGTGGATAGCAACGCCGTTGCTCCCGCCGAAGATCTGCAAGGCGTTGCAGGCCACCACGGCGAGGTCTTCCTCGACCCGGTGCTGGACGCGGACCTCGACCCCTTCGACGATTTCGGCCCAAACGTTCAGTTCCAGGAGGATGTCGAGGGTGACGACGAGGAGGTACTGCTCTTTTACCGAAACTGTCCCGATCCTTTTTGTGTCATATTACTGTTCACGTGGTTTGCACGAACCTGGTTCTTGATTGATTTGATCTCCTACCTTGTTCTTGTAGACGTACTTGATTCTACGGTTCGTACGGTCAGATTCTAGTTTAATTTCGACTAATCTGCCATGTAGTTGGCTTGATTTGTCATATAATTAATTTATGTGTTCATACTTAGTGGACTTGCAATTGTTGTGGCTTATGTTCATTGCTGTTCATAGGGTTTTCTCGTGATTTAGTATGATTTCTTCTGCCATTTACTTGTTCTACACATTTAATTTTAGGGTTTCTAAGGTTTGCTTATGATAGTGCAGTATTTATTCGATCTGTCATTAAGCACCTGATTATTATGTACTTTATAATTCACAGGAATATTCTGATGACATGGACGACAACAAGGAGCGCAGGGACCAGAAGAGCCGCTACGTTCTGAAGCGGCTGAAGGGTGGTGAAATTCGTTTCCGCAAGCGCGGGGAGCTATTTTGCCCATTCTGTGGCAAAATCCTCCAGAAGGACATCCGCAGCCTGATCCAGCATGCGACGGGTGTAGGCCTAAGTACATCGGGGAAGCACCGCCCTGCAACCAAGGCCAAGCACGCAGCATATGGCCTCTTCCTCCAGAATTACGTCTTGCCTGGCTTGTTCCCAGTCAACGCCCCTGCTGCTGGCCCTCATGCTCCTGGTCCTGTTTAAAGTTCATATGTGTAATCTTATTCCCTTTGGAAGTTCAGTATTAAACTCTACTAGTACAACCGTGGTGGTCTTGTGATGGTAGTACTCTTTTGATGCATTTGTGATGTAGTAGTACTAGTATTTTTTTTTGAAATGGTATAGTACTACTAGTATCTAAGAAAAGTACTCCCTTCGATTCACATTCATTTTACACCAAGAAATATGGATCGGAGTGAGGGAGTAAATTAAACATGGCATCTCGTGCATGAAGCTTGACATATCGATCAGGTTGGCTAGAATGGCAATACAATGCTGCTCATTAGGCAAATGCATGCCATGTAAAGAAGTCTATACTGACATAAAAAAAGACTACATTGGGGATTAGAGTCAATTGGGGCATCTACAATACAGAAAATCTTGCTTGTAGCTGATTTTGGCTAAGAGGGTTTTACTCACATTACACGTGCCACTTTCCTTGTCTGCAAAACAAGTTCCAATAAAGGAAGAGGAAAGAAAAGGACATTGTGGGCGAGATTGAACACCTTTTTTATGTGTTAAGCTGAGGCCTCGTTAAGCTGAGGATTTCGACTTAGGCCTAACAGCTCAGCACACCCACAAATAAATCTCCTTGCGCGCACCACTGTCAGCAAAAATAACAGAATTAGCACGCAAGATTAAGAACGAAGTGAATTTAATTAACTTGGTTAGCTTTTCAAGCAATATATTCAGAGAAAGAGCACACATGTTCGGCTCGAAATAATCGTAAGAGAAGAACAATAAATCTAAGGCACCCCACTTCATCGGAAGAAGGGGCGCGACAACGCATGGATTCATATATACCTTGAGTCGACGCTGGCTCATAGAAGGGCGGCCGCGCCTCGAGGATGCCGGCGACGTCTCCACCTCGGTATCACATGTGACTGCTTCTCGACGGGCGGTGCGCCGCGCCATGTAGAAGATCTATCAAAAAAGGAGAGCCCGATGACGCTACCGACGCCTCAACCTTGATAGCACCGGCCTGTTGCTCCGCACTGAGATGCGCCACATGCAAGATTTAGCGGATGCGCCAATTTAAGAGATATGTCATGATCGTTGTAACAAATTTCACCGTGATGATGATTTGATCCTGCACTCGGCCTTGAACACAAGTACTAGTACAGTCTCACAATTTTTTTTATCATTATACTTTGCGAGATTTAGCGGATGCGCCAATTTTAGAGATATGTCATGATCGTTGTAACGAATTTCAACGTGATGATGATTTGATCCTGCACTCGGCCTTGAACATAAGTACTAGTACATTCTCACAATTTTTTATCATTATACTTTGCGAGATTTAGCGGATGCGCCAAATTCAGAGATAGATCATGATCATGGTAACACACTTTTCAATGTAATGATGATTTGATGTTGCACTCGACCTTGAACATAAGTCCTAGTACGGTCTCACAATTTTGTATCATTATACTTTGCAAGTTTTAGAGGATGCGCCCATTTTCAGAGGTAGATCATGATCATGGTAACAAATTTTAAACGTGATGATGATTTGATGTTGCACTCGACCATGAACAGAAGTACTACTACTGTCTCACAATTTCTTTATCATTATAGTTTGCCAGATTTAGCGGATGCGCCAAATTTAGAGATAGATCATGATCATGGTAACAAATTTTCAACGTGATGATGATTTGATGTTGCACTCGGGCTTGAACAGAAGTACTAGTACGGTCACTAATTTTTTTAGCATTATACTTTGCAACGAATGCACCAATTTCAGGTGCATGTCACCAGATCTGTGTCCGATGATGATCATGGTAGTAACCGATGTTCAACTTGATGATGATTTGATTTTACAGTCGGCCTTGAACAGAGGTACTAGTACGGTCTCACAATTTTTTATCATTATACTTGTACCTTAGCGAAATTCAAAATCTCATAGCGGCAAAACTTCCCGCCCACAAAATACAAAAATTTCACACGCTTCCAAATTCCGATTCTACCCCTGTGGAGATGACAGCAAAGTCGGTTGGTGGGGGGGTCTGGCCGTCATTTTTTGGATCACCACCTCCCTAGCCCCGGATACCCTCCCAAAAAAAATTCATTTCCCTCAGTCTCTCATCTGAGACCACCCACCGGAACTTCTCAAGTCCCTCTCTCTACCACCTCCACGACCACCGCACCGGAACATCCCCGCCGGACTTCCCTGGCCTACCCGAGCCCTCGCGATCCTCGTCATCCGGCTGCCTGCCGGAGCCGCTTCATCGACGCCGTCATCAACCGGACCGGATCATCCCCGCCGAACCTCGAAACCATATGCTCATCCAGCAGTCTACCGCAGTCGCTTCAGCTGCGGCATCGTCCACCCCACCGGAGCCGCTTAGCCGGATCCGTCGTCCACCGCATCGGATCTTGCTCACCGACACCGCTGTGCATGAACCGGATCTGCTTCACCGGCGCAGTGCATGATCTAAACTCTTCTACTGTCGCTTTTCTATTGCTTGCCTGCAAGTTCTTGTTTAATCTTGGGGGAACCTGTTTGTGCTAACGACGCGCCGTTACGTTTTTGCAGATGAGATGAGTAACCATGAAGTGTAATGGCCGTCTCTCCAACCCCAAGTAGCACATGTAGCGTACTTCATCACCGGATCTATCAACCCCAGGAAGATCTGCTGTGACTCCCACAGAGTGCTTCTCCTAATGTAAGTCCCTTGTTTTAGCGCCATGTTCTGGGTTCAGATGCTTGTTTGTCTGAAGCTCTTTTAGTTCATTCCTAGCTATGACCGTAACACGTTGCTATTTTCTACTTCATTGCTAACTTTAAGCGATTGAACATTTTGGTTTGCATTCCCTGCTCTGTAGATGTAGCCATCATAACTTCTATCTTGCTCAGTCGTTGTTACAAAAATTATACTGTAGGTATTATAGTAACATCCTGCTATTATTTAGTTCATGGCCAATTTTAAGTAATTGCACATGTTGGTTCGCATTCCCTGCTCTATAGCTTTTGGCATCGTAACTTCTATATTTGGTTTACATTCCCTGCTCTGTAGATCTAGCCATCATAACTTTATCTTGCTCAGTCGTTGTTACAAAAATTATGGCCTGCTACTATGTTGTTTGTGCCAATTTTTTACTCCATGAACATGTTGGCTTGCATTCCCTGTACTACAGGTGATGCCATTGTTTTGTATCTAGTTCATTGTAAGCTAACAAAGTAAGGACTTAGTTTGGCATGCTATCACTCTGCTATCTAGCCTGTAGTACAAATAAACTTGTCATACTACTAGATAATAATTTTGCGTGCCATCTTGTTCTTCAAAAGCTGCATTATTGACTTGTTTCTCTGACTTGGCATGACGCTCACATATGGAAAGCTGAACATATTGGTTTGCATTCCCTCTTATACAAGTTCACAGGTGATCCCACTATATTCTGTATCTGGTCCATCCTAAGCTCCAGCATTAACTATCCTCCATGTGTTGCTCATTACAAGTTTATATCCCGAAACATCTTGATTTGCATCCCCTTCACTATAAGTTCAGGAGTATTATTTAGTTCACGGCCAAAATGAAGTAATTGCACTTGGCACATGTTGGTTCACATTCCCTCCTCTTTAGCTTTTGCCATCGTAACTTCTATTTTTGGTTTACATTCCCTGCTCTGTAGATGTAGCCATCATAACTTCATCTTGCTCAGTCGTTGTTACAAAATTTATAGCCTGCTACTATGTTGTTCATGCCAATTTTGTACTCCCTGAACATGTTGGTTTGCATGGGACTCGACAGTAGTAAGTCTGCTGTTTCATTCTAACATGCTCTGTTATATTGGCTGTTGGTATGCGGCATGCACTCTTTGTTTGCTTATTGTGCGCATTACAATGATCTTGTTATAACGACGAAATGATGAGTTCCAAATTCTTTGCCAAACAATATTGTAGTGTCTTTGCCTTTCCATTGTTGCTGTCTTAACTTGTAATGTCTTTGTTTCAGATATAGGTGCTGCATGGACAACTTAAAAGATTGCCGGATCGCTTCATTGTATTGCTAGGTTTAATTACCATTCAATTTCTCTGGGTTCTGTAATATTTTTTTCAATGCCTTGCAGCTGATGTAATATTTAGTTAGTTTTTATAGTTCTTTCGCGCATTTTTTCTTTGGTGCTTGTGGTAAGTGAGGCTATCCGACAGAAATCAATGCTGCGTAAATATTCTCAGTATCTAAATCACGAATTCCCATCCCTTAAACGGCCCAATTAAGCGAAATCACATATGTGCCTGCCCGCAAAATCCTAAAGCGCATATTATGCCGGCATATAAACAACAACTAAACGGGCTGGCCCACTTACTTCTTGGGCCAGCCCATTTGATTTACGGTGGACCCCACACACTAATTGGGCTGGCCCACTTGCTTTAAGGTGGACCCCACCAACTACTGGGCCGGCCCACTAATTAGTTGGGCCAGCCCATTTGCTTTTTTGGAGGACCCCACATAATAAATGGGCCGGCCCTTTAAGAGGAAAGTGGGACCCACTCAGGTTTTTGGCCCGCCCCACTATCTTGTTGCCGCCCACTTGCTATATGGCGGACCCCATACTAGTTGGGCCGCCCTTTAACAGAAAGTGGGGCCCACCTGTGTTTTGGGCCGCCCACTATCTTGCTGGGCCGGCCCACTTGCTCTATGGTGGTCCCACATGGTAAATGGGCCGCCCTTAAGTGGAAGGTGGGACCCACTCGTGTTTTTGGCCCGCCCACTTTCTATATGGTGGACCCACATACCAAATGTGCCATTAACAGGAATGTGGACCCACTGGTTTTTGGCCCGCCCACTATCTTGGTGGGCCAGCCCACTCGCTATATGGTACATACTAAATGGGCGCCTTATCAGAAAGTGGGACCCACTGTGTTTTTGGGCCGGCCCACTATTTTGTTGGGCCACCACTTGCTATATGGTGGACCCCACAAACTAAATGGGCCGATCCTTTAACTGAAAGTGGGACCCACTCGTGTTTTTGGCCGCCCACTAGCTTGTTGGGCGCCCACTTGCTATACGGACCCCACGCACTAAATGGGCCGGCCTTTAACAGAAAGTGGGACCCACCTGTGTTTTTGGCCCGACCCACTTGCTTCTTGGGCCGCAGTTGCTGTAAGGTGGACTCACATGTTAGCCGGCCCATTTAGTTTTGACCAGTCAACCTTAGAGGTTAGGCCCGGCCCACGTAACACCAGCCCAGCTATATAGTTGACCGGTCAAACTATGTCATCTGGCCCGGCCCGCTTAAGACGTGGCAGGCCTCGTGTGGGCCTACCATCTACCACGGGGTTTCAGCCGGTTAACGCCGTTAACTGGCAGTTAACGGCGTCTGCCACGTGTCGTTTGCATGACGTCAGCAGTCAACGGGCTCCCGAAACACTTCCGCAACGGTCCGATTTTCCGTGGCGGAAGGGCGCCCAAGCGCGACGGACCGAAAAAATCGTCGTTGGACTTTGTCTGACGCAGTTTCGACAATGGAACCCATATCGTCGGGTTAGGCCCATAGGCGACGAAAAATGCCCCTTAGTTGACGATTTTGGGACGTTGTCTATCAGAACTTTTCTTGTAGTGAACACATGGTAGTCCAAAGAGAGGATACAACCATAAGGAAGATATCCTATTGGAAGATGTGTACCAACACATGTTTTGTTTAAGTAAGAGTTATCCAGACCTGTAATATGAACAATATAAAGTGATAAAGATAAGTATATTAGGAAGATATCCTACTAGAAGGTGTATACCAAGACAAGTAATAGGGTAAGTAAAATTTATCAAAACTTGTGAAACAATTGATAGTAAGTGATAAATATAAGCTATATGAGATAGTATAGACCATGATGAGTCAATCATGGGAGGTAAGGAAGAGTGATAGGAATAAAATATGTCTATCTACATGGTAGAGATAGTAATCATATATGATTCACCTGAGAATCATTATGTGATGGAATAGAACATCATAAACATTTAGGAGGAGAACAATAAGAAGCCAGTTGTTCAACAATAGTGCAAGAATTGTGTTCCAAAACCATGGGAAGTGTGCCAAGCACATCATGACCATAGTCTTATGATAGAAAAACTTGGAAGTATTGGAGCTATATTCCAATAGTTATGTATTTAGATTAACTATGTTAGAACCTAGATATACCATATGAAGTAGTCCTCAATAAAATGGAAGCTAAGTCAGTACTTCCAAAGAAAATTAGGTTAACTTCAACTATCCTAGGCTACTTTGTTTCAAGTTTATCTCATTGCAAATGTGCAATTAAGGTAAAGGTTGAGACAAATAGTAGAATCCCATATATTCGTGCTAAGTATCACGATATAAACCTATCTTATGTGGTGTTATATACTACACATCAGAGCCTGATGTTTAGAGATGTCTTACTCAACTATTATATTCAGGCTTATGATGGTGTGTATTATAAGCACAAAGCTGAATCTTCTTGGATTTTATTGGATTTTCATTGTTTGACTAGATCCATACATGAAGTTTGACTTTGATATGCAAATGCATGTTGCAATATCAAGTTCTTACTTGATGTTATAGATCTAGAGGGTAATAGGTATTCGTGTGAGGAAGTGACGAATTGTGAAGATTCTGAAGACAAGATGAAGGTTCATCTAAGAAAGAAACAAAGTTGTGGGAAGCAACCACAATATTCAGAAGGTAGTACCAATCAAAATTCATGCTTTACCTCAACAGAGGAGTACTTTAGTACATAAGAAGCATGAAGGTGAGAAATATGGTGATTATGGAGAAGTAGAAGTAGAACCATAGTCATTATGGAAGAGGGAATGCATGGGAAATCACTTAGGATACTATCTTCATAGTGTCAGCTAGTGGTTTTCTTGCAAAATAAACCCTGAAGGAAGGAAGATAGAAACATAGCAGAAGACCAGTTGGTATCAGAAGACCACAGTTGGTATAGGATCAATACTGCGAGATAAAGTAGAAGATGTCCCGACCCAAAACCTTAATAGAACTATAATAAATAGCCACAATTGGTATCAAGTAGTCCATAATTGGATTAGTACCAAGAAGTTGTGAACAAATAAAATTTTGTTAGCCAAATAACAATGACCTATAATCATTTAGTCGAAGGATTCACATTGGATGTCCACAATTGAGTGGATACACCACAGATATTCTTCGCAAGACCTTAGAAGAGTACAACCCATAAACTAGACCTAGACCAATATTCTAACCATAAGTCCAATGGTTGGAAGAAAAGGAGTTGAAGACCATAAGAAAACTCCAAGGGGTAGAGTAAAGATTGAGTTGGATGTACAATGACTCAATACTTTGAGCGAGTAAAAGAAGGTCTGAACTGAGAGGAAGTTCGATCTTATTTTCATAAGATTATCGAACACTACTTTCAGAAGGATGTCAGACCAGAAGCACCTCGAGGAAGTAAGAAGTGGACTATAACTTGAGTGAGTAATATTTACTCAGAAGTACGAAAGCTCAAGTAAGTAATGAAGTTGGTGAAGGATATATAGGAACCAAATAAAGCTTAAGAAGGCCCAAAGACCGAAGGAGTTAGACCTTACAAAACTAATACTATTGAAAGATTCCTTTCATGGAACCTAAAGGAACCAAAATAGTTAGAGGTATCAACTTAATCCATGATTGGATAGACTAAATGAGTCTAATCCATTCTTAGGGAAATAAACCATCAAGACCATTTCCATGGTAAGTACCTTACTAAGTACCATTATTGCAGTTTTGGTAGTAAGGGAAAACAAAGACCTATTTTACCAATTAGGAGTATGTTATCAAATCTCAGTTAAGACTAAAGCAATCAAGAAGTCCCAATCATTGAATCTTCAATGGGAAAGGAAACAAGATTATGATATTGAAAGAAATGGTGGAATTGAAAGAAAGCCATCAGAAAACACTAATGGATTCCAGGAAGAATCTGGACAAGGGATATATTCAAATATATCCAACAAGATCACCACGGAGTTCGAGAAAATTTGTAGTCTGCACAAGTCAGATCCACACTCCGAAACGTGAGAGAGATCAAACTTCGAGGACGAAGTTTAGTTTAAGGGGTAGAGACTGTAATATCCCAGGTATGGGGTTACAAAAATAGAGGAAACAGATGTGTGCATTGCATTCATGCATAGAAAATCCGGGGAATTTTCGCGCTTTAAAGTAAAACAGTCACAGTAACTGAAGTTTCACTTGATCTTGGTGGAATTGAAGTAGCTCATCAAGTCAAGCGCTATAAACCTCAATGTGACTTTGTTAAAACCTTGTTTTGGGTAGAGATGATTTGATCTAAGGGGTTAGATCAAATGGAACTAATAATCAACACAACAACACTTTACTCAATGATAAATTGCTTGATCTTATAAAAGATTATAATATGGTAATCCTTGTCATAACATATGAACACCTATTCAATTGCAAATCAAGTAACAATAAAATGGAGAAACCATTCTTCACTTATCTTTTCCATATCTTTAACAAATAAATATTTCTACCATGAACCTCATGGTATTTCTTGAACTAAACTTGTGAATTTAACACCAACACAAGCTTATCATTAAACCCTAGAGATGGGAGAGGTATATACCCATCAAAGAGATAATAAACAAACTCTAAATTATTAACACTTAAAAGTTGAGCAACTACCTTGGGGGTATAATTTAATTCACTTTAAAACTAATTACCAAATATGGTAAAACACAAGGACCTAAGTGCATAAAAGCCACACATTGTTATTTTAATCATAACTTATTAAATATGTGGAATATTGATACGTCTCCAACGTATCGATAATTTCCTATGTTCCATGCTACTTTATTGATGATACCTACATGTTTTATGCACATTATATGTCATATTTATGCATTTTCTGAACTAACCTATTAACAAGATGCCGAAGAGCCATTGCTGTTTTCTGTTTTTGGTTTCAGAAATCCTAGTAAAGAAATATTCTCGAATTGGACGAAACTTTCGCCCAGGGTCCTATTTTTGCACGAAGCTTCCAGAAGACCGAAGAGATAACGAAGTGGGGCCACGAGGCAAAGAAGAAGGCCGGCGCCAAGCCCCGCCGCCGCCGACCTACCCCCCGGGCCCTCGTGTGGCCCCCGCGTTGACCCTCCGCCTACTTAAAGCTTCCGTCGCGAAACCCCCAGCACCGAGAGCCACGATACGGAAAACCCTCAGAGACGCGCCGCCGCGAATCCCATCTCGGGGATTCAGGAGATCGCCTCCGGCACCCTGCCGGAGAGGGGATTCATCTCCCTGAGGACTCTACACCGCCATGGTCGCCTCCGGAGTGATGAGTGAGTAGTCCACCCCTGGACCATGGGTCCATAGTAGCTAGATGGTCGTCTTCTCCTTGTTGTGCTTAATTGTTGGATCTTGTGAGCTGCCTAACATGATCAAGATCATCTATATGTAATTCTATATGTTGTGTTTGTCGGGATCCGATGGATAGAGAGTACTATGATTATGGTGATTATCAATCTATTGTTCATGTGTTGTTTATGATCTTGCATGCTCTCCGTTATTAGTAGAGGCTCTGGCCAAGTTTTTACTCTTAACTCCAAGAGGGGGTATTTATGCTCGATAGTGGGTTCATGCCTCCATTGAATCTGGGACAGTGACAGAAAGTTCTAAGGTTGTGGATGTGCTGTTGCCACTAGGGATAAAACATTGATGCTATGTCTAAGGATGTAGTTGTTGATTACATTACGCACCATACTTAATGTAATTGTCTGTTGTTTGCAACTTAATACTGGAGGGGGTTCGGATGATAACCTGAAGGTGGACTTTTTAGGCATAGATGCAGTTGGATGGCGGTCTATGTACTTTGTCGTAATGCCCAATTAAATCTCACTATATTTATCATATCATGTATATGCATTGTTATGCCTTTCTATTTGTCAATTGCCCGATCTGTAATTTGTTCACCCAACATGCTTTTATCTTATGGGAGAGACACCTCTAGTGAACTGTGGACCCCGGTCCTATTCTTTACATAGCATACAATCTACTGCAATTGTGTTTCATCGTTTTCTTTGCAAACATCTTCCACTCGATACGTTTAATCCTTTGTTACAGCAAGCCGGTGAGATTGACAACCTCACTGCTTCGTTGGGGCAAAGTACTTTGGTTGTGGTTCCAGTTGGCGCGAATCCTGGTGTTGCGCCGCATCACATTTCGCGACCATCAACCTTCAACGTGCTTCTTGGCTCCTCCTGGTTCGATTAAACCTTGGTTTCTTTCTGAGGGAAAACTTGCCACCGTGCGCATCATACCTTCCTCTTGGGGTTCCCAACGAACGTGTGAGTTACACGCCATCAAGCTCTTTTTCTGGCGCCGTTGCCGGGAGATCAAGACACGCTGCAAGGGGAGTCTCCACTTCTCAATCTCTTTACTTTGTTTTTGTCTTGCTTTATTTTATTTACTACTTTGTTTGCTGCACTAAATCAAAACACAAAAAAATTAGTTGCTAGCTTTACTTTATTTACTGTCTTGCTCTCTATATCAAAAACACAAAAAAATTAGCTACTTGTCTTTACTTTGTTTGCCTAGTTTACTTTTTGCCTATTGCATCATGTTTCCTTTTAATTTTACCACAAAAGACATACCGGTAGGACGTGGGTCCATAGTTGGGAGAAATAATATAGAAGAATTTTTCAATCATGTTAGTATCACTGAAGATTTTGAAGATAGACACTTGGTAGAACTTGCACCTACCTATGAAATTGCTGCTGCTGCTTTAGTTCGCATGTTGGAAACTAAATTTGTTAATCTCAATCCTATAATCCAACACATGTTTCTTACACTTGGTGATATGGAAGAAGGGGAAAAGAAAGATTTTGTTTTAGAAACCCTTCTTAGAGAATTTGGTGGTCTAGCAAGAGAGGCTAGAAAGGTTTTTGCTAAATTTAATATGCTAGGTTCTCATACCAATTTTATTGGTCTCCTTGAAAAAATGGACATGGATAGAATAATGTACACTAATAACATTAATGATGGAGGGGAAATCAAAGCACCAATACCATGTAAACTCCTAGCTATGAATGATGCACTAGAAAATAACTATGCTTGGCTTGTTCCTGAAAATTTGTTTGATGAGAATAGTAAGCCTAGGAGCAATGAGAGAGGAGTTACTTATATAGACCAGATACAATGCATTGTTGAGAAAACTCCCAACACCCCTGGTAATGATGTTGATGCTTCTACTCTCGATGTTACTTGATTTGCACTTTCTGCGCCTAGCTGAAAGGCGTTAAAGAAAAGCGCTTATGGGAGACAACCCATGTTTTTACCTACAGCAATTTTTTGTTTTGTTGAGTCTTGGAAGTTGTTTACTACTATAGCAACCTCTCCTTATCATGTTTTTGTGCCAAGTAAAGTTTCTATGTCAAAGTTGATGTTATATTTGGGATTGCTGCGCAGAAACAGCATTGCTGTCTGTCACGAATCTGGGCACAATTCTCTGTAGAAAATTCGAAAAATCTGCCAATTTACGAGCGTGATCCTCAGATATGTACGCAACTTTCATTAGTTTTGAGTTTTTCCATTTGAGCAAGTCTGGTGCCATCTCTAAATTCGTCTTTACGGACTGTTCTGTTTTTGACAGATTCTGCCTTTTATTTCGCATTGCCTCTTTTGCTATGTTGGATTTATTTCTTTGATCCACTAATGTCCAGTAGCATTATGCAATGTCCAGAAGTGAAAATAATGATTGTGTCACCTCTGAATGAGTGAATTATTATTGTGCACTAACCCTCTAATGAGTTTGCTTGAAGTTTGGTGTGAAGGAAGTTTTCAAGGGTCAAGAGAGGAGAATGATATACTATGATCAAGAGGAGTGAAAGTTTAAGCTTGGGGATGCCCCCGTGGTTCACCCCTGCATATTTTAAGAAGACTCAAGCGTCTAAGCTTGGGGATGCCCAAGGCATCCCCTTCTTCATCAACAACATCATCAGGTTCCTCCCCTGAAACTATATTTTTATTCAATCACATCTTGTATTCTTTGCTTGGAGCGTCGTTTGTTTTTGTTTTTGTTTTTGTTTGAATAAGATGGATCCTAGCATTCACTTTGTGGGAGAGAGACACGCTCCGCTGTTGCATATGGACACATGTGTCCTTAGGCTTTACTCATAATGTTCAAGGCGAAGTTTCTTCTTCGTTAAATTGTTATATGGTTGGAATTGGAAAATGCTACATGTAGTAATTCTAAAATGTCTTGGATAATGTGATACTTGGTAATTGTTGTGCTCATGTTTAAGCTCTTGCATCATATGCTTTGCACCCATTAATGAAGAAATACATAGAGCTTGCTAAAATTTGATTTGCATATTTGGTTTCTCTAAGGTCTAGATAATATCTAGTATTGAGTTTTGAACAACAAGGAAGACAGTGTAGAGTCTTATAATGTTTACAATATGTCTTTTATGTGAGTTTTGCTGCACTTGTTCATCCTTGAGTTTGCTTCAAATAACCTTGCTAGCCTAAACCTTGTATCGAGAGGGAATACTTCTCATGCATCCAAAATCCTTGAGCCAACTACTATGCCATTTGTGTCCACCATACCTACCTACTACATGGTATTTCTCCGCCATTCCAAAGTAAATTGCTTGAGTGCTACCTTTAAAATTCCATCATCCACCTATGCAATATATAGCTCATGGGACAAAATAGCCTTAAAAACTATCGTAGTATTGAATATGTACTTATGCACTTTATATTTTATTAAGTTGCTTGTTGTGCGATAACCATGCTTCTGGGGAACGCCATCAACTATTGTTGAATATCATGTGAGTTGCTATGCATGTCCGTCTTGTCTGAAGGTCTATCATTTTAGTGGTTGGAGCATGCAAAATTGTTAGAGAAGAACATTGGGCCGCTAACTAAAGCCATGAATCATGGTTGAAGTTTCAGTTTTGGACATATATCCTCAATCTCATATGAGAATAATAATCATTGCTACATGCTTGTGCATTTAAGAGGAGTCCATTATCTGTTGTCCATGTTGTCCCGGTATGGATGTCTAAGTTGAGAATAATCAAAAGCGAGAAATCCAAAATGCGAGCATTCTCCTTAGACCTTTGTACAGGCGGCATGGAGGTACCCCTTTGTGACACTTGGTTGAAACATGGCATGCGAAGATCCGGTAGTCCAAGTTAAGTAGGACGAGGTGCGGGCACTATTAGTATACTATGCGTGAGGCTTGCAACTTGTAAGATATAATTTTCATAACTCATATGCTTTATTACTACCGTTGACAAAATTGTTTCATGTTTTCAAAATAAAAGCTCTAGCACAAATACAGCAATCGATGCTTTCCTCTTTGAAGGACCATTCTTTTACTTTTATTGTTGAGTCAGTTTACCTATCTCCTTCCACCTTAAGAAGCAAACACTTGTGTGAACTGTGCATTGATTCCTACATACTTGCATATTGCACTTGTTATATTACTTTATGTTGACAATATCCATGAGATATACATGTTATAAGTTGAAAGCAACCGCTGAAACTTAATCTTCCTATGTGTTGCTTCAACACCTTTACTTTGATTTATTGCTTTATGAGTTAACTCTTATGCAAGACTTATTGATGCTTGTCTTGAAGTACTATTCATGAAAAGTCTTTGCTTTATGATTCAGCTTGTTTACTCATGTCATTACCTTTGCTTTGATCGCTGCATTCATTACATATGTTTACAAATAGTATGATCAAGATTATGATGGCATGTCACTTCCGAAATTATCTTTGTTATCGTTTTACCTGCTCGGGACGAGCAGAACTAAGCTTGGGGATGCTGATACGTCTCCAACGTATCGATAATTTCTTATGTTCCATGCTACTTTATTGATGATACCTACATGTTTTATGCACATTATATGTCATATTTATGCATTTTCTCGAACTAACCTATTAACAAGATGCCGAAGAGCCAGTTGCTGTTTTCTGCTGTTTTTGGTTTCAGAAATCCTAGTAAAGAAATATTCTAATTGGACGAAACTTTCGCCCAGTGGTCCTATTTTTGCACGAAGCTTCCAAAGACCAAAGAGATAACGAAGTGGGGCCACGAGGCAGCCGTGTGGCCGGCGCGCCCAAGCCCCGGCCGCGCCGACCTACCCCCTGGGCCCCTCGTGTGGCCCCCGCGTTGACCCTCCGCCTACTTAAAGCTTCCGTCGCGAAACCCCCACCGAGAGCCACGATACGGAAAACCTACAGAGACGCCGCCGCCGCGAATCCCATCTCGGGGATTCAGAGATCGCCTCCGGCACCCTGCCGGAGAGGGATTCATCTCCCGAGGACTCTACACCGCCATGGTCGCCTCCGGGAGTGATGAGTGAGTAGTCCACCCCTGGACCATGGGTCCATAGCAGTAGCTAGATGGTCGTCTTCTCCTTGTTGTGCTTAATTGTTGGATCTTGTGAGCTGCCTAACATGATCAAGATCATCTATATGTAATTCTATATGTTGTGTTTGTCGGGATCCGATGGATAGAGAGTACTATGATTATGGTGATTATCAATCTATTGTTCATGTGTTGTTTATGATCTTGCATGCTCTCCGTTATTAGTAGAGGCTCTGGCCAAGTTTTTACTCTTAACTCCAAGAGGGGTATTTATGCTCGATAGTGGGTTCATGCCTCCATTGAATCTGGGACAGTGACAAAAGTTCTAAGGTTGTGGATGTGCTGTTGCCACTAGGGATAAAACATTGATGCTATGTCTAAGGATGTAGTTGTTGATTACATTACGCACCATACTTAATGCAATTGTCTGTTGCTTTGCAACTTAATACCGGAGGGGTGGATGATAACCTGAAGGTGGACATAGATGCAGTTGGATGGCGGTCTATGTACTTTGTCGTAATGCCCAATTAAATCTCACTATATTTATCATATCATGTATATGCATTGTTATGCCTTTCTCTATTTGTCAATTGCCCGACTAATTTGTTCACCCAACATGCTTTTATCTTATGGGAGAGACACCTCTAACTGTGGACCCCGGTCCTATTCTTTACATAGCATACAATCTATGCAATTGTGTTTTACTGTTTTCTTTGCAAACATCTTCCACTCGATACGTTTAATCCTTTGTTACAGCAAGTCGGTGAGATTGACAACCTCACTGTTCGTTGGGGCAAAGTACTTTGGTTGTGTTGTGCAGGTTCCGTTGGCGGAATCCTGGGTGTTGCGCCGCATCACATTTCGCGACCATCAACCTTCAACGTGCTTCTTGGCTCCTCCTGGTTCGATTAAACCTTGGTTTCTTTCTGAGGGAAAACTTGCTACTGTGCGCATCATACCTTCCTCTTGGAGTTCCCAACGAACGTGTGAGTTACACGCCATCAAATATCACAAAACTAAATTCATTTACATTACGAATTATAGTTCAAACTATTTGAATAAAATAAACTATGAGTATTTTGAAACTCATATGATCATGCCTTGGGAAATCAAACATCACCATTCAAAATTGGGGTATAATCCTTGTCTTTGACATTTTGATCCCAATTACAATATAAATACAATCACATATGATATAATGACTCACCCACAAGCATAAAATCATTCACAAGATATTTAGTAACAAAAGCCACTTGGCTATCCAAAAACAAATCACATGAGAGGATAATACCCATGCCACATAGGATGAAAATATCTACATAGCTTGAATCCTAAGCTATGCCACCTCATGCTTAAAGGATTGCTATGGATGAGAGTATGACAACCAAGCACCTTACTCATCAAATCAAAGCAAGAGTCACCCACCTATGTGTCATGATACTAGAGCATGCCCAAGCCTATAAAAGGAACCCTCTACCTCATTCATTCCATCATCTTGTACCATGATACAAGCAAACCAAAGAGTTGGGCCACTCCATAATTTAGATAGGACCAAGATGAAGCAGCTAGGAGGTGGAGGCATACCACAAGAAGCAGGTTTATCAGATTTCCTGAAGAACAAGCTTCAGAAGATAGCAAGGTAGAATTCTTAGGCAAACCACATATTCAGATAATCACATCATCATTCCTTGAGTAGAACCTTAGATTATAATCCAGTCCTTGTGGAGTGAGAGAGGTAATAGGTATAACCCTAGCCAAATACATCTAGTGATACTTTGTGATGCCATACCATGCATGATCATCACCATTGGGTAATGATCATAAACCCTAAAGAACTTGAGGTAGAATATATTAAAAACTAGTTGATCATGTCTAACCCATGACCATGCTTTGGAGATATATAATTACCAATTAAACCTTAGTGGGTTAAGTAGATATAATCTAGCACCTAAAATCATGGGGGTACTACTAACAACCCTAAACCATTTCCAATATTTTAATTGGAGAAACAACTGAATAGAAACAAACCTTGTATAGATCAGCCCTATATCAATCCAAATGATCTTGGATTGAATCATCCTATGAGTGGTGAGGAAGAGCAACCTAGCCAAAGTAATGTGGTGTTAAATCCCATATAGAACCTATCCCCATGTCTCAAGCTAACTTGTGAATTAATTGTTGATCACAAGTAAAACCCTAACCATACCTCAAATCTAGTTGGTGAACAAATTGGGTGATCACAAATAGAACCTAAACCATAATTAAGCTCCAACACATGTGTCATTAGGTTAATAGCAATTGAACCCTAGAATTTCACTTTCATTAAACCCTATGCTTCAATAATTGAACATAAGAAACACCTAGTGCTAAAACCCATAATTAAAACCTTATATGTAATGATCAACCACTTGTACTTGTAGCCAAGACCCAACCATGAGGTGAGTAATACCTGCTCTAGGTATTCCAAGGTGCTATTAAAATATAATACTAGTATTAACCTTGAATAGGATTATAATAAAACCTACAAGACCTTAACAAGCAAGTGCTCACATAAAATTATATGCAAGTGGCAAATTCCCCAAATAGAAACCAAGCCCTAATAACAACCTTTGAAATACTTTGAGTTCAAAGTATCACATCTAATCATTTCAAAGGATTTGATTCATAAGAAAAAGGGAATTAAAATGAGAATATAAACTCATGTCTAATTGGTATTTTGAATAGGCCACATGTATGAATTTAATCAAATATAAAATATTTTCTTCAATTAGGAGAGTAGTAAAATAATTGTTGCTCCACATCTTCATTAAAATAACATAGTTGTGACACCTAAAAAAATAGAAAAGAGTTAAAATATGAATTCGAATATGAATTCAAAATAGACAAATGAAACAGAAAATAAAAAGGAAAAGAGAGGAGGGGCTTACCTGGTAACAGTAGCCCACCTCGGCAGCCCAGCAGCAGCCTGCAGTGCAGCCCTCAGCATCAGCCCAGCAACCAAGCCCCATAGCAGCCATAGTCCAGCCCAACACCAGAAACAGCCCAAGCCACATACCCTTCGTCAAAAGATCGGGAGAGGGTCATCCTCATCCTCTCCGTGTGCTGGAGGCCAGCACGACGACGTGCTCGTCTTCTCCCTCTCGCTGGCGAGTCCTCCTTCCTCGACGACGTGACGAGGCCCGCTCCGACGCCTATAAAACCCGGGACAAGCTCTAGCCTCGGTTTTCTTCCCTCTCTGCTCATTTCTTCACATACCGAAACCCTAACCTGCTACGGCACCGACCATCGCCATCGATTGGGGATGCCCCAAACCTCGCCGTGACCACCGTTAGGACCGCCTTCCTCAACATGGCCACCGTGCGCCAGGAATCGAGCTGATACGCCTCCAATCAACCACGCCTGGCCGTCTTCTCCGACGCCGGCCATGGCTCAATCCGGCGACTCCAGCCCGCTCCGACCTCATCGTCAAGCCTGGAGTGACCCTGGTGAGCTTCTAAGCCTCCTAGCATGCTCGCCGAGCTCAAATACCTGTCGTAGCATACTCCTCGCCGATCGACCGTAGCTACCGCCACACCATCGCCGGCCACGCTCCGGACCAAACCGGGGCGGCGCCGCCACCATTATGCTTGCCTCTGCACACTCATTCCAACGCATACACACACGCCCCCGCGGGAGCCCCGATTCGCCGCCGTCGGCCAGAGGCTCCCCTGGCCACGTCGTCCCTGTTGACCAGTCCACGCTCACGTGGCAGCCAACGTGGACCACTGGCTGACAAAGGATTAACTTGTCAATGCCTACAGATTGTAGACTAGGGTTTTGCTAGAAGTAGAGGGCAAGTAGATCTCGAAGGTTTAGGCGAAAAGTACTCGATTATGAAAACTAGGGTTATGTTGAGAGATTCGATCCTTTCTTTGTCCCTCGACTCCCCCTTATATAGGAGGTGGAGCCGAGGTTTCGTACACAAGTTACAGAGTCCGGGACGGTTTCTAACTCGTCCCGCCAGATTACAAAATATACTTTCTATTACAACTCTAGCTTTCCTTAATACATCTTGGGCTCCCGAATCTTCTTATTCTTCGGATAGTGGGCCTTCAGTAAATCCCGGGTACTATCTATGGCAGGCCCATTTGGGGTGCCTATGTCAGTAGCCCCCGAGATTTTGCTTGAATCGTAGAGTCAGGAAAATCTCTCCCGTTTATTTTTGTTCGAGAGCTTTTATTCATACTCCACATAAAATTCTATATTGTACAGGGATAATGGTAGTTGGGGCTAGTTCATCTGACGGATCAGGTACTAGTTAACTGCTCTAGTGGCAATCCGCAAAAACCTACTTCAAGATCACGTCCCTGGACATGATCTCGGGATACTGGTGTAAACTTCGACAGGTGCCGCTTAAGGTCTTACCATTCTGTCGAGTCCCAGTCAAATTTATCGGGTACCTAACGCGTCCGTTAGGATTTTTCTTCGTATCTGTTGATACGGATAAAAGTAGCAGAGCGCAGTCTTTGGCGATGCCACGCCCAGCAGAACGGATCTGGGGTCTTACCTTCGCAAATTTGCGGCATTCAGAAATTGATCGCAACTTTGGCGTTCTGAGAATATATTGTCGAGTGCTTTTCGCCTTTGGAATAGCACATTTTATTGAGTCATATTTATGACTTTATTTTGTCTTCCCGATGGGAGTATATGTAGAGTTATTTGTGTAACTCGAAATATACTCACTTCTTTTTCTCTATTTCTGATCAAATTCATCGGGCACGCGAACAGCGTTCCCGATGGGAGTAGCCCCCGAGGCTACAGCCAAGAACTTGTGCTTGGGTGTAGGCTCCACAGATTAGCATCCTTTGCCGCTATATTTATGATCCTTCTCGATATTTTTATATTTATCGGGTGCGCGACCAGCGCTCCCGATGGGAGTAGCCCCCGAGGCTATGAACAAATTCTTGGATTTGGTCATAGGCTCTCGCCATTTCTATATTGTCATACTCGAAATTTTCTATTTTTCCAAAGTAGCCCCCGAGCATTTGGGCAAAAACTTTGTATTTGATCAAAGGCTCCAGTAGTAGTCGAATAATTTACCCTGTCGCCATTCTCTTTTTGTTTTGCGTGTCGACAAACTTTCCCTTGTCAAAATCTCTTCACCTCTATGAATAGCCGAAATTTTTCTGCTTCGTGGGTCCATTTTTCTCACCACGTTGACACGTCGTGCAAGTGGGGGACACACGTCCTCCGCTTTTCCTGGCGCACGTTCTGTAACCTCGTCAATGTTGAAATACTAATTTGCCCTCGTTGCCACGTGGTAATCATCTCCTGCATTCTTTCTTCATCCAACGGTTCCGTCGCTTCACCGCACCTCTATATAAGATCTCCTTCTTCTTCCTCGAGCACTTCCGCTCGCGCCGTTCTCTGCTCTCCTCTGCAAAATCTCCCCTTGCGCTCCACTGCTGCCAAAGCTCTTCTCTTCGCTGCTGCTCGCCATTGCCATTGTTGATGCCACCGCGTCGCTTAACCAGGCACAGCACTCCTGATTCTTCCATGGCCGCCGCGGATCTAGGAACTGCGGAGTGGGAGAGGTCCAAGATCACAAACCAAGACCTGAACCTCCTGAAGAAACTGGGAATCACCACGAAGCCCAAAGCGGTTTGCTTCCCCAGTGAAGAAAGCTACCCAGCCCCTCCAATGGGGTACCGGGTAAGTTTTGTCGACCATCTCATCCGTGGTTTATCCACCCCCATCCATCCTTTCCTCCGTGGATTACTCTATGTCTACGGTCTCCAGCTTCACCACCTCACGCCAAACTCAATCCTCCACATTTCTATTTTCATCACGCTTTGTGAAGCCTTCCTTGGCGTCTCACCCAATTGGGCGCTTTGGAAGCGCATTTTCTTCTGTCGCCGCAATGGCTCTCCCAATGTCGCCTATAATATAGGCGGCGTTGTTATTTCTATTCGCTCCACTGCTGATTACTTCGACGTCAAGCTCCCTGATTCCGTTCAAGGTTGGCGCAAGAGGTGGCTATACATTCGCGAAGAAAACGATGGCTGCCTCGAGGATAATATTCCTCCTTTTGACGGTGCCGAGAAAATTCTTCGTCGCCGTTCCTGGGATGCAGAGGCTACCGAGGAAGAAAGAACTTCGACTGAATCCCTGATGGCTCGCATCCATGAGTTGCAAAATACTCGCGGCAAAGAATTGTCAGGTATCCAGATTATAGTGTATTTCCTTAAGAGTAGAGTTCAGCCTCTTCAAGCTCGCAAATTCCCTCTCTGGAAATATACTGGCAACGAAGACGTGGATCGGCTGTCGGTGGATTTGGAAGTCAAGGACCTGGAGAGGCTTGTCCGAAAAATCACCTCCCTCAGCAAAAAAGATGCCATCCCTTCTTCTTGTCGCGTAAAACCATACAGCGCCACCCATGCGCTTCCTAAGGTAAACATTGTCGCGCAATTTTTTACTGCCTTGCTTTTTTGCATTGTTTGCTTCGTTCTGATATCCTTCCCTCTTTTTGGACAGAATCATCCAAATCTTGTTTCACTTCCTCCTCTTCCTGAAGGTGGGGAAGTCGAAGAAAGGACCGTTATCTCTAATGATAACCAAGAGGCCTCCTCTTTTGTGAATGAACCCGCAGATTCTCGAAAATCTGCGGGATCTGCTGAAAAAGATGCTGCTTCTGAAGACACTACATCGGCCCAGTCTCCTCCTCCTGCTGATTCTCCAAAGAACAAAAGGAAGAGGGGTGATGTCGAAGATTCCGGGACTTCTAAACCCGAAGAAGCTGCTCCTTTACCGCAAAAGGCAGCTTATGACCCATATCTTGCGAGTATCATCAGTTCGTAAGTTCCCTCTTTTATTTTTCTATTCGAAGAATTTTTGCTTGCCTTGCTTTTTACACTGCCACCCTTTTGCAATAGTGATGATGACGAGGAAACGCCAGCTTTGGATGTGGCTGCTCGAACGAGTATGTCACATACCCTAGTTATTTCAGAGCCACGAGTTGAAGGAGAGGAATCCTCGCCTCCTCAACAAAACATCGGCGCTTCTACTCCTCCTTCGAGCCCCCGAGCCCCTTCACCGAAAAGGGCAAGGACGGAGATTGTCTCGGAGCCTACTCTCCAATTGAGTAGCTCTTCGAACCTTCTCATGGAAGATGTAAGTTCTTTACTTTTTTGTCAGTGTCTATGTTTTCTCTGTTTGCTTCTGTGCATCACCATATTTTTCTCATACCCCCATTTTCTCTTTGTTTTCTCTTTTTGGTTAACAGCCTGTGATCAAGGATCTTCTTCGCATCGGTGCCCAATTTGTTGGGTACCGTGAATATGCGAATAAAGCTGAAGGTAATGCTCTGCTCCTTCTTTTTGCCTCTGTTCTTTTGTTCCTTCTTTGTTGTCGAGATTTGTAACTATATTTATCTTCCATTGTAGAAAAACTGGCGGAAGCCAATGATCGTGCCAATACACTTGCTCAGCAATTAGAGCAAAGTGAAAAGGCTCGCAAAAAGGCTGAGTCAGATGCTATTGATGCACGAGCAGAGGCTGATAAAGCCAAGGCTGACGCTGCTGGTGTCGAAGACCTTAGAAAGAGGCTTCACACCGCTGAAACTTCCCTGAGCGATCACATAGCCGCCCAGTCTGCTCGCGAGGAGGCGATCCGTAAGCGTTTAACGACGCAGAGTCGCCGCTTCGTAGGTAAGTACCACTCATTATTCTCTTGTATTTTCTTCTCTGCACTCGTTTGTTGCTCAATTTTTTCTTTCTTGACAGCTAGAACAGCTCAAGAATTTCAACTTGATGAACCCGCCAATGATTCTCTTCTTGACGCCCTTTCACTCCTTGAAGTTCATGGATCAGAGGCACGCGGAGGCATTGATCAGGCTAAAGCGGGGTTGTCGCGGCTTTTTCCTTATTTCTTCCCAAAGAAAGAGGAACCCGCAACTTTCCTTGACCTCGCCAAGTGTTTCAATCCGTCTGAAGATCTTGGGTTAAGGGTGCGCCATGAGAATATGAAGATTGCCGTGGAAAATACTGTCGCCTTGGTTGCTGATAGCCAACAATCTATCGACTGGTCGAAAGTTGGCGACACTGATCAGATAGAACAGTCAAGGTGGAGGTCTTTGATCAAGGCAGCTAAGCCCAACACGAGGAAAATCCTGGCTTATATCGGGATCAAGCCATCTTCGACTCCTAGCTCATCAAAGCCGGAGGTCTAGTTGAATGCCTCTGCTTTTTCTTTTTTAGCATTCCTCTTTCTTTTGGCTTTGTCGCCGTAGTGTTATTGGCGAGAACTATTTCAGTATCCCTCTAGAAGGTCCTTCTTTTGTAATAGACATGTATATATTATGGAGATGAATGAAAATCTATCTTTTGCTCAGTGATTGATGTCGAAATATTTCTTTTTCCAGTTAATTTTTGACAATTATACGCCAGCTCCTGGTTCTTCCAATATTTTGCCTTCTCCCCCAAGGAGAACTCCTGCTGATGCTTCGTCTGCCGAGGATTCCTTGCCGCAAGAATTAGACGAACTTCGACACCAACTTCAGTTCGTGAAGAAGCAATCACTTGTGCTGATGGAGAAGGCTCGTAAGTCATCTGAAGCCGAGGAAATTGCACTCCAACAAGCACAAACTGCCATTGCTGAAAAGGACTCTGCTGTTGCTGAAGCTGACGCGGCTGCATCTCGAGAAAATTCTATGCTGCAGCTGCTAACAGATGCTAGCTTGGATATGGCGGGTAAGTTTCATTGTCTTTATCTCGCTTCTTCGTTTCCTTTGCTGCTTGCCTCCTCATTGCCCACTGAATTGTTTTATGAAACCATAGGTGCTTTTTTGGATCCTATAACTGAAGATGAACGTGTCGAGGCTCGTTCCAATGTTCTCCTTCGGCTTGCACATGAGCACGGATCGACTTTTTGGGGTACACCTGAGCGGACCCGCCAAATCGTGAGATTTCAAGATCGTGCACTTCAGGTTCGCGAATATCTTGACTTCTGTACAAGAACTTTGTCTCTGGTGTATGGTACCATGTTTCCTCGCAATAAGATGCCAGAAACCCTTCCTGCATTGATGGACAAATTTCGAGATGCTCCTCGCATCCACGGCTTTGTACGAGCCCAACTAGCTGCTGGCGCAAGATTTGCGATGATCATGATAAAAATTTGCTACCCGAAGTTAGACGTGGGGCAAGTTGTCCCGAAGTGCCTGGAGAAGATGTCGAAGAGGAAAAGAAACTTCGGCAAATATGATGACATTGTTACTCCTGTTGCCGAAGATATGATGGATGAACTTCTCCGGATGGATTCCGAATTCTTCGTGAAGGGCAGCTATGCTGAGCATAGTACTCGTGCTGTAAATAACGAGCACTTAACCATAGATAATATATTGGGAAATTCTTGAAGGCGAAACTTTTGCCGAGATTTATATCCTGTATAGACCAGCTATATTGTAAAGTCATTGTATTTTATTTTTATCGCCAAGCCCCCGGGCGTTTTGATTGCAATATCTTGTGTATTATAATGCGAGGTTGTCCCAAGGCAAGATAATATACATTGTGTACTATTTTGTACGGGTGTAAGCCCCCGAGCTTTTGTTTGATCACTATTTTGTCGATATCTCTTTTTATTTTGGCGAGGTATTTTTACCAAGGCCGGATGCTTCTTTTGCATTTGTCGATACTGTGTTTATATATATATTGTATCATGTAGGGGAAGACCCCTGATCTTGTCGAGAAGAAGATATATAATTCCACTATCTTTATTATATTGCAGCACCACGAGCCCGCCTCATTAAAAACCTTTTCCGGCCCCACTCGGTGCCCCGAAAAAGGAAAAGAGTGCGTCTGAAAACTCGTGGGCGTTTCAGTACATTGAAGCTTTACAAAGGACTATATTTTCGACATCTAGGCGTAGAAACGCCTGAGCTGTGCCACATTCCAGGGATTTGGCTCGTCAATCCCTGTCTTCTTGTCTTTGATTCTGTATGCTCCTCCTTCGATTACTTCTGTGACGATGTAGGGTCCAAGCCATGGTGATTCGAGTTTTTCGTGACTTTTTTGGTTGAGCCGCAGAACTAAGTCACCAACTTGAAAAGACCTTGGCCGCAATCGTCGACTGTGATAGTTTTTCAGGTCCTGCTGATATTTGGCGACTCTTGACAGGACTTCGTCTCGAGCTTCATCGAGTGCATCGACATCATCCTCCAAAGCTTTTCTCGATGTTTCTTCGTCATATTCTGTGACTCTTGGAGAATCGTGCTCTATTTCTATCGGCAAGACTGCTTCAGCTCCATGAACCAGAAAGAACGGTGTTTCCTGTGTCGCCGTATTTGGTGTTGTTCGGATACTCCACAACACACTTTGTAACTCCTCCGGCCAAGTATGCCTAGCTTTTTCCAATGGGCCTAGCAGGCGTTTCTTGATGCCATTGCAGATGATGCCATTGGCCTTCTCGACTTGTCCATTGGTCTGAGGATGCGCGACAGACGCAAAACTCAATTTGATGCCCACTTCTGCGCAGTATGCTTTGAACTCCTTGGACGTGAAATTGCTGCCGTTGTCTGTCACAATACTGTGAGGAACTCCAAATCTGAAGACGATGCTTTTCACGAACTTAATCGCCGACGCGCCGTCCGGTGAATTTATCGGCTTTGCTTCGATCCATTTTGTAAACTTGTCGACAGCAACAAGCATATACTCATAACCTCCTGGCGAAGCTTTGTGTAATTTACCTACCATGTCGAGACCCCATTGAGCAAAGGGCCAAGACAATGGGATTGGCATAAGTTCTGCGGCAGGAGAGTGAGGTCTTGCCGCAAATCTTTGGCACGCATCGCAAGTTCGCACTATTTCCTTCGCATCCTCGATTGCTGTTAGCCAATAAAATCCTGCTCTGAAAACCTTAGCCGCGATAGCTCTGCTACTCGCGTGGTGCCCACATATTCCTTCATGCACGTCCTTTAGGATGATCCTTCCTTCTTCGGGTGTAACACACCGTTGTAGCACACCCGAGATACTGCGTTTGTACAGCTCCCCTTTTACCACAGTGAAAGCTTTTGATCGCCTAATTATTCGCCTTGCTTCAACTGGATCATCGGGTAACGTTTTCCTTAGGATATAGGATATGTAAGCCTGCATCCAAGGGACTTGCACCATCATGACTAGCTCTTGCTCTTCTTCTTCTTCTTCTGCTATGTTTTTGGTGATACTCGAAGGTTTCTCTTTTTTCTCCTTTATTTTTGCTGGTTTTGTTGATCTCTCGCTAATCTCTTCCCAGAACACACCTGGAGGGATTGCGAGGCATTGTGACCCGATGTTTGCGAGAACGTCGGCTTCATCGTTGCTCATCCTGCTGATGTGGTTTACTTCACAACCATCGAATAGCTTCTCCAGCTCATTGTACACCTCCTTGTATGCTATCATACTTTCGTTGACTGCATCGCATTGGTTCATGACTTGCTGTGCTACCAACTGTGAGTCGCCGAAAATTTTCAGTCGGGTTGCACCGCAAGCTTTTGCCATCTTCATCCCATGTATGAGAGCTTCATATTCTGCTTCATTGTTAGATGCGTTTGGGAACGTCATCCGCAGAACATACTTCAACTTGTCGCCTTCAGGTGAAACTAATATCACGCCTGCTCCAGCACCTTCCAATCTCTTGGACCCATCGAAGTTCATGGTCCAAGTCCTCGATAAATCTGGGGGTCCTGTGTTTTGTAACTCCATCCATTCTGCAATGAAATCTGGTAAAACTTGCGACTTTATTGCTTTTCTTTTTTCATACGTGATGTCCCGAGGGGAAAGTTCTATTCCCCAAAGGGAGACACGACCCGTGGCTTCTGGGTTGTTCATATTTGATAAGGGAGCCTCATTGACCACTATTATCGGGTGCGCCGAAAAGTAGTGTCGCAATTTTCTTGCTGCGTGAATACTCCATATGCTAGCTTTTGATATTGCGGGTACCGCTGTTTTGACGGCGACAGATTCGCTGATGAAATATACTGGCCTTTGAACTCCATGAAGCTTGCCTTCTTCTTCTCTCTCGACTACTAGAACGTGCTGACCACCTGAGGTGTGGCTGCAATGTATAAGAGGAGAGGTTCTTTATCTTTAGGCGCCACCAATATTGGTGGTGTCGAAATTGCTCGCTTGAGGTTCTCGAAGGCTCTATCTGCTTCTTCGTTCCATTGAAATTTTTCTCCTTGCTTGATCAATGCATAGAACGGCAGCGCTTTTTCTCCTAGTCCTGGCGACGAATCTGCTTAAAGCTGCGACTCGCCCCGTTAGTTGTATTTCCTTCAACTTTGTTGGCTTTCTCATAGTGACGATGGCCTGTATTTTTTCGGGATTAGCTTCAATCCCCCTTGCTGATACTAAGAACCCGAGAAGTTCTCCTGCGGGTACTCCAAAGAGCACTTTGTCGGGTTCAGCTTGAGGCAGAACTTGTCGAGGTTGTCGAAGGTTTCCTTCGGTCTTCGATCAGAGTCGACCCTTTCTTTGATGTTATCACGACATCGTCAATGTAGACTTGTACGTTTTTTCCAATCTGTGTTGCTAGGCACTTCTGCATCATCCGCTGATATGTTGCTCCCGCGTTTTTCAGACCAAAGGGCATTGTTTTGTAGCAAAACACGCCATAAGGTGTGATGAACGCTGTCTTGGCTTCATCTTCTTCTTTTAGTCTTATCTGGTTATAACCAGAATATGCGTCCAGGAAGGAAAGACGTTCGCATCCTGCCGTGGAGTCGATGATTTGATCGATCCTTGGGAGGGGAAAGTGATCCTTGGGACAATGTTTATTGAGACACGTAAAGTCGACGCACATGCGAAGGACTATTGTGTGTTTTTTCGGCACCATCACTGGGTTAGCTACCCATGTGGCTTCGGTAGATATTTCTCTGATAAACCAGCATCTTTGAGTCGATCTATTTCAGATAACATGGCTTTGCGGCTAGGCTCCGAAAAACGCCGCAAAGGTTGCTTTACTGGTCTTGCGAGAGGATCCAAATTGAGGTGGTGCTCGGCAAGTTCCCTGGGTACTCCTGGCATGTCAGCTGGACACCATGCGAAGATTCTCCAGTGCTCACGGAGGAACTCGACGAGCGCGCTTTCCTACATCCATGTTTGCGGCAATGGACGTCGTTTTCTTTGGATCTGTCGGGTGGATCTGTACTCTTTTGAATCCTTAGTTATATTGAAAGTTGGTTCCTTGGATCTTCCTACCTCTGGTAACACGTCATAATCAGTGAACCGTGGCGCCGCATATTCTGCTTGCATCCCGAAAGTTTCTGACAGTCGATGAAAATCCTTGTCGCATTTATCAGATAACGCGAAACTTCCTTTGATTGTGATAGGTCCCTTGGGCCCAGGCAACCTCCACAACAGATATGTATAATGCGGCACTGCCATGAACCTAGCGTACGCTGGTCGTCCCAACAAAGCATGATACTGCGACGGGAAATCCACAACTTCGAACTCCAGGTTCTCTATTCTGTAGTTTTCTCGGGTTCCAAACTGAACGTCGAGGTTGATCTTGCCCAATGGGTAACTTGGCTTCTCTGGTGTGATCCCGTGAAAGCGTGTGTCAGTTGGTTTCAAGTTTGCCAGGGATATGTTCATCTTCCTCAATGTGTCTGCATACATGAGGTTTAGACTGCTGCCGCCATCTATGAAAACTCGCGACACGTCGAACCCAGCAATTACTGCGGGTAGAATAAGTGCTGATTGTCCTGGTCGAGGAACTTGCTGCGGGTGATCCGCGATTGTGAAGCCTATGTCTTGCCCTGACCAATTTAGATACTCGACTGTTGGTGGAGGCATCTTCTCTGCCATAAACACTTGTCGAGATATGACCTTCTGCGCCCTGTTGGACGGCCTAGCTTTCTGAATCATCAAAACTGCGCCATTGGAATTGGGATCGACATATGGGGGTGGTTGTGGTGCTGCCGCTATTCTGAGCTGGTGTCGATTTTCTTCGGTTATTGCGGGAGGAGGTGGAAGGTGAATCTCGCTCCTTGGCTCCCGAGGATTTCTGTTATTTGCTTGGGCATTTGCGATTCCTGCGGCTCGCAACATTGCCTGAAAATTGTCTTTCTGGAGATGTCCTGACTGTCTCTTTCCATTGTTGTCGAGGTAAAAGTGCATTTGACACGGACCGTTCATCATCTCTTCGGGAGACACGTAAGGTCTCTGAATTCTTGGTCCACTATTTTGTCTGTTGCCGCGAAAATCACCTCTATTGTCGCCTTGTTGCTCATTGCTCCTTTGATAATCATCTCGACTATTTCCTCCAGGGTTTCCTCGAAAACCAGCCGATATATGGCCGGGAGCATCGTTGTTGTAGAACTGGCGAGAAAATCGCCTTCTATTTTGATAATTTCGACCACGATCTTCCTCTGGCGACCTGTGTCGCTTGTTGTATATTGCGTCTTCTCCATCTGCCCACTTATTAGCGATTTCCATCAACGCTGAGATTGTCTTGGGATTAGTTCTCCCCAAGTCCTCGACGAAGTCTGCTCGTCGGATTCCTGCCACGAACGCATCTATTGCCCTCTCGTCAGATATGTCTTCTGCCGAGTTTTTGATAATGTTCCACCGCTGTATATATTTTCTCATCGACTCGTCATGTTTTTGTCGACACGCTCGTAATTCTTCCAATGACGCGGGTTTTTTGCAGGTGGATCGGAAGTTCTTCACGAAGATGTCCTCAAAGGTTTCCCAGCTGTCGATGGAGTTCAAGGGGAGTTTCTTTATCCAAGATCTTGCGGCACCACTCAGGTGAACTTGGATACTTTGCATAGCTGTTGCTCTGGTTCCTCCTACCAGTTTCACCATCTCGAGATAATCCACGAGCCAATCCTCGGGATCTTGCAGGCCGTCGAACTTCTTGAAATTCTCGGGTAACTTGAACCCTTTTGGGACTCGAGTTTTTCGCACTCTTCTCGTAAAGCACGGGAGCCCACACATATCTTCGTCGGCAAGCTCTGGCGAGTACTGACGGTCCCTCCTTTCTTGTCGCGCTCTGTCCACCCTTACTTGGACTGCTGTGTCTCTTGCTCCACTTGCTCGTGGTGGGTCTTGAACTGCTGCGGTGTGTCGTGGACTATTTTGTCTGGGATTTTCTTCGGGAGGCGTTGTTGCAAACGCTGTTCCCATAACTCCTACTCCAGCCATCGCCATATTGAACAATGGTTCTCTCGGGTCTCCAGCAGGTGGTCTGGATGCCAAGATGTAAGCTTGTGTTGCCATGTAGCCTGCCTCTGGCGTTTTTGGGATGATATTTCCTCTTTCATCGATCGACATAAAGGACATGTCGAGATTTTGGATTATGTTTCCTCTTTCTGCTTCAGGTATGTTTTGCAGTCGAGACATTGCTCTCCTCCGAGCTTCTCTGTGACTATCTCCTGTATTTCCTGAAAGGCGACTTAAATCTGCCCGGCGTCTGCTTGATGCAGAAGCTGCTTCTTTTCTCCTATTCAAGGATGCTGTCTGTTTTTCCAACTCTCTGCTTACTCGAGCAAGTCTATATTGATATGCTTGAAGTTCTTGTGCAGTAGCGGTGTTGGTCATAGGTTCTGAACCATCCATGGCTTTCGCGGCCCTATCCCACGCGCTTTGCGGGAGTTGTACTCTTGCGCGAGTTGTGGATCCAGGATATTTGGTGCCTAGACCATGTCTGAGATCAGCGGGATCGACGTATGGATTTCCCAATTCGTCGAAAGCCTCTGATGTTGGCGGGTCTGATGTGCCTGCCCCTTCTACCACATAGATCTGATGATATTTTGTGCATTGATTTTTGTCGGGATTGGTGACACCATCATATAGAGTGGTGAAGACCTTTCCGATGGCAGCAGACTTGTCGATGAAGTTGAAGTTGTCGACGCTGTCGGAGTCGCTGCTTATAAAGGAGTCCGCAGACGACTCGAAGGATGTGTTGCTGAAGATCTTGGCGAGCTTTCCGCTTGCCTTGTTGTCGACGAAGTATGTCGACGAAAACTCCTCGTCACTCGACGAAAAGTTAGAATCGACCGCTGAAAATTCCGACGAGATCGGAACTTCGAGACGGTAGGATCCTTCCTTGTTGACGCCAAATCGGAATTCTCCGAACGTCATGACGATGGGCTCCTCCAGATAGGCACATGCATCCATACGGGAGGGCGGGTGAGGAATAAAATTGAATAGATCAGTTTTTCCCTTGTTACCTCGATCCATCGCGTTGCTTGCTGTCGATGAAGTCGAAGATCTTGAACGTGCCATCGAGATCAGATCCTTGCAGCCTCTAATTCCCACAGACGGCGCCAATTGACAAAGGATTAACTTGTCAATGCCTACAGATTGTAGACTAGGGTTTTGCTAGAAGTAGAGGGCAAGTAGATCTCGAAGGTTTAGGCGAAAAGTACTCATTATGAAAACTAGGGTTATGTTGACAGTAGATTCGATCCTTTCTTTGTCCCTCGACTCCCCCTTATATAGGAGGTGGAGCCGAGGGTTTCGTATTGTACAAGTTACAGAGTCCGGGACGGTTTCTAACTCGTCCCGCCAGATTACAAAATATACTTTCTATTACAACTCTAGCTTTCCTTAATACATCTTGGGCTCCCGAATCTTCTTATTCTTCGGATAGTGGGCCTTCAGTAAATCCCGGGTACTATCTATGGCAGGCCCATTTGGGGTGCCTATGTCAGTAGCCCCCGAGATTTTGCTTGAATAGCAGAGTCAGGGAAAATTTGTTTTATTTCAAATCAATAAATACTGAAACTTTGAATGAATTTAGAAAATTCATTATAACTCAGAAAAATAAATATAAGATATCAAAATGCTTATAAAAGTAAACTCTATCCAATAAAAATATAAAATGAAATTTATATTTTTAATAAAAATTCAATTATTTAATACTTGTTATTTAAGCCTTATTTATTAATTCTAAATTCAATTAAAATTAAATAAGTAGGAAAATTTCCAAATTAAATAAAAACCAGTAAATAAATAAAGAAAACATTAAAACTTATTTTCTTTATTTATTATTTTGTTAAATCCTTATTAGAAGGATTTAAACCCTAAATAATAATTACCTTAATTATTAATTCATTAAAAATAATAAAATGCCTAATTCAATGTTATTTCTATTTCAAAGTTATTAATAACTTCAACCTTAGAATGAAGTTATTATCTTAAGAACTATATGGTAGATTAGGAAACCTAGTCCCATATTGAATAAAATTATAACCTCATAATTTTTTGTGGAACTCTAACACCCTAATTCATTTAGGAACCCTAGATCCTATTACCAAAGCCATCACCCTCATTTATTCCTATTTAGCATCACACCATTGTGATGAACTCCAATAGCATCTATGTCCAATATTTTGCATTACATACCATACTCCACTTAACCCTACTAGTGTTGGATACTTATCAACCATCCTATTTAGGAGCCAATTATTCCTTACTTAATAACAGTAAAACCTAGACCACCTCAACCCTAATTGATATACTTCTTATTATTTAAGAAGTATGTTCTTCAAAGTTATTCTTTTGAAATACATAGAGAGTGCTCATCAATCCTACCTAATATGACCTATAAACCCTAGGCAGCTATCACCAACAAGGTATACCAACCTTGATAGCACCCATGTTTAATAAATTACCTAAGATATGCTTCCAACCTTGTTAGGATCCATCTAATATCTACTCAAGAACTAGTTGAAACCATAGTAAACCATATAACTTCACAACCCTAATTATTATACTTGTTCTTTATTAAAGAACATGTTCTTCAAAAGTTATTCATTTGAAGAATATAATAAATAATATTTAACCATATCATATAGTACCTAAACCAACAATTGTTCTTTATATGTTATCACTGTGCCAACTACTTTCCTTTGTGTGCTAAATTGATTACTATGCTTTATTATGCCACATGTTTATGATACCAACACAACCAAACCTTAAATAAGAACCTTGTTTGTGAATCACTCTAAAAGTGCAACACACCCTAAATCAATCATAACAACTCACTAATCCTAAATCATCGGGGTTAGGTCACGCTTAGAACGATTGCATCTCATACTTATGCATTATTGCATCCTTGCCAATCTTTTAAACATCGTCCTTACCGGACGATGATGCTATTTCAGAATTTGGAGTTATTACGTATCGAAGACCTTGTCTGCATAATCTTGCAGTCAAGAAAGGCAAGTTCATCGCTTGCTCATGTCATTTGAGTATTTTTACCAAATTACTTGCAAAGTACTATGTTTATCACTATTGCATAAAAAGCAAAACCACTATTTTCATAACTATGAATATGACTATGTGGTGGGCAATGGAACCATGGATTGTGTTGATATGGTGGAGGTTCCATTGCAAGGGTTTATATCCATCTAGGATTAAACAACAAATGTCGTCCAGTGATTCTTGTGCCGTATAAACCGTGTTCACCATAAGATCTGGAGTGGGACGGAGTAGTCAAAAGTGTTTCCACCTCTCGTTCATCAACGGACGCGCTTTACCGTAGACACTTGTATCTGTCAGGGCAAGCGGTTGGCTGGGGAAGCCTTAAGTCCCCACGGCATAGTCCGTAGACACTTGTCGCTCGAAGTGCAAGCGGTTGGCTGGGGAAGCCTTAAGTCCCCACGGTATTGCGGTCTATGATGGGTTGCAGCTACCGGCGAAGGAGTTTGGTTCGATCCCAAACTGTTGTCGTGGTCGGGGTCCACCCGTGAGTGGGAATAATGGGACCGACGAGGACCCAGGGTCGGGGTATGCAACAAAGGGTGGGTGTTCGAGGTAGCGGAGGAACATGATTGACTAGGACCTTATACCGGGCCTCACACCAAAGGAAGTGTGGACGGGAAGATCACCCGGTTGGCACCAAGGTTAAGATCTCTTATGGGTAAAGCAACACACCTCTGCAGAGTGTAACGAATCGTGACCAGTCACTCCTGTTCCGGGATATGGAACTGCGAACGCTGCCGGAAAGGAACTCCATGAAGTTCTAGTCAACCGGTGAAGGCACTTGACATAGCTCTTCAAATAAAAGCAACCTTTTGAAGAAATGATTACAAAAACCAGCATTGCCTATGACTTTCTGGTCCATGGCTGTAGCTAGTGCATTAAACACCTCTTTCCTATAATGAACTTGTTGAGTACGCTCGTACTCATCCCACTCTTAAATCCCCTGCTTAGATATGGAGGCATCGAAGGAGGATCTACAGTGCAACTCGAAGACCGAGGAGTCAACAACTACTTCAAGAGACAGGACCCCGTCATCGATACACATACAACAAGGAGAAAACCTAGATTAGCAATAGAAAGGAACTAGCTTCCTAAACCTAGCTCCTATTTAGCTAGAATCTATTCATAGCCTCTATAGCTAGTTAAATATATACTCTACAAATAGAGTTCGTGATAGGATTAGACTATGAGTCGTTCTTCTCGAGTTTATTTGCAGTTTTACCTCATTGTAAAGTAGGAGGCTGTGATGATCTTATGTAACAGAGTCAATGTTGTAATTCTATAGACATACCTTGGACCCGCATATGTGTTGTACCACTCGAGCGATATAATACTAGTGGAACGGTGTTTCATTGGTGTTATATCAGACTTGCATACTACACCATGCAGTGGTATGCCGGGTCACCACAAGACGCCCTCCACCAGGACGAGGCCGATCCTTTGCAGGTTGAGGCACCCGGAAACAACGTAGCTCCGGATCTGCCAGAAGCAGTCGGAGACAGCGACGCTCCGGGACAAGAGGAAGCCGAAACCCTGAGGAATCAATCCTCGGTAACCTGAGCGCAAATTCCGACGATGCCTCCTCAATAGGCACAGAAGAATACAATCGCTTGACGAAGGAGCTCGCGATCGGGGAAGAAGATGACGGCGCTTCATCCATGAATACAGAGGAATTCAACCGCAAGCTCGAGGAACTCGGAGGCGGTGAGCAAGCTGAAGTAGAATCCGCCCAGCCGATGCAGGTTCTAGCAACCGTAGCACCGCTGGATCAGCAGGAAACGGAAGACGAAGCCTCCAACTCCAGCCCAGGACCATCCAACGTGAGGCCTCCCTTGGGACCACAACCGCAAGGATGTCCTGTCACCAGAAGAGATGGTCGAGCAAGCGCGCATGGATTTAGTCGCAAAGTCTGATATCCTCAACAAGCCAATAACTCCCGAGGAAGCCGCAGATCCGGAGGCCTTAGAAGCCAAAAGACAGGAGATGCTAGCGACAGCTCAGAGTTTGCCAAGACCGCTGCCGCAATGCTGGAAGAAAGAACCTTAGCTGCAAATTTTGTGGACTACTCCCTAAAAAAGGATCGCGAAGTCGACGAAATGATGGCGACAGCCAAGGGACTCCGAAAGGAGTGGGAGAAAAGGTTAGCCGCTCAGCAGGCGGAGGCTGATAGGATCGCTCGAGAAGCCATCCCTCCCCGCAAGATTACCTTTGCAACACCCACAGAACAACAGCCGCTCGCAACCCCAAAGGATAACATGAAGAAGGCTGCGGAGATCCTGAAAAAGAAGGACGAGGAGATTGACATCAACTACGTCCGGAAGCTCGTTGCCTCAGCAATGCAGCAACAGAGCAAGGCAGACACTTCGCGCAGGTTAGCATCCAATCCGGAACAATGCATATCTACCGCGTTAAGGACGCCACAAACAGTTTCAAGACCGTGATGGCTAATCGCACCGGACCCACTGAGCTGAGGAGGAAAGCCGAGAACATCCGAATCCAATCCCGGTGTCCTCGGATTCAACCCCGAAAAATCCGTTAAAGGGAAAGGATCCGATGTATACTGGCAGAGACAAGTACCGTGTTCCATCACCACCACCCCGAGCTTCGCGTCCTCCGCTACCCCCTCGACGTCGCAGTCCCGCCGGAAACACCAGGCCCCATGGGCCAGGTGGAATCAACATCCGCGACAACATGCCGCCTCCTAGAGACAGGAGCAGGGAGCGTACGCCGGAACCACGCAGAAGCCGGAACCAAGACCGCGAGCCTGAGCCTCGTCGGAATCAAGAACGCGACCCTGAGCCTCGCAGAAGCCAAGGACGCGATCCGGAACCAAGGAGGAGCCGGAACGAAGAGCGCGCACCTGAGCCACGCAGGAGCCGGAACGACGGAGGCGACCACCACCAAGAGGAAAGGAGCCACCGAAGCCGGAGCCAGCCGAGGGAGCCACGCCGCGAGTCCGAAGGCGGAAGATCATCTTACAGGCCCCCTCGCAGATCTCCCTCGCCACCACCCAGTGGAGGCGGAGGTGGAGGCGGAGGCAGAGGCCGGAGATCCCGTTCCCGCTCGAAATCACCCGGCGGTGCCCCCCGTGATGCCCGGGATCGCCTCAACGAGTACAGATCCGACTACATTGGTCCAAGGTGCTTTGGCCGGATGATCCGAGAGGAACCAAAGCCAAGAAGCTTGAACCTTAAGCTACCTGGAAACCTGAAGCATTATGATGGCAGCGAGAGGCCGGATACCTGGATTGAGGATTACTACAATGCAGTAACCTTCGCCGGAGGAACCCCGAATATAGCCTGCCGCATGCTCCAGTTGTACCTTATTGGTCCAGCTCGTGTTTGGCTCAGTGACCTTGAGGAAAACACTATCTTTTGCTGGTTGGACCTGAAGAAGGCTTTCGAGAACCACTTCAGGGGTACCTACAAGAGACCGGCCACCACCAGCGACCTTCAAGCTTGCATCCAGAAGAAGGGTGAGACATCTAGGAGCTTCCTCACCCGATGGTTGGCAACCAGAAACGAGTGCGAGAACGTAGATAACCGCACAGCAATGCACGCCTTCATTGGTGGTTTGCAGCGCGGGGGGCTGCTGCGCCACAAGCTTACCTGCCTGGTGAACGCGAACAAGCTCACTCTTTGATGAGATGATAAACACGCTAGCGATCACACCGTCGCTCGATGACGAATGCAAGCAAAGGAGATCTCGGCAGCCTACAGCCATACCCCCGCACCAACAGAAGAAAAACCGTGATAACGGCGTCAGCAACAGCAACAAGCGGAAGAACCCCCCTGAAGACCAGAAGGGCGGAGGATCCGACATGGTAGCCATGACGTTCCAACGCGGAGGTTCAGGAGGCGGAAGAGGCCGCGGACGTGGAGGCGGAGCAGGCAGGGGCCAGCAGCGCGCTGACGAGGTCACCGCAGCCGGATCCCGCGCCCCCCAAACGTACGAAGAATACAGGGATATGCCGTGCCTGGCCCATCTGGATCCGGCTACGGGCAAATCCACCCATACCAATCGCAACTGCAAGTGGGTCAACGATTCAACACCCAGGCAGAGGCACAAGTAGCCTGGGACACATGTCGCACGCAAGGAGGCAAGGCAAACACACAAAGAGGGGAGGACAAGCCCGAGGCCATGGACGAGGATGACGCTTCGCCGGAACCCAAGGAGGGTACCGCAGCTAACAAGTCCAACCCCTTTGGCAAGAAGAGTGTCGAACCCTACCACACCTTCCTAACCCCAACCGTCCGCGCGCGAAAAAATCGGCGCTCCGGATCTTGAACGCCACAGTTCCGGCTGTGCCGCAGTATGTCAAGTGGTCGGAGAAAGCCTGTACCTTTGACAGGTCGGATCACCCGGCCGTCATCCCCAAAGAGTGCTACGCTCTGGTTGTGAGTCCCCGCATAGACGGGTATGACTTCTCCAAGTGTCTTATGGACGGAGGAGCCAGCCTGAACATCATGTACCTGGAGACCCTGGAGAAGATGAACCTCACCAAGGAACAGCTCAAACACAGCACCACTGAATTTCATGGTGTGGTTCCGGGTAAGAATCTGGGCAGCATCAAACTTCCCGTGGCCTTCGGCGATGTGAACAACTACCGCGAAGAGATGATCACGTTTGAAGTGGTGCCCTTCAAAAGCTCCTACCACGTGATCTTCGGCAGGCCCACCTACCACAAGTTCCACGCCAGGGCATGCTACATCTACAACAAGCTCAAGATTCCGGGTCCTAACGGTTGGATCACCGTGTCCGGAGACTACAAGAAAGCTAGGGACTGCGAGGAAGGCGAGGCCGCCTTTGCAGAATCCGTCATATCTGGAGAGGAGCTGCAAGGCTACAGAGCCGCGGTGGATCCGACTGAGATGCAGACCACCAAGAAGCAGATCTCCGAACAGAAGACCTCGTTCAAGGCCGCGATAGAAACCAAGAAGCATGACCTCGTTGAAGGTGACAACTCCAAGCAGGTTTCAGTCGGAGCCAACATGGACCCCAAATAGGAAAGCGCGCTCGTCGAGTTCCTCAGAGCTAACATGGATATCTTCGCATGGCAACCTTCTGACATGTCCGGAGTACCAAGGGAACTCGCCGAGCACTACCTCAACATAAATCCGGGTGCAAAACCGGTGAAGCAAGCTATGCGACGCTTTGGAGATAAGAAGCGCCGCGCCATAGGAATGGAATTAGCAAAGTTACTAGAGGCAGGTTTTGTAGTAGAAGTTATCCATACTGATTGGGTCGCAAACCCCGTCCTTGTACCCAAAAAGAATTCTGAAATACTAAGAATGTGCATCGATTACTCCGGCGTGAATAAGCATTGTCCGAAAGATCCGTTCCCTTTGCCGCGCATTGACCAAGTCATTGATTCGACGGCAGGGGCGGAACTTCTGTGTTTTCTTGACGCATATTCCGGGTATCATCAGATCCTGATGAAGGAGTCTGACCAAAAGGCGACCTCTTTCATCACACCCTTTGGCACATACTGCTATGTTACCATGCCTTTTGGCTTGAAAAACGCAGGTGCCACATACCAACGTACGATGCAGCGGTGCCTGAAGGACCAAATTGGCCGGAACGTGCACGGACGACATCGCGGTCATGACCCGAAAGGGATCCGACCTGCTGAGCGACCTTAAGGAAACCTTTGATAATCTCCGACGGTACAAGATGATGTTGAATCCGCTGAAGTGCGTCTTCGGCGTACCAGCAGGAAAACTCCTTGGCTTCATTGTTTCTCACAGGGGCATTGAAGTTAACCCGGAAAAAATCAAGGCTATCCTGAACATCAAAAGGCCAACTTGTCTCAAAGATGTGCAACGATTAACTGGTTGCGTTGCGGCAATCAGTAGATTTGTTAGCCGTCTTGGCGAGAAAGCCCTACCTCTATACAAGCTGCTGAAGAAAACAGACAAATTTGTCTGGGATGAGGCAGCAGATAAAGCACTTCAGGAGTTGAAGAACATACTCTCCTCCCCACCTATATTGGCAGCTCCAGCTGAGTCAGAGCCTATGCTCCTCTACATAGCGGCTACCAACAAAGTTATCAGCCTCGTAATCGTGGTGGTGCGAAAGGAAGAAGGATTTGAGCACGGAGTCCAAAGGCCTGTCTATTACATTAGCGAAGTCCTGACGGAATCCAAGCAGAGATACCCTCACTTTCAGAAGCTAGCATACGGAGTTTTCCTAGGCAGCCGGAAGCTGAGACACTACTTCCAGGAGCACCCAATGACAGTGGTGAGCAAGGCTCCCCTGGCAACGATCATCAACAACTCCGCAACAGGACGCGTAGCAAAATGGGGCATCGAATTATCTGCCTTTGACATCAACTACGAAGCCCGAACTGCAATCAAGTCTCAAGTTCTAGCGGATTTCATCGCGGATTGGACTGAAGCACCGGAGGGCACACCTGTGCCGGAACCTGAAGCCTGGGTCATGCACTTTGACGGATCCAAGCAACATCAAGGCTCGGGGGCTGGAGTTACCCTGAAGTCACCTACCGGAGAAGAACTGCAGGCAGATGCTCGTGCATTCATCAAGCTACCAACAATATGGCGTGGAATACAGCTCTACTACATGGTCTCTGCATCGCGATGAAATTGGGATCAAGCACATCAGATGCTGCGATTGCGACCTGGTGGCACAACAAGTAGCCGGAACCCGAACGCCGAACCCGTCATGGCGGCCACAGACGAAGTGGACGAGGATCGCCGCGTTTCCCTGATACGGTCGGGCACGTCGTGGAGACGATCACGCAGCAGACATGTCGGCCCAAGCTCGGATCACAGAAACCACCCGCCCCCGGTATCTTCCCCCTCGAGCATCTACGAGTACCCTCAAGAAGGTGCAACCTGAAAATCCTGATCCAGTGGGCCCACTTACGAAGATATACTATTCCCGCCCGGACTAGCTGCCTCGGATTATCTCATTGATCGAAAGTTGCCGGAGGACGAGGTCCACGCACGATAGATCATCAGACGAGCAAGATCCTACACGATTGTTGATGGACAGCTCTACAAACGAAGTGCAAACGGGGTATTTATCAAATGCGTCTCTAGTCAAGATGGCATTGAAATCCCTTTGTATCCATGCAGGGATTATGGGCATCACGCCTACTCTCTGTGTCCTCATGGCAAAAAGCTTTGCATAGGATTTTACTGGCTAACAGCTAAAGAAGACGCTGAGAAGCTGGTGAAAACTTGCCGAGGTTGTCAGTACTACGCTACTCAACCAAACGCCCCAGCCCAAGAGCTGAGGACCATCCCTATCACCTGGCCGTTTGCATGGTCTGGGGGCTCGACATGGTTGGTAAGTTAAAGAAATCATCTCCCGGTGGTCATGAATACCTCCTGGTCGCTAGTGACAAGTTCAGTGGATCGAGGCAAAGCTGAGAAAAGCCGATGGTGCTACAACACTAAAATTTTGCAACCTCGTGACGAGATTCGGCATCCCGCACAACATAATCACTGACAACGGCACAAACTTTGCGCAGGGAGAACTCAGGATTACTGCGATGAAGTTGGGATCCGGCTTGACCTGCATCCGTGGCCCATCCACAATCTAACGGTCAGGTCGAATGTGAGCCAATGGCCTTATACTAGCCGGGAATCAAACCCCGCCTTGAAGAACCGCTGCGCCAGCCAGAGCTTGGGCTGATGAGCTAGACTCTGTTTTGTGGAGTTTACGAACTACCCCTACTGTGTCAACGGGACTTCGTTCTTCCTGGTATACGGATCCGAAGCTGTGCTCCCCACCGACATCATCATCCACGATTCACCGCGGGTTTCCGCCTACAATGAAGAAACTACTGACGAGGCTCGACAGCTATCCGTGACCTGATCGAAGAAGCTCGGAATTTAGCCGACCAACGCTCCACCATTTACCAGAAGCTCCGACGCTATCATAGCCGTCGAGTTCGAAACGCCCGTTCATGGTCGGAGACTTAGTCCTCCGCCTTCGCCGTGAAAGATCACAAGTTGCACTCTCCATGGGAAGGACCTTTGTCATTAGCAAAGTACTACACAACGGATCCTACTATCTCGTTGATTTCCGGGAACTAAAGGATAGACCTGCCAACTGGCATCGGAAACGAAAACGAGAAGATCCGGGTGACAGATATGATGAAACAGATCGTCCCTGGAACATAGCACAGCTACGTCCTTTCCACACTTCGCGCTTTACGCATTACATACCTTGTAATATCTATGATACATGATCAATGAAATAAAGCTTTTGGTTCACTCTAGAGTCTTTACCCTCCTTAATTTTTTTTCTATTTCCTTGATCATGTATGTTTTTTCCTAATTAAAACCTGCAGAATGATTCGTTTAGGCGTGTATGAAAGCCAGGATTTCAATCATCTTAGGACTTAAGCTAAGTTTTCTCGGCGGAAATTTTTTCGTTGCAAACCCATGATTCCTGGTAGCGACTTCCGGCACTTGGGTTGGGGGCTTGTTTCCGCGGTTATTGCGTTGATACATTGGCTTGCTACTGCGAGCGTTTCCGGCACGGGTTTTCCGCTCGTGGAAGGTCAAGTGGGCAAGCCGGAAATTATAAAACCAGCACCTTTCCGACACAAACGAAACATGCAAATATTAAAACGGATAGCAGGATAAGTTTTTCCGCCCACATAACATGTTTTCGTCCCTATCTAACTTAAGAATTTAAGTTATATCCACTCCGGGGTCAAAAGTGATGCATTGTTTCTCATTGTTTCACAGGTTCTCGGAGGACTGTTCTTCGTCAGAAGCCACGTACGCGGAGCCATCGTCCGAACCCCCATCTGAGCCGCCGTCATCGAGGTCGGAATCTTCCTCGTCATGGTCAGCGCTTGACCCGGAGCCTTCCTCATCGCCCTCCTCGGCAGCTTCTTCTCCTCCGGGTCGGAAAAGCCTTTGGGAAGATCATACTTGTTGTACCAGAACGAGTGGTTAACTCGACCAGCAAAAAGGCGATCAAATCCCATGGCCTCCGAGAGGTGTTGTCTCATGACGGTATCCTTGTGGACTCCGCGTGCGACATCTGCAAATTTCATGGTCGGAAAGTGCGCCTTGCAGGTGGCTAGCACGAGGGCAGCGACTCCGCGAGAAGAAGATTCTTGCCAATCTTTGATAAGTTCCGGCACGTTCTGCATGAGCTTCGTCATACGGTCAATCACCGTTGTCTTGGCTTTCTTCAGGCTAAGGGACTTGGCGATTCCGCGGCATGCTTCGACGAGATTAACGATGGAGGTCCGCGCTTCATCATATGCCTCAGTTCTGGGGAGGGTTGACTCTTTGGTCCATTCAAAGCCTAGGCTTGCTGCAAAGCAAAAGGATCAGTTTCTCCCCCAGACAGAGAAAATTTTGAGGAAGCCGGAATCAAGATAAATAACAAAAAAGATCCTTACGGAAGATCAGCTTGTCAATAGCCTCCGCCTCTGCCTCCTGGCTCTTGTTCTTGGCCGCTAGGGTGGTCACCCTTTGATGGCTCTTCTTGAGTTTATCAGCCAGTTCCGCCATCTCGCGGGCATGTTTCTCGGAGAGCTCCTTCTTTTCTTTCGTTTCCTTCTCGGAGGTTTCTTTCAAGAAGTTCTTCAGAGATTCATTCTCCGCCTCCAAAACTTGGATCTTGGCAGATAAGGCATCGATGGTGGGGCGCTTGTCAGTTTCTTCTAAAAGCATGGAACAACACACAAGTTATACACTATGATTTACTCAACGCAGTATAAGTTCAAGCAACTCGGAGATTTTACCCTTCAGTCGGGCTTCCAGGCGGAGCACAGCTTGACGACTACTTTCAGCATTCTGTCGCAGCCCTTCTATTTCCGTCATCTGCTCCCAGCACATGAACGCGCAGATCTTCATGCAGCTTCCGCGTGCTCTACAAAAGCAGCAAGGATTTAGGCGGAATTCAAAATTCTGGGGGCTGGCGAACAACTTAAAAGTTCTGGATTGAGAAAATTTTAAATTTTCCGTCTAAGGCTAATGTTGAGAGAAGCATCGGCTAACACATGTTACACGGAAAAATGTCTAAACCAATGCTTGGGGGCTAGTGTTACCTGGCGCACCTCCTTATGCTTAGCAAAAAAGACCTTGAGTTCGCTTTCAAGGTCGGAGAGTTCTTTCATCTCTGTATCCGCAGGTCCCCATACTTTCTCCATCATGGCTGAAATTTCCGCGTGACGTTGAGAAAGGGGGAGCTTCATGAAGACGAGGTTTTTGAAACGTGCGCTGGGCGGTACCCGATCAGTCGCGCACTTTCGCTCGCATCGCTCGGCCGTTAGCTCCTACGTGTGGGAAGGCCCCTATGGGTTGCTCAGCGATGAGCAGATGAGGAGGGCACCCTTGCCGGAATCAGCTCCGCAGCTTTCAGCGGCCGGATCTTCGTGGGATGTCGGCCAACGTGATGACGCTCTAGATCCGGCCGGGCTGCTGGAGGAGTCCCTGGGTGAACCTCACTTCGGTGGGATCGGTATGGTAGCCGTGAGATGGTTTGCTTTTTCTTCTTGGGGCTTTAGGGGCCTTTGGGGGCTGGTTCTCTAACTTCGTTGTGAAACAAAAGAGCATTACAATCAGGTATATATGATTGATTCACAAAACGGAAGAATTATCCTTTGAAAACTTAGCACTTACCCGGAAGGCCTGAAGAACTGATGGATGTCTGATTGGGCTCGGTTGCTGGTATCAATGAGCTTGAGGCGCTTTTTCTCCGCCTCCGCCTTGCGAGTTGCCGCGATGCTAAGTACGTCGCGGGCACGTTTGGCCGAGGGGCTGGAGGGAGCAGCTCTTTTCCTCTTAGCAGGGCGTGGAGCATCGCGAGCTTCCGCCTCTGATGCAGCTTCCGGATCCGTGTTGCCGGTGGAAGGAACCCGGAGGAGAGTTCCGAGTTCATTTTCTTCAAGGACTTCGAGCTAAAACATAGAGTTGAAACGCTTAAGCAAAAAGTTTGAATGCGGATAGACACGATGGACTAATGTCAAAGACGACGCCAGTTCCGGAACCATTCATGTGGATGTCTTTGTTACACACGTGAACATGGAGTACGCGGAATCTTGATAAGGATCCGGATCCTCTTGTCGATGGCGTCGGCGGAAAGTTGTCCTTTGTGGCGCGCATTGGGTCGTCGCGCCCGTACCGGGAACATAAGCTGGTCCCTCGTGTTGGAGCGGCTGGATCCGCTTGGTGAACCAGGAAAGGGTCAAGTCCTTCCCTGTCAGCCCCTCTTCCGTCAGCTTGCAGATCCGCCTAACTGCGCGTGTGAGCTGGGGCGAGTCGGAGAGATGGGGACAGTGTGACCACGCCGGAAGCTCGGTGGCGGGGCAGTTCTTGAACGGCGGCAAATTTCTTGTGCTTGCTGGGTCGGAGACGTCCTTCAGATAGAAGAAGCCCCCGGACCAGTACCGCGCGGATTCGTGGCGGTCGGTGTGGGGGTAGACGCGGCCCGGGCGGATCATGAAGGTGATGGATCCGCATGTAGCTAGCTCGGTGGATTGCCGGACTTTCTCCTTCTTGACGGAAAAGTAATATTGGAACAGGGAGAGCTCGGGAGGTACCCGGAGATGGCCCTCGGATAGGGTGACGTGGGTTACTGGTCGTGCACGCCGTTTGGAGAAATGTTATGGGGCCGGAGCCCGCAGACCTTCAGATCTCCAGAAGAAATCCGGCGCGGAAATGAAAAGCCTGCCCACCGTGCTGCTTTCGCACACCATCTCGTTATCTTCCGAGCCGGGCTAAAGCGCGTTGGAACCGACCTCCGCCTTCCGGTTGCAGAGCCTTCCGCCTCGAGGTTCTTCTGCCCATCTCGGTAGGGTGGCATGCGCCACCATTTTCCCCCCGGCTTCGTAGTCACGCTCGGCGAGCCTTTGACTTTTGGACAACCTCCTACTTTGTGCTCCGTTCGATCCTCGCCCCGAGGTTTTCTCCGGTTAGCGTAAGTCCCTTTCGGGCTTCCTTTGCCGGAAATCCTTTGAAGGATCCGCACTGATCGCCGAAGGGTGGAGGGGAAGGTGGCGAGAGAATGGCCGGATTGGTCTGCAGAGGCTGAGGCGAGTCGAAGAAGACATCCGAAGAAAGACATAGGCGTGAAACATTCCTTAGTCGGATCCAACGTCGTCAACCTAACGATCATCACCACCAACTACGGCGCGAAGGCAGAGCTCGAGAAACTTACCGTAATGGAGTCCGCGGTGGCCGGAGTCGCCGGCGACGGGGTTTCGGCGCGGTGGCTCGCTGAAGTTAAGAACAGGACGAACACTGTGCGGCGATGAAGCAACTCCGGCGAAGTTCCGGCTCCGCACGGCTGAGACGAAGCTCGGCGGCGCTTCTCTCATGCAGAGGTGAAAAGGGGTGAATGGAGCTTTCGGGGCGTCGACGGTGGATATATAGGCGACGGACGATTCAGGTTCGCATCCTTGTCGGAACGCAAGCGTCGCACCGTTGGATGCGCGACACGTGTCAAAACCCTAAACAGTAAAAATGGCTAAGGATAAATTACCGCTCAAATCACGCGAATATGGCGCCAGAATTGGCGGAACCGTTTGAGTTTGTTAAGACTCCGGGTAAAAGCGTGAAGATAAGCAACACATTCGCAAGCAGGGGAGTAACCCGGAGACATGTTTTAAGGCTGTCGATGGATGAAGTCCCGCAGAATGGGAGATCTTCCGACTTATGGTTGGAAAAAAGAAGATATGAGGTTGGAGTTCTTCAACTTTCTCCGCGTTACCATCAATGCCGGAGATCATAAGATGCAAGCATGACGGAAGCTGGCAGAGAAACTGGAGAACTCGGGGGCTACCGTTGTGGGTATACTTCATGGGTACCATCGACAGCCTAGATCCGGAAGCCCGGGTGGCCCGAGACGGTGATGGTGGCATGTGGCCCATCGGGCGGCCCAGCTGTGTGATCATGAAGGAGGAAGTCCGGCCAGATCGACAGCCGGATCCGCACCGATCTTTGGAGGAACCCGATCCGTGGAGGCCCATGAGGAACCCGGATCCAATACGACGTATATGGAGCGGATCCTTGACGTACACGGCAAGATAATGTAACGTAGACTAGGCAATCTGTAATCCGGCTAGGACTCTCCGTGCAACCCTAGATCCGTGCGCCTTTATAAGCCGGATCCCGGAGCCCTAGAGGGACAACCACAACCATTGTAAATAACGCGCAAGCGCCGATAATTCCGCATGCGCAGAGGCCCCGCGCCATCGTGCAGTGTTCGGCCGGGTAACTCGCGTACCACCGTCCCGTGTGCACTCCGCCCTATGGCCCCTTTTCTTCCCTCCCCTCGTGAGGATCCCTCTCGAGGTATGCGGACAGGGCAACGACACTGGGAAATCGTGGACGCCATTAACGTCGCTTAACCAAAGGTGGGCGACGGGTTTTAGCCTTCCGTGCCGACGCTGCGGGCCTGCTGCCGCCGTCGCTTCATTGTGTCCGCCACCGGTGTTCCCTGGACGAGGACGCGCTACGGACACCATATCGGGCCGCGCCGGATAAAAATCGGCTTTGGGGAACGCAGCTGCAATGAATTTTTTGTCCGGCGCACCCAAATCGGTTTGGGGACACTTTGAGGGCCGCTGAGTGGAGATGCTCTAACTAGTCTTACTAGTCGATCGTCTTTGCCAAAGAATTTCTAGGGATCTGCAAGCACTCATCCTCCCATCTTTGTTGAAAAGAAGTCGACATCCCATGGCGTGGCAATACGACATGTATGTCTCTGCCTCTGTGGGGTCAAAAGGTACAGCTAGATTTGAACCGCAGGGACAAATTAAGCAGCCGCTGGTTCAAACTCCAATGTTCAGCTGGACACTTTGATTGTGTTAATCTCATTCGGCACCGATTTGTCTCCGTCCTATCCCCAAGTTCGAATCTTCGCACTGCACATCGATTGGTGCCCCTTGAGCAATGCTACTCCCGCCGTTTGGTCAGAAGGTTCAGTTTTCACCGGGAGCTCGGACGATTTTCCCACGAGAACTGACACGGGGATGACGAACAATTTCACCCTGCGATTTGCGCTGCGGATCGCCGGCAGCATTGTACTAACACTGCACAAGTGAGAGATGCATGGATCGCCTTTGGCTTCAATGCGGCGCCCGCGCTGCATGTAGCTTACCGATGTGCAGTACACTTGGAAGGAACAGCTCGATCGGCAGCAATGCTCGATCGAGGCCGAAAAGGAAACCGACGATGGGCTCATGTGTCCCTGCATACCCGTGCACCATCCCCTGTTGACCGATGCATTGAGTGGTGACACTGGAGTGTGAAGAGGGACATGGGTTGGGCCAATCATTGTAAGCATGCCGATAGCCAAGAACAGTTTCGAAATCCTTAATCTCCAGGCTTTTGTAGGTGTTCAAAACTGCATGTCTGATGCACATTTGCAGCATTATGGCGATGCGATTTGATTATCTCTTCTGAAAAAAGTGACACAGATTGCGATGTTACGGGTACGAGAAAGGAATAAGAGCATCTCCACTGCGTTCCCTAACATCTCCCAACCATGATTGAAATGGGTACGTGTTTTGCGTGCCGTTTGGGTGGCCGCCTCCCAGCCGCTGTCCCCCAAACGCCGCCCCCAAATAAATATTGGTGCACGAAAATAAAGGTTTTTATTCAATTTATTATATATTACAAAGTTTGAATGAAAACGGCTAGCCATCTAAACCTAGTTACCGACCGCTGCGGTGCGTTCGACGCCCGCCCGGCGTCGTTTCGCCGCATTCAGTGCGCGCGCCGCCTCTCCGTGCGTAGGGCGGTCGCCGACGCCGCTGCCCACAGACCGTCGACGTGCCCTCCCCGTCGCACCGCTCGAGGAGAGCTCGACGGCGACGAATCCGCGCCTCGCGGGCACGGCGTCGTCCTGGAGCTTTTCTTCCTCCGACTCGAACGACTTCGACGAGCGCGCGTTGCTGATCGGCTGTTTCGTCCGGTGGCCCGCCGTCGTCGACTGAGAACTGCTGCTGCCGTCGTCCTCCACCCGGGTCTCCTCCGCGCGCGCTCCTCCTCCTCCATTGGCGCTCCTCCTCCACATCTCGTTGGCGCTCCATCATCGCTGCCGCCAAAAAAGCCGGCCTCCGCCGCCAACCGGTCACCCCGCCTCCCAGATCGCCGCCGCCGCCTCCCGTTGCCGAGCCGTCCTCGCCCTGCTGCGCTCGATCGACTCCTCGCCGCGCGCCGATCGCCTCCCACGTTCACGGTACAACGCATCCCGTTCATCGCTGGCGCGGGCGCTCTTCGCCACCGTCGCTCCATCTCCCTCCCCCACGCACCGTCGCGCCTCTTCTCGTCGAGGCGTCGAACGCGAACGGCCGCATCGCGCCGTGCCACGCCATCGCCGCCGCGCCCGTTAGCAGCAGGCGCAACGCCGCAGATCCGCTGTCGCGCCGCCACGCCGCTGGTCGAGTGCCTCCGCCGCCGCCGACGGTGTGCACGCGCCCAGCATCTCGCCGCCCTTTTCCCGTGTCGTGGTCGGTGTCGACCGCGATTCCGGACCGGAAGTGGAGGAGACGGCGGTGGAGGGAAGTGGCCAGCGCCGGGGCGGTTCGCCATTGCCACTGGTGGTGGAGGAGACGGCGGTGGAGCGACGAGGGTTGTGTTTGTTGCCGGCGGGGTGTGGTGGCTACCATTGAGCCGGGAGGCCTTATAGACGCGGCGTTTGGTAGAAAGCGCGGAACAGCAGAAGAGGCAAGATCGCTGGGAACGGCGGTGGCGTAACGCCGGCGACGCGTGGAGGCTGCACAGTTGACCGAGACGTGACGTGTCGCCTGCCCCCGCCGCCATTAAGGCAAGATGACGTGTGAACATCGCGCAATAACTTCCGTCGCGAGGTAGTCGACGGTTAGGTTAAAATTGACCGTGCCGCCGACGGGTCGGGCCCGGTCGTTCGCCTCGTTTGTGTCCGGCGTGCCCGGAGCGTCCCCTGTGGGACGGGGACGGGCTCGGGGCACCGGACACCGTATCGGGGCGCGCCGGACAAAAATGAGCTCTGGAGGACGCGGCTGGAACGCATTTTTTTATCCGGCGCGTCCCAAATCCCTTTGGGGGACGCTTTGGGGGACGCGACTGGAGATGCTCTAACAAGTTCATCATTACTATCTCCATTTCAAAAAGTAAGCCGTATATTTTCAGTGGAGATAGTATTTAAAATGGAGATAGTACTATACTTAGTCAATACTTCTTTATACTATCTCATTGCTATCTCCATTTTAAATAAAAAGTTTCGCAAAACTTCTTTATATCTGATTCCACCATAAATGAATTGTTATATTATACTTAGTCAATATTGTAAATTTTGATATTTTTATGTCTATATTTGGTCAAATTTAATACGCTTTGAAAAATGTCCTACTACTATCTTATTTTATTTAAAATCATAGTATTTCACTGATTTGTATTTTGCATAAATTATTAAGTTGTGACTTAACTGAAGTCTGTCCGAAACTTGAGAGACTTTTTGAAATGTATTTAAATTTTATGTAAAATATTGTAACTGTTGAAAAAATTTCATGAAAAATGGGGGAGAAATAAGAGAAGGTGCCTTTTCTTTTATAGAAAGTAGAAGCTTTTATTAGCATCAGGGCATCTCCAGCGGCGCGACGCATTTCGGACGCCCAAATTGTCCGCTGGCGTTCGTTTGCGTCGCCTGGTGGACGCCAAAATGACCGTGAGGGGCCAAATGTCCATTTGCGTCGGGGGCTACCTCCAGCTGCCGACGCATTTTGGACATGCAAGTTTTTTTTTTGTGCTACTTTTTTTTTAATTTTGTTGAATGATTAAGTTTTAAACGCGAAAAAGTTGTACTCAATGATGTTGGTCCAATCGAATAGATTATAGCCTAAACAATTAACCGGATACTTCAATCGACTAGATTCAAACCTATTTAACATACAATGAAGAAGAAATTTAAAAACATATAAACTAAAACTATTTTTTGGCCTTCTTGTTAGAAGGCCCTTCCTGGTCGTCGAAACTCCTGCGCCTCTTACTTGTCACCTGAATCGGCTGGAGGACGACGCGCCCGTCGAGGAGTTGAAACCGGAAGAAATGGCGTCCTCCTCCTCCTCCTCCTCACGGACGACGACGCGCCGCCCGCGCCAGCGCCCTGGACTTCTTCCTTGCCGCCGCCTCCTGCGCCTCCAACCGGCGAACTTGCTTCGGCGTCCTCCTCCTCCCTCCCCCCGGCTCCCCTCCTCTCGTCCTCGACTCTGCTGCGCCGCCGCTTCCGTCCTCCTCCCGGACTTCGTTGCCATTGCCGCCCGTCCTCGTTGCCCCCACTCGCGTGGGAGGCGGTGGTCGCTCCGTGGAGCAGGATCGCTGGCGTCAGGGGATTCCCACCAATGCAAAAATCCGGCGACTTGCCCTCGCTCTCCGAGTCTGGACGGCAGCGTGTCGTCGCCATGGCGTGCGTGTTGGAGAAGAAGAAGAAGAGGAAGAAGAAGGGAGGCGGTTGAACTTGAATTACCGTACACGCTTATAATGTGCGCGGATTGACCCAACGCATCGAGAGGCCGGGTTGCTCTTCCGCGGACGGTTCGGCGCTCCATTGTGGCAGCTGCTACCCGGCGCATAGAATTCGAGGCCGATCGAACCTAGGTCGCGCATGAGGCCCGGGGGAGCGAGCGGACGCTCACAAGGACGCCGAAGGCCTGCTGGAGATGCAACCTGGCGTATATTTGGTCGGTTTATGCCTCCGCGGACGGGGAACTTTGCGTCGCCCGTGAGGTGGTGTCGACGCTTCCGCGGTCCGGAAACGGTCGTCGTCGTTATGTCAACGCTGGGATGCCCTCAATTGGTCATGAAAATCTATAACAAAATTTAGATCATTACATACAAGCCATCTATCATACAAAAAATCAAAATATAACATGTCATCATCGCTGTCTCAGAACGGCGACCCAAATGGCGACCAAGAATGCACATAGCAATCATCCTAGACTCGGTCTCCCCCTACTCGGTCTCCCCTTGAACGCTGCGATTGGTCACCGCTAAACAAAGAACATGCGGTTGACGATTCTCTTATTATATCACATCTTCAGTTGTTCCGAACGGATCTTCCTTACATTTGCCGCATCTGGCACAACAAACGACATCCTTCGCAACAAGGCTATTGTATTGCATATTCACTATCCTTGCTGCCAGTGGAGGACCTAAAATTTTACCGGAGGGTATGCCGCACCAAATTTTTTGAGCACATTTTGGTAAAATAAATTTAAAAATTCTAGAGAAAACTGTAAAATTTGCAATACAATTTGGAAAAAGCTATCAATGACTTTTAATACAAATGTTGGCGTCACAAAACTCGCGACCGCCTCAGGAGCGGGGCGGAGCTATATGTTCACGATTCTTTAATTACTACAACTAGCACAGTGGCCCTTGCAAAAGCGCGGGCTGTCTTTAGTCTATTGAAAGTGTTTGCTATAAATTAAAATTTTCATATTATCATACTACCAGATTGAACATCACTATTTTGATTCCATGGCTCCTATTTATAATACATCGCATATAATATGATAATCATGGGAACATAAATTTGTAGACTAATGATCATTGTGTGATTTATAAAACAAACATATACTCTATCTGCTCCAAAATAAATTTCTATGTATACTAATAACTTATTGTATGGTTATTAGCACATGCTATTAATAACTCGAAAAACAAAGAATTCCCGAGCTAGCTATTCTATATGTGGCATTAAACCTACACTCAAATATAAAATATGTCAATATCAACATGGTGTAGTGAACTAAATCCACCAGAGCAATTACCGGATGTGTTTGTGTACAAACATGAAGATCAATCAACCACACTTAACTAAGTATAAGATCGATACATGTATCATTGATGTACGTGGTTTGCTTCACCATAGAATTTTCTAGCCTTACTTTCTCTTCTTTACTTTAATATAGGGTATGTTCCGTGTATTACAAACAATATAAGTTTTAGGGTGATTGGCATTTTTAATAACCGTCCATCTGTCCCCATCTAACGGTGATAATTAGACGGAACCAAACTCACGGAACCAAAATTGCGGGACCGGAACCAAATCCGGTGGGACCGGAACCTGATATATATTTTGCGAATATTATAAAAAGCAACCGTCCTTTTAAGCGGCCAAATCATCCAATGATAATACACAAATCTTAAAGCAACAAAAATTGATCATATATGCACACATCTTGAAGCTCGTACTATTCTCGCCAAAAAAAAATTAGAACTCACGGATTTATCTCTCTCACTTTCTCATCCGCTCCGTCTCCCATCTCTAGCTCTCTCTCATCTCTCACTCTGGATACGAGCGACGGAGGAGAGGCCACATACTTTCCGGCGAGTTCTGCCCAGCGACGGAGGGGAGGGGGCCGCGTCGGAGCTCTGCCCAGCGACGGAGGGGAGGGGGCGCTCTGTCCAGCGACGGAGGGGAGAGGGCCGCGTCGGAGCTCTGCCCAGCGACGGAGAGCGGCAATGGACCTTCCGGCGAGCTCGGCGATAGAGGGGAGGGGCCGCGTCGGAGGGTAGGGCGACGGAGGGGAGGGGACTCAGCACGAGGGCGCGCGCCTCGGAGCTACAGCAGGCGCCCGCCGCCGTCCTCCTCGCCCGCAGGATCGGACAGTCTGAACTTTGTTGCGAGGGTAGTCCAAGCTGACTCTTGCCACATCCACGGCGTCATATGAAATATTCTGCATGTGCCACATTGGATGTCAATACAGCCTCCTGAGCTTGGCAAGATAAGTTTTTGAGAATAAGTTTACCTTGTGTGTAGCTCGTCTCCTGAGCTTGCTTCGCCGCCTCACGTCGATGCTCTCGCCGAAGATGCTCATGCCGTCTCCAACCGACCCTGAATCGTTGCCTCCATAGTGCTGCTCCATTATTTTTGCTTTCTCCATTGCTACTTGCCTAGCTTTCTATGAAACTCTCTTGCTTGGAACAATGGTGGCCAGGTTAAATATCTCTTTGTTGGTGCGCCGGTACGTGGTGACAAAGCGAGGCATGGCGATTCCAAGCCTTTCTGTCCGGCAAAGTCTAGAGGAACTCGCTACAGCAGGAAGCATTTCTTGTACACTCAGACGACAGTGTCGCTGCGGCGATTTTTTTTACGTTGCTGACAGCGTGCATTACATGGATAACGAAATTAGGAGAAGATATCTAGGTTACATTTGGAAATGTAGCAGCTTCAGACAAATTAGCAGTTTGTCGTGCTTCTAGTCTGCCAGAAGATTTTGCAAAAGCGTGAAATAGAGAAACTCGTCTCAGTCAGAGAGCTTTCAGTTCAGTTTTGAGTACATTCCAGTGAATATGAATTGCCAAGCCCTGCCGCACAATCAAATTCAGTATGAACAAAAAGAAACCCTTCAATCATTTACTGAATGAGTATTATGCCTCATCCCACAGAAACAGAAGTACAGAACAACATCAAAGAACTCAGAATGTTCGCCATTCATCGCAAAATTTAACTACATCAACAGAGTTAGGTTTAAAATGGTTTAAATTAAGGTTCCTGAGTTGAATTATGAGAAAGATACAATCATACAATGGCCCTGCCTTGGAGAGTCTGATCTGCACAAGGCAATGCTAGTTGACAGCTTCTAGTATTCTTTCGGTTCCCCTTCCTCTTCCTCCATGTGTTGACACGTTCCAGGCTTCCAGCAGATTGAACTTAACTTTGGGGCAGATAGGTGATGAAGGGAAAAAAGAACATGTGGCAATGGCAGCTACACACGCAATAATCTATCTTACAGCGGGTTAAATTAACCAGTAACATCAATTGCATCAGATAATCAGACTGCACTATGAGCTGAAGCGACAACAATGAACACACCTATTGGATTGATCTTTAGCCCCCGAAAAATAGAAACCACAAAACACAATGTACAAAAGAGGTCAAAGAAAATACGGGACTGAGGTCCTAGGCCCTCGCATTTGGCTGTTCTCGTCGGTCTCCGTGAAGAACTTGACCTCTCTTTCCTGCGAATGGAGTAAAAACACATCAGAATGAAATTATGAAATTCAAAAAAGAACATAACCAATCCCTGTTTTTCAGGAGATAACTGAAATTATGGTATGCACAGACTAACACATCAGCTACAGTAACACACAGGAATTGAATCAAGGTCATTGCAAATTTTTATTATTTTATTTCTCATTTGTTGCCAAGTGCACAGCTTGGAAGCTGGTAGCCCAATGGTTTATTTTTTTTTTCATGTCATATTCATTTGTTTACCCAGCACTAATTTATTTTCCAGATTATTATTACTGTTAGTTTGTCAATACCAAGAGTACACAGAAGTGACTTTCATCAATCATAACATCAACTGTTGTGAATTTCACTACAACACTACTATGTACTATGTATAAACCAGGACCAAAATAGGTAGAAAACTAAGTTGCCAAGCTTTTTCTACCTGGCTACGCTATTAGGATCTCCTAAGTTCATATACAAAACATAAATTGCTACTGTACATCTCACTGATATTAGCCGTAAAAGTTTCCACTGACACCTATCAAAGGATTCAAAGCATGAGCGGAACAATTTCTTTGAGGTTTTGAAGGCAAATGAAATATCTATAGCAGATTATTGCAGGTTGAAGATAGTAACTGAACTAGACAAGATGAAGTCCATAAGACATAGAAATACCGAATGACCTACCATATTTTCGCCAAAGCTCAGCATAGAAGCAACGTTGCCACATCTGTAACAATAATTAGGTGCAGACCACACCTGGAAAATAAATTAAAATGAGCACCCGGAACTGGTTACAAGTTCAAGAACAAGTCTGAGATATGAAAACTGAGAGCTCACAGTTACAAGACCCTTGTCTTGGAACATGTATTTTAGGCCTTCCTGGACTAGTTGATGAGCCCGGCAAACTAACTCAAGATTGTTAACATGGTTGAACTGCATTAGGACAACAGGCAGTCAGTACTGGATGAAAACATCATAGAGACAATCCAGAATAAAAAAACATCAATATACCTCTGTTGTCACCCGTGAGCCAAAAAGCCAACCTGCTCCACGGGGACTAACACCCCATGTCTCTATCTCTTCCAGGTCACTCCACATCAGATCACAGAAAGGTCCTTCATGAGGAATTTCGCAATTGCGATCAATTATCCGCATCTGGATACAACAAAGAAATTGTAAATCAATTAATGAAATCTCCAATTAAACAAAGAGGCCGGGCTGTGAGTCCCGCGACGGGGGGAGGGGCGGCGGCTGGCTCCTCGCGGATGCGACGGAGGAGGGCGGGGTGCGACCGAGAGGCCGGGGCCGTCAGTCCACGCGTCGGGGCGAGAGGTGGCGGCGGAGGCTGCGGGGCGGCGGCGGCGGCGGCTGCGGGGCGGCGGCGGCTGTCGCTCGTGGGAAGAACACGATTCGTTTCTGTTCTGATTTGGCCCCCTTTTTCTTTTCTATCAGCTTTTGATTTTGGTTTGATACTGATTCAATGAGTTGGAGTCTAAAACGTCCGTTCAAAATTATCATAGCATTATAGAAGTTACACGAAAGTTATCACTGATTTAATCAACGGTCACGAAAAATTACATTAGACGGAACCACAATTTGATTAGACGGAACCAAAGTTCCGTGCCAATCACTGTAAAAGAGCTCTACAAACAAATACGATGAAATTTCCTAGAAGGGTGGCCCTCAAATGCGATGGCATTATATATGATTCTGTAGTCCACGTAAATACAAACACAAATCCTTATTATCATTTCTATTATACGATTTTAAATTATTTTGTTTATCATCCTTATTATGCCAAAAGTAGTTTCAAATATATTCACATTACCTTGTGCATAGTTCTATAGTCCACCTAAATACAAAAATAGTTGTGCCATTATGATTTCTATTCTAAGATTGTAAATTATTTTATTAGAACCACTTTTGTTTGAAGCACAACTAAGTAGTCGTGAATAAAATTAATATAAAAATAAAAATGGTATGTCGTACGGGGCCACCCTCGGCATACCGTATATGTCGAGGGCCTCTAACGTGGCCCTAGGCATACACCTACTGCCGCCAGGCTTCCGTCGGTGGACGGAACTGCATGCCACATAGCTGGAATCTATGCCGACATCTATGATTTTGCTGACGGGAAGCTTCGGCATAATGGCATGTATGACGGCGGTCATATTTTGTCGATGGCCCATCCCAGAAAACCCCCTACATGCCCTGTATGGTGACAACCCAGTTTTGCTGACAACTATTTTCGAGCACTTGGCATGTTAGACTGTACACCGACTGTACACCGACGGCCCCTACATCATGCCACGTGTCTATGATTTAAGTAAAGCGTGAATCCAATTTTTGTAGCCTCATGATACGTACGTGGATAACTGGATATCTATCAGATCCATTTTTCGGATATTTTGCCATTGAGATTCCTATTAACATTCATACTCTTTTACCATCAAATTATAGCCATAAAATTAATTCAAAGTTAAATCATAACTGGAAGCCAATTTCAATATATATTTTTCCTTTTACGTGCAATAAATGTAACGTGATGGTTAATTAGAATACTAATAGGAAAGCTAATCGTTCCTTTCATATATAATGCACGTGGGACTTTTTTTTTCTAGGGAACACGTGATGGGTGTACATGTAATGCCTTAAGACTACTCCTTTTTTTTCAATGGAAATTGACACGTGACATATCACATATGTCTATAAAATATATGCTTATGTCTGTTACGTAAAATCTTTAAATCTTGTCCATTAAAATTACAGATCTAACCGTTAGATTAATTCTGATGATGTGGATCAATGTAGTGTCTCTATTTTAGATCTCGTATTGTGCTTTTAGTATGGAAACTGCTGGGCGTCCCCCGGGGGATCTGATTCCCCAGCCCCCGGGTCCCCAGCCGTCGGATCAATCATTTTGACGGTTAGATTTGCATGTAGCAAAAAACATCTCCGGCAGCAAAAAATCACCCCCGGCAGCAAATGACTGAAGCAAAAAACGGTTCGTTCAGAAAAGAAAATAAAAATGCTGGGCTCGCCGGAGACCTCGCCGGAGACCACGTAGCAAACATATTACGCAGATGTAGCAAAACCGCAAATAAATTGTAGCAAATTTTTTTTATTCACATGTTGCAAATCCTCTAAAACATCAACGGAGACATCGCCTGCAGCCGGCAGCAACGCCGTCCGAGGTTGTAGCAACTCCGTCCTTTAAGGACAGCAACGCCACAAGCTGCTAGTAGCAACACCCTATGTCTATGGTAGCAAAAATCCACCCTCCGCCGGAAAATCATAGCAAAAACCAACCTCGTCGGAAAATCGTAGCATAATTTTGTACCAAAAGTAGCAAAACAGTTTTAATAATTGTAGCAAAAAAATATACTATTGTAGCATCGTGGCTTCGTAGCACTTTGAGGTAGCAAAAATAGCAAAAGTATATATCTATGTAGCTGGCGGAGCAAAGTCCCAAATCAGGACACCACGCGACCATGGCGAGGGCGACGGCGGCTTGACCTCCCGCGCGCTGCCGAAGCCGAAGGAGCCGGCGGCGGCCACAGGCAGCATCCGCCAGGCGGAGTCGGCGATGTTGAGGCAGGCGTCGGGGCCCGAGAGCGCGAGCCCGGTGGACGGGAGTAGCCGGAGATCCGCGTAGGCGACGAAAGTGGTCGCGACGACCTCGCGCGAGAGGGAGGGGCGAGCTCGACGGCGCCTGGACGGAGCCGCTCCTTGCTGCCGCTTCCCGCCTCAACGGCCATCCCCCGGAGGATTCCTAGCGCGGCGGCCGACCAGCGTCGTCGGCAGTGCGAGCAGCGGCGGCGCCATGGGTTCCCCCCGCAGCGGCGGCCGGCCAGCCTCGCCGAATCTTCCCGTCCGGGAGGAGGCTCCCTTGCCGGCGTCGGCTTCCTCCACCTAGGCTCGGTCTGCAGAAAACGTGAACGCGAGAGGATAACGAACGGAACGAGTGGCCAGCAAAGGAGGGACATGCGGGGCACGGTGGGTCCCCGCCTGACACGCTGCCGCGCGCAGGAAGAGGGAGGTTGCGGACGCTCTGTCTCGGGAATCGCAATCATTTTCCTTTTAGTATATAATAGATGAACAAGCATAGTCCGTACTAGGCATTCTACGAGGAACGACAAGTCGGTGAAGTAGAGGACATCATGCTTAGAGGGGTAAATGTTGCAAATAAACACATGTTTAAGAGGAATAAGGTTCCTATTTTTACAAGGTTCATGTGCTATTATAGATGTGGATTTAAACATCTAGTGTGCTCGATTTCAAAAAAAATCAAAAATTATAGGTTTCGAGTTTTTAAAAAATCACGATTTTCCATGAATAGACACACCATGTATATGTGCAAAA